>JBBGZY010001461.1:1802500-2530000 GCA_037952925.1 Lithobates clamitans
CACAGATAGTTTTAGCGACACTTTACCGCTGTTATAGTGCCGCTTTTCGGCCACTAGCGGGGTGCTTTTAACCCCCGCTAGCGGCTGAAGAAAGGGTTAAAAGCGCCTGTGCTGTGGTGTTGCCAAATCGCTTTGCAAGCGCTTCGGCAGCTTATTGGGAAGCTCGCCATACATTAAGCAAATTTCAGCTGCCACTGATGAACCAGCCAAAATTTACTTTATTCTGACAATTGTTGGCAGAATACAATAGCTGGCACTGCAGATTTGTAAACTAAGTGTATGGCCAGCTTTGGTTTAACAATTACAATGAATAGCTAAGCTATTAAGTTACCACAGAACCAGGAACCAAATAGAATCTGGCACCAAATCCTCAATGTGACTAAAAAAGCAAAACAAAAATGCCACAGTAGCTAAAATCCCTGGCTAATGAGGGTATGTACATGATTGGGAACCATGTTGCGTGTCTCTTAACCTCTTGTGTAGTACCCACAGTTGCTAGTAGAAACCTGGTTTTGTGGTTAAGCGCTGTCACGCGTTACTGCCCTCCAAACATCAGGCGCTTGTGGGGTGTATTTTTTTATTATAAGGACAATGGGAAAGGGTTAAAATGAAACTATATTACTTTTTGTGTGGCGTTATATTTTTTACACCTTATTTTGTAATTTTTTTATATAGTGTACCCCCATGATACAGAATTCACAAAACATTATGTGTGTTTTCAAGAGTACAGAAGAAACTGCTTTCAGACTATCTCTCTCTGATTGAAAGTATGTGCAAATCGGTCAAAACACAATAGTCAGGGAGAGGAAGAATAGGAGCAAATCTCTTGTCTGACTAAATGTAAATACATGTCTAGGAAATATTTTAATGTAAATATGTGTGTAGGAAATATTCCACATTTATATGGTTAAAATATAAAAAAAGAAAGAAAATATATACGAACACTATACCTTACCTTCAACCTATTCCCACCGCCTCCCGGCAGCCCTCTAAGTGTGCTGTGATTGGATTTCTCAGTGGTCATATGATTGGGACCCCATTCTACTGGCTCCTGATCAGAAGCTGTGACCAAGGGCTGTTGGAGATAGCTCATTCACTGTGCTGGGAGCATAAACATGCACTCAGTACACAGCCTCAGACTGTTGTGCATGCCATTATGCAGCAGTTAGGCGTTAAGGCCAACTTTGTCTGCAGCAGCATATTTGGTTACATGGAAGAGAATAAGGACCCAGGTCTTCGAGCACAGACAAAAACTTTTATGGGCTGCCATGTCCAGGACTTTATTTTAGCTCCTTTACATTAACTTTTGAATTGTATTTAGTATATTAAACAGCATTTAACCACTTGAACTCCAAAAGGTTTTACCCCCTTCATAGCCAGGGCATTTTTTTCTATTTTGTACTGTACTACTTTAACTGGTAATTGTGTGGTCATGCAACACTGTATGGAAATTAAGTTTTGATAATTTTTTTTTCACAAAAACACAGCTTTCTTTTGATGGTATTTGATCACCACTGGGTTTTTTGCTTTTTTTATTATGAAAGTGAAAAACATCGAACATTTTGAAAAAGAAATGCCATTTTCTATTTTCCGTTACAAAATAAGAAAAACAAGTAAAAAAACAAAAGTATAACATTTCTTCATGAACTTAGGCCAAAATATTTTCTGTTACTTGTCTTTGGTAAAAAAAAAAAAAAAACAATAAATGTATATTAATTGGTTTGTGTAAAAGTTATAGCGCAGGGGTCTTCAAACTGCGGCCCTCCAGGTGTTCAGGAACTACAATTCCCATCATGCCTAGTCATGTCTGTGAATGTCAGTGTTTTACAATGCCTCATGGGATGTGTAGTTCTGCAACAGCTGGAGGGCCGTAGTTTGAGGATCCCTGTTATAGCATCTACAAATTATGATATATTGTATATACTGGAATTTACGCAGTTATAGACACTATACTGTAATGGTGGTGATCAGCGATTTGTAGTATGACTGATAGGATGGTGGTCAATCTAGCACTAACAGACACTGGTTGGGAGGGTCACTAACTGACAATGATGTCGCTAGTGACACTAATACAGTGATCATTGATAATTCTGTAGTGAGGTTAACATCTAGGGGCAATCAAGGGGCTAACTGTGTGCCCATCAAGTGTAATATGTGCTGCTTTTACATACTAACCTGTCTGTTTCTTCTCCCTGCTTTTCAGGGAGAAGAAACAGCCAGATTGTTGGCTGCACACAGCAGATCTCAGCCAAAATAACTGGCTGAAATCTGCTGCCAAACTTGTGCCATGTCCAGCAGGGGGCATGCACATGCACGCCTCAAACCCGGAAGCAAACCAGCAACGTACATGTATGTTGTTGTGCCTGCACCTGCCGCCCACTCACTGTATATTTACTGTGAGCTGTCGGCAGGAATTTAAGACAACTTTAGGACAATTGATTTTAATTAGACAAATGTTTACGTTCGATAATAGCTCATGATACTAAAATGTCTTTAGGATTTAGCTTTTAGCTTTAAAAAGTAGTTCATGCATATTATGCCCTTTAATAATAAATGGTATATCTATCAGTGGGCAAATGTGCAGAAAATAGAGATGTGGCATTTACTGCTTTAAAATTAAATAGATTTTAAAGTACCTTAAATTTAGAAAAAATGTGTAAGTGAATTTAGGCAGCTTCGGACCTAAAAGGGGAAGTAAATTCTGAGTTAAAGGGTAACTCCAATTTCATGAGAAAATAAGATAGCAAATAAAAAATATATACTGTATTTATCGGCATATAACACGCACTTTTTTCCCCTGAAAATCAGGGGAAAATCGTGGGTGCGTGTTATAGGCCGATCCCCGCCGATTTTGTGTTATTGGAGCGATCGCGGCAATTGCCGCGGTCGCCGCCGACATACACAGCCGTGGGTAGATTCAAATATGGCACCGAGACTGCAGGGATTCGTCGGAGCCGAGATACACATACCCGAGTGTTCTCGGCTCTTTTCGGCGCCGCCGTCACGCCCAGTCCCGCCCCTGGACCTGTGTTATGTCCATTATAGGGCGGGACTGGGCGTGACTGTGAGCGGCGCCGAAAAAAGCCTAGAACACTCGGGTATGTGTATCTCAGATACATATACCCAAATGCATTATTTTACATTTTTCTACATTGAACCTCATCTGCCATATAGTTGCTCACCCCATTAATTTGTTCAAGGTTTTTGCAAGGTTTCCACATCCTGCGGAGAAGTTATTGCCCTGCTTAGCTTAGTGTTGTCTGCAAATACAGAGATTGAACTGTTTATCCCATGCTCCAGGTCGTTTATGAACAAATGAAATAGGATTGGTCCCAGCACAGAACCCTGGGGAACCCCACTACCTACCCCTGACCATTCCGAGTACTCCCCATTTATCACCACCCTCTGAACTCGCCCTTGTAGCCAGTTTTCAATCCATGTACTCACCCTATGGTCCATGCCAAAGGACCTTATTTTGTACAGTAAACGTTTATGGGGAAGTGTGTCAAATGCTTTTGCAAAATCCAGATACACCACATCTACGGGCCTTCCTTTATCTAGATGGCAACTCACCTCCTCATAGAAGGTTAGTAGATTGGTTTGGCAAGAACGATTCTTCATTAATGCATGCTGATTACTACTAATGATACCGTTCTCATTACTAAAATCTTGTATATAGTCCCTTATCATCCCCTCCAAGAGTTTACATACTATTGATGTTAGGCTAATGCCCCGTACACATGGTCAGACATTGATCGGACATTCCGACAACAAAGTCCATGGATTTTTTCCGACGGATGTTGGCTCAAACTTGTTTTGCATACACACGATCACACAAAGTTATCGGAAAATCCGATCGTTCTGAACGCGGTGACGTAAAGCACGTAAGTCGGGACTATAAACGGGGCAGTAGCCAATAGCTTTCGTCTCTTAATTTATTCTGAGCATGCGTGGCACTTTGTCCATCGGATTTGTGTACACACGATCGGAATTTCCGACAACGGATTTTGTTGTCAGAAATTTTATAGAAAGCTCTCAAACTTTGTGTGTCGGAAATTCCGATGGAAAATGTGTGATGGAGCCCACACACGGTCGGAATTTCCGACAACAAGGTCCTATCACACATTTTCCGTCGGAAAATCCGACCGTGTGTACAGGGCATTACTGGTCTGTAATTCCCAGGGATGTATTTTGGGCCCTTTTTAAATATTGGTGCTACATTGGCTTTTTTCCAATCAGCTGGTACCATTCCAGTCAGTAGACTGTCTGTAAAAATTAGGAACAACGGTCTGGCAATCACTTGACTGAGTTCCCTAAGTACCCTCGGATGCAAGCCATCTGGTCCCGGTGATTTATTAATGTTAAGTTTGTCAAACCTGATTTTAATTCTGTCCTCTGTTAACCATGGAGGTGCTTCCTGTGTTGTGTGATAAGGATAAACACTGCAGTTTTGGTTACTGAAGCCCCCCGATTCAATCGTGAAGACCAAGGAGAAGAATAAATTCAATAGCTTCGCCATCTCCCCATCCTTTGTAAGCAGATGTCCTTCCTCATTCTTTATGGGGCCAATATGGTCTGTCCTCCCTTTTTTACTGTTTACATACTTAAAGAATTTCTTGGGATTTTTTTTGCTCTCTATGTGTCTTTCATGTTCTATCTTAGCCGTCCTAATTGCAACTTTAAATTTCTTGTTGCGTCCTTATAAAGTCTGAATGCTGAGGATGATCCTTCAACCTTGTATTTTTTGAAGGCCTTCTCCTTTGCTTTTATATGCATTTTTACATTGGAGTTAAGCCATCCAGAACTTTAGTTTGCTCTTTTAAATTTATTACCCAATGGGATACATTGGCTAATGCCCTTATTTAATATACTCTTAAAGCCAACCCATCTCTCCTCCGTATTCTTTGTTCCTAATATTTTATCCCAATCTATGCCTTTTAGCAAGGTTTGTAGTTTAGGGAAGTTGGCTCTTTTGAAATTCAGTGTCTTTGTTTTCCCTTTAGCTTTCCTATTTGTGTGATTTATACTGAAACTAATTGACCTGTGATCGCTGTTACCTAAATTGCCCTGTATTTCCACATCCGTGATCAGGTCTGTATTGTTGGTAATCAGTAGATCCAGTAATGTTTTATTTCTAGTTGGTGCGTCTACCATCTGACTCATAAAATTGTCCTGCAAGACATTAAAGAACTGGCGAGCCCTAAATGAATGCGTGGTTCCCTCCGCCCAGTGTACGTCTGGATAATTAAAATTCCCCATTATGATAACACTTCCTATCCTTGCTGCTAATCCAATTTGTGATATGAGATCTGTCTCCACTTCCTTCCTCAGGTTAGGGGGCCTATAGCATACTCCCAGTATTATTTTCCCTTTAGCTTCATCCCTTTGGAGCTCTACCCATAAGGATTTCACCTCCACCCTAGCTCCCTCAGTGATGTCATCTCTCACATTCACTTGTACATTATTCTTGATATATAGGCATACCCCTCCCCCTTTTTTACCCTCTCTATCCTTGCGGTAAAGGGTATACCCTTGAATGTTTGCCAGCCAATCATGATAGCTGTTGAACCAGGTCTCTGAAATTCCCACAAAATTCAAATCCTCCTCGTACAACAGTATCTCTAGTTCACCCATCTTGTCCGCCATGCTCCTGGCATTGGTGAACATGCCACATAGTTTAGACCGGCCGCATATTGTCCTCGTATTGGGTGTTTCGAGATTGCAACTAGGACTTGCTACTATACTTACCTTGTGTTTTTGTGCTTTGGTCAACCTACCACTAATGCCCCTCAATACTACCCTCTGGAATATCTTCCACGCTGACTATCTCTACCTCTGGACCCTCCCCCCATCGCCTAGTTTAAAAACCCCTCTAACTTTTTGGCCATCTTTATTCCCAGCATATCTGCACCCTCCTCATTTAGGTGCAGTCCGTCCCTTCTATAGTACCGGTTATCGACTGAGAAGTCGGCCCAGTCCTCCAGGAACCCAAACTCCTCCTTACTACACCAGCTCTTCAGCCACTTGTTTACTTCCCTAATCTCCCTCTGCCTTTCTGGTGTGGCTCGATGTACCGGTAGTATTACTGAGAATACTACCTTGGAGGTCCTTTTCCTCAATTTAGCTCCTAAGTCCCTAAAATCGTTCTTTAGGACACTCCATCTGCCTCTGACTTTGTCATGACAGCTGGGTCTTCCCCAGCCCCTCCCAGTAATCTGTCCACAAGATCCGTGATGTGCCAAACCTGAGCGCCCGGTGGACAACATACTGTTCGGCGCTTCAGGTCTTGGTTACAGATTGCCCTCTCTGTCCTTCTAAGAATTGAGTCCCTTACCACCAGAATCTGTCTTTCCTTTCCCTTAGCTGCCCCCCCACTCTCACTGGAGGAGTTCTTCCCCTGGCAGCTAGGAGAGTCCCTCAGCTCCAGCAGTGCTGGTTCCTGACTGGTTTCACCAATGTCACTCAATGGAGCGTACTTATTGGGATGCTCCAGTCCTGGATCAGCCTCCCTGGCACTTCCCCCTCTACCCTTTCTGACTGTCACCCATCTACTCTTTGCTAGTGCCTGCACCTCTTTGTCTCCACCCGCCTCTGTGCTGGCCCCTGCCGGCACCTGCCGTGTACGTTCCTGGCTCTCCTTTAGTATGGAGGGACTTCTCAGTGCTGACAGTTGCTTCCCCAGATTCAGAACCAGGGAAGCAATGTGCTTACATTTTGCACAGAGGTATTCGCCCTCGATCGGATGATCAAGGAACACATACATGCAGCAAGATGTACAAAGAGTCGCCTCTCCACACCCGCCGGGCATCGTACCTATTAAATTTAGTGAGGATTGGGGATTATACCCTGTCCAAATTACCTAACATTATAATTATTATACCACTCCCATTCGATTCATTCAAACAAAGGTAGGAATCTGCAATAAAGTTTGTTAAAATCCTTAAATTGTACATAGATCACCCGAAGTGGAATTTTTTTCTCAACAAAAGTAAAGTTAATCTTTAAGTAAATACAAATGTGGTATTTGCACATAATAAAGATGTATACTGATTTTTTGGGGGGCTAGAGGAAATACTTTGACTCTCCTTCCTAGCAGAAGATATACTGTATATAGAATCACAAAGATCCTTTATGTGAACTGCAGGTTCAATGATCTGTATAATAGTGAACCCTTGCAGGGTATATTGCCACAGCACAGGGAAGCCCTGAATGACTTTTAAAATCCATCTCAGACAAAAATTGCTCTTTAAATTAAGATTGTAAGGCCTGATAATGGAAACAATTTGACTAAAACAAATCGAATGTCTGAAAAGATCCATTGGTATAGCCTGCCCAGTTTCTTTTTAGCTTTTAAAATGAATTGAGCAGAAAACTGGATGAACGTCAAACTGGCATGACAAGATGTTTGAGAGTTTGTCTGGTTCGTTCATTAAAGTCCCATCACAGTCTTTTTACTTTAACAAGCAGAACCATCCAGAAGATTTTTAAACTGTTCATTTCAAATTACCACCTGTTCCCTTTTCCGTTAATAGATATTCCACTCACCAATACAGCTGTAACCAAAATGCACATCTGAATGCTCTTAGAATCACAACTGCTCCATTTGCCACATGGCGCTGTGTCATTTAAATGGTGCTGCAAGATTATGACAAAGCTGAGTCATAGAAGCTATACAAGAAAAAAAAGTGATAATATTAGATAGACATACGGAAACAGATAAACAGAAACACAGACATACAGAAATAGATAAACAGAAACAGATAGACAAAAATAGATAGATAGATAGATAGATAGATAGATAGATAGATAGATAGATAGATAGATAGATAGATAGATAGATAGATAGATAGATAGATAGATAGATAGATACCCCCCCATACAGTGTTTATGGAATTTGAAAATCAAAAAGTGCTCCTATGTGAGTAATTAAAAAATACTCTGCATTTCTGTAAGGCTTTCCAAATTACAATGAAAAAAAAATCATCATGAATCCAGAAATCATCCAGAAAACATGAACACCTAGTAAATGTAAACTGCCATATTTGTAAAGTTATCCTATAGATTTTCTTTTAACAATACCTACTGTAGTTAAACACATCTCATGGAAAAATATTGAAGAAATCACATACGGCAGATGGGGGTGGCAACGTCGGAGTTATCAAACCTCATTCAGGGCCATGTGCAAGGCTACATGTAAAAGTAGGAAGGGGTTCCTGATATTCATGTTTGTTTTTATCTTTTGCTTCATTTATTAAGCCTAGGTTCACACTGATGCGGGTTAGAAATCGTGCAAATTCAGCTGAAGTGAACTTGCACAATTTCAAACCGGCAATGCAGTCTGACTTCGGAGGCTATTTGTGCGAGTTCATGCACAGATGTCTATTCTAATCGACCCCGAAGTCCCCAAAAGTAGTACAGGAACTACTTTTGGGAATTGGTGCAGCGCCGCAAAGTCGGCGCCGCACAGATTCGGGCGATGCCATTGTCGGTAATAGCCGCCGATTTGGCATGTGATTTGACATGTAAAAAAAGGCATTGTTAGGGAGGACTGTGATCACTGTGAAAGCTAATATCTGCTGCTTTAGCCCTCATAGTGAAAGTTCATTGGAGAAGTAAAATACTTTCCAAATATAAATACAATATAATTAAATTAAATTAAAGTATTTGCCTGGCAGCCTTTGGTCTTAGTTTATATAGAGTAAATTGTTTACTGAACAGGTAACCACTTCAGCTCCTGGAGATTTTACCCCCTTCATGACAAGGAGACATTTTTTATTCTGCACTTTACATTTCAGTGCATTACCTTCCTTTTAACGCAGTATATTTCAATGCCTTACTGCAAGATTAATACCGTATATTTCAGCGCGCTACTGCAAGTTTAACGCTGTATATTTCTGTGTGTTAGTGCACGTTTAAAGCAGTATATTTCAGTGCATTACTGCAAGCTTAACGCTGCATGTTTCAGTGCGTTACCTTCTGTTTAACACCGCATATTTGAGTGCGTTACTGTAAGTTTAACGCAGTATATTTCAGTGCATTAACTTCCGTTTAACGCTGTATATTTCAGTGCGTTACTGCAAGTCTAACAACATATATTTCAGTGCATTACCTTCCGTTTAACGCCGTATATTTCAGTGCGTTACCTTCATCTTAACGCAGTATATTTGAGTACGTTACTGCACACTTAACGCTGTATATTTCAGTGCGCTACTGCAAGTTTAACGTCGTATATTTATGTTACCTTTCGTTTAACACAGTATAGTTCAGTGCATTAGTGGAAGTTTAATGCCATACATTTCAGTGCATTACATGCCGTATAACGCAGTATATTTCAGTGAGTTACTTCAATTTAACGCCATATATTTCAGCGCGTTATGTGCCGATTAACGCAGTATATTTCTGTGCATTACATGCTGTTTAACGCAGTATATTTCAGTGCGTTACTGCAAGTTTAATGCCTTACATTTCAGTGCATTACACGCCGTTTAACGCAGTATATTTCTGTGTGTTAGTGCACATTAACGCAGTATATTTCAGTGCATTACTGCAAGTTTACTATTGTATATTTCAGTGCGTTACATACCATTTAACGCAGTATATTTCAGTGCGTTACTTCAAGTTTAACGCTGTATATTTCAGTGCATTACATGCCGTTAAATGCTGTAAATTTCTGTGCATTAGTGCATATTTAATGCAGTTTGGGCATATATTGTAATCTTTTTTTTATGCAGCCTGTGGGCTGAACAAAAAAAAGAGATTGATCGGTGGGTATGCCCACCATTAGAATACCTCCCTTCATCCACCCACTTCTAATGATGGGCATACATGCACCATTTATATATGCCGAAGCATGGGGGCATCCGCCCCAAAAGTTAGGAGCAAATCGCTCCTCCGCTCCTGCTGCCCCAATGCTTCAGCATATATGCTCTTTTTTTTAACTGTGGTGGTGAAATCACCTCTGACAGCGCTGAAGTCACGGCTTTATATATCGTAGGAGCAAACGCTGTTACTGTCAAGATAAATAAATCCGCGCTGCAGCTGAATGGCGTACCTGAAAACAAAAAAATGGTTAACAATAAAACACAGTAAACAGTAAAGTATAAAAAATTGCATACCTGAAAAGCAAACATAATAAAACATAATAACAATAAAACATTGCAGAATAGAATACAGTAAAAAAATTGCAGAACAATAGAGAGAGAATAGAGAGAGAGAATAATAAAACGACAACTACCGGTATTTTTTTTTTTATATATTTTTTTTTTTTTACTTTTTTTTACACTTTTTTTTGTAACTGTAACTTTTATAACTGTAACCGTTTCCAGGTTCGGTTCTCTCAAAATGCGATGGAATCTTGGGAGACCCTGTGAAAGTGTGCCTAGTCTGTGCAATGCTGTACCCTACGCTAATACTCAACTAGTGTATGGTAGCGTTCAAAACATTCACCAATGCAAAGACCAGGATTGTCAGGACAGGAGGGACAATAATAGCGGGTGTCACGCCTATATCTGCGCTTGCTGCAGACACAACATCTTTTTTGGGGGGTTCGTTGGGTAGGGGTACTCGGGAGGACATAAAGAAAATGCCTCTCATGAAGCTGACTGCATTTGGTTGGGGATGTGAATGGGGGTAGTACGGGTGCTACAGAAGTGGTGGGTTCCCAATTAGGATTGGCGAATGCAGCAGGAAGAGCACTATGGGCACAACGGGCCTGTTTTTGTCTTCTTCTTGGTGGCAGAGGGACACTACTTGTGCTTGCCACCTCACCAGCTTCAACTGCACTTATGGGACTCGCCACGTCACCAAGTGTTACTGCAGTGCTGGTTTGACTACGACCAGGGTGTACTAGGCCGCTGGTGCTTGCCAGTTCACCAGAAGGAAAAGCGGCGCTAGTACTGCTCTGCTCCATATGAGGGACCTACGGTTCCTGCACCTCAACAGCAGAAGAAGATTGGGGTCGGGTACGCCTGACCTTGGCAGGGACCACAACTCCGTCATCAGAGCTATCTGTCATGGAGCCGCTGTCGTCTACAGGATCATATTCTGAGCATGAATCTGACAGATGAGTGGCTTCCTCTTCACTATCTGTCATGCTCAGAAACGTGTTGGCCTCTTCAATACTCTACCTTCGATTTGCCATTTTGGGCTCTAAATTTAGTGGTACAGTAGTGAGACTCACAGGTAAAAAAGCTCCTGACTGTTAGCGACTGATTCAAACGCTACCAAAAAACTGTTAGCGATCACAGGGATCAGGCCTGACTCTGTGAACGCTGCAGTTATGTGTTTAGGGTTTTGTAAGTGACAGTGATCGATCGATACTGCACTTGGGTGGGCTGGGCTGGGCCGGGCAGGGGGGCAAAACGCAGGTGCTAGCAGGTATCTGGGCTGATCCTGCTAACACTGCGCTTTTGGGAACCCTAAACTGATGGGGATGCTAGTATAGATCTGATCAGATCAGATATTGATCCATTCAGATACTACACCAAGGGAGGGGTATGCTGCGTGCGTGGATGTTAGCGCTACTGGCACTAATCTGATGCTGCCTGGGGTGATGCAGACCCTATCTGACACTAAAACCTAACTTGTATCACCCGCTGGGTGACCAGGGGGTTAAACCTTTATTGGGTAATAAACGGCGGGTATAAAAAACAAACTAACTAACAAGCATCACCCGTAACACTTATATGGTGATCACTGGTGAAAGGGTTAACTGGGAGGCAATCAGAGGATTAAAACCTTTATTAGGTAGTATATGGGGGTACCTGACGCTATAAAAAGCTGACGGCGAACCTAAAGAACTAACAGGCTAACTAGCATCACCCGTGACACTTATACGGCAATCAGAAAAATGATTGATTAGTGACACTGGCGACAGGGGCTGAAAGGGTTAACTGGGGGCGATCAAGGGGTTAAACCTTTATATGGGGGTTAGGGGGTACCCTAGACCTAAAGGGGCCTACCACTAATAGCCCTAACAATTATAACAGTCACAAAATGACACCAATGCAGTGATCAGTAAAAAAATTAAAACTGCTATTGGTGTCACTGCGCAGGGGGTGACAGGGGGTGACAGGGGGGTGCAGGGGGGGTGATTTATGTGCCTACGTGTACTGGTGTTAGTGTACTGTTGGTGCAAACTCACAGTGATATCTTCTCTCCTCGGGCTCCGGACGAAAAGACAGACATGAGGAAAGATGACATCACTTCCTCTGCTTCTGTTTACATTTCAGAAGCAGAGGAAGCTTCTCATTTGTCAGGAGCAATTGCGAGGTGGTGGCCATGAATCAGTGGCCTCCCCCTGAGCACGGATCGTTCCTGTAACGATGCCGACCGCTGCAGGCATGGGGGGCCCCATCTGGCCCCCTGCCCACTGGGAGGCAGGGATGTACAGGTACGCCCATATGCCTGCCCATGCCATTCTGTTGACGTACATCGTCTTGCAGCAGTCAGCAACTGGTTAAGGTGTCCTCAAGAGATTTCATCTTCTGCACTCTCTGTGGGGATGGGATGAGTTCTGAGACTTTCCTCTTGTAATGGTGGTCAAGGAGGGTTGTCAACCAAAAGTGATCCTTTTCCTTTACGCCACGTATTCTTGAGTTCTTTTGCAGGCTTTGAAGCATGAGAAAGCCATTGCACCGCAAATTTGTGAAGGTATGATAAGCAGACTCCTTGGGGTCACTGAGGATTACAGTATCTGGAACTGCCTCCTCCCAGCCAAGGATTTAGGGGATGGAAAACCATCTCTTACTGTTTGACGTATGTCTTCCTCTGCTTCAATCCCTGCAAAACTGCCAGAATCCTCCTCCTCCTCCTCCCTTTCCTCTTGTGTGTTCTGTGGTGTAGGAACAATGGTGTCTGCATAAATTGGGCCTTGAGAGGAAAAAAAGTGCTCCTCTTCCTCCCGCTGCTCTGCCTTGAGTGCCCTGTCCATAATGCCATGCAAAGTCTGCTCCAGCAGGACCACAACAGGGATTGTGTCACTGATGCAGGCATTGTTATGGCTCACCATCCTTGTGGCCTCCTCAAATGGTGACAGTACAGTGCATGCATCCTTTATGAGCAGCCATTGGCGTGGGGGAAAAAAGCCGAGCCTGCTTAAACCTGTGGATGTGGCATACTCACACAGGTACCCGTTGAAGGCCCTCTGTTGAATGTGCCACCACTGCAGCATTGCCAAAGTCGAGTTCCACCTGGTGGAGATGTCACAAATCAGGCGGTCTATGGGCAAGTGGAATTCCCGCTGAATTTCAGCCAATCGAGCACTGGCTGTGTATGACCACCTGAAATGGCTACAGACTCTTCTGGCCTGCTTTAGCAGATCTTCCAACCCTGGGTACCTATTTAGGAAACGCTGCACCACCAAATTGAGGACATGTGCCAGGCATGGCATGTGTCAACTTTCCCTGTCTAAGGACAGACAGGAGGTTTGTGCCATTATTGCACACCACCATTCCTGGCTCCAGCTGGCATGGCGTGAACCACCTCTGGGCCTGCCCCTGCAGAGCTGCAAGGATCTCTGCTCCAGTGTGGTTCCTGTCCCCTAGATACACAAGCTGAAGCAATGCATGGCACCTTTTAGCCTGACTCATTGAATAGCCCCTTGAAAGCTTAGGGGGTACTTGTCATTCATAGGTCAATTCAGCAGAGGAGGGCATGGAGGAGGAGGAGGAGGGGGTAGAGCTGACAAATCTTGCTTCATCACCACTAGCTGTATGGAGACGTGGGGGCACAACAAGCTGCAGCTCTGAGCCCTGTCCTGCATCCTTCCAATTTGCAAGCAGAGTTACCCAGTGTGCTGTGAACTAAATATATTGTCCCTGACCATGCTTGCTGGACCACGTGTCAGCAGTAACATGGACTTTGCAGCTGACTGCCTTGCCCAACGATGCCACAACATTACCTTCCATGTGATGGCACAGAGCTAGAATGACCTTACATGAAAAGAAATATAAACTGGGAACCTGCTATTGTGGTACAGCAAATTCTGCAAATTCACAGAAGGGGGCAGAATCCACCGGACAGAAAGGCAAAAGTTGTAGAGCCAGCATATTTGACAAGCTTACATTTAGACGCTGGGCATGCAAGTGGCAGTGACTGTATTTCTTTTTTGCTGCTGCTGCATGGGACAGAGAAATTTTCCAGCTATAGTCTATATAGCACCTGGGACACCCTGCGCTATACCATCATCCCTGTCAGTGGAGGCTGCCGAGTGGTCATGAGGTATTGCGGGGGCAGACTGAGGTAAGGAGGAGGAACAGATTTGTAACCGCTTTGTGTGGCTTTCAGGTGCTGTTGCCAATGGGCTGAGTGGTGGGTGGTTAAATGCTTGTCAAGCATGTGGTACCCAAATGGCTGGTGTTTTTGCCATGATTGATGTGCTTGAGACAAAGTTTGCAAATTGCAACAGTGCGATCAGCTGCACATGTGCTAAAAAAGGCCCAGACAGCTGAGGTGTGGGAAGTGGGCTGGGAGATAACAGCTCTACAATGTGATGGAATAGGGTGGCTGCTCTCTACCCTTCCATTATGGCTGCCTCTTTGGGGTTGTGCCTCACCCTCACTTTCCTCCTCTGCTTTATCTAGCACCCAAGTCGCGTCAGTGACCTCATCATCATCATCTCCTCCAACCTCATTTCCACTGGAGACAACTTGGCAATACGCTGCAGCTGGGGGAACATGCCTGCCAATTTGTGTAACAGTGTTCTCCCATCTCTGTAGGCTCAAGGTTCCTGCCTTCCTCAACCTCAGAACCAACATCTGAATCAAGTAATGGCTGTGCATCATCAAGGAGCAAGTGGCTGACGCTGTGGTCAAATAACTCAAATTACTCCTCCATGCCTGATGCTGGCGCTATGGCAGGAAAAGCTGTGGGCAAGGAGGCAAGATTAGCCACTCTGGCAGCTGCAGAGGACTGTGTACTAGTCTCTGCTTGGGTGACGGAGGATGAGGATGGTTTAGTAGGCCAGTCCATGACCTCCTCTGCATGTTGTGGCTGGATAGCATGGGGAACATCACTAAACAGAGGAAATTATGCCCTCCCTGAGAACTGACCACGTCCTCCTTTGCCTGTGGACACATACACGGCTGGCCCCCTCACAGTGCCATGGGAACATCTGCCTCTCCTTGTTGTCCTCCAAGCATGAGGTGGGGTTGCTTATTAAAAAATGTAATAAAGATATGGAAATGTGTACGTGGATGCACTTTAATCAATGGAAAGTGGTGTTTGGTGCACTTTAACTTGAGTACTCACTACACAGACACACTACACTGATACACTATAATAGACTGCAGTAAAGCTGCACTGATGCACTGCAATATACTGTGTCAAACGTGCAATAACGCACAGTTATATACTGCGTTAAACGTGCAGTAACACACCGAACTATACTGCATTAAACCGATGATAAAGCACTGAAATATACTGCGTTAAACTTGCAGTAATGCACTGAAATAAAGCAGTGGGAGGGAATTCCCCCCCCTTCCCACCATCTTCCATGTTTTTCTCTGGCTCTCCTGTCCCAACAGGAAACCTGAGAATGCAGCCGGTGATTCAGCCAGCTGACCATAGAGCTGATCAGAGACCAGAATGGCCCCAATCATCTCTATGGCCTAAGAAACCGGAAGCTACAAGCATTTCATGACTTAGATTTCGCCGGATATAAACAGCGCCACTGGAAAATTGGGAAAGCATTTTGTCACACTGATCTTGGTGTGGTCAGATGCTTTGAGGGCAGTAGAGAGATCTAGGGTTTAATAGACCCAATTTTTTTCAAAAAAGAGTACCTGTCACTACCTATTGCTATCATAGGGGATATTTACATTCCCTGACATAACAATAAAAATGATAAAAAAAAAATGGAAGGAACAGTTTAAAATAGATAAACAAGCAAAAAAAGGTGAATGCAAGCGTTGGTCTGCCGTCAAATGTAAACAGCAATTGCACCATGCATGTGAGGTATCACCGCAAAGGTCAGATCGAGGGCAGTAATTTTAGCAGTAGACCTCCTCTGTAAATCTAAAGTGGTAACCTGTAAAGGCTTTTAAAGGCTTTTAAAAATGTATGTAGTTTGTCGCCACTGCACGTTTGTGCGCAATTTTAAAGCATGTCGTGTTTGGCATCCATGTACTTGGCCTAAGATCATCTTTTTTATTTCATCAGACATTTGGGCAATATAGTGTTTTAGTGCATTAAAATGAAAAAAAGTGTGTTTTTTTCCCCCTAAAATGCATTTGAAAAATCGCTGCGCAAATACTGTGTGAAAAAAATGAAACACCCACCAATTTAATCTGTAGTGCCTTTGCTTTAAAAAATATATAATGTTTGGGGGTTCAAAGTAATTTTCTTGCAAAAAAAAATATTTTTTTCATGTAAACAAATAGTGTCAGAAAGGCTTTGTCTTGAAGTGGTTAGAAGAGTGGGTGATTTGTGACATAAGCTTCTAAATGTTGTGCATAAAATGCCAGGACAGTTCAACCCCCCCCCCAAATGACCCTATTTTGGAAAGTAGACACCCCAAGCTATTTGCTGAGAGGCATGTCGAGTCCATGGAATATTTTATATTGTGACACAAGTTGCGGGAAAAAGACTATTTTTTTTTTTTTGCACAAAGTTGTCCCTAAATGATATATTGCTCAAGCATGCCATGGGCATATGTGAAATTACACCTCTAAATACATTCTGTTGCTTACGGGGATACTACATGTGTGAGACTTTTTGGGAGCCTAGCCGCATACAGGACCCCGAAAACCAAGCACCGCCTTCAGGGTTTCTAAGGGTGTAAATTTTTTGATTTCACTCCTCACTGCCTATCACAGTTTTGAAGGCCATGGAATGCCCAGATGGCACAACCCCCCCCCCCCCCAAATGACCCCATTTTGGAAAGTAGACACCCCAAGCTATTTGCTGAGAGGTATGGTGAGTATTTTGCAGATCTCGCTTTTTGTCACAAAGTTTTGAAAATTGAAAAAAGAAAAAAAAAATGTTTTCTTTACTTTCTTCATTTTCAAAAACAAATGAGAGCTGCAAAATACTCACCATGCCTCTCAGCAAATAGCTTAGGGTGTCTACTTTCCAAAATGGGGTCATTTGGGGGGGCTTGTGCCCTCTTGGCATTTTATGGCCTTCAAAACTGTACGCGGCTAGGCTCCCAAAAAGTCCCACACATGTGGTACTTTTTTGTGGGGTGTAATTCCACATATGCCCATAGCATGTGTGAGCAATATATCATTTAGTGACAACTTTGTGCAAAAAAAAAGTTTGTAATTTTCCCGCAACTTGTGGCAAAATATAAAATATTCCATGGACTCAACATACCTCTCAGCAAATAGCTTGGGGTGTCTACTTTCCAAAATGGGGTCATTTGGGGGGGGGGTTGTGCCATCTTGACATTTTATGGCCTTCAAAACTGTGATAGGTAGTGAGGATTGAAATAAAAAATTACGCCCTTAGAAATCCTGAAGGCGGTGCTTGGTTTTCGGGGCCCTGTACACGGTTAGGCTCCCAAAAAGTCCCACACATGTGGTATCCCCGTACTAAGAAGAAGCAGCTAAATGTGTTTTGGGGTGCAATTCCACATATAACCATGGCATGTGTGAGAAATATATCATTTAGTTAAAACTTTCTGTAAAAAAATTTTTTTTTGTCATTATTCAATCACTTGGGACAAATATTCAATGGGCTCAACATGCCTCTCAGCAATTTCCCTGGGGTGTCTACTTTCCAAAACGGGGTCATTTGGGGGGGGGTTGTACTGTCCTGCCATTTTAGCACTTCAAGAAATGAGATAGGCAGTCTAGTACCCTAGTTTGTAGACGCTATAACTTTTGCGCAAACCAGTAAATATACGCTTATTGACATTTTTTTTTACCAAAGACATGTGGCTGAATACATTTTGGCCTAAATGTATGATTAAAATTGGATTTTTCTTATAGCAAAAAGTAGAAAATATCATTTTTTTTTAAATGTTCGTTCTTTTTCTGTTTATATCGCAAAAAATAAAAATCGCAGAGACAATCAAATATCATCAAAAGAAAGCTCTATTTGTGGGCAAAAAAGGACGCAAATTTCATTTGGATTGCATGACAGTGCAATTACCAGTTAAAGCAGCGCAGTGCCAAATTGTAAAAAGTCCTCTGGTCTTTAGGCAGCCAGATGGTCCAGGGCTTAAGCGGTTAAAGCGGAGTTTATCTAACACTTTTCCAGACTGTGGTATGTTACAGTGTCATGGAAAACATAAATTTGAGGCTTCTGTTGGTCAAGAGAGGAGTGGATGCTGGAGGTTTTGTTACTGATAATAGAACATGTCTGTCTACAGACTCCGTGGACCGTCTGACATTTATCAAAATTATCATTGCATTTTTTTGACAGCAAGGCCAATTCTTTCTTTCATCAAGAGTAACTCTTATAGCGTTACGGTGTGAAGGCACCACTGACACCGAAAGACCAATTTTTCCGCACCTGTTACTTCTATCCAAAGTTTCTGGAAGAGACACCAGGATTTATCCATCTCTAATCTTGTTCCCAGTGCACTACATTGTGCACTCATCACACAGACTGGGAAAAATTTCATTTTTTTGGCTTCATAAATGCAATTATTGCTGCAGCAGCTTCTATACACAGTAAAGATGTGCCACTTTACAGGTAGACAAAGGGGACCCCCAGGCACTATATTAAAAGGATTTTTTCATTTTTATGCTTTCACTTTAAGCATCAATAAATCACTGCTCATTTAAAAATGACTTTATTTACAAACTTTTTTCATTGATACATGTCCCCCAGGGCAGTACCCAGACCTTCAAAAACCATTGTATGCCCAATTACTTGCATATAAGCCTTTAAATGGGTACTTTTGATTTTTCTAGTTCAGGTCCCATAGACTTTAATAGGGTTTGTTATTTGGTTCCGAAATTTCGCGATGTTCGAAAGTTCTGGTGCGAACCAAACAGGAAGTTGTTCGGCCCATCCCTAGTCCTAAACCTGGAGGTAGGCAGCAATGTACCAGTATGTCATTTTGCCTACAGCGGCTGCAGTACAATACGGGTGTGCGCTAAGTTGTTAAGCAGTGTACATTTTTCTAACATCTGCCAAAACTGCTGTGAGTCTCTCGTCATGGGGTTTTCAAAGGATAAATATATATATATATATAGATAAGATGAGCTACATGGTCAAGTCGCCAGAAGAAAGCCATTACCAAATGCCACAAAGTATCCCACTTACAATACGCCAAACAGCACAGAGACAAGCCTCAAACCTTCTGGCACAAAGTCATGTGGAGTGACGAGACCAAAATTGAGCTTTTTGGCCACAACCAGAAACGCTTCATTTGGAGAGTAGTCAACAAGGCCTATGATGAAAGGTACACCTTTCCTACTGTGGATCGCTGATGTTTTGGGGATGTGTAAGCTACAAAGCCACAGGAAATTTGGTCAAAATTGATGGCAAGAGGAATGCAGTATGTTATCAAAAAATACTGGAGGAACATTTGCATTCATCAGCCAGCAAGCTGCGTATGGGATGTACTTGGACATTCCAACATGACAATGATCCAAAACACAAGGCCAAGTCGACCTGTCATTGGCTACAGCAGAATAATGTGAAGGTTCTGGAGTGGCCACCTTAGTCTCCTGACCTCAATATCATTGAGCCACTCTGGGGAGATCTCAAATGTTCAGTTCATGTAGGACAGCCTTTACAGAAACTGGAGGCTTTTTTGCCAAGAGGAATGGGCAGCTTTACCATCTGAGAAGATAAAGAGCCTCATCCACAAATACCACAAAATACTTCACGCTGTCATTGATGTTAAAGGCGGCAATACACAGTATTAAGAACGGGGGGTATGTAAACTTTTGCTCAGGGCCATTGGGGTAGTTTCTATTGTGATTATGATTTAAAAAGAGTAAACATAGTTGATTGATAATAAATGGCTTCAACCAAAAACTAACCATGAGTGAAAGAAACGTTTTTGTGTTATCATTCATAGTCTCTGAAAAATGGCCAAGAAATCATAAATTCTGCCAGGGTATGTAAACTTACATATATATATAGGATCTTACATTATGCCAGTGCACTCATTTTCATTTTTCATTTTTTCATTTTGCAGTGCTGTTTAAAGCATTTTTTGAACAATGTTAGAGTAAGCCTATATGTGAATAAGGACAGGTGACAAATATAAGGTAGGTGTTATCCCAATTCAGCTGAAAAAGTGGAAATAAACTTTAACCCCTTCGTGCCTAAGGGTAAAACAAATCTAAATGCCGAAGCACAATTTTGCATCTTTGACATGTGCTAGTAAAACTGTACATATCATCACAACCACTTTGTGCATCCAGATGGATTATACCACTTTTTTTTTCCAGGAGAAATTGGGATTTCATTTGGAGGTAAATGGTAATGGATATCTCCTGACTTGTTTTATTATGAAAGGAAAGCTGGCCCAAAATAATAAAAAAAAAACATTTTTTAAAAATATTTAGCTCTACTTTTTTTGCTACTACCATAATCTATTACCAAATAACAATGCAAATTAAATTATCCTGCTCCTGATGATCGCAGCGATACCACACACACCCCAAAAACAATAGTGCACATTTTCTTTATCTTAACTAAAACACATTGACACTAACTGACACAGATGCTAATTAAAAAAAAAAAAATACTGACCCTGACCTTTGAACCTGACCTTGACCCAAACACTAACCCTGGCATTGACCTAGATCAAACCTTGATCTAGGTATTTTTTTGTATTTTATTAAATTATTATATTATTTTTTTACACACACTTTTTTTTCTCATTCACAGAGGAAGAAAACAAGGAGAGGGGGCGGGCTTCACAGGGGCTAATCACTGTGATAGCCAATCAGAGGCTATCACAGTTATCAGGTGACTCGGTATTGGGAGTGCCGGGTTCTAATCATTAGTACGGGGCCTAGGGCTCCCGCTGAGATGTGCTCCCAGCACAAAGGGAGATACACAAATATGTGGCCCCACAGAAAAAAGCCCAGTCCAGTGGGGCCACATATTTGCATACAGTTGGTGTGACGGAGTTAAGGATCTTCCAGCCTGGAGGGAGCAGCAAGGTTATGGATTCAACTCTGTATTTAGTTTTCCTTTCTGGTAAAAGACATTTGGAGGAAACAATGGACATTTTTGACCTATTAGCTTGGATGCTTTTCATGCTTGAGCGCCCCTTCATAAGATGTCTATTATGCTATGGTAATTTGGGTTTTGACATTGTTTGGAACATTTATTTTGTAAATTGTTGATTTATAACAATTTTGCAAATAGTAAGGGGAGTACATAATACATTTAAGTAATGATAAAGTGAAATTTGAACATTAGTCTCCCACTATTTCTGTATTTTCCCTTAAATGTAAGGGATGTTAGTAATCTGCCTTTCAGGTCTTACCTGCATTATAAATAAAACAAAAATCTAAATTATAAATAAGTTAAAAACATGACTGCTTAGAGCCTCTAATGTCAAAGATGTAGCATTAATGGTACAGAGTACAAGTATTACCACGCTCCCACAAACATTTCAGTAGGAAAATGTGAAAAGGAGACAAAATCATTCTGCATATATAATAGAAGGAATAAATAAACAATAATCCCAGAATATTATGTTAAACTGCAATTCCTTATGGGAGAAATGCCTTCCACCTCAGGTAAAGTTCCCGCAGAAACACATTTGTGCTGATATAAGGAGCTTTTAGAGTTGTCTTGTAGATTAATTTTTAATAACCCGGCAAGAATGGAGAGATACAAAAATGATGTAATCCTTTCACCCATCTCCTGTTCGAGCCATTTATAATGTTTTGAAAAGGAAAGAGGTTGGAGAAAGGTCACTGTCATTAAGCATAAAAGTGGATGACTGAAACGGCAGTGATTACTCGACTTTATAAATGATTGCACAGACTATAAAAGTGCTATAATGCTAATAACTTGTAAATGATGACAAATAGTAAAAAGTTCCCAAGATAAAACATTGCCATTGAATCACATCATGGAAATAAAGATTTCAGATTGAAACACATTTCTATCCCATAATTGAAACCTAAATTCATCTGTTGTGCACTACCTACTTTTACTTCTGTTTCCTGTCCTGACATAAAATATTTGGCGTAATACTGATAATTCATAAAACGGCAAATCTGCTCAGCTAACACGTCTTAGTTGGAGGCAGCCTGATCAGCAGCAGATCGGAATACTACTGACTAACTAAGTGTACCACATCGTTTAATATGATGGTAGCCATACATGGTGTGATAAAACTGAACTGCTGATGTCTAGTCAAATTGAAAAGCGATCACAAATGGCATGGCTGAGCAACAAATAGTGACAGTTTTAAATGATCCAAAAGGATTGGTTATAGAAAAAAAAATTGATAGTACAATTGATAGATCAATGGTGTTTTTTTACACCTTTGCAAATCATTTATGTTGGATCTACATGTAGATAAACGTCCCAAAGGACACAAAAAATGCCATTGATCAGCCCTGATGATTGATTTTTTTCAACCACAGCCAATCGACTTGGGTCATGATTTGTAGCTCAATGCTTAGCCTTGCCATTTTTGTCTTGCAAGATCAATGTCCGATTTAACTATTTTGTTGAAACAGACATTGATTGTTCAGTTTTATTGTGTCATGCATGAACACCATAGCTCTACATAAGAACACACTAAACAAAATTATATGGGATTTGTAAGGTACATAAATTATTAATTAAAGAGAAGTCATTTAAAATATTTAAAAAAAATAATTTACAAAATGTAAAGGTATTGTAAAACAGTATCTCCCAGTATACAATGCTTTCCCTGCCTCATAGGTTATAACTCACTCTCAAAGTTGCTTTATGGTGAACAAATACTGTTTTTTTCATATAGGGTTCACATGAGTCCTACAACAATGATGGGGAGGCAAGTAAATCTCAGTGTGTTTTGTGAAACAATTCACTTCTTTAGAAAAGAAAAAAGAGGCAGAGATTATAACAGATGTAATTATAACAGATGTTATAATTGCAATACCCAATTGAGTATATTATTTTTCACTTTTATTTTTGCGTAAGCTTATAATCCTGCATAAGTTTATAGGTGTCACACAACATTTGGCCATCATATCTAACAGCTATGACCTAAGATAGTCTATAAAATATTGTAAAACAAAGGAAGTCTTTATACAAGAACTTATTCACAAAGTGCAAAACAGTGGTACTCCATACAAAGTATCTGTTCTCTACCCTGTATATATTACAGCCACCTGTGTCCTTCATTACAAAATAATCATAAAGAACCAGTTCATAACTTAGACTGAGGGCTCACCCCCCCATTTTCTCCATGTGACAATCCTGGGTACCCGTGCTGCCAATCCCCATGTACCAGCACATGGGATTAAGGTGAGCTCTTACATAATGCAACACAAATCGGCTGGTGGGGGAAGGAGGGCAGTGAAGGAAAGCCAAGGATAAGTTGCAAGGAAGAACAAAAGAGAGAGGCGCCTCTGGATGTAGACTTAAAACATTTATTCATAAAAAACTGGTATCAATCACACTCACATTTAAGAAGTCATCAGAGGGCATGTGAATGTGAAATATCCATCATAGGAAATGTCATCCATCATGGGAAGTACCATCAGATCAGTCATAAAATGCCTATCAGCTAGCTGGAAGCTCTGCCTGTGTGTGGAGAGACACCGCTGTGATGTGATTCCGGCTGCAGCGGTGATAGGAACCAAAACGAGGCTCAGAACGCAGGTGGATAGCCGGCGGGGAGAGGTGACGTCACTGATCAAGCGACGCGTTTACTGGGCGTACAGGCTGCGGTGCCGTGACAGCCGTGCCTCTTCATCAGGCTCAAGTTGCAAGGAAGGGCTGCCATTAAAGTGCAACTGTTGCTTTGCTCTTTTTTGGAAAGAGTGCTGAGGGTCTAGAGCCCATGTCAGGTTTTAATTGCTGTATGTGTTCTCACTATAGGGATTAACTCTATTAGTCTTGGTGGCTCCTTTCAATAGAATGGAAAGTAAGAAAAAGTCCAACGTCTGGAACACAGAAGACATTTTGCAATGGGGGCATTTGTGCCATAGACAATTATCTAATTCCTCAAATGCAAGAGGCCAGAAAAAAAAAGCTGACAGTGAAAAAAACATGACAAAATGTGACTTTTTTTTTTTTTTAAATTTATTTTTATTCAAATTTTTCTTATAAGACACAAAGACATAAAGACATATACAAATTGGTTGTCTAGCTTGTACAGGTAATATCGCAAGTACATCAGGAAAAAGAAAAAAAAAAATGAAAGGGAAAGAAAAAGAGAGAAATAGAGAGATACATCCATGCAATGCAGTTTTAGCATGTAAGTGAAAAGGGGATTTTTGGAATTTTTGGGCCGCCCCCCCACTGCCCATAAAGGCCTATACCTATTAACTAGGAATTACATTTAATCGTCGATTCTTGGTATCGTAACTAAAGCTAGTCCAGCATTAGTAAGCAATGTTCATTTCCTCCAGCCACCCACTCCAAACCTTATTAAATTTCAATTGGCAGCCTCTATTAAGATAGGTATCTTTATATAGTGGAAGATTATCGTTAACCAAACGTTTCCACTGGACATTTGTGGGGGGATAGGGCTTCTTCCATTGAAATGTTATGGTTTTCCTAGCGTAAAATAGAAGCAAACCAATCATCGTGCGTTTAGCTACAGCAGGAACTAATTTTTTTATAAGGCCCAACATACAAATCTCCATAGACAGTGGTAGATTAGTGGATGCAATTTTATTGATTAGGCCTAGTACCTCCCCCCAGAATTGTTGTATCTTTGGACAATGCCAAAAAATATGGGAAAAATCTCCGGGGGTGTAGCTACATCTCCAACACTTAGGGGAGTGGGCAGGATTTATCAAATGAAGTCTGTGGGGAGTGAAATACGCCCGGTGGACTATTTTAAATTGGACTAACTTGTCAAGTATAGAGACTAGCGAACTAAAAGGGAAGTCCCAAACACCATCCCAATCTTCGCCACTCAAAGCTGGAATGTCACGCTGCCAACGGGACAAAAGGCCGTCCAACGGAGGCAAGGACTCATAGATTAAATGCTGATATATGTGAGATGTAGGTTTTTTTGTACAACCGGATCTAAGAGTAGTCTCCAGTTTAGACTGTATTAATATACAGGACGAACGTGGGAATTGGGCTTCGAAAGCATGCAAAAGTTGAAGATAACGGAACTGATAGTGCTGCGGAAGATTATACTGGGAGGAAAGCTGACAAAAAGAAAGCAGTGAGGTGCAAGACACCACTTGTGAGATTAATTTTATACCATATCTAGTCCATATCTGGGGGTCAATAGATTTGTAAAAATGTGGTAGATTGGGGTTTAGCCATAGGGGTGTATTAGGGGAAATTCCCATCTGGCTGTGTTTTTCAATAGCCAAGCCCATTTTCCAGGCCCGTAAAGTAGTAAGCATAGACGGAGTTAATAAGTGTGGGGCACATGGGCCTCTGTAAATTAGGTATTGAAGAGATTCCCAGGAGCCTGCCACGGTGGCCTCCAAAGCGGAGGACAAAATGTGACTTTAAACAGGTGGGCTGGCAGACATCTAAAGTACACCCTTGTAAAATGTTTTTCAAAGGATTAAAGCTCAAAAATCTTAAAATGTTACTTTTTATTCTGTGGCCAAATTATATAATATGCCCTTGACAGTGACCCTTTCACAAAGTACAAAAAAAATGAGGGACTTCACATGAGTTACTTAAAGTGGTTGTTAAGCCACTATCTCATCTTTATATCAACCCCTCTGTCAGATAAAAAGCTGTATCCTAGTGCCTGTGCGCTAGCAGATTTCTGCCTGTTTTAACAGCATCGCTCAGAGATCATGTGACTCCAGGCTCTCTGCTTTCCCCGTGTTATATCTCCAGTGGGCGGGGCTGAGATTCCCCGGCTGACGTCAGCCTGGGAGGAAAGGAGGAGAGGAGCAGAGAGCTCCAGCAGAGTCATCTGATCGCTGGGAGATGCTGTGAAAACAGGTAGAAATCAGCTTTTTTTAATAAAGCACAGGCACTAGGATGCAGCTTTTTATCTGACAGAGGGGATGGTATAAAGATGAGATTCTTTTGAAGCAGCAGGGAGAGGAGCAGAGCAGCGGTTGTGAGAGCTGACAGGCAGGCATATGTGTGCGCAGCCTATTGCATTAGGGTGTGCACCCCAACTCTCAAACACACATGAATGCCACCTGCTGTCACAGAAAGGAGGCTCTGGTGGTGGGAGACAGCTGATATGGAGCATATTACGTTACTCCCTAAATACAGGTGTAACATGTTCCTACTGTTGAACCTAGCCTTTAATATAATGAGGGCATTTACACTGGTCACTGGCACCCTCAACCACCCACCTGGTGCTGTCCCTAGATAATGCTAATGCACGTGGGGTAATTAGGGTGTGCCCAGGCACACCTGGCACACACTGTGCGCACGCCTATGCAGGCAGGGATGGGAGGGGGGAGGAGGACAGAGGGAGACAGAGGAGAGTTGCAGATACCAGCGTATGATGGAGGCATGTACTCTGACCATGGTGTCAGGGCTCAGCAGGTCTGATATATCGTGGTCAGCGTACCACATTCTTGGGGATTGCGTGCAGTCCAATTCTTTCTTGAACGCAGGTTCCCAAACCTTGGACAGCATAACGAATTTATAGGCGATATCCTCGCCTTTTTACTTGAACATAATTGCTTCCAATTTTTGGGAAATTTCTACCAGCAGATAAGGGGAACCTCCATGGGAGCACCCTGGGCACCCTCTTATGCATGCTTACACCTTGGCCTATGGGAGGAGGACCTAGTGTACCCTTCGTCATTGTACCTCAGCCACTGTGTGACGTGGCTGAGGTACATAGATGATGTTCTAATGATCTGGGGTGGCTCTGAAGATGAACTGCATTCCTTCATGAATGAGCTTAACTCTAATGACAGAAACATTAGACTTACCTACACCTTTCACTCCCATACCCTTTCATTTCTGGATCTAACTATCTACACTGATAATGGCATGATCAAGACTAAAACGTTTAGAAAACCTACAGCAGCCAATACGCTACTTCTAGCATCTAGTGACCATCCAAAATCCCTGATTAAGGCCATTCCAGTAGGCCAATTTCTCAGGGCCCGAAGAAACTGCTCTGACCCAGATGACTTCATTGCTGAGTCTAAAGACCTGTATAATAGATTCAGAGAGAGAGGCTACTCCCACTCATGTATCAGGGAAGCGAGAAGAAGGGCTACTCAGACAGATCGTGCAACACTCCTTACTAAGAGGAAAAAGGGTCCCAAATCCCCTGAATCTCAGGAGTTTCCCAGGATCATCACCAAATTTGGTGCCCACTGGGACCAAGTCAGGTCCATACTCAATCGACACTGGCACATTCTGCCTGAGTCCCCCTTCTTAGGCAAGATTGTGGGCACCCGACCCCTCCTAACAGCTCGGCGTTCCAAAAATCTAAAAGATAGTTTAATCCATTCTGAATACCAAAGATCACCTACCCCCAACTGGCTGACACAGCTCCCTCCCTTGAAGGGAATGTTTAAATGTGGTCGCTGCTCGGTATGTAAGTACGTGGAACGCACAAATACTTTTTCTGATTCTGAGGGCAAGAAACTCTTCAAAATTAATAACTTTATTAATTGTAATACAACCAGGGTGATCTATATGCTCACCTGCCCCTGCGGGAAATCCTATGTGGGGAAAACTAAGAGACCCCTGAGGGTAAGGGTAAGTGAACATATCCAGTCCATTTTGGGCAAGGACGATAAACGACCTATTCCTCTACACTTTTTGCGAGCACATGGGGGCAACCCCGAGGGGCTTACCGTAAAGGGTATCTACAGGCTCAACCTCCCTCTGAGAAGGGGGGATTTCGATAGAATCCTATACCAAAAGGAGAAGATGTGGATATACAACACCAACAGCATGCACCCTCATGGGTTAAATAATGAATGCAACCTTGGTGTATTTTTATCTCCTTAATTCATTGGTAGTTGTCTGTCCACATCTCCTCCTAATGATTGGAATTTCTCTGACTGTAGCCTCCACCAATAACCCTTTGACTTTAGTTCTCATCGGAACTTCTAGTATTCTAGTCATCTCTTTACTATCCTCTATATGATTATTTTACTGCATTTGTCTACCATCAATAAATACCACATCCACTTTAATCCTTTCACCTTCATCCTTTTCCCTTGCACTATCCATCTCTATTTTTTCCTACACTAGTCTTCTCTGCCCCCTATGCTAACCTTCTTTTCCCTTTATCCCTTCCCCCCCCCTCCCCCCCCCCTTTTCCCTCACTTCCCCGTTAATAAGTTCTTCCCTTTTTTTCTTTCTTTATTCCTTTTTCTTTGTCTCCCTCTCCTTATTCTCTGCTGGCCCCTGCGTGTTCGCCCTGCCAGTCATGTTTTATATATGTTTTCTCTATGTGTTTGGCCGTCTGTGAACAGCGCGGTAGCTATGGCAACGAGACGTCGGCAATCCACGTGATCCCGTCTCAATACTATATAAGAAGATGAGGCCTGCTACTGCGCATGCTCTGATGAAATCCGGTGAACGGATGAAACGCGTCAGCATGACGCCATCACGCTGCTCCTAGCGTACCTGCTGACCAACAGACCCACCCACCAGCCTTGACCACGCTGATCCGCGATACTAGCGGCTGTCTGATTACTGCTACAGTAACTAGCTGAGGGGGAGACCGCTACCTCAGCCGCCTGGACTCCATACGCAGTATTTATGCGAGTTCACACACTCCTACTGCCTACCTGCTACTTACGTCTGAGGCACACCATTGATGACCCCCTACTGGACCGGACCATTCACAAAAAGGAGTTCCGCTAATAGGAGATGGCTACAGCTGCAATTTCTCTTTTCTGACCAAGACGGCAAACAACTCCGGGTGAGATCCTTCCTTGTTTGTATCCCTGATTCGGGACTGTCAATTTCAGGTATCCACCGCACGAGCCAGCTGGTTTCCGTTCTATAGTGTCAGCCCACTACCCATCCTGCCTCTCCTATCCCAGCTGCCTGCACGCTCCACTCTTATCCTTTGGTCTGCAGCCTTGTGAGCCATTCCCGGCCTAGAGAGGCTCCATTCCATCAGCCCATAGACACTTTTGCCCTGCAGCGATCACGGTGTCATCCAGTCACCGCTTCAAGGCCCGTTCCACCACGGCATTCCGCCAACTGGGTCCTTGTCTCTCTCCCCCCCCCCCCGTATCACAGCCAGTTCTGTCTCTCCATATTATCAGTCAGCGTGGATCAAGTTCTGTCATCACAACTACCCAGTATCAATCTAATCATCCGCTGTCCTTTCCCCATGCTATTTGGACTTCCACTCATGTTTTGCTTACTTATTATATGTCATTATATCACCGAAGCTTAGTTAAAGTGAAGGACTCTTAATGCTGATTATGAAAGGTTGTTTGTGAGAGGTGGCCATCTGTGTCTGCACATGACAGTTAGGTCTTTTTAAATGGTGATGGTACCTGATTTATCAGGATATTTTCTGGATTGGTGTATATTGTGATTTCCTTTTTTCATTAAATATCATTTATAATTATATTGACTTCTGCCTGTTCCCTACCCATGAATTCACTTTTTCTTCCCCCCTTTTTTTGGTACAGAGGGGAGGGTAGAAACTGGCAGGAACAGCCAGGTATTTTAGGTTATACAGGGGGTCAAATGACACAGCACAAACACTGTGCTGTATAACATGCTTTAAAGGAGCTGGATCCATTATTTTGTTTTTGGGTTAACAAACGCTTTAAGCTCAGTTACAGTTCACATCCACCAAGGTAAACCTTTACCTTCTACAGTAAAGGAAGTAAAATACATAAGGGTAATTTAGTTATGGTTGCATGACTCTCAAGCACAGCAGCTTCTTAGTGACACCGGCACCAGCCTTAACAAATTGCATACAGTGCAATTTTCTGCATCTCACCTTTTGATATACATAAAAGGATGGATATCTGTCAGCGTAGAAGGTTGAAAGAAGGTAAAACAAAGTCCACGTAAGGGCTTGTTCACACGTGCATCAATACCATGGAAGTATAGTCAAAAACCTAAGCCTAAACCCATTCTCACCCTTATTTTATACCTATTCTAACTACCCTGTAAAGGAAACACATCTATACCTACCTATTCTGAGGGAGATCCAGTCCGGTCACATGATCTCTGCAGCGGCCGGCTTCAGTGAAGAGGAGAGATTGCTGACAATGCCTGCAGAGCCTGAGCAATTTTGTCACTCATAGGCTTACTATGGGGCATCCGTTGTAGGCTGTTCCTCCTCTACACTGAAGCTGGCGCTGGGAATCAATCATGTGACCAGACCGGTGCTGCCTCAAAATAGGTAAGCACAGGCATCTTGCCTTTATAGAATAGTTAGAATATGATCAGAATGGGAGTGGGAGCACGCTTAGTTAATATTTGACTGGAATTCCAATTTAACTAGCATTTATTCAGCATTTCTAAAGCCTCAAAATCACCCTTCAAATCCTGCCATGAATGAGTGTCGCACAGTGCTGTTTACACAACAAAAACACATCTTAAATGCTATAGGTAAATTAATGAGGATTGCTTCATTCTTCATAATCAACACACATGTGAACAAGCCGTAAGGGTAAAGGTGGTCTAAAATTAATTTAGTTGTTAGTTCTATGCCCATGCAGTAGTTTTTCGGCTTTGGCAGGGTGAGAATATCTTAGTTGTGTTTATGATACGTTACAGTCTGTTGTCATAAAAGCTGAATTCCAATCAAATATGAAATCTCTTTCATGCAGTTGTGCATTTCTTCAAAAATAATTTCATATATTTTAATGTACAAGTGGCAATATTATTTTGGTAAATAAAATAAAGAGTGTTATTTAGTCCCACCTCACTGTTCACTCCAAGCTTTAGCATTTTGCCAAATTACTAATAGGTTGTTGTTCATGTTTTGTATTTCCTCTATTTGTGTATTTTCACTTTAAAGCAGTAGTTTGGTTTCTCTGGTGTAGTCACATATCTGGTTACACTAGACATCAGAATTCCAGCAACTGTTTCCTGCCAGTTATACTTTATTATATTTAGCATTTGTTTCGAAACATGTCCCAGCATAGTTTATTTTCAGTATCAAACTGTATTGTGTTCAAAGTTTAACAGAAGGCCAACCCAATGTGCACCAAAACACCTCAAAACCGCAAAGCCACATTCCAGAGGTGGATTGCTATAGTGAACATAAAAAGATTACAGTGCCATGTTTTAGAGACAACAGCCAAACATATGGTTCAGTGGCTGGAGAATATGTAAGCAGTTTAAATTTGGCCACACAGAAACGGGAGGTAAGCCCTTAGCTGGATGCATAACTGCAGGATTTGTCGACAGGAGAGCTGTGAAATGTGGTTGCATTAACCTAGAAGCTATGTTTATATGAACTCTGCTACTTGGTACATATCTTCTGCATGATATACTGGCAGAGTTTGTTGTATTACCACTGCTTTGTGTATGGCTACTGAGTGATTGACTAGAGAATGATAACTGATTTTACACAATGTCAGTACTGATCGAAGTGGAACTATCCCTTTGGCAGTCTACATCAATTTTACAGCACTTTTAAGCTACTGACACTAAATTTGTCTATCCATTTATAACGACCTATGCATGGACTTCAGACAATCAACTCAAGTTTTGTTTGCTCTGCCTTGCTTCTGCCTCTGTCACTATCTGCATACTGACAACATGTACCCTTGTTGATCTATGATCAACCGCCATTAGAAGTTCTGTTGCTCTTTGTTTTATTATTTAAGTATTATTGATTGAACGTTAGACAACTTATATTGAAGTGTGTTGAACCCATTTTTTTTCTCCACAGAGAATGGGATAGTTTTGATAAGCAGTTACACACTGATCCAGTTTGATACTGGATAATAGTCATCTATTCATACAGATGTATCAGCTTCCTGCAACACCCATGGTTAATGTGGAAAGACTTATGTGAGGAACTGCTTTGTGTCTATGGGACACGAACATGAAAAATCAAAACTGCTAATTTTAAAGGCTTAGCAAGTTATTGCCATAAAAAGTGTTTGGGGACCCACGTCCTGCCCCAGGAGACATGTATCAATGCAAAAAAAAGTTTTCAAAATGGCAGTTTTTTTGGGAGCAGTGATTTTAATAATGTTTAAAGTGAAACAATAAAATTAAATATTCCTTTAAATATTTTACCTGGGGGGGGGGGTGTCCTTAGAATGCCTGTAAAGTAACGCATTTTCCCCATGTTTATAACAGTGCCACAGCAAAATGACATTTCTAAAGGAAAAAAATGTAATTTAAAACTGCTTGCAGCTGTAATATATTGTCGGATCCCAGCAATATAGATAAAGATACCAAAAATACAAAAAAAAAATGGCGTGGATGTCACCCCCAAAATCCATACCAGGACCTTCAGGTCTGGTATGGATATTAAAGGGAACCCCGCACCCAAATTTAAAGAAAAATGAGTGGGGGGGCTCCCAGGCACTATATACTCTGAACAGCAGTATATATATACTATACAGCCTGCCCTATATACCCTGCAGAAAATTGGGCCTTAGATGTTGGTGGTACCAGAACACTGTAAGCCCTCAGAGTTACTTGATGGTCGCAGGAACAGGCCCTGCTGTGAAATGTTTAATCAAGAATTGTAATTACATGCCCCTGTTAAACAGGGGAAGAAAAATCGGGCCTTTGATGGCGGTGGTGGTGCCACAACACTGTAAGCCCTCACAGTTACTCTTGTTGGGCGCAGGAACAGGCCCTGCATTGAAATATTATATCAAAAATTGTAATTACATGCCCCTGTTAAACAGGGGCAGAAAAATTGGGCCTTGAATGGTGATGGTGGTGCCACAACACTGTAAGCCCTCACAGTTACTCTTGTTGGGCACAGGAACGGGCCCTGCATTGAAATATTATATCAAAAATTGTAATTACATGCCCCTGTTAAACAGGGGCAGAAAAATTGGGCCTTGAATGGTGATGGTGGTGCCACAACACTGTAAGCCCTCACAGTTACTCTTGTTGGGCACAGGAACGGGCCCTGCATTGAAATATTATATCAAAAATTGTAATTACATGCCCCTGTTAAACAGGGGCAGAAAAATTGGGCCTTGGGTGGTGGTGGTGGTGCCCTAAATCAAAAATATTGTTGGAAGCTTGCATCATCAAGAGGGGGAATAGGATAGTCAGCATAGGCAGTCTTCAAGGGATCCCACATCCATAGCAAACTCAATCAGTTACATCAGCATCAGGTGCTTGATAGCTGCTGATCCAAGACTGATTCATTTTTATGAATGTGAGCCTATCAACGGAGTCTGTGGACAGGCGCACTCTTTGACCCTTTACAAACCCTCCAGCAGCACTGAATGTGCATTCAGAAAGCACGCTGGATGCAGGACAGGCCAATAGCTCAATTGCATATTGAGCAAGTTCTGGCCAGTGGTCCATCCTCAAGACCCAGTAACCCAGTGGATGCTCTGTTGGAAAGGTCTGCAAATCTGTTTTTGCCCCTAGATATTCCTGCACCATGTAATGCAGATGCTGGCGATGGTTGCTGGAGCTGATCAGACCTTGGCACCGAGGACTGAAAAATTGTTTAAAGGCATCGGTCAGCCGGCCACCTTCTCCACCGCTCTTCCTCTGACTGAACAAAGCCTTTGCAACATGTTGTCCAGCACCAGGAAATTGTAACTTCCTAGGGTCTGGAAATGCGTTGCACAATCTTTTCTTCAAGGCCTCCTGAAGATGTTTCATCCTCTGCTCCCTCTGCAAAGGCAGGATGAGTTCTGCAACCTTACCCTTGTAATATAAATATAGAAAGCCTTCACGCTACTAAGATGTGTTCCGAGTGATCTCTTATAAAAATATAAAGCTTAATATAAAAATTAATAAATGAACAATTAAATAACCAAAGTGCGTGCCGTGCAATAAAGTGCAATCAAATAAAATGAAGAAAGCTGTCTGCAGCAGAATCTTCCAGTGTATCACAATCCACTCACAATAAATAACAGTCGTATAGTGATTCCGCGCTACAGCAGTGATGTACAAAATTAATCAATAGGTAAAATATATCAACACTGTGTAAATATAATTCAATAAATTAGAATAATAAAAGTGCAAAAGTGATAAGTCCATAAATTGGTAAATCAATCCCGGGGCATAAGATTCAGTATAATAATAATCTCTTAATTACATATTCTTATAATAAATGTCCAAAAAAGGAAATTGTGTAAAAATAAGTTCAAGTAAATGGCTCAGTAGACAGGGGAGAAGTTTAAATCCCAAAAATGAGCTCACAGAACCCTCACCTTCATATCTTGATATATCAGCATATGATAATGAATGGGGGTCGATTCCATTATTCCAACTTCTACCACCAGGGGGTCCTCCGTTTCGTTAAATGTAAGACCTAGATAACTTGAAGTGTCAGCATAAACCATATACAGGAATCTATTCCGCTGTATTAATATCCACCACCAGGGGGTCCTACGTTCCACCGAGTATGTAACCTGAATAGGTACTCCACAGCCACGTCCTCTATATATCTTTAATATACTACACCATTGGAGCTTACATGAGGACGTGGATGCGGAGTACCTATTCAGGTTACATACTCGGTGGAATGTAGGACCCCCTGGTGGTGGATAATAATACAGTGGAATAGATTCCTGTATATGGTTTATGCTGACACTTCAAGTTATCTAGGTCAGTGTTTCTCAACTCCAGTCCTGAAGGCGCCCCAACAGGTCATGCTTTCAGGATTTCCCTCAGATGAAACAGCTGTGGTAATTATTAGGGCAGTGAAACTGATCAAATCACCTGTGCAAAATAATGGAAAGCCTGAATACATGACCTGTTGGGGCGCCTTGAGGACTGGAGTTGAGAAACACTGATCTAGGTCTTACATTTAACGAAACGGAGGAGCCCCTGGTGGTAGAAGTTGGAATAACGGAATCGACCCCCATTTATTATCATATGCTGATATATCAAGATATGAAGGTGAGGGTTCTGTGAGCTCATTTTTGGGATTTAAACTTCTCCCCTGTCTACTGAGCCATTTACTCGAACTTTTTTTTACACAATTTCCTTTTTTAGACATTTATTATAAGAATATGTAATTAAGAGATTACTATCATACTGAATCTTATGCCCCGGGATTGATTTACCAATTTATGGACTTATCACTTTTGCACTTTTATTATTCTAATTTATTGAATTATATTTACACAGTGTTTATATATTTTACCTATTGATTAATTTTTGCACATCACTGCTGTAGCGCGGAATCACTATACAACTGTTACTTACCCTTGTAATGTGGATCAAGAAGGGTTGCCAGCCAGTAACAATCCCTCTCCTTGATACCACAAATCCTATGGTCATTTTACAGGCTTTGCAGAATCAGGGAGGCCATGCAGCGTAAGTTTGCAGAGGCATTCGATCCTGAGTCCTCGGGGTCACTAAGGATCACATGATCCGTAACTACCTCCTCCTAGCCACGTACAACTCCTTGGGTTTCTGGGGACTGAAAACCATCCCTTGAAGGCTATTGCTGAGTGTTATCCTCTACATCCAGGCTGATACAATCCTCCTCCTCTTCTTCATCCTGTGTGTGTAGCGGGCCCGCAGGAATGCTATCTGGATAAAGGGGGCCTTGAGAGGTAGGGAAGTTCTGCAAACTTGGCAGTATGCTGCAGCTGGGGGAACATGACTGCCAGTTTCTTGTCCTTCTCATCCCCTCTCTCTAGGCTCACGTTACTCCCTTCCTCAACCTGGGAACCAACATCGGAGCCTTCAAATCACTGCACATCCTCCAGCAGCATGTACCCGACACGGGATGATGGTGGGGCTACAGAAGGAGTGACTGTGGACAAGGAGCCAGTGGAATAGTAGGTCACTTTGGCAGCTGCTTTGGAAGGCAAACTACTCTGAGCCTCAGAGACAGAGGATGAGGAGGATGAGGACAGCTTTGTTATCCACTCCACCAACTTTTCTGCATGTTCTGGCTCAATAACACGGCCAGCAGCAGAAAAAAAGGACACGCGTGCCCCACTGCCACCTGCAGAGGATGCACCATGTCCATGACCACCACTGTTGACTTTTAGTGGCCTGTGAGCATCTGCCTCTCCTTGGTGGCCTTGTGGACATGATTTATCTTTTGTTTTTCAACACCACACTACACTGTATTAGATACTGTGTACACTGCCTGAAGTGTATTAGAAACTGTACACACTGTATTAGACACTGTCTACTAGGGATGAGCTTCGCGTTTGAGTCAAACCCATGTTCAACTCGAACATCGGCTGTTCGATCGTTCACCGAATTGCAAACGTTATGGGCCGTTCGCGCCAAATTCGTGTGGCGCGTCACGGCCCGTAATTCACTGCGGCATCGCAGTGCATTGCTGGCTGATGATTGGCCAAGCATGCACTATGACCAGCATGCTTGGCCAATTACAGTGCCGTTGGTAGAGAGAGCTGTAATTGGCCAAAGCCAGGGTGGCTTTGGCCAATTATGGCTCAGGGGGTTTAGAACACGCCCCACACTATATAAGGCGGCCTGCACGGCGGCCCTGTGTAGTGTGTTCCGGCGTGCTGAGAGATAGAGAGAGAGACAGTGTCATTTCATTTGAGTTAGCTAGATTAGGCAGGACAGTCAGTGAGTTAGCTGCACTTACAGTGTATTGTGTGTATATATGCATCCCAGGTGTTGCATATATATATATATATACACTGTATTCAGTTTAGCTAGATCCGTTCCTGTTATCTTCCTACTGACAGGCAGGCTTGTCTTGTTACAGTATTTACAGCTACCTGAAGAAAATTGCTGGTGTTCTTTTGATCCTATTAGTACCACAGTCAGGCAGCTAAGACTATTACAGTGTAGTGCGTCCTCCTCACAGTGTTCAGCGAAAACTACAAGTTAGTGTAGTGCGACCTCTGCACAGTGTTCAGCTAAAGCTACAAGTTAGTGTAGTGCGTCCTCCTCACAGTGTTCAGCTAAAACTACAAGTTAGTGTAGTGAGACCTCTGCACAGTGTTCAGCTAAAGCAACAAGTTAGTGTAGTGCGTCCTCCTCACAGTGTTCAGATAAAGCTACAAGTTAGTTTAGTGTGACCTCTGCACAGTGTTCAGCTAAAGCTACAAGTTAGGGTAGTGCGTCCTCTTCACAGGGTTCAGCTAAAACTACAAGTTAGTGTAGTGCGACCTCTGCACAGTGTTCAGCTAAAGCTACAAGTTAGTGTAGTGAGACCTCTGCACAGTGTTCAGCTAAACATACAAGTTATTTTTTGCGAGCTCTGCACAGTGTTCAGCTAAAGCTACCTGTAGAAGGTTGGTGGTGTTTTCCTGATCCTATCACTACCGCAGGCAGCTAAATAAGCTACAAGTTATTTTTTGGCGAGCTCTGCACAGTGTTCACCTAAAGCTACCTGTCGAAGGTTGGTGGTGTTTTCCTGATCCTATCACTACCGCAGGCAGCTAAATAGACTACAAGTTAGTGTAGTGCGAGCTCTGCACAGTGTTCACCTAAAGCTACCTGTAGAAGGTTGGTGGTGTTTTCCTGATCCTATCACTACCGCAGGCAGCTAAATAAGCTACAAGTTAGTTTTTTACGAGCTCTGCACAGTGTTCAGCTAAAGCTACCTGTAGAAAGTTGGTGGTGTTCTCATACTACAGGCAATTGATTTTGCTAGCTGCAGTATCAGTATATATATATATATATATATATATATATATATCCTAGCTTAGTGCAGCTACAGGCCATTAGTATGTCTGGAAGGCCAACAAGGAGAGGCAGACAGTCACAAGCCAATAAAAGAGGGCAAGCAGGCTCTGTGTCTATCGAGAGGCAACAGTGCTGGTCGTGGAGACGGTGCATCCTCATCAGCACGTGGCTGTGGGACACGCTTGGCCTTTTTTTCAGCAGCTGGCCGTGTTGAGCTGCCACATGCGGAAGACTTGGTCGATTGGACCACTGACTGCATCACACCCCAAAGCTCCGCATGTGCAGGGCGCTGCAGTCTCTGCGCGTTATTCAAAAATTTCTTTGGTGTGGGCCTTTTTTGAGACGGGTGCATCAGATCGCACCGCTGCTATTTGCAACATATGTCTCAAGCGTATCTCGCGTGGCCAAAACATCTCCCGCTTGGGAACCACATGCTTGACCAGACATATGTTGACCTGCCATGCAGTTCATTGGCAAGCGTATTTAAAAGACCCACACCAAAGAACAAAGAGGACCTCTCCTTGCTCCTCATCAGCTGAGATCTCCAACCCCACTATACCTTCAATCCTCTCTGAGACCTGCACTGAGAGGAATGAAGGTGTATAATTAGGTGTGTCACAGCCAACTACTTGTGGGCAATCTGCTTTCGGTACACCGACGTCAGATTGTACCAGGCAAATATCCCTGCCCCAGCTGCTGCACTGCCGAAAGAAGTTTGCTCCCAGACATCCACATGCCCAGCAGTTGAATGCTAGCTTGGCTAAATTGCTAGCACTTCAACTGCTGCCTTTTGAGTTGGTAGACTCTGTCCCCTTCCGTGAGTTTGTGGAATGTGCGGTTCCTCAGTGGCAGGTACCCAAATGCCACTTTTTCTCACGGAAGGCGATTCCGGCTCTCTACTGGCATGTGGAAGGCAATGTCTTGGCCTCGCTGGACAGGGCGGTCAGCGGTAAGGTGCATATTACCGCTGACTCATGGTCCATCAGGCATGGACAGGGACGTTACCTAAGTTTCACCGCGCATTGGGTGACTCTGCTGGCAGCTGGGAAGGATGCAGGACAAGGTGCAGTAGTGTTGGAGGTTGTTCCACCACCACGCCTCCAAAATGCCACTACTAATGATTGTGACACACCTCTCTCCTCCACCCCCTCCTCATCTTCTTCCTCCATGGCCTCTTCCTGTGCTTTGTCCCTGGAACCAGTGGTGCTCCATAGCCATTCAAGGGGCTACGCAAGTATGCAGGCCAAAAGATGCCATGCTGTGCTTGAGCTGGTGTGCTTGGGGGACAGGAGCCACACTGGGGCAGAGGTTCTGTCAGCTCTGCAGGGGCAGGTTCAGAGGTGGTTGATGCCACGCCAACTTAAGGCAGGAATGGTGGTTTGCGACAATGGCACCAACCTCCTTTGTGCCCTCCGACAGGGGCAAATGACCCATGTGCCCTGTTTGGCTCACGTCCTTAACTTGGTGGTGCAGCAGTTCTTGGGCAGGTACCCAGGCTTACAGGATGTCCTGAGGCAGGCCAGGAAAGTCTGTGTGCATTTCTGCCGGTCATATAATACCAGTGCTCGGCTGGCAGACCTCCAAAAGGAGTTTAACCCGCCCAAGAACCGCCTAATCTATGACATGCCCACCAGGTGGAACTCAACGTTGGCCATGCTGCAGCGGCTGCACACGCAGCAGAGGGCCATCAATGAGTACCTGTGCGACTATGGCACCAGGACAGGGGAGCTTGGTTTTTTTCCCCACGCCAGTGCGCCATGACCAGGGATGCATGCACTGTCCTGTCACCATTTGAGGAGGCCACGAGGATGGTGAGCAGTGACAGTGCATGCATCAGTGACACTGTCCCCCTTGTCCACCTGTTGGAGCACACGCTGCGTGGAATAATGGACAGGGCACTTGAGGCAGAACAGAGGCAGGAAGAGGAGGACTTCCTTAGCTCTCAAGGCCCCCTTTATCCAGACAGTGTTCCTGCGTTCCCGCCGATCACACAGGAAGAGGACGAGGAGGAGGATTGTGTCAGTATGGAGGTGGAGCCTGGCACTCAGCATCAGCAGCAGTCTTTAAGGGATCAGTCCCAAGAAACACATGGACTTGTACGTGGCTGGGAGGAGGTGGCTGCGGACCATGTCGTCCTTAGCGACCCAGAGGACTCCGGACCGAATGCCTCAGCGAACCTACGCTGCATGGCCTCCCTGATCCTGCAAAGCCAGCGTAAGGATTCTCGTATTTGTGGTATCAAGGAGAAGGACCAATACTGGCTGGCAACCCTCCTTGATCCACGTTACAAGGATAAGGTTGCGGACCTTATCTTGCCATAGCAGAGGGAGCAGAGGATGAAACATCTTCGGGAGGCCTTGCAGAAAGTTCTGTGCAACGCGTTCCCAGAGACTGGGAGGTTACAAACTCCTGTTTCTGGACAACGTGTTGCTGAGGCTTCGGTCAGTCAAAGAAGGAGTGGTGGAGAAGGTGGCCGTCTGACCGATACGTTCAGACAATTTTTTGGTCCGCAGCCCCAAGGTATGATCGGTTCCAGCAACCATCGCCAGCGTCTGTTTTACATGGTGCAGGAATACCTAGGGGCAAGATCTGACTTGGACACCTTTCCCACCGAAAATCCTCTGGGTTACTGGGTCTTGAGGATGGATCACTGGCCAGAGCTTGCACAGTATGCAATTGAGCTACTGGCCTGTCCTGCATCCAGCGTTCTTTCGGAATGCACATTCAGTGCTGCTGGAGGCTTTGTAACTGATCACAGGGTGCGTCTGTCCACCGACTCGGTCGATCGACTGACCTTCATAAAAATGAATCAGTCTTGGATCACCACCAGCTACAAGCACCTGATGCTGATGTAACCAAATAATTTTTTTTGAAATCTCAGATCCCTTCAAAGACTGCCTATGCTGATGCTGAGTGACTATCCTGAGTAATTATCCTCTTCAACCTCAATGATCACGCTGATAGCTTGTAAGAACATTTTTGGTTCTGAGCGCCACCACCAGTGCCTAAGGCCCAATTTTTCAGCCCCTGTTTAACTGGGGCGTGTAATTACAATTTTTGATGCAATACTTTGCAGCAGGGCTCGTTTCTGCATTCCAACTAGAGTATCTTTGAGGGGTTGCAGTGTTGTGGCACCAGCACCAGTGCCTAAGGCCCAATTTTTCAGCCCCTGTTTAACAGGGGCGTGTAATTACAATTTTTGATGCAATACTTTGCAGTAGAGCTCGTTTCTGTGTTCCAATTAGAGTATCTGTGAGGTTGCAGTGTTGTGGCACCAGCACCAGTGCCTAAGGCCCAATTTTTCAGCCCCTGTTCAACAGGGGCATGTAATTACAATTCTTGATCTAATATTTCATAGCAGGGCCCTGTGAGGGCTTACAGTGTTGTGGCCACAACAACACCTAAGGCCCAAATTTCTGCTGAGTATATAGGGCAGGCCCCTACTTTCAAACATCCAACTTACAAACGACTCCTACTTGCAAACAGAAGGAGACAATGGGAAGTGAGATGAAATCTACCCCTAGGAAGGGAAATTCTCTCCTGTAAGAGTTAATATAGGAAAAACGTTTCTCCTTTCCACTGATGCTTTATCACCAATCCTTGTTTCACAAAAAAACCCAAATTTTCAAAAAACATTTGTCATTGGGACAAAAAATGAGGTGAAATCTTCTGAAGAGGAGCACAGACAGCAAAACAAATGTCACAGGGGGATAACCTTTCCCTATGTTTTCCAAAAAGCTTAAAATAGATTTTTTGGCTGGAGCTAAACACGTTAAAAATGTACCAGTTCAAAATTACAAACAGATTCTACTTTACAACAAACCTACAGTCCCTGTCTTGTTTGCACCGCCTGTATACTGCTGTTCAGAGTATATAGGGCCTGGTGGCCCCACGCCTTTCCTTTTTTTTATTTAGGTGCGGGTTTCCCCTTAATATCCATACAAGACCCAAAGGGCCTGGTAATGGACTGGGGGGTACCCATGCTGTTTGTCTCACTGATTTTCATCCATATTGTCAGGACCCGACATTACATTAAAGCCGCAAGCAGTTTTAAATGACTTTTTTTCCTTCAAAAATGACATTTTGTGCAGGGACTGTTCTAAGCATGGGAAACACATTACAGGCATACTATAGACACCCCCCAGGTACGATATTTAAAGGAATATTTCACTTTTTTTTTTTTAACTTTAAGCATCATTAAAATCACTGCTCCCGAAAAAACGGCCGTTTTTAAAAGTTTTTTTTGCATTGATACATGTCCCCTGGGGTAGGACCCGGGTCCCCAAACCCTTTTTAGGACAATACCATGCAAATTAGCCTTTAAAATGAGCACTTTTGATTTCGAACGTTCGAGTCCCATAGACGTCAATGGGGTTCTAACGTTCATGCGAATTTTCGGTCCGTTCACAGGTTCTGGTGCGAACCGAACCAGGGGCTGTTTGGCTCATCCCTACTGTGTACACTGCCTGCACTGTATTAGAAACTTTACTACAGCTGCACTGTATTGTGTACTGTGTACACCACCAAAAGTGTAGTAGAAACTTACACACTGTATTAGATACTGTGTACACCACCTGCACTGTATTGTATACTGTGCACACCACCAGAAGTGTAGTAGAAACTTTACACACTGTATTAGATACTATGTACTCTACCTGCACTGTATTAGAAACTGTACTACAGCTGCACTGTGTTATGTACTGTGTACACCACCAGAAGTGTAGTAGAAACTGTACACACTGTATTATATACCGTGTACACCACCAGAAAAGTAGCAGAAATGGTACTACGGCTGCACCGTATTGTGTACTGTGTACACCACCAGAAGTGTAGTAGAAACTGTACACACTGTGTTAGATACTGTGTACACCGCCTGCACTGTATTAGCAACTGTACAATAGCTGCACTGTATTGTATACTGTGTACACCACCAGAAGTGTATTAGAAACTGTACACACTGTATTAGATACTGTGTACACCATCTGCACTGTATTAGAAACTGTACTACAGCTGCACTGTATTGTGTACACCACTAGAAGTGTAGTAGAAACTGTACACACTGTATTAGATACTGTGTACACCGCCTGCACTGTATTAGAAACTGTACTACAGCTGCACTGTATTGTGTACACCACCAGAACTGTAGTAGAAACTGTACACACTGTATTAGATACTGTGTACAATGCCTGCACTGTATTAGAAACTGTACTACAGCTGCACTGTATTGTGTACTGTGTACACCACCAGAAGTGTAGTAGAAACTGTACACTCTGTATTAGATACTGTGTACGCCACCAGAAAAGTAGTAGAAATGGTACTACGGCTGCACTGTATTGTGTACTGTGCACACCAGCAGAAGTGTATTAGAAACTGTACACACTGTATTAGATACTGTGTACACCACCTGCACTGTATTGTATACTGTGCACACCACCAGAAGTGTAGTAGAAACTTTACACACTGTATTAGATACTATGTACTCTACCTGCACTGTATTAGAAACTGTACTACAGCTGCACTGTGTTATGTACTGTGTACACCACCAGAAGTGTAGTAGAAACTGTACACACTGTATTATATACCGTGTACACCACCAGAAAAGTAGCAGAAATGGTACTACGGCTGCACCGTATTGTGTACTGTGTACACCACCAGAAGTGTAGTAGAAACTGTACACACTGTGTTAGATACTGTGTACACCGCCTGCACTGTATTAGCAACTGTACAATAGCTGCACTGTATTGTATACTGTGTACACCACCAGAAGTGTATTAGAAACTGTACACACTGTATTAGATACTGTGTACACCATCTGCACTGTATTAGAAACTGTACTACAGCTGCACTGTATTGTGTACACCACTAGAAGTGTAGTAGAAACTGTACACACTGTATTAGATACTGTGTACACCGCCTGCACTGTATTAGAAACTGTACTACAGCTGCACTGTATTGTGTACACCACCAGAACTGTAGTAGAAACTGTACACACTGTATTAGATACTGTGTACAATGCCTGCACTGTATTAGAAACTGTACTACAGCTGCACTGTATTGTGTACTGTGTACACCACCAGAAGTGTAGTAGAAACTGTACACTCTGTATTAGATACTGTGTACGCCACCAGAAAAGTAGTAGAAATGGTACTACGGCTGCACTGTATTGTGTACTGTGCACACCAGCAGAAGTGTATTAGAAACTGTACACACTGTATTAGATACTGTGTACACCACCTGAAGTGCATTAGAAACAGTATACCACAGAATGCACTGTAGATGTAGGCTACACTGGATGCAGAGTATATATACAATACACACGGCCGCTGTGTAAACAGCCTTATATAGTGTGGGGTGTGGACTTAGTCCCCCTGAGCTATGATTGGCCAAAGGTACCCTGCCTTTGGCCAATTATAGCTCTCTTAGCAGAGCACACTGTGATTGGCCAAAGCATGCAGGTCAAGTGCATTCTTTGGTCAGTCATCATACAGCAATGCAATGCGATCTCACAGTGCATCATGGGGCATTCCGCGGCACTCAAATTTTCTGCAAACGTCCCATAATGTTTGCTGTTCGGCAAACGGGCGAACACCCAATGTTCGAGTCGAACTTATGTTCGACCCGAACATCGAACTCATCCCTAGTGACAAAGAATAACCAACTATGTTAAATACATTCTTCTCCTCAGTTGTTAAATAGGTAATTGAAGGGCATAATAAAAAGGACAGTATTGTTAGTACTGCAACATGGAATGTGGCTCACAGAAGCCAATGTTCAAAATAGACTTGAAAAAATTAATGTCAATAAATCACCAGGACCAGATAGCTTACACCTGAGACTACTTAAAGAACTTAGCCAAGGTATAGTCAGACCATTATTCCTCTTTTTTTTTGTAAAAATTCTTTATTTTTTAATGGCATCCAGATCCACTGTGATTGTACACAGTACAATGATTCACAGCCAGGACCAGCTGAACGAATGTGTACAATCGCAGCCCAGAGCTCTGTGTTGACAATCGTCCTACTAGGTCACAAACTTGGCTTAGTATTATCGGTTTGAAAATTGTCATTCTCACTATCATCTCCCCATTTTCTTCCTCATTACAAACTGGAGGAAGACACGCAGGGTTTTGAATGGTGCAGAAAAAAAACAATGAAACAGTGAAATATCCCATGATACTTTTACCTTCTCAGGCGTGTGTATTTATGCATGTGTACAGCTATCTACATACACCTGCTTTCTATGTACATACACTTTCAGAAACTCTTTGGACCTAATAAGATACTTATAAACAAAAGTTATTACTCTATCCTTCATATTTAACCCACAAAGAATGATAAACACTACAACATTCATGTACGTTGGTAAATTGTCACTGACATTCCTCAAAACCGAACAGCAACTAAACCCTCTGTAACCCTTACGTTCATGTTCCTACTAAAATACAACACCCGTGACACGCAAGAGGGCTGTCGTGGTAGGTTCAAACATATTATTGTTACTACATACAAACAATGAGAAGACTAAAACATGAGACAAACATTTAGATACAATTGTGGGGAAGATTTTTCATAGTTCCCGAAACAAAAATGAAAAAAACAAAAACAACCAGATGGAATGCTACCGTCACTTTTTTAGCGATAGAAAAAAATACAATGGGAGAAACACAACAGCATCTCGAAATCTTGCATGGACTAGCCACACAAAGTTCAAAAACAGGCATGAGAATTTTAACCACACAAACGTGTACTACACATCCATCAATCCACTCATTACAGATTTCTGAAGCCACACCTGAACTACTGCCAAGGTGTTTTTATTCTGGGGTCCTGTACCTCCAGACATCAAAAGTATCTCCCAAAGGAATAGGCCTTACTCTACCCTCTGACCATATCTGTCAATCTTTAAGGGGTCTCTTGTCCGGAGCCCTAAACCCAGACCTCATGTACTATGCAGCTGTCTGACTGGTGTGGAGCCTCATTTTTTTTCTGCAACACATGGGTGGTCAACATTACCCGTGATGATTCTAATCGCTTATGACGGTCCCTGCATCCAGGGCACCCTCGCACTAACTTTCGGAGCAGTACTGCCTAGTGACTATCTTTACAGTACTGGCACCCATTGTATTCCGAATATTATACACGGTCTCCCAGTATGCTAGAGTCTACTCTTCACATTTATATGCTCTCGTTTATCGATTAACTGATTATCGACAGCCCTATAAATGTGTTGTCAGACAAACTACAAAGCACCATGAAATCCTCCACTATTCAAAACAATAACGTCAAACGTCATTGCGCCACGAACGTCGCGGCGTAGCCTACTGGCTGCTAAACCAAGCCTCAACATGGATGCGACCACAAATTGAGGCCAAGCTGGAACCCAATCACATTGAGTGATCACAACAAAAATACCCTATTTGGATAGCCTCATGTTTCAGTTACATACAAAATGTTGTCATAATAAAATTCTTACATCGTCATTAAATAACTTGTTGATATTGTAGTGAAAATATCTACATCCCCAAAGTAGATAATAAATCCAAATAAAACAAAAGATCACTAAATGGTCATATGTGGATAAGTAAAAATATATAGCAATGTAGATTTATTAAAACATTTTTTTGTTTTTTTTAATATAAAATAAAATATGAAATAAAAAGTGTATAATAGATAATTAAAACAATAAAGAAAAAGCATTCCTAGACTGATTAATGAACAAATTTATATCCCACTCCACATTCATTCCTTGTGCGTGGTGGGTCTGTAATTCGTAAATCCAGAAAGTTTCTAATCTGGAAACTCCTCTTTTATTGGCTCCACCCCTCCATGGGGCAATGTATCTATCAATAATCAAAAATTGGGTGCCAGTCTGATTTCGGTCATGATGTTGTCTGTATTGCCGAGGTACCGTATGTTTGGTACTGCCAGACTTGATTAGGTTGATGTGTTCAGTCACCCTAACTCAAAAGATCTTGTGGTTCGACCAACATATTGTTTGCCGCACGGACAAGACAGTAAGTATACAACATTGACAGTTGCACAGGTACAAAAATGTTTTATTTGGTAGACCCGATTGGTTGTAGTTGATCAAAATTCCTTATTGGTCCTTCTGCCACATGTGCTATATTGGCAAACCATGCACTTCCTACACGGATGGAAACCAGTCCAATTATGAAAGAAAGACAGTCTGCTTGAATGGGTTAAGAATAGTTGGTGCCAGCTTGCTTTTAAGCGATGGCACCCCTCTGTAGATCACTTTGGGTCTTTCAGGCAATAATGGGGCAAGAATTTTGTCATTCTTCAGAACGTCCCAGTGTTGTTCAAAAATGTTTTTTTTGTTTGTCAGGAGAAGACCATTTGTAATTGTCATCTTTTTCTCGTCGTGGTTTATCCCCCAACAATAGAGAACGATCTACACCAAGGACATTTGTTAAATCTTTTTCCACTCCTACGTGGTTATAACCTTTCTCAAGAAATCTCTCTTTTAAAATAGTTGCTTGAGTTTTAAAAGTATCAATGTCTGTGCAGTTCCTGCGTAAACGCAGAAATTGGCTTTTTGGAATATACCTCAACCATGACTTGTGATGACAACTGTCAATGGGTATATACCCATTTCTGTCGGTGGGTTTAAAATAGGTACTGAATATAAATTGTTGATCAAACCTTTCAATGACAAGATCCAAAAAATGTATCTTGGATTTACTGGATTCATATGTGAGGACTATACCTCTGTCATTTGTGTTAAGCCCCGAAAAGAACTCCTTCAGATCATCTGAGGTACCCGCCCATAGGAGGAGGATATCATCTATGTACCGGGCCCACAATAGAAGCTGTGGGTTGTCCATGGCATAGATGACATCCTCCTCCCACTTAGCCATGAACAAGTTAGCCAAGCTTGGGGCAAACTTGGCGCCCATCGCCACCCCCTTTTACCAGTAGTAGTTGTGTTGAGTAGCAAACTCTAACAATTCAACAATAAAATCTACTTGTGGAGTGGTGAGAGAACCATCTCTTTTTAAAAATTCATGTACAGCTTCTATCCCTCTTTGATGTGGAATACAAGTATATAAAGATGCCACATCAGCAGTGGCCATGATTATATAATCATTCCCTTGGAAGGAGGCATTAGATAAAAGTTTCATCACAACTTTGGTATCTTTAAGGTAAGATGGCATATTCCGCACTAATGGCTGGAGAAAAAAAAATCAATATATTTCCCTATCCTGGAAGTGATAGGGTCTATCCCGCTAATTATGGGACATCCAGGGGGATGGAGAAGGTCTTTGTGGACCTTTGGTAAATAATAAATAACGGGAATACGTGGGGCCAAAGGAACAAGGAACAACTTTTCTTTGTGATTTAAAATAAATTAATCAAAACCCTTAGAGTTGAGACCATTCAATTATTTTTTTAAATTTAGAAGTTGGGTCATTGGGTAACTCTTTGTACGTTTCCTGATCGCTCAGAATCTGGTACATTTACCCCATGTAATCCATTTTGTCCAACAAAACTATGCCTCCGCCTTTATCGGTGGGGCGAATGACCAAGTTTTTACTATCACACAAGGATCTTAAACCCGCTGGGGCAGAGAATTGTGAAAATTTGGTTTTGGTGGTATTTTGGCGAGATCTTTTAACAGCAAATCCCTAAACATATGTATAGCTGGGGGGAGTTGAATGGGAGGATTAAAAAGGGAAGGATTTGATAGCCCTGAGAGCACAGTACTGGACATAGCTGCCCTCTCAACACTCCTTGTCGGATTTGAAGTAATATAACGTTGTATATTAATTTTTCTAATATACTTATGTATGTCAACAAAAGTATTACATTTGTTGAGCTTACGTAGTGGAGCAAATTTAAGGCCCTTATTTAAAACAATTTTCTCATCTTGGGTCAGTACGGTACTACTCAAATTAAACACCCCTTGATAGGTTATGTGCGCTCTCTCTTTATTTCTCTGACTCTTCCTCCCTCCTCTGGACCCTCTCTTGGTTCTGGACCCCTTTTTCTACCTTGGGGGTCCTCTTGAAAAACCTGAGTTTGGCGAGGATTGGGATTGGGTTGTTAATGTCTGTAAGGAGATGGTTCATATCCACCACTAGAAAATGGATGGACTCCTTCATTGCGTCGATCCTGTAATGGAGAATATCTATTGTACGTAGATATTGCCGGATGCCTGTAGTGGGGAGGGTTAGAATAATTAAAATAATTAGGTGGTTCATAATATTGAACGGCAGATCCCCTTTGGTATGATGTATCCCGCTCATTAAATAATAGTCATCATGATTGGAGTAATTTTTTCTTACTCTATGTCCTCCTCCACCTCTCTTATTAGAGTTGTGTCCTCTCCCTCTTTGTGTGTTCCTGGGGGTATGTGTACTCTGATGTCGACCTCTTTGGGGTTGGGAGCCCTCTTTTTGTGGTTGACTTGTAATCATAGAGGGTTTCGGACGAACAGGGTGATCAGTCGGGGGGGGGGGGGCTACAGCTCCTAAACTCGGGGTGTTAATCTCCATAGATGGATCCGGGGTGGATGGAGTGGATAGTTTTTGCCAACTAAACACCCTACCCGACTTATAGTCTCTTACATCCCGCAAATATTTTTTATGTTTTTTAGTTCTCTGGTCTTTGTCTTCTTTATTAAGATGCGCTTGGAGATTGGAGGACAAGGAGTTGTATTCCACTGAGTTTTTATACGTCAGTAGTCCATCCTTCAACTCCCTGATCTCTCGGTCCAAGACAGAGAGGCGATCACGTTTCCTGGTGATAAGGAAACTGAGAAAGTCTATGCCCGCATCTTTAAAGTATTTGAACCAGGATTCAAGATCTCCATCTCCTTGTTGTGGATGAATATCTCACCTAAGACTTTGTGGGACCATACTCTGTCACATTTTGTTCGAGAAAAACTAGGTCCCATTGGAGATGGAGTTCTGACACTATGATGTTCTTAAGTCTTAGGAATAAGCCTCCAATTTCCGTGTCACTGCCTGTGTCAAAAAACACACCTTCTGTGTTAACTTTGCGTGATGCACGATAATCAAAAACATCCATTTTAATTGAAATAAGATGTAACAAATATATATATATATATATATATATACACACTGCAGCCGTATAAAGTCTGGATAGAAAGTGTACAAAATATAGAAAAAAATATACAGCGCTGGGTAGGATGAAGGTGTAAATAGCAACCAACACAGCTATAGACCAAAAGCAATGTGTATACGTTTAAAAATGTGTAGCGCTTATTCAACCTTGTGAAAATATTGTTTTAGTTTAACCATTAAAAGGTAATACTAGATTGGTTATAGTATGTGTAGAGCAAAAACCACAATACAAGTGTTAGAAAGTATCCCAATGTGCAAACAATGCATATAAGGTATATAAAGGTCTAACCCACTGTGAAAGTGACACGTGTAAACAAACAACACAATGAATAGAAAATACCTTATTAAAAAATACCATAAATATTAAAAATACCTTATTAAAAAATACCATAAATATTAAGTGATTATAGGTGAAATGAATAACAGTACCACTAAAAGAATGATTAAATACTGATAGTACCACAATAAATAAAATTACATAATTAACAATGTGAATACGGGGCCAATAGTGACATAAAGGGTAATCAAAACTCAAAATGCTTTACGAGAGGCAAAGTCCAAAGTATAACTGGCACATATATTTATATTAAAATTAGCAGAATCCAAGGATAAAAGGAAAAAATCTAAGGGACATTTGTGCAGATATCCACCAGGTGTGAACACTCTAAAGGGACTGATATATTAAGTGAGCCAGCACCAATGAACAGAAGGAGGCTTACCAAATGTTGATGACTTGGAGAGGCTTATACCGCCCAAGTCATAAAGGCTTTATGTCAGCTGGTTTGGAGGATACATCTGACTGAACGGGCACAACGAATCCTGGATCAGATCAACAGCTCGGCAATAACGTTCTCAGACATCAACATAGAGGTAGTAATCCACTGGGAGCCAAAGGCTCGGTGTTCACAAACCATGCAGACAGTACCGCTTATAAAGTGCTAATGACCCCATATGGAAATTCCGTATACCGGAAGTTAACATAATTGCGTCACTTGCGGTCGATAAACCGGAAGTGTCGGACAAAATAAAGTATCTCCAAGCCATATAGTTACAATAAATAATTGCAGTATATATAAATATATAAGATTAGGTTTCTAAAAAAAAAAAAGTATGGGAGAGGCACCAGGCTACGTATATAGCGCCCTGTATGAGAGGGGGAGTTTCTGGCCACCACCGAGGCAAAACCAAGCCTCCCTCTAAGGCAGAGTTATGACGTCACTTCGTCAGAATGTCGGAACGTGGCCGCCAGAAGACAGAACCAAGCCTCACTATGGAAGCGGTCACATGAGGCGGACGTTCGTGACGTCATTGCGCCACGAACGTCGCGGCATAGCCTACTGACTGCTAAACCAAGCCTCAACATGGATGTGACCACAAAACGAGGCCAAGCTGGAACCCAGTCACACTGAGTGATCGCAACAAAAATACCCTATTTGGATAGCCTCATGTTTCCCATCCACAGAAACAGAACAAAAAGCAGGCCTCACAATGGGACCACAAACACAAAAAAAAAACCATATGGGCAGGATGCTAAATGGTACACAATCTGTTTGCAGGTGATACCGAAAGGGCCTACTAGGTGGTGATACTGGAAATAAATTGATATATGTGAATAATTTATACTTGTATATCAATTTCCAGGTGGGTCATCAGTTACATACAAAATGTTGCCATAATAAAATTCTTACATCATCATGAAATAATTTGTTGATATAGTAGTGAAAATATCTCCAAAGGGTAAGTAGATAATAAATCCAAATAAAACAAAAGATCACTAAATGGTCATACAGTGGGGCAAAAAAGTATTTAGTCAGCCACCAATTGTGCAAGTTCTCCCACTTAAAAAGATGAGAGAGGCCTGTAATTGTCATCATATGTATGCCTCAACTATGAGGGACAAAATGTGGAAACAAATCCAGACAATCACATTGTCTGATTTTTGAAAGAATTTGCAAATTATGGTGGAAAATAAGTATTTGGTCACCTACAAACAAGAAAGATTTCTGGCTCTCACAGACCTGTATCTTCTTCTTTAAGAGGCTCCTCTGTCCTCCACTCATTACCTGTATTAATGGCACCTTTTTGAACTTGTTGTTATCAGTATAAAAGACACCTGTCCACAACCTCAAACATTCACACTCCAAACGCCACTATGGTGAAGACCAAAGAGCTGTCGAAGAACACCAGAAACAAAATTGTAGACCTGCACCAGGCTGGGAAGACTGAATCTGCAATAGGCAAGCAGCTTGGTGTGAAGAAATCAACTGTGGGAGCAATAATTAGACAATGGAAGACATACAAGACCACTTATAATCTCCCTCGATCTGGAACTCCACGCAAGATCTCACCCTGTGGGGTCAAAATGATCACAAGAATGGTGAGCAAAAATCCCAGAACCACACGGGGGGACCTAGTGAATGACCTGCAGAGAGCTGGGACCAACGTAACAAAGGTTACTATCAGCAACACACTACGCTTCCAGTGCCAGACGTGTCCCCCTGCTTAAGCCAGTACATGTCCAGGCCCATCTGAGGTTTGCTAGAGAGCATTTGGATGATCCAGAAGAAGACTGGGAGAATATCATAGGGTCAGATGAAACCAAAGTAGAACTGTTTGGTAGAAACACAACTCGTCGTGTTTGGAGGAGAGAGAATGCTGAGTTGCAACCAAAGAACACCATACCTACTGTGAAGCATGGGGGTGGCAACATCATGCTTTTGGGCTATTTCTCTGCAAAGGGAACAGGACAACTGATCCATGTACATGAAAGAATGAATAGGACCATGTATCATGAGATTTTGAGTGCAAACCTCCTCCCTTCAGCAAGGGCATTGAAGATAAAATGTGGCTAGATCTTGCAGCATGACAATGATCCCAAACACACTGCCTAGGCAATGAAGGAGTGGCTTCGTAAGAAGCATTTCAAGGTCCTGGAGTGGCCTAGCCAGTCTCCAGATCTCAACCCCATAGAAAACCTTTGGAGGGAGTTGAAAGTCCGTGTTGCCCAGCGACAGCCCCAAAACATCACTGCTCTAGAGGGGATCTGCATGGAGGAATGGGCCAACATACCAGCAACAGTGTGTGACAACCTTGTGAAGACTTACAGAAAATGTTTGACCTCTGTCATTGCCAACAAAGGATATATAACAAAGTATTGAGATAAACTTTTGATATTGACCAAATACTTATTTTCCACCATAATTTGCAAATAATTTTTTTCAAAAATCAGACAATGTGATTGTCTGGATTTGTTTCCACATTTTGTCTCTCATAGTTGAGATATACCTATGATGACAATTACAGGCCTCTCTCATCTTTTTAAGTGGGAGAACTTGCACAATTGGTGGCTGACTAAATACTTTTTTGCCCCACTGTATGTGGATAAGTAAAAATATATAGATATGTAGATTTATTAAAAAAATGTTTTTTTTTAAATAAAAAATAAAATATGAAATAAAAAGTGTATAATAGATAATTAAAACAATAAACAAAAAGCATTCCTATTAAGACTGATTAATGAACAAATTTATATAAACAAATTTATATCCCACTCCACATTCATTCAAGCTGTTGATCTGATCCAGGATTTGTTGTGCCCGTTCAGCCAGATGTATCCTCCAAACCAGCTGACATAAAGCCTTTTTGACTTGGGCGGCATAAGCCTCTCTGAGTCATCGACATCTGGTAAGGCTCCTTCTGTTCATTGGTGGTGGCTCACTTAATATATCAGTCCCTTTGGAGTGTTCACGCCTGGTGGATATCTGCACAAATGTGCCTTGGATTTTTTCCTTTTATCCTTGGATTCAGCTAATTTTAATATAAATATATGTGCCAGTTATACTTTGGACTTTGCCTCTCATAAAGCATTTTGAGTTTTGATTACCAGTTATGTCACTATTGGCACCGTATCCACATTGTTAATTATTTAATTTTATTTATTGTGGTACTATCAGTATTTAATCATTCTTATTGTGGTACCATTATTCATTTTACCTATAATCACTAAATATTTATGGTATTTTTTAATAAGGTATTTTCAATATTTATGGTATTTTTTAATAAGGTATTTTCTATACATTGTGTTGTTTGTTTACACGTGTCACTTTCACAGTGGGTTAGACCTTTATATACCTTATATGCATTGTTTGCACACTGGGATACTTTCTAACACTTGTATTGTGGTTTTTACTCTACACATACAATACCAATCTAGTATTACCTTTAATGGTTACACTAAAACAATTTTTTCACAAGGTTGAATAAGTGCTACACATTTTTACATGATGGAACAGCCATACCTGGCTGCCCTTCCCCAAGCTCAGCCACATGGTAGTTTCAAAACAAATTCAATCATCAGTTACTTAAACTGCTCAGTCACACACACATACACACACACATTCCAGGTTGCATTAAATGGGCCCCATAGCAGAGGCAAATATCCCAATCAATACTGACAAATCATACACAACAAACATACGATCAAAATCTCAAGTACCATTATACCAAAAGAAAGAAAAAAATGTTTCTTTTGCAAAGTAGAACCTCCCTAACGCATCGGACAGAGAAAACATGGATCCATTCTCTCCCTCCTCTTTATCCGATGCCAAAGAGGCCCTGTTCACTCCATAATATTTCTGGCCCGCCAATGAACTGTCGTGGAAAAACCCACCATACTCTTTTGAGTAATAAGCGCCCATTTCGTCTAATGGTATAATGCATCTTACTTATATGTCTATTTCCCGCATATCTCCAAGTAAACAGACATGACCACAGCTTGCGTCCTCATCTCAGCACGACTGCCCTCCACCAAGTACCGCACTGGGTCTTTTATTCAAAAACAACAAAAGCAAATGACAAACAGGAAGCGATCGCCCCAACAGCCAATCGCTTCCTCCATGGGAAAAGACCTCACAGGATATGACCTTACAGGATATGAATGTCAACACAGGAAATCCTTCCAATAGGATGAGTTTATACAACAACCAATGAATAATGATTAGAGGAGTCTTATGGGCATGTCTGGGTGGGGCAGCGTGTACGATCTCCCGCCCCCTGTCTTTGTAAGCTATCTTCAGCTACAGACAGGAAGCTTGAGATCATGGACGCTGCTCCTGACCACAATTACCCAAAAATTCCCATTTTTACCATTTGGCGTAAATCCTTATTCTGCGTTGTTCAAAGAACAAAGCATAACCGGACTATACTACCGCCCAGTGTGGATTGGAGATTATCTACAGGTGCATGCCACGGCACCCCCAATGTGTTGATCAGGCACACAGGGGTGACACGAGCGTACATCTGCCAAACCGATAATGTCTTTGCAGAGCGAACACATCCCCCAGACGATCGTTCTGTGCATCGCACAAGGGCCCTTCGCTGGTGGACATAGCCCCACTCTGCAAACACTTCTCTACCCCCAAGGAGCTTTTCACTACCAAATGGATCTCAATCAGTGTCAGTCTGCCCCAGTCAGCTCTTTAGAGTGGGCTGCAGGAGAACTAACACTGGGAGACACTATGACAATACATATTAAATACATCTTCATAAAATTTCCATAACAATACTATTATCATTGATCACTGTATTAATGTCACTGGTAATGTCATCACCATTGGTAGTATAAAATACATAAATACAAATTCCAGTATATATATATATATATATGTATATATATATATATATATATATATATATATATATATATATATATATATACATACACACCCCATCGTTTGTAGACGCTATAACTTTTATGTAAACCAATCAATATACACTTTTTTTTATCAAAGGTATATAGCAGAATACATTTTGGTCAAAATTTATGAATAAACTTGATTTTTTTTAAATTTTTTATTGGATATGTTTTTTAGCAAAAGGTAAAAAAAAAAAAAAACTTTTCAAGATTCTCAATCTTTTTTTGTTTATGGTGATCTCCCCTAGTATGTATACTTCCAATATAACCACTCATACTTGATTAAACACCACCGGATTGTTTAAATGCAATTCTATCAGGTGTTTCACCTGTAACCTTATAGGTGATCCCCATATTATAACTTCATGCTCTAACAACTTTTCTTTAACCATCAAACAATTAGTTAATTGTCATACAAAATATATATTCTACATCATTACCTGCACTGCATGCAAGTCCAATACATAGGCAGAACCACCAGATGCCTCAGTGACAAAATCACAGATCACCTGTCAGACATCAGAACCAACAAAAACACGAACATAGCAAAACATTTCAACCGATTCCACCAATGCGATATACAAACCTTTAAAGTCCAAATAATTAATAAAGTCAGTTGCCCTATTTGTGACGGAGAGCGCTTCTCCCTTCTTTGCAAAAGGGAGGTATATTGGATCTTTAGGATGGATACAAGAATTCCCAAAGCCCTAAACTACAAGTGGGACATTACCCACTACTATTAATGAGTGTCTCATTAACAGTGCAATAATCATCAATACAATGATATACTGACTTGCTTCTTCTATTCAAGTACCAATTTGAATGTCTGTACATTTATACATTTATATACTTAAAGCAGATGTAAACCCTCACATATACCCAGTGAAGTGAACAGCCTTAGATGATACACAGGGATGAAACAAATCTCCCTACATAAGTTTTACATGCATATCTGCTGTCTTCAGCTGTATATATCCTTTAGAGAGGAAGTGCACATCGTGTTACAGATTTTTCTCTTCCTGTTCAGCACTGGTAGTGGATTATTGGCATACAGCCAAAACAGCTGATTGGAGGAAAGGCACACACCACTATTCCACATAGGTGTCAGAAACCATGAAATTAGACCGAAGTACAGTTAAATCACACTTGTTTAATAATAAAAGTAAAAAGAACAAACGTAGTCAAAACATAGCCAAAGTTCTGTAACCAGAATGGATAGTCAGCCAAGCCAGAAGTCAGGGATCAAAGTAATTAGACAGCAAGCAGGATCCAGAGCTAGAAGGGATGTCAGCAAAGCCAGTCTTTAAACAGGAACGCAGGAGATGTTTCTTGTGATGTTGACCAAGGTGAAGGCAGAGCTCCTCTGGACTGGACGGCTTAAGTAGGCAGGACTGACGAACAGGATATCATCAACAGCTGAGTAACTGTGGAGAGAGATGGAAGCTGGCAATTAGCCGACAGCTGAGCGGCCATCTCAGAGAAGGAAGCCCAGATCTGACAATAGGCAAAGGAAGGAAAGAATGTGCAGAGCTGTGCTCTGACAAGTCAAGCTGTCTGCTAATCTATTCATAGCAACCTCCCATGACACAAATTTTCAGCTGCTTTTATCTCCTGTGTCAGAGAACTTGTCAGAAGTTATCAGGCTGATAACAGAGCTACGGAGCAGGGGAAAACCACAGTGCTTTGGAGAGAGATAAGAAAACAATGCCTATATATGTGGCCAGCTCAAATTTCATGAACTGGGTTTACATTCACTTTAACATACTTTTATGTACAGTATTAATATATGATCATTTCTGTACAACTTTGAGTGTTTTTTGGAACTTTTAGGGAATTAATTTCCTCCTTTTCTTTTCTATATGAAATCATAGACAATAATAAAAACATTTTTTTTTTGCAAATATAGTTTTAATCATGAATTAATAAAAAACATATAATATAGCATATTCTACTTACATACACATTAATAAAGTTTTTGTTTGTTTTTTTTGCTTTTTAGTCCTCTTTGGGAGTATTATCACTCAAATATTTTATTCTTGCACTTATAATACCATGCATTGCATAGAGAGTAGTATTTTAGGTGAAATTGCACTGGTAGATCCATTCCTTCATGCGAATACCAATCACAATGAATCACACACATCTGCTGCCTCTATGAACCTAATGAGTGACTACCGATGATGCCTAAATACTCCCTATACACATGGTTCTCTATCCCCATGACTAAGCTCTGGGGGACGTGGCCAGGTCATAGTGCAGGCTGAGGTTGCCACTCCATTCATCTCTCTAAGACACGTTATATGCGCGAATCCCAGGGCCTACCCCCTACTTTCCCATGACCACGCAATTACCAGTTAAAATAGCGCAGTACTAAATAGCAAAAAATGGCCATAAAGGGCGCAAAATCTTTTGGAGGTCAAGTGGTTATCAGCCTGCTCATTGAACACCACATTCCTATGTAACACAGATGAGGAAAGAAGGATGTGTTTGTAGTTCATATCAGGGGGCAAGGTGACAACTTTTCTCCTCTATTGATACAGTGCGGCAAGTGAGTGTTGTCATTCTAGGACAAGAAAATAAGATCAGCAGGTGAAAATAAAGAAAAATAGCCTGAAAATAATAATTATAGATCTATCTCTTTAGATTGGTAAACTGTAATATAGCAAATTTCTGTTCTGGAGTTTGGATATGTTTAAAAGCTAAAATCTGGGTTACATGTATACTGTCTAAATGCAGGTGCTGTGTGTATTCTTACATATGTGTTTGTATCCTTTGTGAATTTCCTCCAGATCTGAGCAGTAATTCTGCATGAAACAACTCCTGCTTAGGTTCGAAGGTTGTAATGCAAACTGGACACTGCTGCTCTCTCTCATTTAGCAGAGTGACAGGTCTTGTATCTGCCCCCTGTACATTTCTGCAGGTCTCCTGAAGTGGGATGACCTACTGGGTCCCACCCACATCTCTGCTCTTTGCCTAGGCTATGTGCAGCACAGTAATGATGTCACAACTTCTTTTATTAGTTAAAATGGGTATGCAAATTAAATAGATTTTTCCTCTATTGCAATGGTTCCCAACTTTAATCTTCAAGTATTCCCAGCTGGTCAGGTTTCCAGAATTTACTTCACCTTGCACAGGTGCTTTAAATCAATGTCAATGTAAAAGTAGGTGCTTACAAGTGTTTGGATTAAGGCAGTATAAGTTTTGCAGGCTAGCCGAGTGGAAGGGCTTCATCTAACTCTGTGTTTTCCTGGGCTTTTCTGGGCTTTAAATAAATAGAGGGAGGGTTAAGTCCAAAAGAGCAGCCTGTATGAGAATAATGGGGAGGTCAAGCCAAAAGATGTTTTTGGCAGCAACTTTGGGATCACACTGATGGGAACTGTCTAACCTGAACTCTACCACCTATGGACTTCCACCTTGAGGACGGTATGCACCAGATAACTGGGAGTTAATTAATTAGAAAGAAACTGTGATTTCACATTGTTGGACTGTATTGCTGAAAAGGTCCAATAAAGTTTATCACCTGCTTCAAGCCTGGTCTAAAGTTATTTGAAGGGGTGCATGAAGGTACATGGTGTATCAAAAGAACAGGGCCTGTAAAACCCATTCAGGACGAAGAATAAGAACAGAAGGAAACCATGACAGTTTAACTCGGTGAAAGTTTTTGCGGGAGGAATGTAGTTGCTACAGGTAACCATGAACTAGTGGGAATGTAATAGCATTCAGACAGCAAAGAGTGGTATCAGGCATGGGTGACAGGTCCTCCGGTAGTGAGGGGGTCGATATTCTGACAGTCGGTTCCCCAAAAGCCGTCAGTACTGAACCCTTGGTACAGAGACCCTATGAACCGAGCTACAGGTATGGGAGAACTGAAGGAGTTAAAAAAGTGCACGCATGAGGTCTGCTCTTAGTGCATAATGGGACTCCATTCTGTCACCGGGAGTGAGGTGGCAAAGGAAAGCTGGACTGGTGGAAAGGGACACGGGCTCTGTGGTATCCCCCTCTAAATGGTACAATCAGAAGACCAGGTGTGCAGCGCCATGGGACAGTGGTTTCCACAGAAGTAATCTGTATGTTGTTACACAGCTGCATACAGTGAATGGCTCACCTTTAAGCTGGGGCTTTGCCTTAATGTTGACTATCACATGAATGTGGGCATTGGTGTGTGCATACAGAATAGTGCTGACTTTTGTTGCCAGCAGTTTAGACATTAATGGCTGTGTGTTGAGTTATTTTAAGGGGACAGCAAATTTACACTGTTATACAAGCTGTACACTCACTACTTTACATTGTAGCAAAGTGACATTTCTTCAGTGTTGTCACATGAAAAGATATAATAAAATATTTACAAAAATGTGAGGGGTGTACTCACTTTTGTGAAATACTGTATGTCTTTCAAAAGTTTTTTAGTGTCTGAACTTCAACTTTAATTGATACATATATATACTGTATGTATCGCTTGCAGTATGTAGTCCCTAAACCAAATAATGTAAATTATTATGTTTAAGATGCGCTCATGTTTTCAGCATGAGCTGAATGATCTGTGTAGTAGGGCTTATATAACACCTTAAGATTCTGATATACACAATCCAGACATGCTTCACTCCCTCTCAAAAAACAAATGCTCCAGTTAATGTTATCAAATTACTAGCAGATCTATTTTAACTCACCCACTACACAACATGACACATTTTCATGTTATTCCATTAAAGACTGTCAGCGCCACAACTTCAAGTGTCTGTATTTTTATATATTTTTTTCCTTGTGAGTAATATTGTATGTCTGCTTTAACTACGCACCATTGAATCAAGCAGTATAAACAGATGGGAATGGGGTCATGCATGACACATAACTCAAGCAGCACTAGGCTTTCTGTAAAAGGAAGTGAAGTAGTGCAGCAATAATCCACATAAGGCAGATAGACTGTTGAACAAGTCAGGCTTTCATCTTAATCCCGAGCAGTTCATATCTGTGACCTGTAGTGTGAACAGGTTTGTCTACTGCAATGCTAAAAATAGGCATTCTTTGAAAAATTAGCTTTGAAATAAAACCTACATTTTTTTGATAATTGCATGTCATAACTTTGCAGTCAGGCTAGTTCTAGGTTAAATCTGAAGTTTAGGTATATGTTTTATTGCTTAGTTACATTGGTTTAGCTTGGACCAATCTAAATATGCTTATCTTATATCTCATTGATCTCAGTGGAAGCTTGCTGATGGGCTTATCGTTCTTTTACTGTGCTCTCTCCTCCTGTCAGCTCCAGTTCCAGCTGTGAAAAACTGCCCCTATAAAGCTAAATGTTCTCTTTCTTTGGGCCCTTTCATTTGTACTAGGAATGATTAACACACACACCTATCACTTTGCAAAAATTATAAATACATTCATCATAAACTGCCCCGCAGGGGTGAGGAGTTCCCCCTGTGGCCCCAAGATAGTAATTTCTATCTGAAATTATTCCTGTCATTCCTGACAATTTCGTGCCTACCTTTCTGTGCCAATCATTCCACTCTCAGGGCCCCAACCATGTCATTTACATTTTCACTGTGCACAGCAAATTCAGAATATTATTATATAGGATTTATATAGCGCCAACAGTTTACGCAGTGCTTTACAATATAAAAGGATATAATACTCTTACAATACAATAAAATACAAGAGGATTAAGAGGGCCCTGCTCAGAAGAGCTTACAATCTAATAGGGTGGGGCAGGTGGTACAAAAGGTTGTAACTGTGGGGAATGAGCTGATGGAAGCGGTAGGAGATTAGTTGGAGATATGATAGGCTTCCCTGAAGAGATGAGTTTTCACGGATCGCCTGAAGGTAGCAAGAGTAGGGGCTAGCCGGACCAGTGGAGGTAGCGAGTTCCAGAGGATGGGAGAGGCTCTGGAGAAATCCTGGAGACGAGCATGGGAGGAGGAGATGGGAGAGCTTGAGAGTAGGAGGTCTTGAGAAGAGCCGAGGGGACAATTTGGGTGATATTTGGAGACAAGATTGGTGATGTAGCTTGGGGCAGAGTTGTGAATGGCTTTGTATGTTGTGGTTAGTATTTTGAATTTAATTCGCTGGGTGATTGGGAGCCAGTGTAGGGATTGGAGGAGAGGGTTGGCAGACAATGAGCCGTTGGTAAGGTGGATACGTCTGGCAGCAGCATTCATGATAGACCGAAGAGGGGATAGCCTATGGAGAGGCAGGCCAATGAGAAGGGAGTTGCAATAGTCAAGGCGAGAGATAACAAGGGAGTGAATGAGAAGCTTGGTGGTTTCATTTGTTAAAAAGGGGCGAATTTTAGAGAGGTTACAAAGGTGAATTCTACAAACTTTTGACAACGATTGGACTTGGGGCTGAAATGACAGAGTCTAGGATTACACCTAGTACCCTGGCGTGAGGAGAGGGCCTGATGGTTGCATTGTTGATTTTGATGGAAAAATCATGGAGGGGGGCATGTGCAGGGAGGAATAGTAATAGCTCAGTTTTAGAGAGATTTAGTTTAAAGAAGTGGTGCAACATCCATGCTGATATGTCAGTTAGTGAGTTAGTAATGCGAGAGGAGACTGAAGGAGTGAGGTGAGGAGTAGACAGATAGATTTGGGTGTCATCGGCGTATAAGTGGTATTGGAAGCCGTGGGCAGTTATCAAGTGACCAAAGGAGGAGGTGTAGTTAGAGAAGAGAAGGGGTCCAAGAACAGAGCCTTGGGGGACCCCCACAGAAAGGGGCAATGGAGAGGAGGAGACAGAGTTGTAGGTGACACTGAAGGAGCTCTGTGATAGATAGGCAGAGAACCAGGATAGAGCAGAATCTCGGAGGCCAAGGGAATGTAGTTTATTGAGAAGGAGTGGGTGGTCAACAGTATCAAAGGCCGCAGAGAGGTCAAGTAGTAGGAGTATGGAGTATTGACTGTTGGTTTTAGTAGTTAGTAAATCGTTAGTGAGTTTTAGTAAGGCAGTTTCCGTGGAGTGCTGCGAGCGAAAGCCAGACTGTAATGGGTCAAGAAGGTTATTTTCACTGAGGTTGGAGCTAAGACTGTTGTAGACTAAGCGTTCTAGAAGTTTAGAGGTGAATGGGAGCAATGAGATGGGTCTTAAGTTGTTTAGATTGCTGGGGTCCAGTGAGGGCTTTTTAAGTATGGGAGTGATCTGCGCATGTTTTAGAGGGGAGGGGAAGGTGCCACTAAAGAGGGAGGGATTGAAGATGTGAGTAAGGGAGCATAGGATAAAATAAGAGAGTGACCTTAGTAGTTGTGAGGCAACAGGATCCAAGAGACAATTGGTTAGGTGGGCATCTAAGAAAAGTTTTGTAACCTCTTCAGTAGTAGCCAATTCAAAGGAGGAGAATGTTGAATGTGCTGGTAGGCCAGGTATGTTGGGTGGGGAAGATGTATGCACAGTGGAGATGTCCTCAGGAATTGCATCAATCTTGTCTTTGAAGTGATTGGTAATTTCTTGGGCAGTGAGTGAGTTAGTGGGTAGAATATACCTGATATCAGCCCTCTGGGTGTGCCTGGATCTTGCATTGCTAGGTAGTAAGGCTGTGACCAATGTCAGATCACCTGACCTCTACAAAAAAAACAAAAACATGTCCTGTTGGGATACAATGAGACCCCTTTCACACTGGAGGCATTTTTCAGGTGCTTCAGCGCTAAAAATAACACCTGTAAAGTGTCTGAATAAAAGCCTCATCTGCAATCCCAGTGTGAACGCCCTCTGGCTTAATTCTCAGCCAGACTGGTAATGCTGTTTTCTGAGATTTGGGCAGGTCACCATCTTGTTTAGCAAGTGAACCAGAAAAGCTTAAAGGGTAACTCCACTTAAAAAAAAAAAGCAAATAAAGAAAAAATAATACATACAATTGCGACAAAATCATATTGTAATTGAATGTTATTAAAAATTACCTTTCCTTTTGAATCTTAAGCTCTGTAATTTTCTGAAAATGCAATGCAATATAGCTACCTGGAGGTGTTCTATACACAAAATGTGTTCAGAATGTCCCTCAGCAACATAATTTTTTGTTTGTGTGATTGGTTTACCAATTTTCCCAGAAGTCTACACTAAGGGGGTTATTTACGAAAGGCAAATCCACTTTGCACTACAAGTGCACTTGGAAGTGCAGTCGCTGTAAATCTGAGGGGTAGATCTGAATAAAGGGGAAGCTTTGCTGATTTGATCATCCAATCATGTGCAAGCTAAAATGCTGGTTTTTATTCTCCCTGCATGTCCCCCTCAGATTTACAGCGACTGCACTTCCAAGTGCACTTGCAGTGCACTTGAAGTGCAAAGTGGATTTGCCTTTTGTAAATAACCCCCTAAGATACAAGTCAGATTTCAGCCATCCCCTGCAACAAAAAATGTAATTTTTGGTGAGATACTTCCAATAGGAACACATCTAAAGGGATGCAGGCCCTGCAGATTTCATCATTAGTGCCCCGCCAGGTGCACAGCTGATTGATAATTATGAAACTACTCCCATTAGATTCACTTTTCCACAGGGGCACAGAGAAACACACATGGATTCCTTTAGAATAAAGCCTTGTACACATGATCGGATTTTCCACAGAAAAAACCTTGGACTTTTGTTCGAAGGCGTGTGCCTGGATTTTGTCTTGCATACAAACAGCAAGGAATTTGCCAACAAACACGAACTTACTGACGTACTACGTGGTTTTTCAGCTCTTTAGCGCCACTCTTTGGGCTTCTTCTGCTATTTACATGTTAGTAGAAGTTCAGTGAGTGTTGATTTGCGCTTTTCATTTTGCACTTTTCAGTTCACGCTTTTCATTTTAAGCTTTTCAGTTCGTTTCTGAACGGCTGTTCGTCAACCAGACATGTTGCTGAAGTAGGAGATAATGTGTTATTTATTATTGGCCTTGGAGTTATTGCTTTGACCCAAGTCCAGTCCAGTTCTTAGACCAAAAATTGGTTGCTTTATTAATTGTGACCAATTATGTCATATGCCTTTGCTGCGGGAGCTCCGGGAGAATAATCCAGATGATTTTCGGAATTATCTCTGGATGACGGACCCCTGCTTTCACTAACTCTTGGCATTCTTGACCCCCTAGATTAAGAAGCAGGACACATGCATGAGGCAACGGACATCATGCGACAAGAAGCATTAAGCCCTATTTGCTGGCTGCTAAAATTTTTAACTAACTTCCATTTGCAATGTTGCATATTCAGTTTAGTGATGTTAATATGTCATGTTGAAGCTAGAGTTTTAAGTTAATTATTTCACTTTTAAAAAAAAAATAAAGGTATTACATCAATCATCAAATTTGAGACTGTAGTGGGAGTCATAATATTTAAAAACTGCACAATTTGCAGCAGAGCCCATCCCCAAGACCAACAGATACCAACCTGTCACGGATGTCACATCTACCTCAATGCAGGTGGCCCCTTTCCTTTAAGACAAGCAGGCCTACCGGTACTTGGTTGCCCCCAGGACTTATACACAATGCTATAGTGCCTGGCCACCACACTAGGGCAAATGCGAACAGAGCAAATAACAGACTACTTGCAGTTTAGCAGATAGATAGTGTGGTTCAGGCTGGGTTCACACTGGTCCGACAAACGCTCCGACATTGGGAGCTAATGTCGCATGACGTGTGAAATTCAATGTTTCCCTATGGGAGCTGTCCTAACTGGTCCGACACAAGTCGTTCTGACTTTAGAAATGCTCCCTGTACTACTTTGGTCTGACTTTGATCCTACTTCAGCCCATTGGCTATCATTGAAGTAGAATCAAAGTCGGATCCTTGTCCTAACCATCCTACTTTGGCATACGACATTGTGTTATTTCCTGCCCCCTGCTGTAGCCCCTCCCATTGTGTGTTAGTTTTGATTGGTCAAAGGACAAGTGTACTATCTGAAAAGTCGGATCAAAGTAGTATCCTCTTCATGAAAGTTGGATGGATGTAGGACCAATGTAGGATCAATGTAGGACCAATGTAGGACTGATGTCGCAGAGCAAAGTAGGATGAAAATCGTACTACTGTCGTGTAGTATAGTGTGAACCCAGCCTCTAAGATGGTCCAGGTAATAAGGCAGGCTGAGTTCGGCTGGGTTCACACTATACTACACGACATACCAGACCCTTATCCGAGTACGCAGCCCGGTAGGTCAGGAATGGGGGTGGGGACGAGCGAGTGGCCCCTCACCTCCTAAACCGTACCAGGCTGCATGCCCTCAACATGGGGGGGTTGGTGCCTTGGGGAGGGGGGCGCCCTGCGGGCCCCCCCACCCCAAAGCACCTTGTCCCCATGTTGATGAGGACAAGGGCCTCTTCCCGACAACCCTGGCCATTGGTTGTCGGCGTCTGCGGGTGGGGGGCTTATCGGAATCCGGGAATCCCCAGATCCCAGCCCCCCACCCTATGTGAATGAGTATGGGGTACATGCTACCCCTACCCATTCACCTAGGGAAAAAGTGTCAATAAAAAAAACACTACACAGATTTTTAAAGTAATTTATTAGACAGCTCCGGTGGTCTTCTTCCAGCTTTATGGGTCTTCTTCCGACTTCGGGGGTCTCTCCGGTTCTTCTCCGCGCTCTACGGGTCTTCTGCCGGGCTCCTCCGCTATCTTCTGCTCTTTTGCTGCTCTTTTGCTATAGCGGAGGAGCCCGGTCTTCGGTCTTCTGCCCTCTTCTCTTCTTCTGATGTTGACACGATGCTCTCTCCGGCTGGAATGCACTCTGGGCGCTCCGCTCTGACTTATATAGGCGGTGACCCCGCCCCCTTATGCCGTCACAGTCCCTTGGCATGCTGGGACTGTGACGGCATAAGGGAGTGTGGTCATCACCCGATGACCATGCCCCCTAAAACGTCACAGTCCCAGCATGTCCAGGGACTGTGACGGCATAAGGGGGCGGGGTCACCGCCTATATAAGTCAGAGCGGAGCGCACAGTGTGCATTCCAGCCGGAGAGAGCGTCGTGTCCACATCAGAAGAAGAGAAGAGGGCAGAAGGCAGAAGACTGAAGACCGGGCTCCTCCGTTATAGCAAAAGAGCGGCAAAAGAGCAGAAGATAGCGGAGGAGCCCGGCAGAAGATCCGGAGAGCACGGAGAAGAACTGGAGAGACCCCCCGAAGAGAAGAACGCAGCAGACCGGGCTCCTCCGCTATAGCAAAATAGCAGAAGGTAGCGGAGGAGCCCGGCAGAAGACCCGGAGAGCGCGGAGAAGAACCGGAGAGACCCCCGAAGTCGGAAGAAGACACCCGAAGCCAAAAGAAGACCCCCGGAGCTGTCTAATAAATTACTTTAAAAATCTGTGTAGTGTTTTTTTTGACACTTTTTCCCTAGGTGAATGGGTAGGGGTACCATGTACCCCATACTCATTCACATAGGGTGGGGGGCCGGGATCTGGGGGCCCCCTTATTAAAGGGGGCTCCCGGATTCCGATAAGCCCCCCGCCCGCAGACCCCAACAACCAACGGCCAGGGTTGTCGGGAAGAGGCCCTTGTCCTCATCAACATGGGGACAAGGTGCTTTGGGGTGGGGGGGCCCGCAGCGTGCCCCCTTCCCCCAAGGCACCAACCCCCCCATGTTGAGGGCATGCGGCCTGGTACTGTTCAGGAGGGGGGAGGCGCTCGCTCGTCCCCACCCCCATTCCTGACCGGCCGGGCTGCGTGCCTGGATAAGGGTCTGGTATGGATTTGGGGGGACCCCCCAGGCCGTTTTTTCGGCGTAGGGGGTTCCCCTCAAGGTCCATATCAGACCTAAGGGCCTGGTATGCTCTTGGAGGGGGAACCCATGCCGGTTTTTTATATAAAATTTGGCGCGGAGTTCCCCCTCAAGATCATCTGAGCACAAGTCACGTGCCGAAGTCGGATCATGCTAGACGGCGATCCGACTTTGATCCGACTTCAATGATAGTTAATAGGCTGAAGTAGGATCAAAGTCGGACCGAAGTAGTACAGGGAGCATCTCTAAAGTCGGAACGACTTGTGTCGGACCGGTTAGGAAACACGTCATGCGACATGAGCTCCCAATGTCGGAGCGTTTGTCGGACCAGTGTGAACCCAGCCTTCAGGGAATAGTCTGAGGCTGGGTTCACACTGGTCCGACAAACGCTCCGACATTGGGAGCTAATGTCGCATGACGTGTGAAATTCAATGTTTCCCTATGGGAGCCGTCCTAACTGATCCAACTTTAGAAATGCTCCCTGTACTACTTTGGTCCGACTTTGATCCTACTTCAGCCCATTGGCTATCATTGAAGTAGGATCAAAGTCGGATCCTTGTCCTAACCATCCGACTTTGGCATCCAACATTGTGTTATTTCCTGCCCCCTGCTGTAGCCCCTCCCATTGTGTGTTAGTTTTGATTGGTCAAAGGACAAGTGTACTATCTGAAAAGTCGGATCAAAGTAGTATCCTGTTAATGAAAGTCGGATGGATGTAGGACCAATGTAGGATCAATGTAGGACTGATGTCGCAGAGCAATGTAGGATCAAAGTCAAACTACTATTGTGTAGTATAGTGTGAACCCAGCCTAAGGCTGGGTTTGCACTGGTGCGACACGACAGCCGTCCTACTTTGGTTTCGACTTTGCCCTGCGACACGAGGCTGGGTTCGCACTGGTCCGACAAACGCTCCGACATTGGGAGCTCATGTCGCATGACGTGTGAAATCCAATGTTTCCCTATGGGAGCCGTCCTAAATGGTCCAACACAAGTCGTTCCGACTTTAGAAATGCTCCCTGTGCTACTTTGATCCGACTTTGATCCTACTTCAGCCCATTGACTATCACTGAAGTCGGATCAAAGTCAGATCGTCATCTCGCATGATCCGACTTTGGCATGCGACTTGTGCTCAGATGATCTTGAGGGGGAAATAAAAAAATGGCATGGGTTCCCCTCCAAGAGCATACCAGGCCCTTGGGTCTGGTATGGACCTTAAGAGGAACCCCCTACACCAAAAAAACGGCGTGGGGGTCCCCCCAAATCCATACCAGACCCTTATCCGAGCACGCAGCCCGGCTGGTCAGGAAAGGGGGTGGGGATGATCGAGCTCCCCCCTCCTGAACCGTACCAGGCCGCATGCCTTCAACTTGGGGGGTGGGTGCTTTGGGGCAGGGGGGCGCCCTGTGGGCCCCCCCACCCCAAAGCACCTTGTCCCCATGTTGATGAGGACAAAGGCCTCTTCCCGACAACCCTGGCCGTTGGTTGTCGGGGTCTGCGGGCAGGGGGCTTATCGGAATCCAGGAGCCCCATTTTAATAAGAGGGCCCACAGATCCTGGCCCCCCACCCTATGTGAACGAGTATGGGGTACATGGTACCCGTCAGGAGACTAGTAGACCAGACTGTGTAGACTGCACAGAGATAACCCAAAACACATGTAAGTGAATAGTAATATTTATTAAAATAGGTGATAATTCAGGAAATACAAACAGTGCAACACCAACACAACAAACCCACTACAAACAACAATATTTACAGCAAGGGGCAATACCGGAATCGCAGATGTCAGCCAGGCCCATATACAGCAGGTCAGCAAGAACAAGGGATATACCAGAAACATAAACGTTTAGCCAAGCCAAGGTCATACACAGGAGATAAGCAACTGAACGAGGGCAGGTTAGGAGAGGGAGATAATGGATGGGATAGGATACAGGCTCAGGAGCAGGTTCAGGTTCAGATACAGATACAGATTCAGGTTTACAGGATACAGGTTCCGGGTAACAGGTCAGGGCACAAGGAAGAAAGATACCAAGGCAAGCAAATGAGGGCTTGCCGGGTATTTATAGGACTGACTATAATTGACTTCAAGTCACACCTTCTTCCGACTTCGGGGATCTCTCTGGTTCTTCTCCGCGTCTTCTGCCGGGCTCCTTTGCTATCTTCTGCTCTTTTGCCGCTCTTTTGCTATAGCGGTGGCCCAGACTTCTGCCTTCTTGTCTTCTTGTCTTCTTGTCTTCTTCCCTCTTCTTCTGATGTTGACACGATGTTCTCTCCAGCTGGAATGCTCTCTGAGTGCTCCGCAATGGACTTATATAGGCGGTGACCCCACCCCCTTATGAGGTCACTGTACCGGGGCATGCTGGGACTGTGACGTTTTATGGGGCGTTGTCACTGGGTGATGTTGACCACACCCCCTTATGACGGCACAGTCCCAGCATGCCCCGGGACAGTGACCTCATAAGGGGGCGGGGTCACCGCCTATATAAGTGCATTGCGGAGCGCTCAGAGAGCATTCCAGCTGGAGAGAGCGCCGTGTCAACATCGGAAGAAGAGGGAAGAAGACAAGAAGGCAGAAGTCCGGGCCACCGCTATAGCAAAAGAGCGGCAAAAGAGCAGAAGATAGCGAAGGAGCCCGGCAGAAGACGTGGAGAAGAACCGGAGAGACCCCCGAAGTCAGAAGAAGACCCCCGGAGCTGTCTAATAAATTACTTTAAAAACCTGTGTTTTTTTATTGACACTTTTTCCATAGGTGAAGGGGTAGGGGTACCATGTACCCATACTCGTTCACATAGGGTGGAGGGCCGGGATCTGGGGGCCCTCTTATTAAAGGGGGCTCCCAGATTCTGATAAGCCCCCCGCCCACAGACCCCGACAACCAACGGCCAGGGTTGTCAGGAAGAGGCCCTTGTCCTCATCAACATGGGGACAAGGTTCTTTGGGGTGGGGGGGCCGCAGGGCTCCCCCCTGCCCCAAAGCACCCACCTCCCCATGTTGAGGGCATGCGTCCTGGTACGGTTCAGGAGGGGGGGCGCTCGCTCGTCCCCACCCCTTTCCTGACCGGCCAGGCTGCGTGCTCGATAAGGGTCTGGTATGGATTTGGGGGGGACCCCCACGCCTTTTTTTCAGCGTAGGGGGTTCCCCTTAAGGTCCATACCAGACGCAAGGGTCTGGTATGCTCTTGGAGGGGGAACCCATGCCGGTTTCTTTATTTAAAATTTGGCGCGGAGTTCCCCCTCAAGATTCATACCAAACACAGTGCCGGGCATTGGCGGGGATCCAAGTCAGATCCCCGTTCATTGAAAGTCGGACGCATGCGGGCTTCATGTCGCAGGGCAAAGTCGGATCCAAACTAGGACGGCTGTCGTGTCGCACCAGTGTGAACCCAGCCTGAAGCCGGCATGCGTCCGACTTTCAATGAACGGGGATCCGACTTGGATCCCGCCAATGCCCGGCACTGTGTTTGGTATGAATCTTGAGGGGGAACTCCGCACCAAATTTTAAATAAAAAACCAGCATTGGTTCCCCCCTCCAAGAGCATACCAGGCCCTTGGGTCTGGTATGGACCCTGTGGACCACCCACCCCGAAGCACCTTGTCCCCATGTTGATGAGGACAAGGGCCTCTTCCCGACAACCCTGGCCGTTGGTTGTCGGGGTCTGTGGGCGGGGGGCTTATTGGAATTCGGGAGCCCCCTTTAATAAGGGGGCACCCAGATCCCGACCCCCCACCCTATGTGAATGAGTATGGTGTACATGGTCACGAGACGGTACCCTGTCGGGTTGCTATGGAAATGGCATACCGCAGCTAATCGCAGCTAATCGCACTGTACAAATGCAGCTGATGGCTGTGCCTGGAGTCTTTAATTTCACAGAAAAAAAAACATGCTTTTAACTGTGGCAGAATAGCCGTCCATGTGAAAGGCGCCTAACTCTCTGTGTCCTTGGTGTTAGGGGAGGACTTTGCTTTTCTTCTCTGCATCAATGAACACATGTACATTGCTGTTTACATATATGGTTAACTCTTTACAGCTCAGTATCTGCAGGCTGGTGCTTCTGGAATCAATGGCATTTAACACCTTAGGCTACTTTCACACTGAGGCACTTTACAGGTGCTATAGTGCAAAAAATAGTGCCTGTAAAGCGCCTCTCCTGTCACTCCAATGTGAAATCCTGAGTACTTTAACACTGGAGCGGTGCGCTGACAGGACGCTTAAAACAGTCCTGCAAGCAGCTTCTTTGGGGCGCTTTAGAAGCAGTGTATACATCGCTCCAAAAGCGCCCCTGCCCATTGAAATCAATGGGCAGTGCTGGCAAAGCGCAGCGCTTAGCGGGCACTTTGCTGGCACTTTTAACCCTTTTTCACCCGGTAGCGAGGGTTAAAAGTGCCCCACTAGCATCCAAAAAGTGCCGCAAAAATGACACCCCCCTTGACCCAGTATGAAAGTGCCCTTAGTGTTTGCTTGTACAGTATCTCACAAATGTGAGTACACCCCTCACATTTTTGTAAATATTTTATTATATCTTTTCATGTGACAACACTGAAGAAATTATGAAAGTGCAAAAAGGAGGAAACCCAAGGTCGGACTTTAAAGGCACAGCAAACAAAAGAGATGTAGAAAAATATCCTAACATTTATTAAAGCGTAAATATAAATATACATGTAATGCAAAAAAGGAAACATGAAAAAAACATTAAAAATCATATATACAGGATATACATGATGTATATCATGATTTTTTTTTTTTTGTTTTTTGTTTTTTTTGTTTTTTTTTTTCTTTTGTTTTGTTTTGTATAAAAGAAAAAAAAATCTATCATGCATTTAATGATACTGTATTTTGATACTTATATCTTGTGTAGAAACAAACGTATACAATGTGTGTTACTATATAACTATGTTATTATATACTATATATACCTATTGGCAAACAGTAATCTTAGCTCTTTGTATATTAAATTTATTGTATATTTTTTTCTTTTCATTTTGTGATGTTGGAACATGTCAGTATGATAGGCACTATAATCCATGATGATCTTTGTGGCACATAGTATGTTTGTAGGGGTTTCCTTGCAGGGGTTACAACTTAGCCCAATTTTGCTCTTATTTTCTATGGGGGCACAACTTTCTGATTTTGTTTATCATGTGACTCTATTAAGGGTCACATTCTGTGTATGTATCCTGTGTTTGATGCTCAATGGGGATGCCCGTGTTCTGTTTGAATTTATTTGTGTGCTTCGGAATGCTTTTGCCGATGTGGGCGGGATCGCCAGTGTCGCCGCTGTGTGTTTCTTGCCCTTGCTTCCGGGTTGTACTGTGCACCATGTGAGCGCTGCGGCTGATGTCTTTGATGTTGACATCTTTTTGTTATGACCTCAATGCACCTTAGGACGCTGGTGATGGCGGAAGGTAAAGACTCCCCTGTGACGCCGCCTTATGACGTGTCACCCAGTGGATCATCTCATTTGTTCAGTTGCTTTGGCGCAAATTCTCCAGCAGGAATTTTTGGTGCCAAATGGAGCTATATATTTCTCCATCCGTCCACTACAAGCTGAAGAGAGTTTTTGCTCTCTCCCAGGATATTGACCATACTATTTGTCCTACAGTAAGTTCTTTTATATACTGACATTCCACTATCTTTTCCAAATGAACGTAAGGGTTTTCTCAAGGTCCATTTTACTCATCTATATCTCCTCTGTTTTAGGATGTGTTTTGGATTACAGCAATACCTATTGGCAAACAGTAATCTTAGCTCTTTGTATATTGAATTTATTGTATATTTTTTTCTTTTCATTTTGTGATGTTGGAACATGTCAGTATGATAGGCACTATAATCCATGATGATCTTTGTGGCACATAGTATGTTCGTAGGGGTTTCCTTGCAGGGGTTACAACTTAGCCCAATTTTGCTCTTATTTTCTATGGGGGCACAACTTTCCGATTTTGTTGATTGGTGTTGACTCCTCTGCAAGGTAACAATATGAATATCTATTATTTTTTCCCTGATTTTTTGCCACTACTTTTTCATCTGGATTATGATAGTGTCTTATCTATTTATTGTTATATGTTATGGTAACCATGAGTTTTTATTTTATAGATAGTAAGCCCTTTTTTCTTTCTTGCAATCAATGAACCCCGAATGTGTCCTGAAGAAGTTTTGACAAGGAAACGCGTAGACACACTAGAGCTCACATCATGTACATCCTGTATATATGATTTTTAATGTTTTTTCATGTTATTTTTATATTTTTATATTTTTCTACATCTCTTTTGTGTGCTGTGCCTTTAAAGTCCGACTCAGGTTTTCCTCCTTTTTGCACTTTCATAATTAATTACAGATGAGGCAATTGGAGTGCTTTTCTTTTTCTTTTGTCTTCAATACTGAAGAAATGACACTTTGCTACAAGGTAAAGTAGTGAGTGTACAGCTTTTATAACAGTGTAAATTTGCTGTCCCCTCAAAATAACTCAACATACAGCCATTCATGTCTAAACCGCTGGCAACAAAAGTGAGTACACCCCTAAGTGAAAATGTCCAGGTTGGGTCCAAAGTGTATTATTTTCCAGCACTGCCTTAACCCTCTTGGGCATGGAGTTCACCAGAGCTTCACAGGTTGTCACTGGAGTCCTCTTCCACTCCTCCATGACGACATCACTGAGCTGTTGAATGTTAGAGTGTCACGTACCTGGTAGGTTGTGAGCCTGAAGTGCAGGAAAAGACCTCCCTTACAGCTCCCACTTCCGTTCCCCTGGAATGGAGACAGAGGGCCAGGAGTGAAGAGTGGTATGGGTGCCTGGCAGGATCAACAGTTGCTGAAAGTCCAGTAGTGGTGGCACCCTCTGGAGTCAGTAGCCTGAGGAGTAGACTGAGGACAGAGACTGGAATGCAGGACTGGAACCAGGAACAACAGCAGATAATAGCAGACTGGAAGCTGGACTGGAACAACAGCAAAAGATAGCCTGGAACACTGGACTGGAACACAGCAGAAGGTAGCCTGGAACGCTGGACTGGAACCAGGAACAACAGCAGGTAGTAGACTGGAACGCTGGACTGGAACACAGCAGAAGGTAGCCTGGAATGCTGGACTGGAACCAGGAACAACAGCAGGTAGTAGACTGGAACGCTGGACTGTAACACAGCAGAAGATAGCCTGGAACGCTGGGCTGGAACACAGCAGAAGGTAGCCCGGAACGCTGGGCTGGAACACAGCAGAAGGTAGCCTGAAACGCTGGGCTGGAACACAGCAGAAGGTAGCCTGGAACGCTGGGCTGGAACACAGCAGAAGGTAGCCTGGAACGCTGGACTGAAGCCAGGAACAACAGCAGGTAATAGCAGACTGGAAGCTGATGAAACACAGCGGAGGGTCAACAAGCCGGTGGTCAGTAACGTTCGGACAGCAGAGGTACCAGGGGTAATGCAGAGGGATGGTCAGGCAAGCCAAGAGAGTCTGGTGCAGGCAGATAGCAGGATCGTCAAACAGGAAGCCGGGTCAGATAACAGGAAACACAGATCAGATCAGGTAACACTCACAGAACGCTGTAGAGCAGACAGCAGGGATGGAGTGTGACAGGCAGGTTTAAATAGCCCGCCGGACACCAGCAGGAGTGCGCGTGCGCGTGCGTGACCACACCCGTGAACGCGCGCGCATGCGCAATGGGACCCGTGGCCGGGTTCCCGTGCGCCTGGGACGCCGGTTACTGGCAGGATCTTCGTGACATTGCCCCCCCCAAGGGGCAGCCTCCGGATGCCCCTTTGAAAAAATTTCTCTGGATGAGCTGTTTTAAAGGCTTGTAACAGGTCTTCAGCATGAATATTATCCTCTGGTTCCCAAGAATTCTCCTCTGGGCCAAACCCCTTCCACTTTATTAAGAATTGGTTTTGGTTACCTCTTTTCCTGTGGTCCATGATAGCCTCCACCTCGAATTCCTCTTGCCCATCTACCAGGATTGGATCAGGAGGATCCGTACTTCGACCTGGAAATGGGTTAGTAATAGATGGTTTAAGCAAGGACACGTGAAAAACTGGATGTACCTTTAGTGAATCCGGGAGTTCAAGTTCATATGCAACTTCATTAATTCTCCGTTTAACAGGGAATGGTCCAAGAAATTTGGGACCCAATTTCTTGGAAGGGCAGGCCAACCTGAGGTTTATGGTGGACAACCATACCTGATCCCCAGGTGCAAGAGCTCACCTCGCCTCTTTTTATCGAAGGTTGCTTTGTTGTACTCCTGGGTTCTGGTGATGGTGTCCTGTAAAACTTGGTTGTTAGAGGTAAAAAAATCCAATTTCTCCTGGACTGCGGGTACTGTGCATTCTGGAAGAGAGTTTGGTAAAAATGAGGGGTGGAAACCATAATTCGCAAAAAACGGAGTTTGCTTGATAGCAGAATGAATGGAATTGTTATAAGCGAATTCGGCCAATGGTAAAACAGCAATCCAATTATCTTGGGCAAAGGAAGAAAAACAGCGCAAATATTGTTCAAGGGTCTGGTTTGTTCTTTCTGTTTGCCCATTAGTCTGGGGGTGATAAGCCGAGGAAAATGAGAGTTCAATGTCCAAGGTTTTACACAAAGCCCTCCAGAATCGAGAGGTAAATTGTACCCCCCGATCTGAAACGATGTTAACTGGTACCCCATGGAGCCTGACGACCTCTTTAATGAATGCTTGTGCTGTTTCTGTAGCTGAAGGGGTACCCTTCATTGGGACAAAGTGCGCCATCTTCGACAACCGGTCCACTATGACAAAGATTGAAGTGAAGCCCCCGGCCGGGGGTAGTTCTACAATAAAATCTATTGAGAGCATTTTCCAGGGTCTATCTGGGACAGGCAAGGGTTTTAGTAGACCCCATGCCTTCGTTTTGTGCCCTTTGTTCCTAAGGCAGGTGGTACAGGACTCTACAAACTCCTTACAATCTTTGCGCAGCTGAGGCCACCAGAAGGTGCGCTGAACCAAATCAGTGGTCTTAGCCACACCAAAATGCCCAGCCAGCGCATGATCGTGACAGAGCTCTAGTACTGGAACTCGTAGTGTTTCAGGTATAAAGATCCTATCCTCATGCCACAATAACCCATCCTTAACCTGGAGTTCTGTCTTAATGGAAGATTCTATTTCTGCGGAGGCCTGTTTAATCTGGGAAAGCAGGTTTCCCTGAAGTAGAAGAAAGTTCCCTGGAGACAAAATGGTGTCTGGAGGGGAAATCTCTTGAGGTTTGTGGAACATCCTAGACAGGGCGTCAGGTTTGGTATTCTTGGAGCCAGGACGGTAAGTGACATGGAAGGAGAACCTGGAGAAAAAGAGAGCCCACCTGGCCTGACGTGGTTTCAACCTCTTTGCAGACCTCAAATACTCCAGGTTCTTATGATCTGTAAAGATTAGAACTGGATGAGCGGCACCCTCCAACAGATAGCGCCACTCCTCCAATGCTGACTTAATTGCCAACAACTCTCTGTCACCTACATCATAATTTCTCTCTGCCGTGGATAATTTACGAGAAAAGAAAGCCACAGGATGCAGCAGGGCTTTGGTTCCTTGTCTTTGGGATAACACTGCTCCTACAGCAATTTCAGATGCATCCACTTCTAGAATAAATGGCAGAGAGGAATCTGGATGCTTCAGTACAGAGGCGGAGGTAAAAAGGCCCTTGAGAGTCTCAAAAGCCTTTTGAGCCTCGGCCGACCAATGGAAGCGTGTACCCTGTTTGGTAAGCTGTGTGATGGGTGCAATGATAGCTGAGAACCCCTTAATAAATTTGCGGTAAAAATTAGCGAATCCAACGAATCGCTGGATTCCTTTCTTATCAGTCGGGACTGGCCAATCTAGAACAGCCGTGACCTTCTGGGGGTCCATTTTAATGCCCTTACTGGAGATGACCAACCCTAAAAATGGAATACTTTCCTGTTCGAATTCACATTTTTCAGCCTTTGCATATAGACCGTGTTGTCGAAGTCGGCCCAATACACTTCTGACGTGCCTGCGATGGGATTCAAGGGAACAAGAGAAAATCAATATGTCGTCTAAATAGACGATGACAAACAGGTCTAGAAAGTCACGTAACACATCATTAATAAAGTATTGAAATGTGGCAGGGGCATTACACAGGCCGAAAGGCATCACGAGGTACTCAAAATGCCCATAACGGGTACGAAAAGCGGTCTTCCATTCGTCTCCATCCCTGATACGAACTAAATTGTAGGCCCCACGGAGATCAAGTTTGGTGAATATGGTAGCCGTCCCCAGTCTCTGAAACAACTCTGGTACTAAGGGGAGAGGGTACCGATTCTTCACAGTAATCTTGTTTAGTTCGCGGTAATCCACACACGGCCTGAGGGTTTTATCTTTTTTCTGCACGAAGAAGATGCCTGCACCTGCGGGGGACGTGGATGGACGAATGAAGCCTCTTTTGAGGTTTTCATCAATGTATTCCTTCAATGCCCCTTGCTCCACCTCAGTCAGGGGAAATATTCTTCCAAAAGGAATTTCAGCACCAGGAAGTAACTCAATGGGACAGTCATAGGCCCGGTGAGGGGGTAACACCTCTGCCCTCTGTTTACTAAATACGTCCAGGAAATCATGATAGGCGGAAGGAATGGATTGAAGCAGGCTAGGATCTGTATCTAGGCATAACAGAGTAGAGTTCTCCTGGATGTTCTGGGTTCTGCAAAACTGTTGGCAGTAAGGAGAGGGAAAGGTCACCTCACCCGTGATCCAATTTATGTCCGGATTATGGGCCTGTAACCATGGCATGCCAAGTATTATGGGGAACAGGGGTGAAGCGATAATGTCCAGGCGCAGCTGTTCCTGATGCCCGTTGGAAACGAAAACGGGTATTGGCATAGTCTCTTGGGTGACAGGTCCAGACTTGATAGCGGTCCCATCAGCTAGATGGATAGAAAGTCTATGGGCTTTAGGTGACAAGGGTATTTGGTGTTGGATGGCAAAATGAGAGTCCATGAAACAGCTGCAAGCTCCTGAATCAATAATGGCGGTGATTTGTAGATCCTTCCCTGGAAGCTGTAGCAGAAGAGGAAGAGCAAGGTGAGTGGTATTTTTAACCAGAGATGTCACATAGTCAGTAGATAGGGATAAACACTTATGGAGTTTGAGAGGACAGTTCCTGACGTAGTGCCTGGGCTCCCCACAATACAGGCACAAGTTATTTGCACGACGACGTTGTCGTTCCTCTGGGGTGAGTGAAGGTCGCAAGGCACCCAGTTGCATTGGCTCAGGTAAGTTAAGCGTGGAGGTAGGTGGTGTTGATGATGGGTGATGTGGAACCTTAGGGGTAACCCAAGTTGGACGAGAAGACCCCATAGCTCTCTCCGACCTGCGCTCTCGTAAGCGTCGATCGATCTGGATAGCTAGATCGATTAAAGCATTTAAAGTCTGTGGTGTACCCACCCTGGCCAGTTCATCCTTCAGAGGATCAGAAAGTCCCAACCGAAATTGATAACGGAGAGCCGCATCGTTCCAGTTAGTATCCGCACTCCACTTCCTGAATTCAGTCACATAATCCTCTGCTGCTCTGCGACCTTGTTGAAGGGTGTGTAGAGCCGCTTCTGCAGTTACAGATAGCTGGGGGTCATCATATAACTGGCCTAGTGCGTCAAAGAAAGTGGAGAGGTTGGTCAGAGATATGTCCTTTTGCTCTAAGAGGCGATGGGCCCAGGTTTGGGGGTCACCAGAGAGCAGAGAAATCACGTAGCCCACCTTTGTAGCCTCCAGGGAAAAGGTACGTGGCTGAAGAGCAAAAAATAGTTCGCAGGAATTGCGAAAGGCTCTGAACTTATGGCGGTCTCCAAAGAAACGCTCAGGTGTGGGAACCTTAGGTTCCGGAGGGAGCATCACCACCGTTGAGGAAGGCCCAACTGAAGGAGCAGGAGCAGAGGAAGCTCCCTCGGCCCAAATGGGGTTAGACAGGGTTAACACTCGTTCCTCCAGTCTGGTGTATCCTTGCTGCAGATTTTTGACTGCTTCAGTCAATCCTGCCAGGTGTGCACAGAGTTCCTCCATGGGAGACGTTCCCTTCTCAGGCTCAGACATGGCTGTCTGCTACTGTCACGTACCTGGTAGGTTGTGAGCCTGAAGTGCAGGAAAAGACCTCCCTTACAGCTCCCACTCCCGTTCCCCTGGAATGGAGACAGAGGGCCAGGAGTGAAGAGTGGTATGGGTGCCTGGCAGGATCAACAGTTGCTGAAAGTCCAGTAGTGGTGGCACCCTCTGGAGTCAGTAGCCTGAGGAGTAGACTGAGGACAGAGACTGGAATGCAGGACTGGAACCAGGAACAACAGCAGATAATAGCTGACTGGAAGCTGGACTGGAACAACAGCAGAAGATAGCCTGGAACACTGGACTGGAACACAGCAGAAGGTAGCCTGGAACGCTGGACTGGAACCAGGAACAACAGCAGGTAGTAGACTGGAACGCTGGACTGGAACACAGCAGAAGGTAGCCTGGAACGCTGGACTGGAACCAGGAACAACAGCAGGTAGTAGACTGGAACGCTGGACTGGAACACAGCAGAAGATAGCCTGGAACGCTGGGCTGGAACACAGCAGAAGGTAGCCTGGAACGCTGGGCTGGAACACATCAGAAGGTAGCCTGAAACGCTGGGCTGGAACACAGCAGAAGGTAGCCTGGAACGCTGGGCTGGAACACAGCAGAAGGTAGCCTGGAACGCTGGACTGGAGCCAGGAACAACAGCAGGTAATAGCAGACTGGAAGCTGATGAAACACAGCGGAGGGTCAACAAGCCAGTGGTCAGTAACGTTCTAGCAGCAGAGGTACCAGGGGTAATGCAGAGGGATGGTCAGGCAAGCCAAGAGAGTCTGGTGCAGGCAGATAGCAGGATCGTCAAACAGGAAGCCGGGTCAGATAACAGGAAACACAGATCAGATCAGGTAACACTCACAGAACGCTGTAGAGCAGACAGCAGGGATGGAGTGTGACAGGCAGGTTTAAAAAGCCCGCCGGACACCAGCAGGAGTGCGCGTGCGCGTGCCCGTGCGTGACCACACCCGTGAACGCGCGCGCATGCGCAATGGGACCCGTGGCCGGGTTCCCGTGCGCCTGGCTGGATCTTCGTGACATTGCCCCCCCCAAGGGGCAGCCTCCGGATGCCCCTTTGAAAAAATTTCTCTGGATGAGCTGTTTTAAAGGCTTGTAACAGGTCTTCAGCATGAATATTATCCTCTGGTTCCCAAGAATTCTCCTCTGGGCCAAACCCCTTCCACTTTATTTAGAATTGGTTTTGGTTACCTCTTTTCCTGTGGTCCATGATAGCCTCCACCTCGAATTCCTCTTCCCCATCTACCAGGATTGGATCAGGAGGATCCGTACTTCGACCTGGAAATGGGTTAGTAATAGATGGTTTAAGCAAGGACACGTGAAAAACTGGATGTACCTTTAGTGAATCCGGGAGTTCAAGTTCATATGCAACTTCATTAATTCTCCGTTTAACAGGGAATGGTCCAAGAAATTTGGGACCCAATTTCTTGGAAGGGCAGGCCAACCTGAGGTTTATGGTGGACAACCATACCAGATCCCCAGGTGCAAGAGCTCACCTCGCCTCTTTTTATCGAAGGTTGCTTTGTTGTACTCCTGGGTTCTGGTCATGGTGTCCTGTAAAACTTGGTTGTTAGAGGTAAAAAAATCCAATTTCTCCTGGACTGCGGGTACTGTGCATTCTGGAAGAGAGTTTGGTAAAAATGAGGGGTGGAAACCATAATTCGCAAAAAACGGAGTTTGCTTGATAGCAGAATGAATGGAATTGTTATAAGCGAATTCGGCCAATGGTAAAACAGCAATCCAATTATCTTGGGCAAAGGAAGAAAAACAGCGCAAATATTGTTCAAGGGTCTGGTTTGTTCTTTCTGTTTGCCCATTAGTCTGGGGGTGATAAGCCGAGGAAAATGAGAGTTCAATGTCCAAGGTTTTACACAAAGCCCTCCAGAATCGAGAGGTAAATTGTACCCCCCGATCTGAAACGATGTTAACTGGTGTGACAGGCAGGTTTAAATAGCCCGCCGGACACCAGCGGGAGTGCGCGTGCGCGTGCCCGTGCGTGACCGCACCCGTGAACGCGCGCGCATGCGCAATGGGACCCGTGGCCGGGTTCCCGTGCGCCTGGGACGCCGGTTACTGGCAGGATCTTCGTGACATAGAGACCTTGCACTCCTCCACCTTCCCTTTGGGGATGCCCCACAGATGCTTAATAGGGTTTAGGTCTGAAGACATGCTTGGCCAGTCCATCACCTTTACTCTTAGCTTCTTTAGCAAGGCAGTGCTGTGTTTGGGGTCGTTATCATGTTGGAATCCTGCCCTGCGGCCCAGTCTCTGAAGGGGATCATGCTCTGCTTCAGTATGTCACAGTACATGTTGGCATTCATTGGTTCCCTCAATGAACTGTAGCTCCCCAGTGCCGGCAACACTAATGCAGCCCCAGACCATGACATTCCTACCACCATGCTTGACCGTAAGCAAGACACACTGGCTTTGTGCTCCTCACCTGGTTGCCGCCACACATGCTTGACACCATCTGAACCAAATAAGTTTATCTTGGTCTCATCAGATCACAGGACAGGGTTCTGATAATCCGTGTCCTTAGTCTGCTTGTTTTCAGCAAACTGTTTGTGTTCTGTTCTTGTGCAATATCTTTAGAAGAGTCTTAATTCAGGGACGACAGGCATGCAGACCAATTTGATGCAGTGTGCGGCGTATGGTCTGAGCACTGACAGGCTGACCCCCACCCTTTCAATCTCTGCAGCAATGCTGGCAGCACTCATATGTCTATTTCCCAAAGACAATCTCTGGATATGATGCTGAGCATGTGCACTCAACCTCCTTGGTCGACCATGACGAGGCCTGTTCTGAGTGGAACCTGTCCTGTTAAACCACTGTATGGTCTTGGCCACTGTGCTGAAGCTCAGTTTCAGGGTCTTGGCAATCTGCTTATAGCCTTGGCCATCTTTATGTAGAGCAACATTTCCTTTTTCAGATCCTCAGAGAGTTCTTTGCCATGAGGTGTCATTTTGAACTTCCAGTGACCAGTATGAGAGAGTGAGAGCGATAACACCATATTTAACACATCTGCTCCCCATTCACACCTGAGACCTTGTAACACTAACGAGTCACATGACACCGGGGAGGGAAAATGGCTAATTGGCCAATTTTGACATTTTCACTTAGGGGTGTACTCACTTTTTTGCCAGCGGTTTAAACATTAATGGCTGTGTGTTGAGTTATTTTGAGGGGACAAACTGTACACTCACTACTTTACATAAGTAGCAAAGTGTAATTTCTTCAGTGTTCTTCAGTGTCACATGAAAAGATATAATAAAATATTTACAAAAATGTGAGGGTGTACTCACTTTTGTGAGATACTGTACATTAGTGTGGAGTAGGGACAGTAGGGACAGTAGGGACACGTGACGTGTCGTAACGCGTAGGGATTGGCTGGAGCGGCACACAGCTGTCAATTCAAGTGAGAGGGCGCTGAGAACGCCAGACTTCTCATCTGTTCTTTATTTTGCCTGACCTTTTTATATTTAATGTAAGAGCATAATTAAATAAATATCCCCCCTGGTTTTAAAACGTTAACACACTAGTGGAGCCTGCCTTCTCTCTCCCCCTCCCCTGTCTTTATCTTGTCTGAGCTGTACCAGAGCGGAGGGAGCCGAGGGAACACAGGAGAAGATCCAGAGAGCCAACTAGTACAGAGGGAGAAGTGTACAAGCAGCGCTTCCATACCGCACGGATCTTATTTCCACAACTCGATTTGTACTAATTGAAGGTGAGAGTCCAGAGAGACTGCACTAGAGGACACCACCGTAGGAACCATTTAACCATCCTATAGAACACACACAGACCCGATTAGAAGGACTTTCTATCCACTCAACAGCGCCATCTATCCTAGATTTTATGAATTGCACTTTTTGAATCTTGCAATGCTGCTATTTTGAGTCTTTATTTTAAAGGCGCAGTTAGATGGATTGTGATCACACTGAGTTTAGTGCACTTTTGATATTAATTTGTTGCTAATCATTCACTTTTTTGATGGATTTTACTTTATATTAATTTATCCAATGTTACAAGGACTTTTTACCAAGATTTTCATTCACCAGCATTTATTCACGGTTCAGTCACGGTTTGCACTTTATAATAATTTATTTTAATGTCATAACACTTCACACAAGATTTTTATTATCAGGATCCATTCACGGTTATTTATTATACGGTTGCACTTTATCAAATTTATCTAACGGTATAACACTTTATACAAGGACTTTCACTTACCAGGATCCACTCACGGTTATTTATGATGGTACAACCTTTGCTAGCATTTCTATCTGCCTCTTTTTTCCTTGGCATCTAGACACTGGCACTACTGGAATATTGCGCGAAATTCACTTAATTACTTATTCAGCAAGCGGTTGTGTGAGCACCATTAATTTTGCTGCAATATTCATATTTAGCATTTTACATCACCTAGTTAATTAAATCTTTTTCACATCTACCAGCGCGAAGGAAATTCTTTGAAATTAATAGGGACAGCTCATAAACATTCAGTGTAGTGTAGTGAGACCGTGTCAGTAATCTTGACATTAGTGTATAGCTAGAGTAGGGACAGTTCAGATAGAGTCAGTATAGTTGAACACGTCTATTTTATTCCTTTACTGCCAGTTTAACGCCATTTACTTCTGTGTGCGTTAATGCCAGTTTAACGCCATTTACTTCTGTATGCGTTACTGCCACTTTAACGCCATATCGTTTTGTGTGCGTTACTGCCAGTTTAACGCCATATCGTTTTGCATGCATTACTGCCAGTTTAACGCCATATAGCTCTGTGTGCGTTACTGCCAGTTTAACGCCATATAGTTTTGCGTGCATTACTGCCAGTTTAACGCCATATAGTTCTGTGTGCATTACTGGCAGCTTAATACCAAATAGTTTTGTGCGTTACTGCCAGTTTAAGCCCATTTACTTCTGTGTGCGTTACTCCCAGTTTAACGCCATATAGTTTTCAATGCGTTACTGCCAGTTTAACACCATATAGTTCTGTGTGCGTTACTGGCAGTTTAACACCAAATAGTTTTGTGCGTTACTGCCAGTTTAAGCCCATTTACTTCTGTGTGCGTTACTGCCAGTTTAACGCCATATAGTTTTGCGTGCGTTACTGCCAGTTTAACGCTATATTGTTTTGTGTGCATTACTGCCAGTTTAACGCCATATAGTTTTGTGTATTACTGCCAGTTTAACAACATTTACTTCTGTGTGTGTTACTGCCAGTTTAACACCATATAGTTTTGCGTGCATTACTGAGAGTTTAGCACCATATCATTTTGTGTGTGTTACTGCCAGTTTAACGCCATATTGTTTTGCGTGCGTTACTGCCAGTTTAACGCCATATAGTTTTGTGTGTTACTGCTAGTTTAACTCCATATAATTCTGTGTGCGTTACTGCCAGTTTAATGCCATATAGTTCTGTGTGCATTACTGTCAGTTTAATGCCTTCTAGTTTTGTGCGTTACTGCCAGTTTAATGCCATATAGTTCTGTGTGCATTACTGCCAGTTTAACGCCATATAGTTTTGTGTGTTACTGCCAGTTTAACGCCATATAGTTCTGTATGCGTTACTGCCAGTTTAACGCCATATCGTTTTGTGTGCGTTACTGCCAGTTTAACGCCATATCGTTTTGCATGCATTACTGCCAGTTTAACGCCATATAGCTCTGTGTGCGTTACTGCCAGTTTAACGCCATATAGTTTTGTGTGCGACAGTTCAGATAGCGTCGGTATAGTTGAACACATCTATTTTATTGCTTTACTGCCAGTTTAACGCCATTTACTTCTGTGTGCGTTAATGCCAGTTTAACGCCATTTACTTCTGTATGCGTTACTGCCAGTTTAATGCCATATCGTTTTGTGTGCGTTACTGCCAGTTTAACGCCATATCATTTTGCATGCATTACTGCCAGTTTAACGCCATATAGCTCTGTGTGCGTTACTGCCAGTTTAACGCCATATAGTTTTGCGTGCGTTACTGCCAGTTTAACGCCATATAGTTCTATGTGCGTTACTGGCAGTTTAACACCAAATAGTTTTGTGCGTTACTGCCAGTTTAAGCCCATTTACTTCTGTGTGCATTACTGCCAGTTTAACGCCATATAGTTTTGCGTGTGTTACTGCCAGTTTAACGCTATATCGTTTTGTGTGCATTACTGCCAGTTTAACGCCATATAGTTTTGTGTGTTACAGCCAGTTTAACAACATTTACTTCTGTATGTGTTACTGCCAGTTTAACACCATATAGTTTTGCGTGCATTACTGAGAGTTTAGCACCATATCATTTTGTGTGTGTTACTGCCAGTTTAACGCCATATTGTTTTGCGTGCGTTACTGCCAGTTTAACGCCATATAGTTTTGTGTGTTACTGCCAGTTTAACGCCATATAATTATGTGTGCGTTACTGCCAGTTTAATGCCATATAGTTCTGTGTGCATTACTGTCAGTTTAATGCCTTCTAGTTTTGTGTGTTACTGCCAGTTTAATGCCATATAGTTCTGTGTGCATTACTGCCAGTTTAACGCCATATAGTTTTGTGTGTTACTGCCAGTTTAACGCCATATAGTTCTGTGTGCGTTACTGCCAGTTTAACGCCATATAGTTCTGTGTGCGTTACTGCCAGTTTAACGCCATATAGTTTTGTGTGTTACTGCCAGTTCAACGCCATTTACTTCTGTGTGCATTACTGCCAGTTTAACGCCATATCGTTTTGCATGCATTACTGCCAGTTTAATGCCATAGTTCTGTGCATCACTGTATGTTTGGCGCATTATATTGCAGTATATTATAGTGTATCCGTGGAGTGTGTCTGTGTAGCTTGAGTCCTCAAATTAAAGTGCACCAAACACCTCTTTAAATTGATGTACAGATGTACAGATTTCAACTTCTTCTTTACTTCTTTGCTTATAAGCACCGCCCCTCACTTCCAATAATGTCAGGGAGGACAACAAGGAGAGGCAGACATTTCCTTGGCACTGTAAGGGGGCCATCAACAAATGTGTCCACAGGCAAAGGTGGACATGGTGGTCACTCCTCAGGCAGGGCATCATTTCCTCTGTTTAGTGAGTTTGCCTGTGCTTTCCAGCCACAGCATGCAGAGGAGGTGGTGGACTGGCTTACTAAACCTTTCTCATCCTCCTCATCCTCTGTCATGCAAACAGAGACAAGTGTGTAGTCCCCTGCAGTTGCCAGAGTGGATAAACCTGCCTTCTTGTCCACATCTATTCCTGCCATAGCCCCAACATCAGCCATTGAGGAGTCAGCTGAGTTATTTGACCACAGTGTCAGCCACTTGCTCCTTGATGATGCCCAGACATTACTGGATTCAGATGTTGGTTCTGAAGTTGACGATGACAGGAACTTGAGCCTAGAGAGAGGGAGGAACACTGGTAGACAAATTGGCATTCATGTTCCCCAAGCCGCAGCATATTTCCAAGTTGTCTCCAGTGGTAACGATGAAGATGGAGGAGATGGAGATGATGATGATGATGAGGTCACTGATGTGGCTTGGGTGCCAGATAGAGCAGAGGAGGAAACTGAAGGTGAGGATAACCCCAAGGAGGCCGACATCAAGAAAGAGTAGAGAGCAGCCACCCTATTCCATCACATTCTGCAGCTGTTATCTCCCAGCCCACTCCCCAAAGCTCAGCTGTCTGGGCCTTTTTCAGCACATCTGCAGCAGATCGCACTGTTGCTATCTGCAAACTGTGTCTCAGGCACATCAAACGTGGCAAAAACACCAACCATTTGGGTACCACATGTCTAACAAGGAATTTAACGTCCAACCACTCAGCTCGTTGGCAAGAGCACCTAAAAGCCACACAAAAGGGGCACAAATCTGTCCCTGTTCCTCCTCCTCCTTACCCACTTCAGTCTGCCCCTGCTATACTGAGTCATTACCTCTCAGCAGGCTCCACTGACAGGGATGATGGTATAGCACAGGGTGTCCCAGGTACTAGCAGCACATCTTCCCGGAGCATTCCACCAGCTGTAGACTGTAGCTGGCAAATGTCTCTGTCCCATCTGCTGCAACGGAAAGAAAAATACAGTCCCTGAAACCCACATGCCCAGCATCTAAATGCAAGCTTGTCAAAGCTGTTGGCTTTCCAACTTCTGCCTTTCAGCCTGGTGAATTCTGCCCCCTCCAGTGAATTTGCACAATGTGCTGTACCACAATGGCAGGTTCCTAGTCGCTACTACTCTTCACGCAATGCTGTTCCACCTCTCTGCCATCACGTGGAAGGTAATGTTCTGGCATCGTTGGGCAAGGCAGTCAGCTGTAAAATCCAACTTACTGCTGACACGTGGTCCAGCAAGCATGGGCAGGGATGATATATTTTGTTCACAGCACACTGGATAACGCTGCTTTCAACTCGAAAGGATGCATGACAGGACTTGGTGCTGCAGCTTGTTGTGCCCCCACGTCTCCCTACAGCTGGTGGTGATGATGCCAGACCTGTGAGCTCTACCCACTCCTCCTCCGCCACCTCCATGCCCTCCTCTGCAGAATTGTCCTATGAACATTAGATACCCCCTAAGCGTTCAAAGGGCTTTTCCATGAGTCAGGCTAAAAGGTGCCATGCAGTGCTTCAGCTGATGTGTTTAGTGGACAGGAACCACACTGGAGAAGAGATTCTTGCAGCTCTGCAGGGACAGGCTCAGAGGTAGTTCACAGCACGCCAGTTGGAGCCAGGAATGGTGGTGTCCGATAATGGCTCAAACCTCTTGTCAGCCCTTAGACAGGGAAAGTTGACACATGTGCCATTCGTGGCACATGCCCTCAATTTGGTGGTGCAGCGTTTCCTAAGCATTTCCTAAGTCATACCCAGGGTTGCAAGATGTACTAAAACAGGCCAGACTAGTATGTAGCCATTTCATGTCATACACAGCCAATGCTCAGTTGGCTGAAATTCAGCGGGAATTACACTTGCGCGTAAACCGCCTGATTTGTGACATGCCTACCAGGTGGAACTCAACTTTGGCAATGCTGCAGCGTCTATACATGCAGCAGAGGGCTGTGAATGAGTACTTGTGCCAGTACGGCACGACAACGGGCTCAGGCCGCCTCAGCTTTTTTTCCCCACGCCAATGGCTGATGATTAAGGATGCATGCACTGTATTCTCACCATTTGAGGAGGCCACAAGGATGGTGAGCAGTGACAGTGCATGCATCAGTGACACAATCCCTGTTGTGTTCCTGCTGGAGCAGACTCTGCGTGGCATTATGGATAGGGCAATGGATGCAGAGAAGCAGGAGGAAGAGGAGGACTTCCTTTCTTCTCAAGGCCCACTTTATCCAGACACCATCATTCCTATATCACAGAACACACAGGGGGAGAGAGGGGAGAAGGATGAGGAGGAGGATTCTGGCACTTTCATAGGCTTTGAAGAAGAGAAAGACATCTATAAGCGATGGCTTTCCAACCCCAAGACCCTTGGGAGTAGTACGTGGCTGGAAGGAGGAAGTTCCAGATGCTGTCATCCTGAGTAACCCAGAGGAGTCTGCTTCTCAAGCCTCGACAAATTTGAGGTGCATGAGCAACCTCATGCTTCAAAGCCTGCAAAGGGACCCAAGAATACGTTGCATAAAGGAGAAGGATGATTACTGGTTGGCAACCCTCCTTGACCACCGTAATAAGGGGAAGGTCTCAGAACTCATCCCATCCCCACAGTGAGTGCAGAAGATAAAATCTCTTGAGGACACGTTAAAGAGGATTTTATTGAACGTTTTTCCTGACTCCAGTAGGTTACAGTATGGTGGAAAACATCATTTTGAGTCCTCTGTTAGTCAAGAGAGGAGCGTTGGAGAAGGTGCCCGCCTAAGTGAGGCATTTTGGATTTTTTTTAGTCCTCGCTGCCCAGGGCTGTCAGCTTCCATATCCCATCAGCAGTGTCTGCATCACATGGTGGATGATTACCTCGATGTCAAAACAGAGATGGAGAGCTTTCCAGCTGATGATCCACTGACTTACTGGGTCATGAGAATAGACCACTGGCCAGAACTTGCCTAGTATGCTATTGAGTTGTTGGGCTGCCCTTCATCCAGCGTGCTTTCAAAATGGGCATTCAGTGCTGCAGGAGGTTTCGTTACTGATCATAGAACGCGTCTGTCCACAGACTCCGTGGACCAGTTGATTTTTAAAAAAAATTATCAGTCCTGGATTACCAGCTATGAAACCCCTGATCCCAATGTCACTGATTAAATCTTTTTGGCATGTGGAATCTCTGCAGGACTTCGAGGCAGCCTAGCTTTGAGAGTGTTCAATCATTTCATCTGGAAGAATGTTTTTGGTATAGGTTTCATAGGCACAATTAACACCCAAAGACCAATTTTTCTGCACCTGTTTGACGGGTGCATATCATTTAAATTTTTACAGCAAGGCCAATTCTTGCTTTCATCAATAGTACCTCTATAGGGTTATGGTGGAAAGGCACCACCGACACCCAAAGACCAATTTTTCTGCACCTGTTTGACAGGTGCATATCATTGAAATTTTTTACAGCAAAGCCAATTCTTGCTTTCAGCAAGATTACCTCTATAGGGTCAGGGTGGGTAGGCGCCACCGACACCAAAGATCAATTTTTACGCACCCGTTACTTTTTTCCAAAGTCAAAGTGATACCAGAATGTATCCAAAAAATCTCTAATCTTGTTCCCAGTGCACTACATTGTAGCCTCATCATTCACACTGGCTCCCCAGCTGTTGCTGAGCAAAATAAAGGCAGCTTGCAGGGAAGCTGCCCTGCATCAGACCCCCACAACCACAGCCCAGGGTTGTGGGGAAGAGGCCCCTGTCCCCATCAACGTGGGGACAATGTGCTTTGGGGTGGGGGGTGGGACTTGTTAGAAAAAAACACTGCAGCTGCCAATACCTTCCCATCACTTCCCTGTTACTCCCTTAACTCAAAGAAACAAACAAAAAAAAACTTATTTTTAAAAAACAAAATTATACAATCTGAAAACTTTAAAAATACACAATAGTTCCCTTTAAAAGAAACCGCATTCTTTTAATAGCATATGAGAACCTAGAGAAATAGAATCATTCATCTTCTGCTGCTTATTATAGCAATACATTTACTCTCTAATGACCAAATTGTTTCACACTGCCTCTTTGGAGTGATTGTTTTGTTGTTCTTGTGTTCTTGTTTGTGCACTACAGGCTTTGTGCAACCATTATTCTTCCCTATATGCTGTGCATCTTTTATTTCAATTGTATTTCAGAGGAACAAGTGACAACAGCTCCAGTTTGAAGCTGGACAATATGTTATCCTGATAGATTCACAAACTAGAAAGAAATTCTCTTTTTCTTTGATTCTATGTTTTATTGATTTGCCTGTTGATGCTTTTGTTCCTCAATAAAAGTGAGCTGTGTCATATTTTGTTCTATAGTTTTTTCATTTATTTTTCGGCAATAGAATACTGCTTGCTAAAATCTACAAGACAGTTACGCAAAGCACATTTTTCTTATCACTCAGCAGAATGAAAATACACACTCCCCTAAACACAAATAGTTCTAAGTGTAACAGAGGTGGCTCTAGGCTTTGTGAGGCCTTAGGCAAATCTAAGACATGAGGCCCCATTCACATCCATAATGGGAAAAATAATTCAAGCGATAAAAATTAACTGTATAAATTGCATATATTAAGAGTTTTAAATCCTATGAACTATGAAATCACCGTTTATAGAATTTTCTCTTACCAATTCTTCTTTAATCAAATATATATATTACATATATATATTATATGTTACACGCATATTTATCCATTTACATGAAGGTCAGGTTAATATAACCCAGCCAGCACAGCGTTCCCCCATATATCAGAGTCTGCAGGATTCCCCCTTACAGTGCAAGGGATCTCTAAAATAAAGGGGAATGCTGCGAATCATGATCTAAGGGGGAACCTGCAGACTTTAGTGTAAAGGGGAACTCTAATGTAAGGGAAGGGGGGAGCTCTGGTGACCAAAGATTACCTTTATATCAGAGCCCAATGCATTCTCCTTTACTTTACAGAGTTACAACTTGCATTTAAAATGGAAACTCTAATGTGGAGGGGGCTCTGGAGCACCTTCCGCAGAGTGAGAGAGTCGCAGACATGATACAAGAGATGATCAGAGACTGCAGACATGATACAGGAGATGATCAGAGATTACAGACATGGTACAAGAGATGGTCAGAGACTACAGACATACTACAGGAGATGGTCAGAGACTGCAGACATGATATAGGAGATGATCAGAGATTACAGACATGATACAGGAGATGATCAGAGACTGCAGACATGATACGTGAGAGGATCAGAGACTGCAGACATGACACAGGAGATAATCAGAGACTACAGACATGGTACAAGAGATGGTCAGAAACTGCAGACATGGTAAAAGAGATGGTCAGAGACTGTGCTGACATACTACATAGTACAAGAGATGATCAGAGACTGCAGACATAGTACAGGAGATGATCAGAGACTGCAGACATGATACAGGAGCTGGTCAGAGACTGTGCAGACATGACACAGGAGGTGGTCAGAGACTGCAGAGCTGATACAAGAGATGGTCAGAGGCTGCAGACATGATACAGGAGATCAGTGGCGGCTGGTGCTCACAATTCTTGGGGGGGTGGAAATGTGCCCATCAAATGCAGCCATTGTGCCCATCAAATGCAGTCACTGTGACCATCAAATGCAGCCACTGTGCCATCAATTGCAGCCACTGTGCCCATGAAGTGCAGCCACTGTGCCCATGAAGTGCAGCCACTGTGCCCATCAAATGCAGCCACTGTTCAATCAAGTGCAGCCACTGTGCCATTAAATGCAGCCACTGTTCCCATCAAATGCAGCCACTGTGCCCTCAAATGCAGCCACTGTGCCATCAATTGCAGCCACTGTGCCCATAAAATGCAGCCACTGGTCCATCAAGTGCAGCCACTGTGCCCATCAAATGCAGCCACTGTGCCCATCAAATGCAGCCACTGTGCCCATCAAATGTAGCCACTGTGCTCATGAAGTGCAGCCACTGTGCCCATCAAATGCAGCCACTGTGCCCATCAAGTGCAGCCACCGTGCCATCAAATGCAGCCACTGTGCCCATCAAATGCAGCCACTGTGCCCATCAAATGGAGGCCACCCCCTTTGTGGCAGACAGCATCTGTTTTATTGGGGAGGATATGTGTTAGGGGAGCTTTGGGAGGGGAGAATATATATGCTGGGGGGGATAGAGCTGGAATGGGATCGGTGGAATGGATGGAGCCAGAATGGGATTGGGGGATGGATAGAGCTGGGATGGGATTGGGGTTGTAGATGGAGCCGGGAAGGGATCGGGGGCATGGAGGGAGCCAGGATGCGATCGAAGGGATGGAGGGAGCCGGGATGGGATTGGGGGATGGAGGGAGCCGGGATGGGATCGGGGGGATAGATGGAGCCGGGACAGGATCGGGAGGATGAATGGGATCGGGGAAATGAATGGAGCTGGGATGGGATGGGGGGTGGATGGAGCCGGGATGTGATCGGGGGAATGGATGGAGCCGGGATGGGATCGGGGGGAATAGATGGTGCCGGGATGAGATCGGGGGGATGGATGGAGCCGGGATTGGATTGGGGTGGGGTGGATGGAGCCAGGATGGGATGGAGGGTGGATGGAGCTGGGATTGTATGGGGGATGGGAATCGGATTGAATCGGGGGGATGTGTGGAGCCAGGATGGGATTGGGGTGGGGTGGATGGAGCTAGGATGGTATGGGGGATGGATGGAGCTGGGATTGGATCGGGGGATGGATGGAGCCAGGATGGGATTGATGGAGCCAGGATGGAATTGGGGTGGATGGAGCCGGGATGGTATGGGGATGGATGGAGCAAGTATGGGATCTGGGGGATGGATGGAGCCGGGATGGGATTGGGGTGGGGTGGATGGAGCTGGGATGGTATGGGGGGATGGATGGAGCTGGGATTGGATTGGGGGTGGATGGAGCTGGGATGGGATTGGGGAGGGATGGATTGAGCTGGGATGGGATTGGGGTGGGATGGATGGAGCGGGGATGGGATTGGGGTGGATGGAGCCAGGATTGGATCGGGGGGATGGATGGAGCTGGGATTGGATCGGGGGATGGATGGAGCCGGGATGGGATTGGGGTGGGATGGATGGAGCCGGGATTGGATGGGGGTGGGGTGGATAGAGCTGGGATGGTATGGGGGGATGGATGGATATCCTCTCCCTCAAATCACTCCAAGTGAACTCTTTGCTTGCCGCCCTCGCCCTCTTCTTCATGCCCTCATCCCCTCCAAGACTCACTTTTAGATTACACAGACCTCAGACCAGCGTGCCTCTCAGTACAGTGGTGTGACTCCTTCACTCCTCCTCCTCTGTGCACAGGAAAACATCACAGCACAGGAGGAAGGGCGGGTTCAGTTCGTTGTGCACTGTAGTGGAGCTCGCGGTGTGCGTGAACGGAGACACCCCGCACAAGCGGCGGGTTTTGTGGGAATCTGATTCGCCGGGACTCCGGTTCGGGAATGCAGGGCGGTCCCGGCGAATCATTGAGGTTGCGGTATGGGCAAATTAGGCGGCCGCGAGGCCTAAGGCGACCACTTAATTTGCCTAATTAGAGAGCCACCTCTGAAGTGTAATATGTTTGAAGAAATGGCATTGAGGTGGGTAACAAAATGATGTAAAATTACTTGATAATATAGCAGAAGACTTCTAAAATTCAAAAGGCTGGGGTGCAGAGAGGGATACAGATTTTGTCAGTACCATTATTTTGAAGAGCTGGGGTTCAGTCCCTACCACAGCTCTGTTTGCATGTCAATTGTATGTTTTCATGGGTTGATCCCAGGTGCTTTACTTTTTCTTACTATCCAGAAGCATGCTGGTAGAATAATATACTCTGAAAGCAGGGCTGTCTTTATTATTGATTGGACCCTGGGCAAAACATTTCTTGGGGCCCCCAATGCAATTTCACTCTCCACCCCAACATTCCAAAAATAACAAATAAACATATCTCAACATTTTTAATAATGTAACATAAAGAACTGGTCCACACTCACTGATTGGTTGCTAGAGGTTACTGTACATCCTTACTGCTCACTGATTGGTTGCTAGAGGTTACTACACATTATTATGTTGTTATAGGTTACTCAAAAAAAGTGTAAAGTAAACTGCACTCAGTGCTAATCAGTCATTAATTAAATACAGCAGCGCTCTGCTGGGTATTCATGAAGACGAACAAAGGTCTCACCATAGCAAACTGCTGATTTCATATCTTCTTTTCTATGCCACAAAAGAAATCCTCTGTAAATTAACTTCCCCTGCTCCCCCTGCTTTGTCCTCCTGGGAAAGTAGAGTCATAGGTGTGCGCAGGGGGTGTGCCAGGTGTGCCTGGTCACACCCTAATCACTACGTGCAGTACCGATTCACTCGTTCTCCCCAGACTTCCCCCATGTTGGTCCCCCCCGCTGTGTAATGCTTCTGGCTTTCCTCCTCTCCTCACCCCCCAGCTGCTGCGGGGGATGTTTCAGGTTAGAGAGTGGGGGAAGGGACTAGTAAATACCAGCTTCTTCCTTTTCTAAATGAACACAGTGAACACACTCATATACTGTGTTCATTCATAACTGAAGCGTAATAAATAGTTTACTATTCTTCAGTTTGTGAATGAACAGGAAGCCGCTCAGCACAGAGCACTTCTCCTTCATTCACTGCCCCGTGCAGCTAAGGCTGCAGAGAAAGTCATGTGTGTTTGAGCTTTGGGGTGCTCAAACCCTAATGCAATAGGCTGCGCACACCTATGAGTAGAGTCAATGCTGCTCTGCCTCTCTATAGGCTAACATACATTAGTCGTGGCTGCCCCTGGAAGTTTGATAAAGTGTGGCTGCCCTGGACAGTCTTTTAGGGCTGTCACGGCCACTCTGTATATTCACCTCTCCTGCCTGACAGAAAGAAATTGACTGGATTTAGTTGTACATGATCCTTCTCCCCTCCCTCCCTCTCGCCTCTCCCTTTCCTCACCCCCCTCTCTTACCTGGGCCTAATTCCTAAACACAATATTTTCTCATTGCATACATTTCTTTATACTGACTCACTGTTGCTACTGTTGATTGGACACCGAATATACATCATATGATTTATCGATCTAACTGTAATATACCATTTCTGTTCCATAAGATGACTGTATATTTTATTGTACTGTAAATTCTCCTTCAATAAAGCACCACTGATTGTTAAAAAAAAAATACAGCAGCACTCACAAATATACCCAATACTACAGTGTACATTAACCGCTTCCCGACCGCCGCAAGCGGATGTACATCGACAGAATGGCACGGGTGCGCAAAAGAGTGTACCCGTACAGCCCTTCGTAATCCCGGGCTAGCTGGCGCATGCACGCCGCATGCCGCGGGAGTGTACCCACGCGTCTTGTGGACTCTATGTCTGCCAGTGACCCACGATTGCGACGTAAACTAAGCATTTCCCTGTTCTGCCTAGTGACATCGGGAGCAGTGATCTCTGTCATGTCCTAGGTAGCCCATCCCCCCTACAGTTAAAACACGCTGAGGGAACACATATAACCCTTTGATCGCCCCCTAGTGTTTAACCCCTTCCCTGCCAGTGACATTTACACAGTAATCAGTGGCTATTTTTAGCTCTGATTGCTGTATAAATGTCAGTGGTCCCAAAATAGTGTCAAAAGTGTCTGATCTATCCACCACAATGTCGCAGTCCCGTTAAAAATCGCAGATCACCGCCATTACTAATAAAAAAATAATAATAATAAAAATGGCATAAATCTAGCCCCTATTTTGTAGACGCTATAACTTTTGCGCAAACCAATCAATATACACTTATTGCGATTTTTTTTTTACCAAAAATATGTAGAAGAATACATATCGGCCTAAACTGAGAAAGAAATTATTTTTTTATATATTTTTTGGGGGATATTTATTATAGCAAAAAAGTAAAAAATATTGCATTTTCTTTCAAAATTGTCAGTGTTTTTTTGTTTATAGCGCAAAAAATAAAAACCGCAGAGGTGATCAAATACCACCAAAAGAACGCTGTATTTGTGGGAAAAAAAGGATGTGAATTTTGTTTGGGCACAACGTTGCGCTAACGCGCAATTGTCAGTTAAAGCGACGCTGTGCCGAATTGCAAAAAATGCTCTGGTCATTAAGGGGGTAAAATCTTGCGGGGCTGAAGCGGTTAAAGATTTTAATAGAAAAGTGTTGTGCTTAAATATCTCTTTTAAACAGAAAAGCATATCAATGATATGTCCATCAATATAACCAGTAAAAAAAGTTAATCCATTTAAATCAGTGACAATAAAAAAATCCACTGCTAAATGAAACATCCAACGGTGCTTTTAATAACACGCTATATCACCATAAAGTGCTCTGGATACCTCCACTATTCAGGTGCGCTTTCCAGATAATCAGACCCGCCAAAGCTAAGGTCAAAAACGCTGGAAAGAATAATTGCCACAACAGATTTTAAGCAGCTCCACTGCTTATTTGGACTCTTGGTTTCATTTGAATGGGGACACTCTTGATCTATGCAGTCTCCCTTTCATTGCCAACCAGTACTCAGGAAAAAAGGCAAGAGAGGAAAATGCCCCATAGTGTAGTAGGCTCAAATCTGTTTTAATAAAAACACCAAAGATATACTCACAAGCTTCCAGAAGCAAACAGACATTCAGATAAATTAAAAAAAAACACCGGCTGCTGCCTGCTGGCCGTGTGATGACAGCACCACTACAGACCCCACCCTGAAGAAAAATTAGCAAAATATAATAACACAAATGTCACTTGAAAAATATAAATGTAGCCTAACTTAAGACAAGGTTCACACCAGTGACATTTGTCATGACAGTTAAAAATCCCATGACAAATCGCTGTGCCTCAAGTTGCAGCAACTTTAAAAATGTTCCCGCACTACTTTTTTTTGAGCCGAAATGCAAGCCGCAATGAAATTGGTGGTCAAAATCGCGCTGATGGTGCAGAAATTGCAGAAATTGGAGGGAAATCACATTTTGCAAAAGCACCTTGCAGTTTCCCTACGCCAGCGTTATGAAAAAGATGCAGGCACTTTTTTTTTTGTGGAAAGCGCAGGCTCAACAGCCCATTCAAACCCGCTCATGTGTCAACCTAGTCTTAGGATGTAGGGGGATGTAGGGTGGGGAAGAGGCCCTTGTCCCCTTTAACATGGGGACAAGGTGTTTTGGGTAGACCCCAAAACACCCTCACCATGTTGAGGGCATGGGGCCTGGTTCGGTTCAGGACGGGGGGCGCTCTCTCGCCTCCCCCTTTTCCTGCGGCCTGCCAGGTTGCATGCTCGGATAAGGGTCTGGTATGGATTTTGGGGGAGAACCCCACGCCATTTTTTTTTTAAATGTTGGCTCGGGTATCCCCTTAAAATCTATACCAAACCTGAAGGGCCCTTTTCACCCCAGATCTCATATTTAAGAGGTCCTATCATGCTTTTTTCTATTACAAGGGATGTTTACATTCCTTGTAATAGGAATAAAAGTGACACAATTTTTTTTTTAAAAGAACAATGTAAAAATAAAAAATAAAAGGTAAAATAAATAATATTATTTTTCTTTAAACGTGCCCCGTCCCGACGAGCTGGCGTGCAGAAGTGAACGCATACATGAGTAGCGCTCGCATATGAAAACAGTATTCAAACCACACATGTGAGGTATTGCCGCGATCGGTAGAGCGAGAACAATAATTCTAGCCCTAGACCTCCTCTGTAACTCAAAACATGCAACCTGTAGAATTTTTTAAACTTCGCCTTTGGAGTTTTTTAAGGGTAAAAGTTTGTCGCCATTCCACAAGCAGGCGCAATTTTGAAGCGTGACATGTTGGGTATCAATTTACTTGGCGTAACATTATCTTTCACAAAATAAAAAACAATTGGGCTAACTTTACTGTTGTATTATTTTTTAATTAAAAAAAAGTGTAGTTTTTCCAAAAAAAGTGCGCTTGTAAGACCGCTGTGCAAATACGGTGTGACAGAAAGTATTGCAATGACCGCCATTTTATTCTCTAGGGTGTTAGAAAAAAAATGTATAATGTTTGGGGGTTCTAAGTAATTTTCTAGCAAAAAAACTGTTTTTAACTTAACTTTAACTTAACTTAAAATTAAACAACAAATCTCAGAAAGAGGCTTGGTCCTTAAGTGGTTAACGTCAGGAGGAAAGTGCATACACGGGCAATCCAAACGACTCAGCATAGTTACTAGGTATAGGCATATCTTATTCAGGAATCAGACACGGGTTGCCCTCTGTCTGCCTTATTTGGGCACAGCTTTAGGAGTTCAGTTTCTTTTACAGTTGCTGTTAAGTTGTCTGCACAAATCAACAAGCGCGGCAGTAAGAACTACTATTTAATGCAGTGGCAATGATGAGAAGCTGTGAAAATGTCAGAAATGATAATGTTGGAATAATTTTTACTATTTTATATTAAAACAAACCATCTAGCAAACATTTTAAAACAATGCGACTTTTTTAAGTAAAATGTTACCCAATGAAGGGTTATTGCTTTTCAACCTACTGTGCTGGTTGTTATAACGTAAAATTAATGGAACAATTCTGTGATCACTCCTGTTTTTGTGTCTTTTGAAGCTTCTCTGGAATCTCAAATGCGAACATAAATAACTCCTTAGAACCTAATACTTAAGTACAAGCATGATTAGGAACATATTTTCCTCACTGCATTCATGTACTAATTTTACTATTTTATAGTGAAATTTTAGAAATACTTTTTCACCTTTGTGTATTAATTATGGTTAAAATATATACTGTAAATTTAGAGCAATATCAGTGACACAAATTAGTAAACCAGCAAGTAAGCTTCTTTTTATTTCTATCTCTGTTGACATTTCATCCCAATGGATATTTGTTTCATGAAATCACATATGGGCCAAAAAAAGTTCTTTATACAAACAGAAGGCAAGGCAAATTTCATTTCTCCTAGAGCCAAGGTGTCACAGTCATTAATCAGCTGTGGACACGATCACCATAGAAGGCCTCACTGTTTCGCTGTTGCTCATTTCTTGGCATCAGGTCTATTTTCACACAGAGGCAGGACCCGTTCTGCATTTCCATTTTATTCCTAGGAGAAATGAAGGACTCCTTATTACTTATTAACTGAACTTAATTTGTACAGTTGCACTATGGAAGTTACTATATATCGACAATTCTCATTTGTGTAAGATCCGTATCTGATGCTGCTGTTTGTGATTCTGTACCTGAAAAAAATACATCCTAGAGAAACATAAAATAAATCTCAAAGGATCACCTTTCCAACAATAGCAAAAAGTCTCTATATTGCCAGCCAGTGAATATTTATAAACCTTTCCTTAAAATAATTTTATAGTTACTTTTACTTTATTTGTTCTACGCAGGGCTTTTTTTCAGCTGGAACTTGGTGGAACTCAGTTCTACCACCTCTGGCTCAGGCCCTCTGCTCCCTGCTGACCACTATTACTTGAAAACACAAAAGTCCAGCTTCTATACCTACAAGTGACAGCTTGTTCCCCAACAGCTCCCACAGATCAGGTCTCCTGAGTGGCTCCCACTAAGTGAGGAATGGGGACAAGCGAGATGCAGGTGCGCGGGGTGCAGTGCAAATGCCAACATCACCACTGGATTATCTCCCTGCAAGTGAGAGAGGTGGAGCCAACTATAGTATGCGGGGAGGTATTAGAGCTGGCTGGGTGCTTCAGCTTAATACAGCAACAAAAATAAGACCTGTGGAAGATGGTGGAGCTTTTAAGGAGATGGGGAGAAGATGGGGGTAGTAGAGGAGGGTTGTATGCAGAGGTCAGAGCTGAAGAGGGGTATTTGTGAGATGTGGATAGGGGGGTGCAGAGGTAAGCAGTTGTGGAAGAAGGCTGAATTCTGCACTCTGTATGTAGTGTACAGCTAAACTCTGCACTCTGTATGCAGCGCACTCCTGAACTCTGCACTATTTACGTAGCACACCCTGAACTCTGCAGTCTGTGTGTAACCCCCTCCCTGAACTCTGCACTCTGTACATATTGCACTCCTGGTATTTAATGACCCTGGTAAGACCCTCCCACTGTTAGTGAAATTTGACCACACCCACTATTTGATGCGGTTTGGAGGGTGTGTGTAAGGGACGGTGGGGGGGGGTGTGATTGAGTTCCTGTACCTATTTTCCGAGAAAAAAAGCCCTGGTTCTACGCATTTATTTCCAAAATAATAAACTTCTCACTATTTCAGTAAGAGGAAATTATGAATTGAATAAGTCATTTACCACATAACTCCACCCAACCCCGACTTCTCAGTGGTGCAGGTTTGATTACACATTTGGTCTACTGCTGTCTAGGACTTTCATCAGGAGACCTACTTATATCCCAATCATGATTGTGACATGGCAAAGTCTGAGTTTTTAGAGAAATTAGGGATGAGCCGAACACCCCCCCCCCCCCCCGGTTTGGTTCGCAGCAGCACATGCGAACAGGCAAACAATTTGTGCGAACACGCAAACACCGTTATAGTCTATGGGACAGGAACATAAAAATCAGGTTAAAGGCTTATATGCAAGTGATTGCCATAAAAAGTGTATGGGAACTCAGGTACTGTCCCAGGGCTATCTATCTATCAATGCAAAAAAAAAGTTTTAAAAATAGCCATTTTTTCAGGAGCAGTGTTTTTATGCTTAAAGTGAAACAATGAACATTACATATTCCTTTAAATATTATTGGCATTATTTATTAAAATCCATTTAATTTGTTAAACAGGGGCAGAAAAATTGGGCCTTGGGTGGTGGTGGTGCCACAACACTGTAACCCCTCAAAGTTACTCTTGTTGGGCACAGGAACAAGCCCTGTTGTTAAATATTATTTGAAAAAACTTAATTACATGCCCCTGTTAAACAGGGGCAGAAAAATTGGGCCTTGGGTGGTGGTGGTGCCACAACACTGTAACCCCTCAATGTTACTCTTGTTGGGCACAGGAACGAGCCCTGTTGTTAAATATTATTTAAAAAAATTTAATTACATGCCCCTGTTAAACAGGGGCAGAAAAATTGGGCCTTGGGTGGTGGTGATGGTGTCAGAACACTCTAACCCCTCAAAGTTACTCTTGTTGGGCGCAGGAGTGGGCCCTGCAGTTAAATATCATAACAAAAATTGTAATTACATGTCCCTGTCACACAGGGGCAGAAAAATTGGGCCTTTAGTTTTGGTGGTGCCAGAACACTGTAACCCCTCATAGTTACTCTTGTTGGGTGCAGGAACGGGCCCCACTGTTAAATATTATTAAAAAAATTGTAATTACATGCCCCTGTTAAACAGGGGCGGGAACAAATGGGCTTTGGGTGGTGGGGGTGGTGCCAGAACACTGTAACACCTCAAAGTTACTCTTGGGTGCAGCAACAGGCCCTGTTGTTCAATATTAATTCAAAAATTGTAATTACATGCCCCTGTTAAACAGGGGCAGAAAAATTGGGCCTTGGGTGGTGGTGGTGCCACAACACTGTAACCCTGACAGTTACTCTTGTTGGGCACAGGAACAGGCCCTGCTGTTAAATATTATTTAAAAAATTGTAATTACATGCCCCTGTTAAACAGGGGCAGACCAATTGGGCCTTGGGTGGTGGTGCCACAACACTGTAACCCCTCACAGTTACTCTTGTTGGCACAGGAACGGGCCCTGCTGTTCAATATTATATCAAGAATTGTAATTACATGCCCCTGTTAAACAGGGGTTATAAAAATTGGACCTTTGGTTTTGGTGGTGCCAGAACACTGTAACCCCTGACAGTTACTGTTGTCAGGGGTTACAGTGCCAAACATGGAACATGGGTCAAGTGTCTCTGTCGGAGATCGGAGAGAAGGTTGGTGCCATTGTCGCATACAACCATCCCCGGCTGTAGCTGGCGTGGTGTCAACCACCTCTGAGCCTGCCCCTGCAGAGCTGACAAAATCTCCGCCCCAGTGTGGCTCCTGTCCCCTAGGCAGACCAACTCAAGCACCGCATGGCTTCTTTTAGCCTGACTGCTTGCGTAACCCCTTGAGCGCTTAGGGAGCACTACTGGTTCAGAGGACAATTCTGCAGAAGAGGCCATAGAGGAAGAAGAAGAGGAGGGAGAGGAGCATACAGATGTTGTGGCAAAATCACCACCAGCTTTTTTGGTCCAACACTGAACCTTGTCCTGCCTCCCTCTCAGCTGCCAGCAGTTACCCAGTGCGCCATGAAGGATAACGTCCCTACCCATGCCTGCTGGACCTTGAGTAAGTGGTCAAGGTTCAAATACGTGAGGGAGAGGAGTGGAAGACAGAATTTAGAACCCGTTTCGGACACTTTGAATATCTCGTTGTGCCATTCGGCCTGTGCAATGCCCCAGCTACATTTCAATACTTGGTAAACGATATCTTCCAAGAATTCCTGGACAACTTTGTTATCATTTACCTTGATGTCATTCTCATTTTTTCTGCCATTTTAGAGCTCCATCGTATCCATGTAAAAAGGGTATTGTCTACTCTGAGGGAGCATGGGCTATACGTTAAAGCTGAGAAATGCGATTTTGAAAAATCATCTTTTCAGTTTTTGGGACTTGTCATCTCCACTGATGGGATTGCCATGGATCCCCAGAAAATAAAGGCAATTTTAGAATGGCCAGGCCCTTCGGACAAGAAAAGCATCAAGCGATTCATTGGGTTTACTAATTTTTATCTGAGATTTGTGAAGGACTTTTCTGCAATTATCTCACCAATCACCCAGTTGACTCGCCAACAGGAGCAATTCCAATGGTCTCAAATGGCTCAAATAGCTTTTGACAAACTTAAGAAGCTGTTCATCTTTGCACCAGTCCTACAGCACCCAGACCCGGCTTTGCCTTACGTGCTAGAAGTTGATGCCTCAGTGATAGCTACAGGTGCAATTTTATCCTAGCGTCAGGGACCTAAAGCCCTGCTGCATCCTGTAGCTTTCGCCTCTCGAAAGATGAGTCCACCAGAGAGGAATTATGAAGTGGGTGACCGTGAGTTGCTGGCTATTAAATTTGCTCTGGAGGAATGGAGATACTTACTGGAGTGGGCACACCCAATTTTGATTTTTACGGACCACAAGAATTTGGAGTATCTCAGAACAGCTAAAAGGCTAAGACAAGCCCATTGGGCACTGTTCTTTTCCAGATTTAATTTCCATATTTCATACCGACTAGGCTCCAAGAATGGGAAAGCGGATGCACTTTCCCAGATGTTCCCTGATACCCCTGAAATAATGGAACCTGGCACCATCCTGTCTGCAAATTTTTTTTAATGATCTTGCCTGACTTGGGAACAGCAATTAGACAGGTATCTACCCACTGTACAGAGCCAGAGGTGTCTTCTCTAAGAAACCAGGAAGGTCTGCTTTGGTACCAAGATAACATTTTTGTCCCACAGCAAATTAGACTTCAGTTCTTGAGGACTTTTCATGATCATAAACTTGCCGGACATTTCAAAATATGAAAAACCTCTGAACTAGTCCAATGCTCTTTTTGGTGGCCCAGTCTGAGTCAAGACTGCAGGAAGTATGCAAACTCTTGTACTATCTGCCAACGGAACAAAGGGTCCAATGCCAAATCTTGGGGTCTATTAAGACTATTGCCAATTCCTGAACAGCCCTGGAGAAAAATTTCTATGGACTATATTGTAGAATTATCACCCTCAGAAGGGTTCACCACCGTCTTGGTAATAGTTGACCGCCTCTCTAAAATGGCCCACTTCCTGCATATGATGGGTACACCCTCTGCGGTAGATACCGCCAACATATTTATTAAGGAAATCATCAGGCTGCATGGAATACCGGACAATATTGTGTCAGACAGAGGAGTACAATTCACATCCAGGTTTTGGAGAGATCTTTGTAAATCCTTATCCATTGAGGTACGTCTATCATCTACCTACCACCCTCAGAGCAATGGTCTAACTGAAAGACCAAACCAGACTTTGGAGCAATATCTGCGGTGTTTCTGTACCTGCTCTCAAGATGACTGGGTCTCTCTCCTCTCTTGTGCAGAATTTGCTTATAATAACTCCCTGCATGCTGCTACTAACCAATCTCCATTCTGGGCTAACTATGGGTTTCATCCCTCTTTCCTACCAAATACCATACCAGAGGCATCGGTCCCTGCGGTCCAGGATCAGGTAAATTTTATTCAACCTAAACTATAAGCGAATTCAGGAGGCAATGCAGGAGGCTTAGGAAAGCTACAAGAAATTCCATGACAAAGGGAAGAGAGGAAGTCCTGCTTTTCAGGTAGGAGAAAAGGTGTGGTTATCGGCCGTTAATCTTAAACTCTCTTGCCCTTCTCGGAAGCTTGGACCAAAATGTATTGGCCCTTTTGAAGTCAAGAGGATAATTAATCCAGGAGCCTTCGAACTGGCATTACCAGACTCCTATAGAATCCACCTGGTATTCTACGTTTCTTTTCTCAAACCAGCGGTTCCCAGCCCCTTTCTTGGAAGGGAAGAATTGCCACCACCTCCAGTGTTGGTGGAAGGCAAAGCAGAATTTGAAGTGGAAGCCATCATGGATTGCAGGAAGAGAGGTACGTAAGTCCAGTACCTAATTAAATGGAAGGGTTACCCCCATAAGATATTTGTTGGGGGTCGTCTTGCAATATACATGCTCCAGTGTTACAAGACTTTAACAGGAGACATCCAAAAAAAGTGGACTGTTTTGGCATCCGGAGGTTGCCCCTTGGGGGGGTACTATCAGGGAAATGGCCGTGGAAGTAATAGCAATCTTGCCAGTAGAAGAAATGGGCGCCATAGGCGCATCATGTAACAGATGGAATCCCCTGCTGGCCTATAAAAGACTGCCTCTGTCTGACCCAAATTGCTGGATTGTCAGACAAGCGTGCCCCAAGGACACCTGCAGAGGATGCACCATGTCCATGACCACCACTGTTGACTGTAGACACAGAGGCTGCTTGCCCTCTTTTAGTGGCCTGTGAGCATCTGCCTCTCCTTGGTGGCCTTCTAGACAGGATGTTTTTGTTTTTTTTGTAACACTGCAATACACTGTATTATATATGTGTACACCGCCTGAAGTGTATTAGAAACAGTACACCTCCAAAAGAACTGTATACATATATATATATTGTCACCAATTGTGACGGATCCAATCCCACACTCCACTGAGTGCTTCCGTCAGTAATACCGCTTCCTCCAGTCTAACCATCAGAGAGATATAATATTATATCTGCATTGAATACAAGTCTAGCCGAAAATAGCTTGTAGAATCTTGAATGCTTTATTGGACAGAATACAGCCTTTTTATACACATTTAACACAAGGGGTTAGATAACGAGGTAGGGCTGACTCATGGATACTCCCCCCCTCCCCTCTAGCAAAAACTTCAAAGACAATAGTAAAACAACTAAGAATAGTCTTTGGGCAAGTCAAAAAAAAAATAACAAAAAAAAAGATTAATATAGACAATTTGTTTGCGCAAATGTTATAGTGTCTACAAAATAGGGGATATATTTATGGCATTTTAATTTTTTTATTATTTTGCTAGTTGGACTGCGACATTGTGGTGGACAAATCTGACACTAAGCGACTTTTTTTTGGGAACCAGTGACATTATTTCAGTGATGAGTGCTAAAAATATGCACTGACATTGTACTAATGAGACTGGCAGGGAAAGGGTTAACACCAGGGGTGAGCAAGGGGTTAAGTGTGTTAAGATCTCTGGCAGACCCCCGTTCTGTCTCTGTGGGGAACGATCGTGGGTGGCTAGCGGACATCGCTGATTGGCTCCCCCTGTGGCCAATCAGCGTGCGAGTGTGCCTCCAGCGGCGCATGTGAGCACACACAGGCTAGTACACAAAACAACGTACAGGTACGTTGTTTCGTGCAGGCGAGCCACCTTGCCGCAGTACATCTGTGGTTGGCAAGTGGTTAAAGTGATTGTAAAGGCTGAAGGTTTTTTTTACTTACATGCATTCTAGGTAAGAAACCTTCTGTGTGTTGCTCCCCCACATCCCCCCTGATACTCACCTGAGCTCCCTCTCGATCCAGCGATGTGCATGAGAGCCTCGGCTGTCCTGAGATTCCCTCTCCTCATTGGCTGAGACAGCAGGCTCCCGCTGCTGTCAATGAAAGCTAGTGAGCCAACGAGGAGAGAACAGGGTTGGGGAGAGTCACAGCTCTGTGTCTCCTAGCTCCTCCCTGTTGACCAGTGCCCCATAGCAAGCGGCTTGCTATTGGGGGCACTGGTCTAGCGGGAGGAGCCAGGAGCGCCGGCAAGGGACCCGAAATGAAGAGGATCGGGGTTGCTCTGTGCAAAATCACTGCACAGAGCAGATGAGTATGAAACCTTTAATGCCACTTTCTTTTTTTTTTTACAACCTTTAATGTCACTTTAATTAACAAATCTCTATATTTATTACAATAACAAAATATGAAAAGAAAGCATTTACAATTTGAAAACCACATTTTAATTACACTGCAAATTTGCCTCAAAATATTTAATATCATCTCAAATGCTGATAAATGACGACGGTTTGGAAGAGCTTGCATGCAAAACTATAAATGTCACATCAAAAATAACTTTAAGGTAAATACTGGACTAATCATATAACATACTGTATGTGCTCTCTAAAAATACACTATACTTCAGCTTTTAAGCATTTTACTTATCCACTTTAATTACACTTATCAAGCATGTTTAACAATATGCATCTACTTGTTTTTACAAAACAAAGTCATTTACGGTATTTTCCAATTAACAATGTTTGCAGCCCAGGGAAACAGCAGAAAAAAACCTTTGTAACTATTTGCATGGTAATTCCATTTACTGTGAAGCCTGGGTGCACCTGCGGTATTTTTCTAATTGGTTAATTAATACAGCTGTAGAGCATAATGTGCTTGATGATGCCTAATAAATACATTCTCCAAATAATTTACAGTATGAATAGGATATTTATGCTTTAAGTGCCACAGTACTTTTTTACTTGCGAAACAAGCATATGTTCTAACCTTAGCTGTGACCATCTTCAAAATAACAAAACACACATGACTGATCAGCCAAGCTCAATGGTAGATTGCTACAGGGATAAACATTAACATCATATGGGACCTTGCTAAACCCACCTACCAATATCCCAGATGTTGAAAATCTAACCCAGGCATAATGAAAAGGGCAAACGGGTAGATTAGATGATCTTGGATGACCCTGTAAGTGTAGCTGGGAATGTAAAAAAATAGCTTAATGGATAGCACAGGTTTTGGGTGTTTGACTTACACATCAACATAAAATGGATATTCTCTTATTTCTCTTATTCATTGCAGGACTGACCTGTTATACCCCTTTCCTGTCCAGGCTATTTTTCCAGTTCTGTGATAATTTGGCTGGTAATCACTTGATCATGCAAAACTGCACTCAAATACATTTTATATAATTTCTTTAGACAGATAGCACTTACTTTTGGTGGTATTCAGTAACCATTGGGTTTTGCATTTTTTTTATGATTTAAAGTGGGAGTAAACTTAGGCTTACCTGCACCGTGCACCTTTTAGGAGATATTTACTGTACATGCAGCTGGTGACGTCACCGGAGCATGCGCTCTGAAGGATCAGCCACCCAGGGGGGTTCCTTTAGAGTCCTGTGCTGTAAGCAGCATCTCCCTCGTGCATGCGCGGAAGTGATGTTATCGCGGCTCAGGCCACTCACACAGCCGGAGTCCACAAACCCAGGAGGAAGACCGGATGAAGATGGAAGCCCTCTCAGTGGTGACAGCGAGGTGCTGGCTTAGTTTTCAGGTAAGTCTCTCAAAATGTGCTAGTATGCGATACTAGCACATTATGATATTGCCTTGCAGGTTGCAATATAAAAAAAAAACCCACACACAGCAATTTACTACCGCTTTAAAGAAAAAAAAATAAAATTAAAAAAATCCTGTACTTTCTATCATTCTTTTTCTTTTATCAAGTAAAAACCCCAAGACAGTATGAACGCCTCCTTTTTGTAAAGTGGATACCCCCAAGGTAAACTCATTTTTTTTGCCACAATTTTTTTTTTTTATGTAAATGAAAAAACATGCCAGTTTTAAGGGGGTTAAAAAACAAATTAAGGTATGTTTAGCCTTTAATAGTCACCCACTAAAGCTGAAGGAGAACAGTGAATAAGGTGATAAAGAAGTGCCAGACTCTATAGCAGTGGTTTCCAAACTTTGGCCTGGGGATCGGATGCGGCCCTTCGGTTGCCTATATCCGACCCTTGGGCCGTATTCCTCCTAGTGATATGAGACACTATTTTGCCAACTGATATCAACCATTGGGGCACCATTTCTCCCACTAACACCAACAATGGGGCACTATTCCCCCCAATGATACCAACAGGGCGCTATCTACCCCCCCCATATAAAATATGGCGATGTTTACTCCCACTTATGGCAAAAAAGTCCACTCCTGCTGGCCACAGTCTGGCCCCTCCAAAAGTCTGAAGGACAATAAATTGGTCCTTTGTTTAGAAAGTTTGGAGACCCCTGCTCTATAGCAAAACCTTGGCATAGTTGTTAAGGGGATGCTATACAACATGCACAGTAAAAACAGGTGATGATCATAGGAAGTTGTATAGTGCAGTTATACAATTAATAGGAGCAGATGCCAACAAATAAATACAAGTCAGTGGGGCTCGTAAAATTCAAAGTTCTCACTGAAGGTTTATATGCAAGTTCTTTGCCATAAAAGTTGTATGGGGACCTGGGTCCTGCCCAGGGGACATGTATCAATTGGAAAAAATGTTTTTAAAATGGCCGTTTTTTTAGGAGCAGAGATTTTAATAATGCTTAAAGTGAAACAATAAAAATTGAAAATTCCTTTATATCATGCTTGGGGGGTGTCTATAGTATGCCTGTAAATTAGTGCACCTTTCCTGTGTTTATTACAGTACCACATGACATTTCCAAAGGAAAAAATGTCATTTAAGCGGTTCCCAACCGCCGCACCCCGATTTACGTCGGCAGAATGGCATGGGTGGGCAAATGGGCGTAATTGTACGTCCCGCCCGCCCTCCCCTGCCCACAGTGGTCGGGTTCGTTAGGAGAGTGATCAGTTCCCAGGTCCAGACCAATGATTTATGGTCTGGACCTGGCGATTGCTCCCAACGAATGAAAAGCTTCCCCTGCCTGTTTAAATGTAAACACAGAAAGGAGGAAGTGATGTCATCTCTCCTCGTGGAGTCTTTTCGATTCCAGTGAGAGAGAGGAGACGTGAGTTGCACCAACAGTACACTGACATCAGCACACATAGGTAAACTTTCCACCCCCTGATCTCCCCCCAATCGCCCCCCCCCCAGTTAACCCCTTCACTCCCTGTCACGGTGTCACCAATTGCAGTTTTCTGATTTTTCACTGATCACTGCATTGGTGTAGGGGTCCCTCCCCATGTTAAGGGCATGTGGCCTGGTTTGGTTCAGGGGGGGGGCGCTCACTCGCCCCCCCTCCTTTCCTGACCTGCCAGGTTGCATGCTCAGATAATGGTCTGGATTTTAATAATGCTTAAAGTGAAACAATAAAAATAAAATATTCCTTTAAATATCGTGCCTAGGGGGGTGTCCTTAGTATGCGTGTAAAGTAGCTCATCTTTCCCATGTTTTGAACAGTACCGCTGCAAAATGGCATTTCTAAAGGAAAACAAAATGAGACAAGAGAGACAGCACCAGGAGAAGATGATGGCGGGAGACACGGCTCAGGGGAGAAGACCACTCAGAGCTATTTTACAATAAAGTAATTGTCAAAAACCCTCTATTGTTTTTTGTCACATTTCACTGCTTTTTTTTGGTGAATGTGTAGGGGTACAATGTACACGATACCCATTCACATAGGGGGCATCCAGATTCCGATAAGCCCCCGGCCCGCAGACCCCCACAACCACTGGGCAATGGTTGTGGGAATGAGGTCCTTGTCCCCATCAACATGAAGACAAGGTGTTTTATGGGACCCCAAAGCATCCTCTCCATGTTGAGGGCATGTGGCCTGGTACGGTTCAGGAGGGGGGCACTCTCTCGCCCCCCCTCTTTTTCTGCGGCCTGCCAGGTTGCGCGCTCAGATAAGGGTCTGGTATAGATTTTGGGGGGCCCCCATGCCATTTTTTTTTACTTTTGGCGTGGGGGGGTCCCCTCCGGGCCCATACTAGACCCAACGGGCCTGGTATAGACCTGGGGGATCCCATGCAGTTTTTTGTGATTTTTTTGGCTGGCATTTTTTTTTTTACTTTCAGTGGGGAAGCCATTGACAGCAGATTAATTGGTTGTTAAGGACGCAGCAGCTGGCTTCCCGGCCCCCTGGTTATCAACCAGCTATATACAGTGTCAAAATAATAACCGCAAAACACATCAAAAATCGCATCACAAATGCAACAGTTTTGTTTCTGGCGCGGTTCCATTGAAATCTATTGCCCACAAATTGCGTGAAAAAAGTCCCCGACCATTTCCAAAAGCGCACTGGCTGCAAAATGCATAGATGTGAACTAGTACCATAGGAAACCATGTTAAATGGACTGTAGAGTGTTTCTGCAAACTGCAAAATGCACAAAAAATGCATAGTTGTGAACCTAGGGTCAGGGCCAGTTCACTGGAGCGATGCGGGAACCCTGTGAATCCAGTGTAATATGCAAACTGCTGGGAGTTTCAATAGAAAGCTAATGACACCCCCAAATCAGTTTGCATATTGCAGAGCGAACTGCAAAATTCAGACAACACCCATGCGATCCATTTCTGCTGCGGACCAAAAAAAGGGTCCTGTGCGTGTTTGGTCCGAATGCGATGCAAATTCAACCATACAATCTGTATGGCTGAGTTTGCATCACACAGACATGGCTTGTGATTTGAAGTGCGGGGCAAATCACATCCAATGTCGGACAGCACAGCAGTGTGAACCGGCCCTAAGGCCCCTTTCACACTTGTGCGACTTGTCCTGTGACTCCTGCACCCATAGACCTCAAGATTACACTGGCATTGCTTCAAATCACATCAAATTTGCAGCAAAAAGAGCTGCAAAATCGTGAAACTTTCAGGTCGCACAAGTGTGAAAGGGGCCTTATGGACCTCAAGTTGTATAAAAAGTTGGCCAAGTGTGAAAGAAACCTAATGAGATTCATCCATAACACCTTTGAATTAGGCCCCATTTGCACTTGTGCAACCAATGCCTGTGTAATCTTGTGGTATATGGACCTCAAGTTGCATCAAAGTCAAACCAAAGTAGTGCAGGGACGAATTTGACCCACTTGCAGTATGGACAAGTGAGAATAGGGCCTAATTCAAAGGTATTATCCATGAATCTCATTCACACTGCTGCGACCTGAAAGTCACACAAGTACATATCCTACACTTACCTGGCAAATGAGCAGCACCTTCTCTTTGCTAAAAAGGGAACTCGCCATGTCCACCTAGATGGAGATCCTGACCAGCACAGGAACTTGATTACAATGACTCATTTCCGGGTCAGAAGGTGAAACCACGCTCTTTTGATCGCACCCACGATTAGAATTTTTTTATTTTTGTTTATTTGTAGATATGCAAATCTGTATTTCTACATATGATATTTGAAGGTAAACTTAAGGGAGTTTGATATGAAATGGTGTCCCTGGGATAGCAGAAGCTGGACTCACACAATTTCATTCCCACATGTCAGTCCCGACTGCAGGGGGAATTTCAGAGACTTCAGTGCAGGTTTCTGCACTGATATTAATAAAAATCGCACCCCCGAAGTCACCAAAAAGTAGTACAGAAACTACTTTCGGAAATTATGGAGCCGCACCAATTAGAACATTGCAATTGCCACCAATTTGACATGTCAAATTGCACCAATGTGAACCAGGGCTGACGCATACCACACTGCCTATCCACCAGCTGAATTCATTACCTGCCATTCTCCACAGCTGTTATATACAAAGACTCCACCTTTATCATTTACTTGCAGGTGTACTGAGATTTGGTGGCGCACAAAACCACCACCCCCAAAACTAACTAAAAAGGAGAAAGAAAAGAGAGAAAAGAAAACAAGCTCAATAATGTACTTTTATTTTGCCAGCAGAAACAAAATTATGTACATTCATTTACTAGCTTCAAACAAAAATTCCACAGGATATATGGTGCTACAGTTAGCAAAATAGTTAGCAATTGGGTTTTAAGGGCCCTGCTCATAGGAGCTTACAATCTAAAATTTGTCTAAACCTTAGAGTGGACACAGCTTAACTTTCAGTATATAAAGGGCAACACATCCCATTTTTATCTGCAATATTATAGAAACATACTTAACAGTTATTCTTACAAAGCATTCCAACATAATATTAAAAAGGCACATATTCAAAATAGAACACCCACCACCAGCCCACATTCCACACACATACATTGGTGAGTATGTTCTGCTGGAAGCTGCATTTCTGTGTACATAATTAAGCAATGAGATCAAAGAGTAGAAGGTCAGCACATGCTCCCAAACCATGTTTGCATGGTCAGACAGGAACAATACACACACAACATTGACAGCATGGCCACATAAACCCACTTTTGATTGAAAAAATGCACAAGAATTTCAGCAAACAAACAGTCCTAGTTCAGCGTTTGTCCATATGCACAATATTATTCCTTCTCCCCCACAAATCACAGCAAAAAACCTGGCCTTCTCAGGCCAAACAAACCCCCCTACTGCAGCCCTTTATATAAGATAGGTTGTATTGTTAGCACACTGACACACGCCCAATAGAAGTACACGCCCACCAGTATCTTTCAATCTGTCTCTTCATGTATATCTAAAGTGATTGCACCTGATGAGCAGGAACACATAAAACTATTTGTAACTGTGTTATCCCTTGGCTACGTGCATGAAAAGTCCAACTACAGGCCAAAGATCGAAGTCCATTTGCATGCACATAAACAAAGCAACAGTTTTCTAAGCATATGTACCTGTGCAGTGTAAACCCTACAATTTTAAATGTTCATGTTCCTGGGCATTATTAGTGCTAACAAATAGTGATGAACTGATGAACTTTCTGTTCGAGTCGAACAGAAAACTCATCCCACACAGGACCACAGGGCCGTCTGCACATCGGCCCTGTGTAGTGTGTTGCTGGCATTAGATTGAGCAGGCAGTACGTTCCTGGTGTACTGTTTCTAATCGACTTCAGGCAGGCAGGTGATTCAGTTTATAAATTAAAATTTGTGTGCTAGCAAAATATAGTGAAGTGATACAATCAAGAAGCTCCTAGAGATGATATCTAGAGCCACAATATGCTTGAAACCCAACATAAAAAATGCAAAAACAGTAGATAACAAACAAGTGCATTACATCATGTCTCAATGGAAAATGAAAGTGAAAAATATATATATATATATATATAAGAATTGAAAAGAAGTGAAACTTCTGAAGATACGATTGATCACTCAATCCTTTAAAAAACACCACATTCAGTCCATGAAGACAAGTGAAAAGGAGAAAGGGAGATGTTCCTTCGGTGTATCGCATCAGAAGCAGAGAAGTGAAAAGATGCAAAAACGCTTCCAAACCACCATTGATTGCAGGAGAGGAGTAATGGATGTGCCCTTACCCCATTCGTTGGACCTCCTCTATGGCGAGGTCATACGGGCTTGCAGATATAACCCTCTGCGGGGACAGATGGAATGTTGGTGTCCAGGTCCTGTTAGCGTGCACCGCCAATTTCAAGCTGATCCGACCGATCTGCCCGCTTGTAAAGGCTGCAGTGACATCATCACTGCGCTGTTCTGGACCATACAGGGATTGGTCTTTTAGTGAAGGAAGCTCCTGCACAAAGTGCGGTTGTTTCGTGCAGGATTACTACCCAGATCTGTACAAAGTCCTCCTCCTATATATATATATATATAAATACACTGTATCCATTTTAGCTAGATCTCACTGCAGACCGTTCCTGGTGTACTGTTTCTAATATACTTCAGGAAGGCAGTTGATTCAGTTAGCTGCAGTGTATTTAGTATATATATATATACATACCAGCTTTGTATATATATATATATATATATATATATATATATATACAGTGGGGCAAAAAAGTATTTAGGCAGCCACCAATTGTGCAAGTTCTCCCACTTAAAAAGATGAGAGAGGCCTGTAATTGTCATCATAGGTATACCTCTGAGAGACAAAATGTGGAAACAAATCCAGACAATCACATTTATTTGCAAATTATGGTGGAAAATATTTGGTATTTGGTCACCTACAAACAAGCAAGATTTCTGGCTCTCACAGACCTGTATCTTCTTGTTTAAGAGGCTCCTCTGTCCTCCACTCATTACCTGTATTAATGGAACCTGTTTGAACTTGTTATCAGTATGAAAGACACCAGTCCACAACCTCAAACAGTCACACTCCAAACTCCACTATGGTGAAGACCAAAGAGCTTTCGCGGGACACCAGAAACAAAATTGTAGACCTGCACCAGGCTGGGAAGACTGAATCTGCTGAATAGGCAAGCAGCTTGGTGTGAAGAAATCAACTATGGGAGCAATTATTACAAAATGGAAGACATACAAGACCACTCATAATCTCCCTCGATCTGGGGCACCACGCAAGAAACTAACCCCGTGGGGTAAAAAATGATCACATGAAGAGTGAGCAAAAATCCCAGAACCACACGGGGGAGCTACTGAATGACCTACAGAGAGCTGGGACCAACGTAACAAAGGCTACCATCAGTAACACACTACGCCGCCAGGGACTTGGATGATCCAGAAGAGAATTGGGAGAATGTCATATGGTCAGATGAAACCAAAGTAGAACTGTTTGGTAGAAACACAACTCATCGTGTTTGGAGGAGAGAGAATGCTGAGTTGCAACCAAAGAACACCATACCTACTGTGAAGCATGGGGGTGGCAACATCATGCTTTGGGGCTGTTTCTCTGCAAAGGGAACAGGATCTGTAGTGCATAAAATATATATACAGTCTCCTACATATTTATATCCACTGCATTCTAGTATAGCCAAGTCTATATCTAACTGCAGGCTATTCCTGGTGTTCGTTTTCAAATACACTTTCAGGCAGGCAGGTGATTCAGTGATCTGCAGTGCATTAAATATATATACAGTCTCCAACATATATATATATATCCACTCCATTCCAGTCTAGCCAAGCCTATATCTGACTGCAGGCATTGCTGGTGTCCGTTTTCAAATACACTTTCAGGCAGGCAGGCAGGCAGACAGGCAGGCAGGCAGGCAGGCAAGTGATTCAGTGATCTGCAGTGCATTAAATATATATACAGTCTCCAACATATATATATATATATATATATATATATATATATATATATATATATCCACTCCATTCCAATCTAGCCAAGCCTATATCTGACTGCAGGCCATTGCTGGTGTCCGTTTTCAAATACACTTTCAGGCAGGCAGGCAGGCAGGCAAGTGATTCAGTGATCTGCAGTGCATAAAATATATATACTGTCTCCTACATATATATCCACTGCATTCTAGTCTATCCAAGCCTATACCTGACTGCAGGCCATTCCTGGTGTAATTTTTCTAGTAATCTTCAGGCGGTGTTTTGCTAATCCAATTTTACAGCATGTCTGGAAGGCCACTAAGGAGAGGCAGACGCTCACAGGCCACTAAAAGAGGGCAAGCAGGCTCTGTGTCTACAGCCAACAGTGGTGGTCATGGACACGATGCATCCTCAGCACATGGCCATGGGGCACACTTGTCCTTTTTTCGACAGCTGGCTGTGTTGAGCCACAACATGCAGAAGAGTTGGTAGAGTGGATCACAAAGCCATCTTTATCCTCCTCATCCTCTGTCACCCAGGCTCAGAGAATTTTGGCTGTCAATGTAGCTTCAAAATCGGCCTATTCCATCGGCTCAATGGCATCAGTCACTCCTTCCCTAGCCCCACCATCATGTCCTGAGGGGTCCCCCGAGCTGTTCCACCACAGTGCCGGGTACATGCTGCAGGAGGATGCGCAGCATTTTGAAGGCTCCGATGATGGTACCCAGGTTGAGGATTAAGGCAGTAATGTGAGCCCAGAGAGAGGGGGTGCCCAAGAAGGACAAGGAACTGGCAGTCATGTCCCCCCAGCTGCAGCATACTGCCAGGTTTGCTCCAGTGGTGAAGAGGGAGGGGATGATGAGGTCACTGACTCTATGTGGGTGCCTGATAGAAGAGAGGAGGAAGCACATCTCCAATGAGGCAGGATGCCCTCTAGGGGCCAGCTTAAGGACAGCCAACCGACTGCATCACACCGCAGAGCTCCGCATGTGCAGGGCGCTGCTGACTACGTGCCTTTTTTCAAAAGTTCTTTGGTGTGGGCCTTTTATGAGACGTGTGCAGCAGATCACACTATTGCTGTTTGCAACATATGTCTGAAGCGTATCAAGCGTGGCCAAAACAGCAGCCGCTTGGGCACCACATGCTTGACCAGACATAAGTCGAGCTCCCATGCAGTCTGTTGGCAACAGCACTTAAAAGACCCACACCAAAACAAGGTGGACCTCTCCTTGCTCCTCATCAGCTGGGATCTCCAACCCCACTATACCTTCAGTCCTCTCAGGGACCTGCACTGAGAGGAATGAAGGTGTAGAATTAGGTGTCCCAAGCACTTGCGGGCAATCTGCTAGCGGTACACCTAAATCCGAGTGTAGCAGGCAAATTTCCCTACCCCAGTTGCTAAACCGTCAAAAGAAATTTGGTCCCAGCCATCCACATGCTCAGCGGCTGAATGCTAGTTTGGTTAAATTGCTAGCACTCCAACTGCTGCCTTTTCAGCTGGTAGACTCTGCCCCCTTTCGAAAATTTGTGTAATGTGCGGTACCTCAGTGGCAGATTCCAAAACACTTTTTTCTAGGAAGGCCATTCCAGTGCTCTACCGGCATGTGGAAGGCAATGTCTTGGCCTCGTTGGACAGGGCAGTCAGCGGTAAGGTGCATATTACCACTGACTCATGGTCCAGCAGGCATGGACAGGTATGTTACCTTTATTTCACAGAGCACTGGGTAACCCTGCTGGCAGCTGGGAAGGATGCAGGACAGGGTGCAGTAATGTTGGAGCTTGTTCCGCCACCATGCCTCCAAAATGCTGGTAGTGGTGATCCTGCCACACCTCTCTCCTCCACCCTCTCCTCTTCTTCTTCCTCTATGGCCTCTTCCTGTGCAGATTTGTCCTCAGAACCAGTGGTGCTCTGTAGGCGTTCTAGGGGGTACGCAAGCACTTAGGCAAAAAGATGCCATGCGGTGCTTGAGTTGGTCTGCTTAGGGGACAGGAGCCACACTGGGACAAAGATTCTGGCAGCTCTGCAGGGGCAGGTTCAGAGGTGGTTGATGCTAGACATGTGCATTCGTTTTCGTCCAAATGCATTTTCGTTGGAATTTCAGGTATTTTCGTTATCATTTTAACAAACGATAACAAAAGTGCAGAGTACAAAAACCAAAATATCCGACATAAACAAATGCTTTATTTTCATTTTCGTTGCGACAACAGTTCGATATAGATAGGAGATTTGACATGACGCTGACAATAACAATCTGTGTCTATCGAACCTGTGGTCGAATGTGCCTAACCTTAACTCTATTAGTCCAAGATTATTCTACATAGAGAGAAAAGATTCGACATAGAGAGAAAAGATTCGACATAGAGAGAAAAGATTGCTGCTGGAATTGGGTGGGGGAAGTAAAATAAAAATAATGATGATAATGAATGTTATTGGCCGATTGTAACCAAAGAGGAGGGATAGTAAAATGGCTAGAACTACCGGTAAGTACACACGTAAGCCAACTTACTTTCACTTACGATTTGCTGGCAGAGAGAGACACACACACACTGAATCATTTCAGAAGACAGTCAATCTTAGCTGGTCCATTTGTCAGAGAACCTGAATTATTTAGCAATTAAGCATAAGCACAGCAGCAGAACAATAGTGAAGCAAGCTACAGTTCAACTTAACTTTTTCATAAAAATCTGCAGCTATTGTGTTAGTGTTGTGAACTTGATAGTGATACTAGTGTTGCTAGTGTTGTGATAGCCTCAGAGGCTGCCCGTGTTGTGGGGGGGGATTTATTATTATAGATTCTATATTATAATGCCATATCAATATCTGACACAACGTTGGATGCCGCACCCACCATTGCACTTGGAGATTGAGAAACTAATTTGAAAGTTGGCTGAGAGTTGGGGTAGAGTAGACCATTCAACATTAATTATGAAGATTCGACAAAGCAACAAAAAACATACAAATGTCGAATCTTTGGCTTATGGTGTCTGTCGAAAGTTCTAAGAAGATTGGATGGAGCAGCTAAACTCTATGACGCTACAATCGTACATTTACGGTCAAATGCATCTGCCCTTAGGCTATAGAAAAATTCTAATGTTGGTTGACTAGTAAAATAATTAATAAATATAATTATTACTAGTCATACAACATTAGAATTCTACTACAGCTAGCTTGTAGGTGGAAAATTCGACCGGAAATGTACACATACAGTTTAGCTGCTCCGTCGAATCTTCTCTGAACATTCGACAGACACCATAAGCCTTTAATGACAGATTCAACCTTAATTAATTTGGATTTTCGGACGAATGCAATTTTTAACGAAAAAATAAATAAATAAAAACTAATTTTGGGAGTAACTAAATACATTTATTTTTTGGACGAAAACGAAATTCCGAGACAAAATATTTCAGTGTGCACATGTCTAGCTGATGCCATGCCAGCTTCAGCCAGGAATGGTGATTTTGAGACAATGGCACCAACCTCCTCTCTGCCCTCTGACAGGGACACTTGACCCATGTTTACTGTTTGGCTCACGTCCTTAATTTGGTGGTGCAGTGGTTCTTGTACAGGTACCCAGGCTTACAGGATCTCCTGAGGCAGGCCAGGAAAGTCTGTGGGCATTTCAAACAGTCATATAATGACAGTGCTCGGCTGGCTAACCCTCAAAAGGAATGCAACCTGGCCAAGAACCTCCTCATCTGTGATATGCCCACCAGGTGGAACTCAACATTGGCAATGCTGCAGCAGCTGCACAGGCAGCAAAGGGCCATCAATGAGTATCTGTGCGAGTATGGCACAGGACAGGGTCAGGGGAGCTTGGCTTTTTTTCTCGTCATGCCAGTAGCTAATGATCAAGGATGCATGCACTGTCCTGTCACCATTTGGAGCACACTGCATGGAATAATGGACAGGGCACTTGAGGCAGAACAGAGGGAAGAAGAGGAGGACTTCCTTACCTCTCAAGGCCCACTTTATCCAGACAGTATTCCTGCTGACCCGCCTATCACACAGGAAGAAGAGGAGGAGGAGGAGGATTGTGTCAGCATGGAGGTGGAGCCTGGTACTCAGCATCAGAAGCAGAGAAAAAGAAGGGGGTTGGGGTAAGATTACCCCTGGGACTTTAAAGGTGCTTAATAATATTGAATTAGATCAATGCAGTAGATCAAAAAATAAAAAATAATAAATAATAATGTATGCAAAATGCCAAACTGTCTAAAATTTTTTTACTTTTTAATTCAAAATCTTTAATAGTTACATGTATCACCAAGACATCTAAAAACATACAAAGTTTCTTTCAATCTGAGTCAAATATGAATGAGATGTTTAAATAAACCACTTTATGGATACCACTCTCAACATGTTTCGCTCAACTCATGAGCTTCATCAGGAGTTTTTGGTACAAGTGTGGCATACTATAAATAAAAAAAGAAAAAAGAAGAATATACAAATCAGATAATTCAAAGACGTTTAGAGATAACATTTCAAAAAGGAAAGAAAAGAATTCTTTCCATGACAATAATAATGAAAAAATGAAAAAACATAAACAAAAATTGATTGCATACAGGAAAAAAAAATGAAATAAATATTCTTACATAAGTGAATAAATATAAATATAAATGAAAAACAAAAATGAAAAACAAATATCTCAGATTATGAAATCCAAAATATAACAATCTAAATAATTTAGACAAATAATTGTAATCGTTGTATTATATGTGTTTGGACAATGACTTCTATGTCCACAATTAATAAGAGAAACATATCAATGTACATATAAAAAGGATTGAATCACAAAAAGTGTGATTTGCTTACCAAGCCCAATTCAACTTGGAGAAAAATAGTAGACAACAAAATCGTAGGTATAAACAGGGTCTAGTGGTTCAAATTCACAGGTAAATTGGATGCGTCTCACCCGCCTAGGACCTCCCAAGACCAAAATGGTCCACAGAGGGGCCAAAGTGTAAAATAAGATAGCACAAAGCTAGATAATTGGAAAGGAAAAAAGATTATTAGCAAGTTATTTCTGAGTTGTTTATGAGAAAATGAAGGGGCAATTGTCATAAAGAATAAAGGATTCAATTTACCTTCGGGTTGAATCAAAGGGTAATTGTTCAGGGCTAATATAGCCTTATAAACAAAATCAAAGAAAAGCTATGCTCAAGTATCCCCACTGGGTGGCACTCCACATTAGCAATCCTTATGTGTTAGACAAGGAGATCCATAGTTCAGACAGCCCCAATAAGCTATAAAAGATGATAATAGAAACACTAATGTAAAGAACCTTTCTAAATGCACTAATTAAATCACCAGCAGTAAGTAAACCTAAACTGGTGAGTGAGTTTGATTACCTGAATGATGAGGTGGATGTGTATGGAGGGGGAGAAAGGCATACACCTCCCCTTGCAGCCTCAGATCCACTTTCAGAAGATAGCGGCCATAGAGCCGCACTATATATACCCCTCCATCCCGGCGGCGTCTGACGTCACCGCCGGGATGCGGACGTAGGGTGAGGTCCTCCCATAGGTCCATGTGGTCAACGGCAGGCAAGGGGGCAAAGCCGGATTTCATCCCCGCTCCGCCCGCCAAGCATAGGCATGTTGGTTCTCCGACGCTCTCAGTGCTGACGGAGCTCCCAGGCGCATGCGCCGATCACGGGCGAGCTCCGCTCGAGCCCGCCCATCACGTAGGGACATATAAATAAGGCATATAGCGTGAACAACAAGAACGAACGCGCATGTGCCGGTCTTCACCTACCAAAGACCGAATAGGCAGTGCTACAAATAGGGAGCCCATGTCAGCCATCTTGATTAAGGGAAAGCCATAGGGAAAGAAAAAAAGAGGGGGAGAGAAAGAAAAAGACAGCAATTTAATGAAGTATATTAGGCAAAGTCCTGAAACTTAATAAAATAAAATGAAATAAATTAGTATGTAAAATTCATGATAGGGAATGCTGACTTTTGTTGATTTGAATTGCTAGTTTGGCCAGATATCCAAACCATGCACCTAGGGGAGGTCTGATACCTCTAGGGCCCCCAGGGGTGGGTGATTGATTACTCACTCCAGTCCCTAAGTGCCCGGGGCGTCCGTGTGGGCCAAAACAGAAGGAAAGGAGAGGACCTCATTCAGCGGGGGAGATAACCGTAGTCCAATAATTCAATCATAGCTGGATTTTTTGGAAAAAAAGGGGGGACATCCGAATACCAAATGTACACGGGCTTGGGAAGAAATACCACTATATATGATGACAACCAGGGAAAAAACCACACAAATATAAACACAGCATAAAGAAACAAAACATAATAAAACATTTTTTTAAAAAGTGTATATTACAATTGTGTATCATGGAATCTTAACAAGCCTGGGTAGAAAAACAAAAACCAATATATCTGGTGGATTGACACTTTAAAGGAATGGTTTAAAACTAAACGCATCATTAAGGCCTGGAGGTTTCAAAGCTGACAGGGTGTGTATCCACCGGGTCTCACGTTGCAAGAGTATCTTGTCGTAATCCCCCCCACGATCCCCTGGGGGGACATGTTCCAAAGCATAAAAATGCATTTTGTTGCTGTCAAAATTATGGTGTAGACCCATGTGTCGACTGATTGGCGTCTCCATTTTTTTCTTCAGAATCAGAGATACATGGTCTCTGATCCTACAGAAAAAGGGGCGTTTGGTTTTGCCCACATAAAACCCTTGGCACTCACAGATCATAATATATACAATCCCAATGGATTGACATGTAACGGAGAACCCTGGTTTAAAGTAACGGCCATTGGGGAGTGTAATGCCTCTCGCAGAGTGAATATATCTGCAAAACTGGCATTTATGGCAGGGTCTACATCCCTTACTAGATTCTGTCACTGGTTGTATACATGTGTCATAATGACTATGTACCAACGTATGAATTGGTGTATGAATACTCATACTCATACACCAAGCGAGACCTAGCAAGGTAGATTCAAGTGTCAGATTAATTACCAGATTCTCTGGCCAACAAAAACAAGTACGTGATATCATCCAAAAGTACTGGTATCTCCTGATGGGGGATGAGAAAGTATCCAAGCATTTAAAATCTTACCCAGAGATCACATTTAGGCGGTCTAGATCGTTGAGGGATACGTTGGTACATAGTCATTATGACACATGTATACAACCAGTGACAGAATCTAGTAAGGGATGTAGACCCTGCCATAAATGCCAGTTTTGCAGATATATTCACTCTGCGAGAGGCATTACACTCCCCAATGGCCGTTACTTTAAACCAGGGTTCTCCGTTACATGTCAATCCATTGGGATTGTATATATTATGATCTGTGAGTGCCAAGGGTTTTATGTGGGCAAAACCAAACGCCCCTTTTTCTGTAGGATCAGAGACCATGTATCTCTGATTCTGAAGAAAAAAATGGAGACGCCAATCAGTCGACACATGGGTCTACACCATAATTTTGACAGCAACAAAATGCATTTTTATGCTTTGGAACATGTCCCCCCCCGGGGATCGTGGGGGGGATTACGACAAGATACTCTTGCAACGTGAGACCCGGTGGATACACACCCTGTCAGCTTTGAAACCTCCAGGCCTTAATGATGCGTTTAGTTTTAAACCATTCCTTTAGAGTGTCAATCCACCAGATATATTGGTTTTTGTTTTTCTACCCAGGCTTGTTAAGATTCCATGATACACAATTGTAATATACACTTTTTAAAAAAATTTTTTATTATGTTTTGTTTCTTTATGCTGTGTTTATATTTGTGTGGTTTTTTCCCTGGTTGTCATCATATATAGTGGTATTTCTTCCCAAGCCCGTGTACATTTGGTATTCGAATGTCCCCCCTTTTTTTCCAAAAAATCCAGCTATGATTGAATTATTGGACTACGGTTATCTCCCCCGCTGAATGAGGTCCTCTCCTTTCCTTCTTTTTTGGCCCACACGGACGCCCCGGGCACTTAGGGACTGGAGTGAGTAATCAATCACCCACCCCTGGGGGCCCTAGAGGTATCAGACCTCCCCTAGGTGCATGGTTTGGATATCTGGCCAAACTAGCAATTCAAATCAACAAAAGTCAGCATTTCCCTATCATGAATTTTACATACTAATTTATTTCATTTTATTTTATTAAGTTTCAGGACTTTGCCTAATATACTTCATTAAATTGCTGTCTTTTTCTTTCTCTCCCCCTCTTTTTTTCTTTCCCTATGGCTTTCCCTTAATCAAGATGGCTGACATGGGCTCCCTATTTGTAGCACTGCCTATTCGGTCTTTGGTAGGTGAAGACCGGCACATGCGCGTTCGTTCTTGTTGTTCACGCTATATGCCTTATTTATATGTCCCTACGTGATGGGCGGGCTCGAGCGGAGCTCGCCCGTGATCGGCGCATGCGCCTGGGAGCTCCGTCAGCACTGAGAGCGTCGGAGAACCAACATGCCTATGCTTGGCGGGCGGAGCGGGGATGAAATCCGGCTTTGCCCCCTTGCCTGCCATTGACCACATGGACCTATGGGAGGACCTCACCCTACGTCCGCATCCCGGCGGTGACGTCAGACGCCGCCGGGATGGAGGGGTATATATAGTGCGGCTCTATGGCCGCTATCTTCTGACAGTGGCTCTGAGGCTGCAAGGGGAGGTGTATGCCTTTCTCCCCCTCCATACACATCCACCTCATCATTCAGGTAATCAAACTCACTCACCAGTTTAGGTTTACTTACTGCTGGTGATTTAATTAGTGCATTTAGAAAGGTTCTTTACATTAGTGTTTCTATTATCATCTTTTTTGCTTATTGGGGCTGTCTGAACTATGGATCTCCTTGTCTAACACATAAGGATTGCTAATGTGGAGTGCCACCCAGTGGGGATACTTGAGCATAGCTTTTCTTTGATTTTGTTTATAAGGCTATATTAGCCCTGAACAATTACCCTTTGATTCAACCCGAAGGTAAATTGAATCCTTTATTCTTTATGACAATTGCCCCTTCATTTTCTCATAAACAACTCAGAAATAACTTGCTAATAATCTTTTTTCCTTTCCAATTATCTAGCTTTGTGCTATCTTATTTTACACTTTGGCCCCTCTGTGGACCATTTTGGTTTTGGGAGGTCCTAGGCGGGTGAGACGCATCCAATTTACCTGTGAATTTGAACCACTAGACCCTGTTTATACCTACGATTTTGTTGTCTACTATTTTTCTCCAAGTTGAATTGGGCTTGGTAAGCAAATCACACTTTTTGTGATTCAATCCTTTTTATATGTACATTGATATGTTTCTCTTATTAATTGTGGACATAGAAGTCATTGTCCAAACACATATAATACAACGATTACAATTATTTGTCTAAATTATATAGATTGTTATATTTTGGATTTCATAATCTGAGATATTTGTTTTTCATTTTTGTTTTTCATTTATATTTATATTTATTCACTTATGTAAGAATATTTATTTCATTTTTTTTTCCTGTATGCAATCAATTTTTGTTTATGTTTTTTCATTTTTTCATTATTATTGTCATGGAAAGAATTCTTTTCTTTCCTTTTTGAAATGTTATCTCTAAACGTCTTTGAATTATCTGATTTGTATATTCTTCTTTTTTCTTTTTTTATTTATAGTATGCCACACTTGTACCAAAAACTCCTGATGAAGCTCATGAGTTGAGCGAAACATGTTGAGAGTGGTATCCATAAAGTGGTTTATTTAAACATCTCATTCATATTTGACTCAGATTGAAAGAAACTTTGTATGTTTTTAGATGTCTTGGTGATACATGTAACTATTAAAGATTTTGAATTAAAAAGTAAAAAAAATTTAGACAGTTTGGCATTTTGCATACATTATTATTTATTATTTTTTATTTTTTGATCTACTGCATTGATCTAATTCAATATTATTAAGCACCTTTAAAGTCCCAGGGGTAATCTTACCCCAACCCCCTTCTTTTTCTCTTCTATCTAATAGGGATGTGGTGCCAAGGGTTAACTGTCCCTGCCCTCTAAACATAGGTCAGCATCAGAAGCAGTCTTCAAGGGATCGCTTTCAGTCCCCAGAAACCCATGGACTTGTACGTGGCTGGGAGGAGGTGGCTGCAGGTCATATCGTCCTTAGTGACCCAGAGGACTCCGGACCGAATGCCTCAGCAAACCTACCATGCATGGCCCTTCCTGATCCTGCAAAGCCTGCAAAAAGACCCTCAGATTCAAGGTATCAAGGAAAGGGATCAGTACTGGCTTGCAACCCTTCTTGATCCACGTTACAAGAGTAAGGTTGTGGAACTTATCCAGCCTTCGCAGAGGGAGCAGAGGATGAAACATCTTCGAGAGGCTTTTGTTTGTGCAATGCGTTTCCAGAGCCTGGGAGGTTACAATTTCCTGGTCCTCCTGGACAAGGTGTTGCTGAGGCTTCGGTCAGTCACAGAAGGAGCGGGGGGAGAAGGTGGCCATCTGACTGATGCGTTCAGACAATTTTTTAATCCCCAGCCCCAAGGTCTGATCGGTTCCAGCAACCATCGCCAGCATCTGATTTACATGGTGCAGGAATACCTTGGGGCAAGATCAGTCTTGGAGACCTTTCCAACCGAAAATCCACTGGGTTACTGGGTCTTGGGGATGGATCACTGGGCAGAGCTTGCACAGTATGCAATTGAACTACTGGCCTGTCCTGCATCCAGCGTTCTATCTGAACGCACATTCCGTGCTGCTGGAGGCTTTGTAACCGATCACAGAATGCGCCTGTCCACAGAGTCGGTTGATCGGCTCACCTTTATAGAAATGAATCAGTCTTGGATCACCAGCTATCAAGCACCTGATGCGGATTTAACCGATTAATTTTTTATGAATGTGAGATCCCTTGAAGACTGCCTATGCTGATGCTGAGTGACTATCCTGTTATGCTGAGTGACTATCCTATTCCTCCTCAATGTTCATGTTGATAGCTTCTAAGAACTTTTTTGGTTCTGGGCGCCACCACCAGTGCCCAAAGCCCAATTTTTCTGCCCCTGTTAAACAGGGGCGTGTAATTACAATTTTAGCTGTAATATTTTACAGCAGGGCTCATTCCTGCACTCAACTAGAGTAACTGTGAGGGGTTGTAGTGGTGTGGCACCAGCACCAGTGTCTAAGGCCCAATTTTTCTGCCCCTGTTTAACAGGGGCGTGTAATTACAATTTTTGCTGTAATATTTCACAGCAGGGCCCATTCCTGCACTCAACAAGAGTATCTGTGAGGCTTTACAGTGTTGTGTCACCACCACCACCGCCGCCTAAGGCCTAATTTTTCTGCCCCTGTTTAACAGGGGTGCGTAATTGCAATTTTTGATCTAATATTTCACAGCAGGGCTCGTTCCTGCCCTCAACAACAGAATCTGTGAGGGGTTACAGGGTTGTGGCATCACCACCACTGCCTAAGACCCAATTTTTCTGCCCCTGGTTAACAGGGGCATGTAATTACAATTTTTGATCTAATATTTCACAGCAGGGCCTGTTCCTGCGCCCACCAAGAGTAACTGTGAGGGCTTACAATGTTGTGGCAACACTACCACACCACGACCAAAGGCCCAATTTTTCTGACCCTGTTCAACAGGGGCATGTAATTACAATTCTTGATATAATATTTCACAGCAGGGCCCGTTCCAGCGTCCACCAAGATTAACCATGAGGGCTTACAGTGTTCTGGTACCACCAACACCTAAGGCCCAAATTTCTGAAGATTATATAGGGCAGGCCATAAAGTATATACAGGCAGTCCCCATAATTTCAAACATCCAACTTACAAACGACTCCTACTTACAAACCGAGGGAGACAACAGGAAGTGAGAGGTAAACTACCCTTAGGAAGGGAAATTCTCTCCTGTAAGAGTTAATATGGGAAAAAGCCGTCTCCACTGATGCTTTATCACCAATCCTTGTATCCCTAAAAACCCCAAATTTTCAAAAACCAATTGTCATTGGGACAGAAAGTGAGGTAAAATCTTCTGAACAGGGGCACAGACAGCAAAACAAATGTTCTGGGGTGATGTTAACCCTTCCCTATGTTATACAAAAAGCTTAAAAATAGATTTTTTGGCTGGAACTACACTTAAAAAAATGTACCTGTTCCAAATTAAAAACAGATTCAACTTAAGAACAAACCTACAGTCCCTGTCTTGTTTGGACCGCCTGTATACTGCTGTTCAGAATATATAGGGCCTGGGGGCCCCACGCCTTTTCTTTTTTTAATTTGGGTGCGGGGTTCCCCTTAATATCCATACAAGACCCAAAGGGCCTGGTAATGGGCTGGGGGCTTACCCATGCCCTTTTTCTCAATAATTTTCATCCATATTGCCGGGACACGAGATTACATTACAGCCGCAAGCAGTTTTAAATGATTTTCTTTCCTTTAGAAATGTCATTTTGTGCAAGGACTGTTCTAAACACGGGAAACATGCGCCACTTTACAGGCATACTATATACACCCCCCAGGTACGAAATTTTAAGCAATTTTTCACTTTTATTTTTTCACTTCAAGCATCAGTAAAATCACTGCTCCCGAAAAAACGGCTGTTTTTAAAACTTTCTTTTCCATTGATACATGTCCCCTGGGTCAGGACCCGGGTCCCCAAACCCTTTATAGGAAAATAACTTGCATATTAGCCTTTAAAATTCTCACTTTTGATTTCTCACGTTCAAGTCCCATAGACTTTAACAGTGTTCGAATGTTCGCACAAACTTTCGGTCCATTTATATGTTCTGGATGTGAACTGAACCAGGGAGTGTTTGGCTCATTCCTACTAACAAACATTAACATCAGTCCCTGGCTGCAATGAGCTTCCAATCTAAAGTCCAAAACTAACTTTCTTACCTTAGAGTCTATTTTGACAGGAGACAAATAAAATGCCAGCATGTTTTTGGATTGTGGTGAGAAACCCAGACAGGGAGAACATATAAACTTCAACACAAGCATTAACATGTTGGGAAATTGAACCAGCAACCCCAGTGCTGTGAGACAGAATTGCTACCCACTTAGCCAGCATGCAGCCTCACACATCTTTGCGGCATCTCTGTGGTGTGAACCAGCCCTAAGTCCATAGCCATGCTCAGTGTCACAAACAACATACAATATATTGGCCTAAGTATTGGGACACCTGCCTTTAAATGCACATGAACTGTAATGGCATCCCTGTCTTAGTCTGTAGGGATCAAAATTCATTTGGCCCATCCTTTGCAGCTATAACAGCTTCAACTCTTCTGGGAAGGCTGTCCACAAGGTTTAGGAGTGTGTCTATGGGAATGTTTGACCATTCTTCCAAGTGCATTTGTGAGGCTAGGCACTGATGTTGGACGAGAAGGCCTGGCTTACAGTTTCCACTCTAATTCATCCCCAAGGGGTTCTGTTGTGTTGAGGTCAGGACTCTGTGCAGGCCAGTCAAGTTCCTCCACCCCAAACTCACTCATCCATGTCTTTATGGATCTTGCTTTGCGCACTGGTCCAAATTATTTGGTGGAGGGGGGATTATGATTTGAGGTTGTTTTTTAGGGGAACTCTTAAGGCATCAGCATACCAAGATATTTTGGACAATTTCATGCTCCCAACTTTGCGGGAACAGTTTGGGGATGGCCTTTTCCTGTTCCAGCATGACTGCACACCAGTGCACAAAGCAAGGTCCATAAAGACATGGATGAGCAAGTTTGGGGTGGAGGAACTTGACTGGCCTGTACAGAGTCCTGACCTCAACTCGATAGAACACCTTTTGGCTGAATTAGAACAGAGACCGTGAGCCAGGCCTTCTCATCCAACATCAGTATCTGGCCTCACAAATGCACTTCTGGAAGAATGGTTAAACATTCCCATAGACACACTAAATATTGTGGACAGCCTTCCTAGTCTTCCCAGAAGCTGTTCTAGCTGCAAAGGGTAGGCCAAATCAAATTTTAACCCTACGGACTAAGACTGGGCTGACATTAAAGTTCATGTGTGTGTAAAGGCAGGCATTCCTATACTTTTGGCTAGATAGTGTATCTGGCAAGATTTACAATGGTGGTGGAACCCTCCTACACATAAATACCACATTTAGACATAGCTTTATGACCTTGGAGATGAGACAACTTCTCTACATGATGCAGCATGTTTGGGATTCAAACCCAGGTGCTCAGGGATACTAAGCAGAAGTTCTAACCTCTAAGCCACAGAGCTGCCAAATGTGAAACCCTCCTACACATAAATACACATAAATACACATAAATACTGCATTTCTTTGGACATACAGGTAATGGAACTACATTACTTAAGAGTTATTCTTCTTGATTTATTATGTGATATTTTGGTGGTTCTTTGTGGGTGAGTGTAGAATAGTGATATTACACTCAAATTATTGGGAATTACACATGTTGTTACACATATCACATTTTTGGGGCTCAAATTATGACTATATGGAAATAATAAAAAGCACAAAAAATTGTGAAAAAAATTGCATCAGCAATTGTATCATTTGTGGATTGTAAAGACACCTGTGTCAGTTTGGGTAAAGATTGTTGTGAAAGTAACAAGTGAAAGTAACAGAGAAACAAATATTTTACCAAAACATCAAAACATTCCACATTCTAGCATTCTTAAAAACAAAATAGATTAAGTAGAAGCAACAATGTTGCAAAGTAAAATTAATTTCAGAGAAAGACACATTTCATCTCAACATTAAAAGGATTTATTTGGGGAAGTTACAATTGTACCATTAGAATCAATGGCTAAAACTTGCATAGAACTATAATAGTGCCAATTTTCACTCCCAAAAAATGCTCTTTAACACAGCGCTCATTTTGATATTTACTATAGTGCCTTGTAAAAAAGACACTGGAGCTAAAATGAGAGCTATTTGCAGGTCTGAGGATGCTCATTTGTGTTGGCACCTAGTTGTACAAAAGTGGGGAATTTATCTCTTCTCAGACTTTTAAAGATATTTCAGTGTAGAAATCAAGTGGGGAAAATGGGTCCCAATGGGTCCGTGCTAATAACTATAACTATAACTATACTATAACTATAACTTTCCAACAAATAGGAAAGTACAAGGGGGAGGAGAGGGAAGGGGGAGGGGTAGGGTGGGGAGGAAGGGGTGGGGAGGGGAGGGGTGGAGAGGGGAGGGAGGGGGGAGAGGGGAGGGGTGGAGAGGGGAGGGAGGGGGGAGAGGGGAGGAGAGGGAGAAAAAAGGGGGAAGGGGAAAGAACAAGAAGGGTGAGCAAGAAAAGATCAAGGAACAAAAGAAGAGAAGAGAAGAATAAGATACAGAGGTATTTAAATTTATGTAAATTAATCATTTTTTTTCTCCTTACTGCTGTGCAGTTTATACACAAGTCTTCTGAGAGATGCTAATTATTATTTCCATCTGTTTTGCTGAATAACCCAAGAACTATACAAATGTGGATACAATCAGCATATGTGCTTGACTGCAAAGAATAAATACAAGGGTGATAGACTGTAGGTATTATTATTTCTAGCAGATTAAACAATAACATAAATCCACAGCTGAGCGTCTTTTTTAATTATATTGCAAATTGTTCTTTCAAAATCATTGGATAATCTTTAGCCTATATTTTATCAACTTGATGAAATATCATTTTGATTACTTTTCAGTTGGCTCCAAATTAGGATTCTTGTACACAAGGAACAATATAATGTATGTAACAGTTTACGGAAAATGTATTAAAAATGCATACACATACTGTATGTTTCACAGAATAATAATATACTGTCACATAGGTTGCAGTAGAGAAAGAACATATACACTTTTCTACCCCTGTGTAGAAGCAGTGCAGTTTCTTTAATCCAGCAGAGTGACAACTGGGAAAAGTGGTGGAAAGGGGTGGGGCTTCACATTATTATAAGTGAAATGTTGCTCAGCTTTTAATTGCAAAGAATCATTTATTTTTTTATTTATCAGTTAACAACCTAAATAGTGCATAAGCAGAATAAATCAAACAACATGAATGAATAGTTGGTGTGTCTGCTCTTTGCTTTTAGAACAGCATTTTCCTAGGTACACTTCCACACAGGTGACAGGTAGGCTGTTCCAAACATCTATAGGATAACTATCCACAGTTCTTCTGTGGATTTAGGATGTCTTACTGTCTTCTTTCTCTTCGTGTAATGCCAGACAACCACAATTATTTTGATATCAGACCTTTGTGTGGGGCATATCATCTCTTCCAAAACTCCTCATCCTTCCTTTTTATTGAAGATAGTTTATGACTTTGGCTGTATATTTGGAGTCATTGTCCTGCTACAGAATGATTTTGGGATGGATCAGACATCTCCCTGATGGTATTGCATAAACATCTTCCTGTACTGACTGTACAGCACCGAGGAAACCATTAATTATGACCAATTCTTCAACTCTACATGCAGAAATGCAGCCTCAAACGTATGAGATGTGGTGAGCTGCAAAATAATAATTTTTTGGGGGTTTAATATAGCTACAGTATACATAGCCAATTTGTTCTTAATGATTGGTATCCAGGAAATAAACAGCTTTAGGCCACATAGTCTAAGGATGGCACATTATATTTGGAATCTTCTAGAGGTTGTTAGTTATTAGCTACCAATTATTCTTATCTGTATAAATCTCATACAACTCTTTCAGTGTCTTCTTGGTCAAGTATGGTTTTTTGGACAGATATGGCTATATTTTGTTGCATTTTTGAAAACATACAAAACCTAATGTGAACAATTGCTTTTTACTTTCGACAACACATGGCAACACATGTGGGAAAAGAATATGACCCGCGTAAATGTTAGAATAACATTAAAATAAGTCAGTTTGGTGAGGACACAAAATACAACAGCTAAACACGTAAGTGCCTCTAAGCATGAATTGCATTTGTATGGCTATGACCAGGGGCGGACTGACAACTCATGGGGCCCCCGGGCAATAGGAGATCCTGGGGCCCCCTGTGCTGGCTCATGTGTTCCCACCCACACTCAAGCCACACTAACACAAATTCCCACCTACACTTTGCACTGGCCACACTACATGCGTTCGTCACAGAATTACATTAAAGAAAGTGCAGCAACAGTACATTTCCAAAATTAAAGTGATTGTAAAGGCTCTTTTTTTTTTTTAAATAACAAACATATCATACTTCCCTCCACTGTGCAGCTCGTTTTGCACAGAGTGGCCCCGAACCTGGTCTTCTGGGGGCGGCTCTCGCGGCTCCTCCCCACATCAGATAACTCCCTAGGAGAAGCGCTCTCCTGGGGGAGGGGGGGGGGGTTACCTTTCAGGTGGGCTCCCGTGTCCAGCATTTGTGTCTATAGACACATGTTTACATACATGTGCTCATCCTACATAAAGCTTTTCATATAGAGCATGTGCGGGGATCATGGGGGTGCTTTGCATTTTTTTAAATTATTATTTACTTTATATAATTTTCACTGACCTCCAATGTAAAGAACATTCTTCCCACTGACCACCAATGTAAGGAACATTCTTCCCACTGACCATCAATGTAAGGAGCATTCTTCTCACTGACCACCAATGTAAGGAACATTCTTCCCACTGACCACCAATGTAAGGATCATTCTTCCCACTGACCACCAATGTAAAGAACATTCTTCCCACTGACCACCAATGTAAGGAACCTTCTTCCCACTGACCACCAATGTAAGGAACATTCTTCTCACTGATCACCAATGTAAGGATCATTCTTCCCACTGTTCACCAATGTAAGGAACATTCTTCTCACTGATTACCAATGTAAGGAACATTCTTCCCACTGACCACCAATGTAAGGAGCATTCTTCTCACTGATCACCAATGTAAGGAACATTCTTCTCACAGATCACCAATGTAAGGATCATTCTTCCCACTGACCACCAATGTATAGAAACATTCTTCCCACTGACCACCAATGTAAGGATCATTCTTCCCACTGATCACCAATGTAAGGAACATTCTTATCATTGATCACCAATGTAAGGAACATTCTTCTCACTGATCACCAATGTAAGGATCATTCTTCCCACTGACCACCAATGTAAGGAACATTCTTCTCACTGACCACCAATGTAAGGAACATTCTTCTCATTGATCACCAATGTAAGGAACATTCTTCTCACTGATCACCAATGTAAGGATCATTCTTCCCACTGACCACCAATGTAAGGAACATTCTTCTCACTGACCACCAATGTAAGGAACATTCTTCTCACTGATCACCAATGTAAGGAACATTCTTCTCACTGATCACCAATGTAAGGATCATTCTTCCCACTGACCACCAATGTATAGAAACATTCTTCCCACTGACCACCAATGTAAGGAACATTCTTCTCACTGATCACCAATGTAAGGATCATTCTTCCCACTGATCACCAATGTAAGGAACCTTCTTCCCACTGACCACCAATGTAAGGAACATTCTTCTCACTGACCACCAATGTAAGGAACATTCTTCCCACTGATCACCAATGTAAGGAACCTTCTTCCCACTGACCACCAATGTAAGGAACATTCTTCCCACTGATCACCAATGTAAGGAACATTTTTCTCACTGACCACCAATGTAAGGAAAAATCTTCCCACTATTTATTGAATCCATATTGAGCACTATATTTGATTGGCTGCTTCTGCTTGGCACACACGCACAATCACAATCACGCACATAATGATGAAGTCATCATCATGTGCGATTGTGCATGTGTGCCAGGCCTAAGCAGAAGCAAACAGCCAATCAAATATAGTGCTCAATATGCATTCAATAAATATGCATAGCCTTAGATATCATAAATGACTACAGGAGATAACCAGAGACTGCGAATGCGACTACAGGAAATAATCAGAGACTGCGAATGCGACTACAGGAGATAACCAGAGACTGCGAATGCGACTACAGGAAGTAACCAGAGACTGTGAATGTGACTACAGAAAATAACCAGACTGCGAAAGCGACTACAGGAGATAACCAGAGACTGCGAATGCAACTACAGGACTGCGAATGCGACTATAGGAGATGACCAGACTGTGAATGCGACTACAGGAAGTAACCAGAGACTGCGAATGCGACTACAGGAAATAACCAGACTGCGAATGCGACTACAGGAGATAACCAGAGACTGCGAATGCAACTACAGGACTGCGAATGCGACTATAGGAGATGACCAGACTGTGAATGCGACTACAGGAAGTAAACAGAGACTGCGAATGCGACTACAGGAAATAACCAGACTGCGAATGCGACTACAGGAGATAACCAGAGACTGCGAATGCAACTACAGGACTGCGAATGCGACTATAGGAGATGACCAGACTGTGAATGCGACTACAGGAAATAACCAGACTGCGAATGTGACTACAGGAGATAACCAGAGACTGCAAATGCAACTACAGGACTGCGAATGCGACTATAGGAGATGACCAGACTGTGAATGTGACTACAGGAAATAACCAGACTGCGAATTCGACTACAGGAGATAACCAGAGACTGCAAATGCAACTACAGGACTGCGAATGCGACTATAGGAGATGACCAGACTGTGAATGCGACTAAAGGAAGTAACCAGAGACTGCGAATGCGACTACAGGAAATAACCAGACTGCGAATGCGAGTACAGGAGATAACCAGAGACTGCGAATGCAACTACAGGACTGCGAATGCGACTATAGGAGATGACCAGACTGTGAATGCGACTAAAGGAAGTAACCAGAGACTGCGAATGCGACTACAGGAAATAACCAGACTGCGAATGCGACTACAGGAGATAACCAGAGACTGCGAATGCGACTACAGGAAGTAACCAGACTGCGAATGCGACTACAGGAAATAACCAGACTGCGAATGCGACTACAGGAACTAACCAGAGACTGCGAATGCGACTACAGGAAGTAACCAGACTGCGAATGCGACTACAGGAAATAACCAGACTGCGAATGCGACTATAGGAAATAATCAGAGACTGGGGATGCGACTACAGGAAGTAACCAGACTGCGAATGCGACTACAGGAAATAACCAGAGACTGCGAATGCGACTACAGGAAATAATCAGAGACTGGGGATGCGACTATAGGAAATAACCAGGTAGCCAGATTTAAATTTTAAACTTTCAGCAATGCACAGCTTTACAGGGGGGTAAACAACATTTCCAGGGATGGTTTAGCAAAAAAAAGGGGTCTACAGTCCAGGTATATACAGTAGGCAGAAGGACCTACCTGACCAGTCGGGCTCACCTCCCGCTCTCAGAGGTCCGGGGGCGGGGCTTTCGGCGGTAGGGGGCGGAGCTTTCGATGTTAAGGGGGCGGGGCTTTTTGAGGTCCAGAGCGGAGCTCTCAGAAGTGCAGGAGAGACGCTCTAATTAGATACAGACTCAGACTACATGGGGAGGGGCGTGGCAGGGCAGGTTCAGAGCGTCAGTGGAGCTCCCTGTCCCGCCCCTCCCTGCTGACAGAGCCTCTCTCAGCCTAAGCCGAGCCCTGCTCGGGCAGCTGCGCTGGGAGCAGTAATAATCCAGGACAGGAGGACGGGGTTTTCGTGCGGTGCGGCGGGCGGCTTTTTTCTGCTGCTGACTGAGCCACTCATGGGGCCCCTCCTGAGGGCGGGCCCTCGGTCGGCGACCGAGTGACCGAATGGTCAGTCCGCCCCTGGCTATGACTTTGTGGGTGAGCACCCAGATCTGATTCAGACCCAACAGATAGTTATCTTTTTTAATTGCAATCAGCCAGCAATAGACCAGAGTAGCAGTGATCTGCTGCTGTAGTGAGAGATTAGTTCACCTCTGCCCCATCACCCCAGCACCTATACTGACAGGAAGTATCATGGCATCACATATGATGTCACTTTATTTTATACTTAAAGACAATGCAGAAGCAGTGAGTTTATATTGCCCGTTACAGAGTCCTGACAAAGCCCCGGACCCTGACTGTCACTGAGAGCCAGTGGTTCCAGTGCAGAACCCTTCCAGTGCCCATCAGAGCTGTTGAGTTCTGATGCAGTTTTAATACAGCACTGGAACAAATAACTATTGTCCTTTTGCCATTTGTAAACAGCACCTGTGACCCAAGTGATTAACTAGAGCCAGAATTGTCACTACTTTTGACTTATCATAGGGGTTTATTTACTAAAGGCAAATCCACTGTGCACTACAAGTGAACTGCAAGTGCAGTTACTGTAGATCCGAGGGGGACATGCAAGGAAAATAAAAAAACTGCATTTTAGCTTGCACATGATTGGATGATAAAAATCAGCAGCGCTTCCCCTCATTTCAGATCTTCCCCTCAGATTTACAGCAACTGCACTTCCAAGTGCACTTGCAGTGCAATTGTAGTGCACAGTGAATTCACCTTTAGTACATCAACCCCATAGTGTGCTATTTTTCTAACACTGAAAACAAATTATTTCCTTTTGTCAAATGCATTGTTTTGAGATTTCCACATTTTTTATAGTTTTTTTTATTTAGAAGCTCTCTCAAAGGTGAACAAAACATTATCAATATATGGAATTAATTTTGCCAAGTAAATGGTCAGTTGCTTCCTGTACAATATTCAGACATCGTAACAACCTAGACTATTTAGAATGGAGCTTACAAACACATAGAAAATGAGAAAAAGGCATAAACAGCATAGAAACACAAACTGACAGAACAATTCCAACATTGAAATTACCCAAGAACTGTGACACGTTATAAGCTTTTGGACTTTAGGGTTGGCCTAATTACTAGCTAGCCTTATGAGGCAACACACATATCAAAATAATAATTATATTGCTCAGTGAGCCTCTATTTAATCAGCTTTGTGAGCTCTTGATTGAGTTCAACTTTGCAGCATCGATTGGCTGTACCAGAATTTTGTCAAATGCTTCTTATTGCTCAAATATCTGTATGTGTGCCAGAAAACTGTTTATAATGCATACGGCTTAAACAATAATTTCTAATCATGGGCTACATATTTTGATATTTTAATTATTGACAAATCACTTGTTTTCAGTCACTAATGCCTAAATGTATTACAAAGAGCTACATGGTCATTTCTAGACATGAGTGGAAAATCAGACCACTCTTTAAAATATGTGCCTTCGTTTCATCTGAATGTATGTGTCTTAAAGAGGAACTGCAGTCTGCTCACATAATTTGTAATAAAAACATCTTTGCCATTCTGAAGTTTCCCTCCAACTACTTTGCATATTATTTTATATATACTGTGATTTTGTACTTGCCAAATATGCTGCAGAAATCTCCCTCCGCTGAGTCTGGCTGCATCCATCTTAACTGTGGGCAGCTGAAGCTGCTGCCTGTTCACTTCCTGGATTTTCACAGACTAACAGACACACTTCCAGCTCTGCAGTCCTGCAGCTCTCCTTGGCCCTCTTATGACTCACCCCCTCCCTTTCTGGCAAACTCTCACCAAAGTTAGAGAGAGAGCTGTGCATGATGTCATAAGCCTAGGCTAATGACCAGACAAGAAACAGGAAGTGGGCTGTATAAGGTATTTACTGGCAAAAAAAAAAAAGTTTTACTATCCAAAGTTAAAACAACAAGGGCAGAGGGCTTAATGGATGGAAAGATGAAAAAATTACTGAAGGTCCACTTTAAGCACTAAGCAGACATCCTTGACACTATCCTTATCTCAGGAAAGCAATAGTGGTCAGTTAGTAAAAATACATTCCCAATAATTGATTTTTCTGATCCCAAGACTGGTCTGGCAGGCATGACCGCAGAGGTGTCAGTATATCAATAGACATAAAATGTTTTCCCATCTAATCAGCCAAGTCAGATGTCAACAATCTCACATGCTTATGTATATTATAGTCTAATAATCTCTGTGAGAGGGGGTGGTATTCATTTTTCCCCTGACAGTGAGCAGGGCTGAAATTATACTTCCCGACATTAATTATTTGATCATTTCTTTAATTAGCAATTACTGTCAAAACTTAAAATAAAGTCAAGCTGGTAATTCTCGTCATTGTCAGAACTATGGTGAATGGTCTTTACTGTTAGTTCTAACAGTGACATTTTTTAGGCTTTTTCAGACAAGATGGTGTTTAAGTCCAAACAATATCACTATACATCAGCACCGCAGCATGTCTCCATATCTCTGTCCAAGTCTTTCTCATTTCAAACATACATACATGACCACAGTAAACATCACTGACTTCCAAATTTTTACTGATGAGGCTAATACAACATTATTAGCATTACGGCATACTAATTGTTTTAACAAACTACAAGCCATTAGTTAAAGCTGAAGTTTAGTTATGGCACTTTTTGCATTGTTACATTGGTCTGGCTTAGATCAATGTAAGTTTGTATGTTCCATACCTTGAGGATCCCCATGGAAGCTGGAAATCCCTGTACTAGGCTCCACTATTACGGTGGTTGCTGCCATGTCGAGTGGCTGCCCTCAGGCTAAGTGAACACAGGAGGCTGACATTCAGACCCTATTGAATATAAAGTTTTTTTTAATTGGTTGGAGAGACTGCACAGTGAAGTCATGATCTCCACCTTGAGCAATTATTAGTCAATGCTTTGTATTTATTAGGAACATGCAAAGTGTTCTCTGAATGACACTCATGACAAGCAAGTGACCTCCTGTGTTCACAATGCAGCAGGGCAGCCATTTGTCATGGGACCCGGAAGCTAGTATAGCTGTGCCTACTACACTGATTTCCAGCTTCCAGAGGCATCCCACAGGTATGGTACATATGTATTCAATGAATGTACAGTAACTATGTAAAATAACCATACCTGGATATAATAATTTTCCCAAAGTGCTATTGCCAGCTAGAAAAATAATTTTGTAACTTGTAATTTTTGTGTAGTTATGCAGAACGGTAGTATTGGCTTAATCTTTTACACCATGTATTGTCTGCCATGACTTCTAATAAAATACAGAAATAATAGTATTCAGACTGATATGTGCCAAAATCCACAGGCCGTGTGTACTAGCCACATACGATCATCAATTATGTAGTCATATTGCACTAAAAATCAAAATTAACTGCATCTGAGGACAACAAACCAAAAATGCTATTTAGTTCATTTTTAATATTCAAAGCAAAAAGGCCCATCCATCCATGTCTCCATGCTTTATTTTGTTAGAAAATCACTTTGAAAAATGACCCCCTACTATTTCTAGCCACAGCTGTCATGAGCAACGGTAGATATTTCAGGTAACATTTACTTCCTGGAATCCATCTGCCCTTAGCTCATGCATGCAGGCAGGAGGGTGGGCCTAGCTGAGAAAGCCTCTATTCCCCTCCTCCAGATGAAAGGAGAAAAATGCTCATGAAGACTTCTAGGATATATGACGTAATTTTAGTCTAGGCCAGAAACCAGGAAGCAACTGAAGAAATGTAAAAATAAAATGTAAAATAAGAAAATACAATATACTTTTTTATTAATTTTTGAATGTTAGCAGCGTATGGATTAAAAATAGTTCATGTTGATTGAGAGAGTTTAGTTCCACTATATTTCTAAAATATTCGCTGGAGAAATTGTGAGAAAAATAAGTAATTACACCCAAGTAAGATTTAACAGGATCTTTAGTAAGGTTCAAGAATCAGCTGTTTGGAATATTTATATGGTTTTAACTATTTTTCACATTTGGGCGAGTCAATTCATCCATATGCTGGCAATTGCTATCTGTGGTGCTGAAAGTGTGTATCAACGCAGTTTCAGCATCATGCATAACAAATGCTGGCTGCATGTCAGGTATATTTATTTTTTTATTTAATTTTACTGTGGGAAAAAAATGTGTACACTCTTCCCTTCTTCAGACCTATCTAGCCCGATAAATGGAGTATATGTGTAAAATGTAATGTTGGTTGAAAAATGGGATGCATGTTATGTGAATGTTTGGTAAATAATTCATAGTCAGTTATAAATCAAACAAATGTATTTAGTGGAAAAAAAATATCTGTTGATCCTGCCAAAATTCAGTGGGTTTGTAACTTACTGTACTGTGGTTTTTATAGTGTTATCTCAGCTGTAGGGATGAGCCGAACACCCCCCCGGTTCGGTTCGCGGCAGAACATGCGAACAGGCAAAAAAATTGTGCGAACACTGTTAAAGTCTATGGGACTCGAACGTGAAAAATCTAAACTGTTCATTTTAAAGGCTAATATGCAAGTTATTATTATAAAAAGTGTTTGGGGACCCGGGTCTTGCCCCAGGGGACATGTATCAATGCAAAAAAAAGTTTTAAAAACAACTGTTTTTTCAGGAGCAGTGATTGTAATAATGCTTAAAGCAAAACAATAAAAGTGAAATATTCCTTTAAATATCATGCTTGGGGGGTGACTATAGTATGCCTGTAAAGTGGTGCATTTTTCCCGTGTTTAGAACAGTCCCTGCATAAAATGACATTTCTAAAGGAATAAAAGTCATTTAAAACTTCTTGCGGCTGTAATGTAATGTTGCCCCCCTCCCCCCCCCAGCCCATTACCAGACCCTTTTTGTCTGGTATGGATATTAAGGGGAACCCCGCACCCAAATTTAAAATAAAAAGGTGTGGGGCCCATAGGCGCTATATACTCTGAACAGCAGCAGTATGCAGGTGGTCCCCGGGTTACAAACAAGATAGGAACTGTAGGTTTGTTGTTAAGTTGAATCTGTTTGTAATTTGGAACAGATACATTTTGTATGTGTAGCTCCAGCCAAAAAATCTATTTTTAAGCTTTTTGGATAACATAGGGAAGGGTTATCATCACCCCTGTAACATTTGTTTTGCTGTCTGTGCCCCTGTTCAGAAGATTTCACCTCACTTTCTGTCCCAATGACAATTGGATTAAAAAAATTGTGGGTTATTAGGGAAACAAGGATTGGTGATAAAGCATCAGTTGAGACACCTTTTTCCCATATTAACTCTTACAGGAGAGAATTTCCCTTCCTAGGGGTAGATTTCCTCTCACTTCCTGTTGTCTCCCTCTGTTTCTAAGTAGGCGTCGCTTGTAAGTCAGATGTTTGAAAATAGGGGACCGCCTGTATATACTATATGGCCTGCCCTATACACTCTGCAGAAAATTGGGCCTTAGGTGGTACCAGAACACTGTAAGCCCCAGAAACAGGCCCTGCTGTGAAATATTAGATCAAAAATTGTAATTACGCACCCCTGTTAAACAGGGGCATAAAAATTGGGCCTTACGGGGTGGTGGTGGCACAACACTGTAAAGCCTCACAGATACTTTTGTTGAGCACAGAAACAGGCCCTGCTGTGAAATATTAGATCAAAAATTGTAATTACATGCCCCTGTTAAACAGGGGCAGAAAAATTGGGCCTTAGGCAGTGGTGGTGGTGCCCTGAACCGAAAATGTTCCTAGAAGCTATCATCATGAAGATTGAGGAGGAATAAGATAGTCACTCAGCATAATAGGATATGCAGTCTTCAAGGGATCCCACATCCATAGAAAAATCAATCGGTTACATCAGCATCAGGTGCTTGGTACCTGGTGATCCAAGACTGATTCATTTTTATGAATGTGAGCCGATCAACAGAGTCTGTGGACAGGTGCACTATGTGATCGGTTACAAAGCCTCCAGCAGCACTGAATGTGCGTTCAGAAAGAAAGCTGGATGCAGGACAGGCCAGTAGCTCAATTGCATATTGAGCAAGCTCTGGCCAGTGGTCCATCCTCAAGCCCCAGTAACCCAGTGGATGTTCTGGTGGAAAGGTCTCCAAGTCTGATCTTGCCCCTAGATATTCCTGCACCATGTAATTCGGACACTGGCTATGGTTGCTGGAACCGATCAGACCTGCGCGCTGAGGACTGAAGAATTGTCTGAAGGCATCGGTCAGCTGGCCACCTTCTCCACCGCTCTTTCTGTGACTGAACAAAGCCTCAGCAACACGTTGTCCAGCATCTGGAAATTGTAACCTCCCAGGCTCTGGAAACACATTGCACAAACCTTTCTGCAAGGCCTCCCGAACACGTTTCATCCTCTGCTTCCTCTGCGAAGACAGGATAAGTTCTGCAACCTTACCCATGTAACGTGGATCAAGAAGGGTTGCCAGCCAGTAATGATCCCTCTCCTTGATACCATGAATCCTAGGGTCCTTTCGCAGGCTTTGCAGGATCAGGGAGTCCATGCAGCGTAAGTTTGCAGAGGCCTCGGGGTCACTAAGGATCACATGATCCTCAACCACCTCCTCCCAGCCACGTACAACTCCATGGGTTTGTGGGGACTGAAAACGATCCCTTGAAGACTGCTGCTTATGCTGAGTGTTATCCTCCACCTCCATGCTGACACAATCCTCCTCCTCTTCTGCTTCCTGTGTGATCGGCGGGCCTGCAGGAATACTAGTATCTGGATAAATGGGGCTTTGAGAGGTAAGAAAGTCCTCCTCTTTCTCTCACTGTTCTGCCTCAAGTGCCCTGTCCATTATTCCATGAAGCGTGTGCTCCAACAGGAAGACAAGAGGGACAGTATCACTGATGCATGCACTGTCACTGCTCACCATTCTCGTGGCCTCCTCAAGTGTTGACAGGACAGTGCATGCATCCTTGGTCAGTAGCCACTGGCGTGGCCAAAAAAAACCAAGCTCCCCTGACCCTGTCCTGGTGCCATACTCACACAGGAACTCATTAATGGCCCTCTGCTGCATGTGCAGCTGCTGCAGCATTGCCAATGTTGAGTTACACCTGGTGGGCATGTCACAAATGAGGCGGTTCTTGGGCAGGTTGCATTCTCTTTGAATGTCAGCCAGACTAGCACTGGCATTATATGACCGGTGGAAATGACCACAGACTTTCCTGGCCTGCCTCAGGAGATCCTGTAAGCCAGTGTACCTGCTCAAGAACCGCTGCATCACCAAATTCAGGATGTGAACCAAACAGGGTCAAGTGTCCCTGTCGGAGGGCGGAGAGGAGGTTGGTACCATTGTCGCATACAACCATTCCTGGCTGAAGCTGGCATGGCATCAACCACCTGTGAGCCTGCCCCTGCAGAGCTGACAGAATCTCTGCCCCAGTGTGGCTCCTGTCCCCTAAGCAGACCAACTCAAGCACCGCATGGCATCTTCTTGCCTGAGTGCTTGCGTAACCCCTTGAACGCCTACGGAGCACCACTGGTTCAGAGGAGAAATCGGCAGAGGAAGAGGCCATAGAGCAAGAAGAAGAGGAGGGGGTGGAGGAGAGAGCTGTGGTAGAATCACCACTAGCATTTTGGAGGCGTGGTGGCGGAACAAGTTCCAACAATACTGAAACCTGTCCTGCATCTTTCCCAGTTGCCAGCAGAGTTACCCAGTGCACCGTGAAAGAAAGGTAACATCCCTGTCCATGCCTGCTGGACCATGAGTCAGCAGTAATATGCACCTTACTGCTGACTGCCCTGTCCAACGAGGCAAAGACATTGCCTCCCACATGCTGGTAGAGAGCCGGAATGGCCTTCCGTGAAAAGAAATGGCGTTGGGAACCTGCCATTGAGGTACCGCACATTTCAAAAATTTATGAAAGGGGGCAGAGTCTACCAGCTGAAAAGGCAGCAGTTGCAGTGTTAGCAATTTGGCCAAGCTAACATTCAGACGCTGAGCATGTGGATGGCTGGGACCGAATTTCTTTCGACAGTTTAGCAACTGGGGTAGGGAAATTTGCCTGCTAAAATCCGATGTTGGTGTACCGCTAGCAGATTGGCCGCAAGTACTTGGGATGTATGGCAGTATGCTGCAGCTCGGGGAACATGACTGCCAGTTTCTTGACCTTCTTGGGCACCCCCTCTCTCTAGGCTCAATTTACTCCCTTTCCCAACCTGGGTACCATCAGCGGAGCCTTCAAATCGCTGCGCATCCTGCTGCAGCATGTACCTGACACTGTGGTCAAATAGTTCGGGGGACTCCTCCGTGCATGATGGTGGGGCTAGGGAAGGAGTGACAGTTCTTATATAATTGCGGGCGGGGCCACCCTGTGACCCCGCCCCCCTCTGACGCATGTGGACTTCACACAACGGGAACCTCCCATAGATGCGGATCATCCGGAGAACGAAGCGGGGAAGAGGACGCCGGAGGAAGATGCAGACGAGTAGACCGAAAGAAGAAGAAGAGGATCGGAAGAAGAAAAGGAAGACAGCCCATCCCTAATAACAACTATAGGTGTACTGTATGTATTGTGTACTGTGTACACCACCAGAAAAGTAGTAGCAACTGCACTAGGGGTACACGGTACTGTGTACACCAACAGAAGTGTAATAACAACTATGGGTGCACTGTATGTATTGTATACACCACCAGGAAAGTAGTAGCAACTGCACTAGGGATGCACGGTACTGTGTACACCAACAGAAGTGTAATAACAACTATGGGTGTACTGTATGTATTGTGTACTGTGTAAACCACCAGAAAAATAGTAGCAACTGCACTAGGGGTGCACGGTACTGTGTATACCAACAGAAGTGTAATAACAACTATGGGTGTACTGTATGTATTGTGTATTGTGTACACCACCAGAAATGTAGTAGCAACTGCACTATGGGTGCACAGTACTGTGTACTGTGTACACCGCCTGAAGTATATAAGAAAAAGTACACCAGGAATGGCCTGCAGTCAGATATAGCTAAACTGGATACGGGGGCGTGGCTTGGCGCGCGATGGAGATGGCAGCCTAAACGAGGAGCTCCGTCAGACTAACGGCCCAAGCCAGTCCTTTCTGCCGCACTACAAGCGACGATGAGCAGACAGAATCGTCTCCCACAGCACACTCGTTCACGCCGCTCTACCGCTGCATCAGCTGGGAGGAATATCTCAGAGATTTTCAAGAACCAAGCCGTGATACAGAGAGTGACTGCAGGAGGGAAGATGGCGCCGGTGCAGCGCGAGGAGGATATCAGCGAGGATTCCCTGTCTGCTACAGAGGATAATGGTAGGAGAGAGACACGTCCTGACCATCCACTAACTTATGCAGACATGTCAGTCTTTGCAGCTGACATCAAAGCCTCTTTCTCTGCGGCTATCACGGACCTCAAAACCAACCTGTTAGTTCTCACAGAGAAAATGGCCACCGCTGAAACAGCAGGGAAACACAGAGACAGAGCCATAAGCAGACTAGACAGAGTGGTCTCATCTCACGCACACCACTTTATTGAGATGAACAGACACCTGGAAGACCTCGATAACAGGGGGAGACGGTGTAACATCAGAGTTCGAGGTATACCGGAATCGGTTGATGCAGACCAAATATCCCATGCACTGCAGAGAGTTTTCAATAGCCTCCTGGAGAGACCAGAGGACACGGACATTGAATTTGTTAGAGCGCACAGAGCTCTAAGAGCCAGAGGCCCAGACACACTTCCTCCTCGTGACATCATTTGCTGCCTGCAAAGCTTCTCCCTGAAAGAAGAGATCATGCACAAGGCGCGCAGAAATGAGCAGATTATCTTCAACGGCGCCCACATAACTTTATTTCAAGACCTTTCCCAAATCACGCTGAAAAATCGCAGGGCCCTGCGACCCTTGTTAGAGGCGTTACGGGCAAAAGATCTTCGGTACACGTGGCGCTTCCCCTTTGCCCTTTCAGTGTCACACAATGGCAAACAACACTTTCTCCGCACTCCAAGTGATCTTCAGGAGTTCTGCAGCGCCCTACAGCTAGGTGAGATTGACCTACCGGAGTGGTATCAGGAGTTTCTACTCCCAACCGGAGACAGAAGCCCACCATACTCCCCTACGGTGACGCCTGAGAAGCATCAAGCCAAGAAACAAAAGCAGAATCGGCTGGACGGATCAATCGCTGGCACTCCAAGGGGCAAAGCACATTCCTCCAGGATGCTACTAGATGCGTGAGTGAGAGGATGCCACCGCAAACTGTTGTTTTGTTTTGTTTAGGTTCCATCTCACACCCTAGCATATGCACTAAATTGAACAGACGCTCTGTTTTTGCTACAGTTAAGGCTCCACACAAGGTCCCCCCATTCCGGATTATTGGACACTTAGAGGAAGAGGCACACCACTATTAATGTCCGCAAGGCAGAGAACTGGGCACCTATCAACCACACATATAGGGGGTACTACAAGATCCCTGTGGTGAAACACGCTAACCTTGCCCCACTCCCGGTGAACCTATCAGCCTAACGGGAATATGGGGGGAAAGATAGCTGCCCAGGGCGTTGATATGTTTTCCACTCAGAACACATGACACAGCTTGCTGGAAGATTTGTCCCCACGGAAAGCCCTCTGTTGGATTATGGTAGGGGCTCGGCCTACCCAGAGACCTAACAAGATCCGCAAACCTCCTGTACATTTCAAATGTTTACATATACCGGATGGGGACTTTTAGCTCACTGTAGAGTTTCTGCATATACTTACTGCAGAGAGTTTCTGTTTTTTTTTTCTTTTTATTCTGTTTTTTTTTATATATATTCCCTTTGTTTCTTGGTTCCTGCACTAAGTGATTCCCGTATGGGAAGGGGAAGGGGAAAGGAGGGGAGGCGACTATGCCTTTCACGTCCTAACCCCGCTACCCCACATGTTTCTACAAGTTATAATGGATATTGCTTGTCCCGCTCCACTGGTTGGAGCACCGCTCTAACAGCTCAAGCGGCAGAAGAGACCATCAGGCACTAACCATTAGCTGAAAGAGGCCGTGGTCTGGCTATCCTAAGTCCCTGACAGTTCATTTCATACCTTTTTTTTTTTTTTTTTTTTGTTAAAGTTGGGTCTGGTATCTGACCGCGAGCCTTCTACGCCCCCACAGAGTGTGTCAGAGGGGTTATAAACCCACTCTCACACACTAAATATTGATCCACTCAGACGTTGTTATTGTCTGGGAGGGTTGTAAATCTCACTCTCCGTACTCTTACTTCTAATTTCCTACTATTCTCACATCTTTCAATCTATCTCTTTTTACTTTTCTTAGTCACTGATTGAGGTGGTACAACGACGTTTTAGTATTTAAACTCTAACAGGTACTTCTTTTCTAGTTGTGATCACAGGAATTGTTTGGGGTCTCTCTCTGAGCCTGAATAATGGCCTACTCCGCGTTGGGCCGGACCCCTACGGTGGTATCCCACAACGTCAAAGGCCTAAATGTTCCGGAGAAACGCACTACCCTCTTGCGGGAATTAAAAAAAGGTAAGCCTAAAATTGTTTTCCTGCAGGAGACCCATTTTAAGACAAACCAGGTTCCCAGGCTCACCGACTCCTACTTCACAGAGGCACACCATGCCACAAACGACAGTTCCAAATATAAGGGAGTGACAATATTACTCAGTAGGGAGGCTGCATTCGAGATCACAGACAAATTGGTTGATCCGGGGGGGAGATATGTTTTTGTCAAAGGGAAGTGTTCTGGAGTACCCACCACATTAGCAAATGTTTACTTCCCCAATACTGCCCACCTGTCCTTCTGCAAAAAATTGATGAGGGAGTTAGAGGGTTTCAGCACAGGCCGTCTAATTCTAGGGGGAGATTTCAACATTCCCTTAAACCCGTTAGTAGACACGTCAACAGGGAAAACCTTCATCACCTATAAGATATTAAAAAAAATCAAAACTCTCCTTCACTCCTTAGACTTAGTTGATACGTGGCGCTACCTACATCCTGAGGATAAAGACTTCTCTTTCTATTCAATCCCCCATGACCGTCACTCTAGGATTGATTACATCTTTATCACACAGAGGGATCTCCATATAGTCAGAGAGGCAAACATAGGGATACAGACAATTTCTGACCACGCCCCAGTCTCCATTGGCCTAAACCTGACCGATTGCCCGGTCGGTTCGGGAACTTGGAGACTGAATTCCTCTCTATTAACAGATCCAGGTCTGCTATATACACTGACCGCAGCTCTGAAAGAGTTCTTCAAGCATAACGTGACCCCGGGCATGGACCCGCTGATGGTTTGGGAGGCCCACAAGTGTTCCATCAGGGGAGAGCTAATAAGGATGGGGGCACAAAAAAAGAAAGACCAAGAAAAGGAAATTTCCCAACTAACACAAAAAATACGCCGCCTAGAAACCTTACACAAGCAATCCCTGACATCCAGTTCGGCAACCACCCTCCTCGAGACAAGACTGACCCTTAAACAACTTTTAGAACATAAAACGAAACGCTTCCTTTTCTTCAGGAAAAAAATATACTACGAGCAGGGCGACAAACCCGGCCGTTTACTCGCCAGGGCCTTGCGCGGACCCACCACTAAATATAACATTCCAGGCATTCAAAATAAGGGAGGTAGGGTAGACAGAACAACGGACAAAATAGCACAACACTTCCAGGACTTCTACTCCAATTTATATAACCTCCCAACCCAACATAGACCACATGACTTACAAGGAGAAAGGCTCCAGGTGATGCGGGACTTCTTGAGGGATTCGGAACTTCCTTCGCTCACAGCGGGGGACGCCGCGTCACTCGAGAGTCCCATAGACCTGTCGGAACTCAAACTCGCCATTAAAGACCTAAAACAAGGTAAGAGCCCGGGCCCTGACGGATTCACGGCCATATACTATAAGACATTCGTCGAGACATTGTCCCCACACCTCCAAGACGCACTAAATACCCTTTCAAAACCTAGAACGATCCCCCCAGAATTTTTATCAGCCTTTATTACAGTGTTACCCAAACCAGACAAGGACCCACTTCACTGTTCTAGCTACAGGCCTATATAGCTACTAAATCTAGACGTGAAGATACTGGCCAAAATCATCTCCAACAGACTGAAACCTCTACTTCATAATGTGATAGGACCGGAACAGGCAGGCTTTATGCCTGGAAGAGAGGCAAGGGATAATGTCACCAAAGCCCTAAACCTGATTTACGCTGCCCATGGGCGAAAGATCGAGGGTCTTCTCCTGTCTACGGACGCGGAGAAGGCCTTCGATCGAGTAGCATGGGACTACATGTTTGAAACTTGTAGACACATAGGCCTGGGACCAGGAATGATGGGCTGGATAACCTCCCTGTACCAAAACCCCTCAGCTAGACTCAAAATAAATGGTTCACTATCTGATAAAGTAAGCATAAACAATGGAACAAGACAGGGCTGCCCATTGTCGCCCCTGCTATTCATAATCTCACTAGAACCATTTGTTAGACGAATTATAGCGAACACGGCCATAAAGGGATTTGAGGTCACAGAGCGTGAATTCAAAGTAGCTGCATATGCCGATGACCTACTCTTCTTCTTGACTGACCCGCATATATCCATCCCCTCCCTCCTGAGAGAGTTCGCTTTATTTGGTTATATTTCTAACCTTAAGATAAACTTTTCGAAATCGGAGGCGTTGAACATTTCACTCCCAAAACAAACACTAAAGACACTCCAAGACAATAGCCCATTCAAGTGGGAAACACAGGCTGTCAAATACCTAGGAGTATGGCTAACACCTAGATTGTCCGAAATTTTCTCCCGAAACTTTCTCCCCCTTCTCAGAGTCATAGAAAAAGACTTACAAACATGGCACACAGGGTTTTTCTCGTGGTTTGGCAGGGTGGCCGTTTGCAAAATGGCCATACTGCCTAAAATTCTATATTTATTGCGCACACTCCCCATTAAAATCCCACAAAGCTTCTTTAAATCGCTTCAGGCCCTACAAATGCGATTCATTTGGGCACACAAGCCACCACGTATTAAATTCTCTCTACTAACAAGAGCCAAAGCAATGGGTGGGTTAGGGATACCAGACTTTAAAATGTACTACCAGGCCACACATATTGCCAGGATCGTAGACTGGCATTGCCATGGCGGTATAAAAGATTGGGTGTCGTTAGAAAACGACTTGAGCCCAATCCCCCTACGGTTCTCCCCCTGGATACCAAAACTCAAATACCCCCCGACTCTGAAAGCCCACCCTTTGATAGGGACCACTCTAGAAATTTTTCACCATCTAACTAAACAACCCAAATTTTCTTCACCTCTCAGTCCTCTCACCCCACTGCAAAACAACCCAGACTTCCCGCCTGGAATGGGGAACCGCCTGCTACACTCCTCAGATCACAAACTACCACTTCTGACTTCCCACTGCTTTGACAATAAGACAATGAAAGACCTGACTAATCTAAAGATTGACAACGATATACCTTCCCTCCCCCTGTGGTCGTACTTTCAGGTCAGAAGTTACGTTAACAATGCCACCCGTAGGAGACACTTCACTAGAGAGCCCACTGAGTTGGAGTCGGTGTGCCTAAAAGGAGAACAGGTCGAAAAGACCACATCAGTGGCTTACCAATGGTTACAAAACTCGAAAAAACCCACGGATAACAGGCTCAGAGAGAGATGGTCGGAATGCCTTGACATGACAATTTCAGATACCCAATGGGAGAGAGCCTGTATTATGGCGCACAAATGCTCCTTAAGCACGAGAATACAAGAGACGGCTTATAAAATGCTCACGCATTGGTATGCAACCCCAGCAAAGATCCACAAATGGTTCCCCCAGACACCTGACACGTGCTGGAGGTGCAACAAAGAAAAAGGTACTCTAATGCACATTTGGTGGCAATGTGAACGAATAACATCGTACTGGAATAGGGTTAAAGAGATAATCTGTCGAATCACGGAGACCAAGCTCGAACTTAACGCAGCATGTTGCCTACTCCACATTACAAATTTTACCTTTAAAAGATACAAAAACTCTCTCACCAGACATCTACTAAATGCGGCCAAATCTCTCATTCCATTGTATTGGAAATCAATCACAGTCCCTTCTCTGAAAGACTGGTTGAAAAAAATTTCAGAAATCTGCGAAATGGAAGACACACGGGCACAGTCAGAAGAAAAGGTAGAACGTTATCACGAAACTTGGTCTCCCTGGTTCATATATAGATACTCCCAAGATTATGAAAATTTGGTTGAGTGACTGGTCAATACGTACCTTTAATGGGCAGAACACATAACCATGTAACATCCTGAACCACTCTGTTATACTGAACTTGAGAAAATGCATTAGAAGTTGGAACCCAATGAGCTCTTAACAGCTCCCTCAATTCACTGTGACATATAGGTCTTAACACCTACCTTTCCGCTAATTCTCTCACCTCCTCTCTTCATATCTCCACCTTGTTCTTTCCCTACTCACCAAACAAATGCAGATTTCAAAAAGATACTTACAGGTGGGCATAGTTCCCAGAACGCATAGAAGTTCATATGTAGAGACAGCTTGTTTAACTGTCAGAATGCGCTGCTATGACTCACTGACATGATAAATACGACCTTGCTTTTAAGTTTGACACCAACTGATTGATGTATATCAAATCTTATCTGCACTCATGTATGTTTTTATATGCTTAATATTTTTTCAATAAACTACTTTATGAAAAAAAAAAAAAAAAAACTGGATACAGTGGATAGATATATACGAGACTGTCTGTATATATAATAAATACACTGCAGCTAACTGAATAAGCTGCCTGCCTGAAGTATATTAGAAAAAGTACACCAGGAACGGCCTGCAGTCAGATATAGCTAAACTGGATACAGTGTGGATATATAAATATATATATATATCTATATATATATATATATATATATATATAGGAGACTGTCTGTATATATATATATATATATATATATATATATATATATATATTAAATACACTGCAGCTAACTGAATAACCTGCCTGCCTGCTCAATCTAAATGACACTCTCTCCATCCACGCCAACACACTACACGGGGCCGACGTGCAGGCAGCCTTATATAGTGTGAGGCATGGACTTAGTCCCCCTGAGCCATGATTGTCAAAAGGCACCCTGTCTGAGGGTGCAGGGATTGGCCAAAGCATGCAGGTCATGGTGCATGCTTTGGCCAATCGTCATACAGTATCATTATGGGCCATTATGCGCCGCTCGAATTTGGCGCGAATGGCCCATAATGTTCGGTTTTTGACGAACGGACGAACGGGCGAACAGCCAATGTTTGTGTCAAACTCATGTTCGACCCGAACATAAAGCTCATTCCTACTCAGCTGTAATGCTATCTCAACTACAGACCCCTCCCTTGTGTTATGGAAAGGAGAGCTGTAGTCCTAATATGCTTCATGCCTTAAGGTGACAATGCTGCTTTTCCATAGATACAGTACAGTAAGTGAGTGCTGTCATCCTAGGATAGCAAGGATGTTGCTGGAAGAATTACCAGGTACAAATAAAGGGAGAAATTATAAAAGAAAAACTAAGGACTGGTAAGATGCAATATATTACATTTTGTCCTTGGGTTTAGATATACTTTAGGATGGGGGCTGGCAACCCAACGATTGCAATCTACCTGTCAACCACAGACAGGTGACCAGGGCCGGTGCTAAACTATTTTGAGCACTAGGTGAGACCAGCTACTTGCACCCCTGAAAAAAAAAGCTCCTAACAGTGAGACTATTGTGGAGGGCTGGAGGGTGGATGTTTGTCAATGATTCCCCACCATCCAGTATACAATATTTGCCCATATACTATCTATATGAGAGAGAGAGAGAGGAATTGGGGATATGAGAGAGGGGGGAGGATGAGAGAGGGGGATTGGGGATCAGAGAGGGGGGAGGATGAGAGAGGGGGTGAGGGTGAGAGAGGGGGAAGGATGAGAGAGGGAGGGACGATGAGAGAGAGGGGGTTGGGGATGAGAGAGGGAGGGGGGATGAGAGAGGGGGGATTGGGGATGGGAGAGGGAGGATGAGAGAGGGGGGAGGATGAGAGAGGGAGAATTGAGGATGAGAGAGAGGGTTAGGATAAGAGAAGGGGGAGGATGAGAGAGGGAGGGAGGATGAGAGAGGGGGATTGGGGATGAGAGAGGGGGAGGATGAGAGAGGGGGGATTGGGGATGAGAGAGAGGGGGAGGATGAGAGAGGGGGAAGGATGAGAGCGGGAGGGAGGATGAGAGAGGGGGGATTGGGGATGAGAGAGGGGGGATGAGAGAGGGGGGATTGGGAATGGGAGAGGGGGGGTGAGAGAGGGGGCTTTGGGGATGGGAGAGGGTGGATGAGAGAGGGGGGAGGATGAGAGAGGGAGTATTGGGGATGAGAGAGAGGGTTAGGATGAGAGAGGGGGGAGGATGAGAGAGGGAGGGAGGATGAGAGAGGGGGATTGGGGATGAGAGAATGGAGGAGGATGATAGAGGGGGATTAGGTATGAGAGAGGGGGAGGATGATAGAGAGGGGGAGGATGATAGAGAGAGTTTGGATTGGGGATGGGGGAGAGGATGAGAGAGGGGAAATGAGAGAGGGGGAGGATGAGAGAGAGGGGCCCCTAGCAGTGTCTGCAGTCCCTTCTGTGCACCCCTTGTCCCAGTCTGTGGGAAAGTGTGTACCTCCTTCCTTAGATGTTCACGCTGGCCAGCAGCAGGCCATTCTTCTGGCTGATGAGGATGGGGGTGCTCTGTTCTATGCCATTAGACCTCGGACTGCCCCGGGTAGCAGTCCCTGGCTGCATGCACCCTTTGCCGGTCCTCGGGGGGGTCCAATCAGCTCATCCTTCGGCCGATGTCAGAGCTGGAAGTGGAGACCAGAGAGGAGGTTTTGTGGAATCTAGCCTCTGGGTGGTGCTGCCGCGTCAGGGTGGGTGAGCCTGTTTCTCCTCACCTCTCTGGTGGTCAGGGAGCTCTTCTCCCTCCCTCGCATCTCACTGCTCCTGCCTTGCCTGCTGCGCCGCCACTGGTCCAGGCCTGCACAGTGTGAGTGACACACAGTCAGCAGCACTATTCCAGAGGAGCCGTGTTGGCCGCCGCCGGGCAGGCAACGAACCACATGAGTGATCCATGATCCATCCGAGCCAGCTTGCACCCTCGCTAGGCTAGACTAGGCTGCAGTGAGCCCCTAGGTGGCAGTGCGCCCTAGGCGGCTGCCTAATTCGCCTAGTGGGAGCACCGGCCCTGCAGGTGACAGGTAGATTGTGAAACTGTCCCTGCTTTGCTGACCCCCGCTTGCATTCTGCTCCTTCCCCCTGTCTCTGCCACTCTCATTCTCATGGCAGAGTGGAGGGAGGAAAGCAGCTCAGCTCATTGCCCTATTGACACCATTCATTGCCCTACTGACACCATCCCCTTCCCTACTGATGAGAGATGGTCAATCCACTGCCTTACTGACACCGTTCACTGCCCTACTGACACTGTTCACTGCCCAACTGACACCGTTCACTGCACTACTGACATCGTCCACTGTCCTACTGACACCGTTCACTGCCCTACTGATACAATCCACTGCCCTACTGACCACATCCACCACTCTACTGACACCATCCACTGCCCTGCTGATACAATCCACTGTCCTACTGACATTGTCCACTGCTCTACTGACATCTTTGATCTCTTTCATGTTGTTTAGGTAGATCTCCACCTCTCAAAGGTGGCCTACCTCTGCTTTAAGGGGTCTATTAAAAAAAATGCTGTATGAATGTGGCAAACATTTACACAGCCACAATGAAGAAACACATTTAGTATAATATGATAATTTCCCAGGATCATAAGTTTAACAACTAATGGCCATAATGCAGTGTTTTGAAATACCCCAATCAGGAAAATTAGGACCACTAGATGGAGCTTATAATGTTAGGAAATAACCATATTACACATTTGATGTGGATTTTTGGTTGCAGCTGTGAGTTCATGCGTTTTGTACATCCTTACTGCTTATTGTGCTGCCTAATCAAATAACCCTGTAACTGTTTTTTAAAGTAACCTAAATAGCAATTTGGATACAAATGTGTTAATAAGACCAAGTACTTTTGTTTCTGTTGCAGGATAAAAAGCCATAACTAAATAACTTAATACCAAAACATATTTTGTTGAAAGAGTGAAATTATATTTAAAATAAATGAACATACTATCAAAATTAATTGTCTGTGAAACTAGTTATCCAGCAATGTATGCCATTTCAAGATAATGTAGCAATTAATTACTCTAAGTAACCTGCAGTTCATCTCATTGCCATTATACTTCAGAGACCTCTACAGGCCTTTATTAGGATAAAAGGTCAAAAAGTATAATTTCTGTATAAAAATGCTAACACCAATGTAATCCTGTAAATGCAAAATCTTTCATGAAAATTGCCATGATAACTAGTACACTTTCCAGTAATTGTTCCACACCCAATACACAAATCTGGTCATAGACATTAGACTACTTGCATGTCAAAGATTTTTTATTAAAGATCATTCAAAACTGAACTCCAGATAAATGGCTAAATGCACAGATACAATACATATGTAGCCCTCTTTTGTGAGGGGGGGGGGGGGGTATGAGAAATGGCAAGGGGTCCTCCTAAATTATTATAGATCAAAACAGGTAGAGGATGTCAAACTCTCTTGCCTCTCCTCACTTGCGTCTGAGATAATATTGTGTTTTCAGGGACTGAACTAGAAGTGTTGAGCTAGAGACATCAGAATCTGCAGTCCAACCATTCTCATGGGTATCAGGAAGATCAGGTGAGAGGTCTGCCTGAAACTGGAATAGGTTGCCTAAGGAATAGGCAACAAATGATTTATATGCCAGGCTTGGAACCTGTCTTCTGGTCCCTTTAGATAGCTTGCTGTCAAGCTCTTCCCATCCACAGTTTTCAGTAACAGAAGACAATCCTGAATGTATATATAGAGCATCAGCTAAAATGTTCTTTGGGCCTGGTTTGTACTTCAGAGTGAATTGATAATTGGATAAGGCTGCCAGCCAGCGATGTCCTGTGGCATCCATTTTGGCAGTGGTTAGGATATACAGTGGGGATGGAAAGTATTCAGACCCCCCTAAATTTTTCACTCTTTGTTATATTGCAGCCATTTGCTAAAATCATTTAAGTTCATTTTTTCCTCATTAATGTACACACAGCACCCCATATTGACAGAAAAACACAGAATTGTTGACATTTTTGCAGATTTATTAAAAAAGAAAAACTGAAATATTACATGGTCCTAAGTATTCAGATCCTTTGCTCAGTATTTAGTAGAAGCACCCTTTTGATCTAATACAGCCATGAGTCTTTTTGGGAAAGATGCAACAAGTTTTTCACACCTGGATTTGGGGATCCTCTGCCATTCCACCTTGCAGATCCTCTCCAGTTTTGTCAGGTTGGATGGTAAACATTGGTAGACAGCCATTTTTAGGTCTCTCCAGAGATGCTCAATTGGGTTTAAGTCAGGGCTCTGGCTGGGCCATTCAAGAACAGAGTTGTTGTGAAGCCACTCCTTCATTATTTTAGCTGTGTGCTTAAGGTCATTGTCTTGTTGGAAGGTAAACCTTCGGTGCAGTCTGAGGTCCTGAGCACTCTGGAGAAGATTTTCATCCAGGATATCCCTGTACTTGGCCGCTTTCATCTTTCCCTCGATTGCAACCAGTCATCCTGTACCTGCAGCTGAAAAACACCCCCACAGAATGATGCTGCCACCACCATGCTTCACTGTTGGGACTGTATTGGACAGGTGATAAGCAGTGCCTGGTTTTCTCCACACATACCGCTTAGAATTAAAGCCAAAAAGTTCTATTTTGGTCTCATCAGACCATAGAATCTTATTTCTCACCATCTTGGAGTCCTTCAGGTGTTTTTTTTAGCAAACTCCATGCAGGCTTTCATGTGTTTTGCACTGAGGAGAGGCTTCCGTCGGGCCACTCTGCCATAAAGCCCCGACTGGTGGAGGGCTGCAGTGATGGTTGACTTTCTACAACTTTCTCCCATCTCCCGACTGCATCTCTAGAGCTCAGCCACAGTGATCTTTGGGTTCTTCTTTACCTCTCTTACCAAGGCTCTTCTCCCCCGATAGCTCATTTTGGGCGGACGGCCAGCTCTAGGAAGGCTTCTGGTCATCTCAAACATCTTCCATTTAAGAACTATGGAGGCCACTGTGCTCTTAGGAACCTTAAGTGCAGCAGAATTTTTTTTGTAACCTTGGCCAGATCTGTGCCTTGCCACAATTCTGTCTCTGAGCTCTTCAGGCAGTTTCTTTGACCTCATGATTCTCATTTGCTCTGACATGCACTGTGAGCTGTAAGGCCTTATAAAGACAGGTGTGTGGCTTTTCTAATAAAGTCCAATCAGTATAATCAAACACAGCTGGACTCAAATGAAGGTGTAGAACCATCTCAAGGATGATCAGAACAAATGGACAGCACCTGAGTTAAATATATGAGACTCGTGGCTGTATTAGATCAAAAGGGTGCTTCTACTAAATACTGAGCAAAGGATCTGAATACTTAGGACCATGTGATATTTCAGTTTTTCTTTTTTAATAAATCTGCAAAAATGTCAACAATTCTGTGTTTTTCTGTCAATATGGGGTGCTGTACATTAATGAGGACAAAATGAACTAAAATGATTTTAGCAAATGGCTACAATATAACAAAGAGTGAAAAATTTAAGGGGGTCTGAATACTTTCCGTCCCCACTGTACATCAAAGGATTATTATCTGTTCTTACTTCAAACATACCGCTATACAGACAATCATGACAATCATGAAACTTATCAACGATGGTCCTTTTAAGTGCCAGGATCTCCAACTTGTGGACTGGGTAGTTGCATTCACTAGGAATGAGGCTTCGGCTGATGAAGGCTATTGGTCGTAACCCAGCTGGATACTGTTAGTACGACACTCTACCAAATTCTTCAAACTTAGCATCCATGTGGAGCACATTTGGTTTCTGGGCATCAGCATATTCTAAAATTGGTGCTCCTGTCAGCTTATTTTTCAATTGAGTGAAAGCCTCTTCACATGAAGAAGTCCAGTGGTCCCCAAAAGAAGTTTTTAAAAGAAGACCTGTTTTAATTCCCTTGATTGCACATATCAGTCTTCAACAGGTCATGAAAAGCTTTGGCCACTTTTGAATACCCTTCTACAAATCTGTGGTAGTAAAAAAGTAAAAAAGCAAAGAACGTAACCCTGTAATATTCTGAGGCCAGTTCACCATTTTTCCAGCTTTGGCTGGATCAGTAGCCACTCCTTCAGCAGAGACGATGTGAGCCACATAGGTGACCTACAGAAATTGCACTTGTCTGCTGACAATTTCAGATCTTCTTTCAGGTGATATAATGCTCTCATGAGTTGTTCTTCATGCTCTTCTAGCCTAGCCCCAAACACAATAATGTCATCAAGGTACACAAGGCATTCTGTGGGTACTAGATCATGCAAAACTCCTTTCAGCAACTTTGAAATGTTGCAGGTACACCTCCTATGCTTTCTGACATGCGAGTAAATTGATAGAAGCCCAAATTACATATAAGGCTTCTCTTGATCTTTGGGTGCCATTGGAACTTGGTAGTAGCCAGACCAAAGGTCTAGCACAGTGAACCAACAATTTCCATTTAAGGCCTCCAGAGCTTCTTCAATTCTGGGCAGTGTATAGTGATCAGGTATTGTCCTCAGATTCACAGTACCATAATCTACACACAAGTGGATGGCTCTGCATTTTTTTCTCATCACCACAATAGAGGAGGCATAGGGACTCTTATTGTCCACAATGATGCCCTCGTCTTTCATCTGGTGTAGTGTCTGCCTTAGCTCATTCACTTTTTTTGTGCTATCCTCCGGGGTTTCTCTCTAAAAATAAAAACAACTAAGACAACACCCCTAGACTAGTTATTGAGGAAGAATGTGGCTGCGATCTGTGCCTGGCTGCCGGACAATCCACTGGGGAGAACCTAGGCAAAATTCCAGCGGCTCTTTCGGGAGTAAGCACTACTTATGTATTCTTAACCGCTTAATCGCCGTTCTGCTTTTAAGGAAGACAGAGATCTTGTGTTTCTGCTAAGCAGGAACACGGATCTTTGTCGTTCTACAGTTAAACCATCCCCCACACAGTAAGAAAGCACTCCCAGTTAACACATTTAACCCTTTGATCGCCCCTGATGTTAACCCCTTCCCTGCCAGTGTCATTAGTACAGTGGCAGTGCATTTTTTAGCACTGATCATTGTATTAGTGTCACTGGTCCCCAAAAAGTGTCACTTAGTGTCAGATTTGTCCGCCGCAATGTCGCAGTCCCACTAAAAATTGCTGATCGCCACTAATACTAGTAAAAAAAAAGTCCATTAATCTATCCCATAGTTTGTAGACGCTATAACTTTTGCGCAAACCAATCAAAATACGCTTATTGGGATTTTTTTACCAAAAACATGTAGCAGAATACATATTGGCCTAAACTGATGAAGAAATTAGAGTTTTTACATTTTTTTATTAGATATGTTTTATAGCAGAAAGTAAAAAATATTGTTCTTTGTTTCAAAATTGTCAGTCTTTTTTTTGTTTAGAGTGCACAAAATAAAAACCGCAGAGGTGATCAAATACCACCAAAAGAAATCTCTATTTGTGGGGAAAAAAAGGATATCAATTTTGTTTGGGTACAGTGTCGCACAACAGCACAATTGTCAGTTAAAGCAACGCAGTGCAGTATCGCAAAAAATGGCCTGGACAGGAAAGGGGTTAAACCTTTCAGAGCTAGGATACTGTTAGCTTATTACAGAATAAAAAATATCCTATTCAATATCACTCAGTATATTCAGCTTATGCAAGAGGAACAAGTATATTAATTTCCTCAAAAGCTCAGTTTTCGTGCAGGCAAGCAGTGGTGGACCCACAGGGAAGATTTATTTTGCTGGTATGTACTTTATTTTCTATGCAATGTATTTTGGGGTCAATATATATCCCGCCCCCATATAATAGCGAACTAATGCGACGTTTAGGCTCGCTAATTGCAGATAATTTATGGACCCCAGTGTTGATTATGGGGGACTTCAATTATGTATGTAACTCTAGTTTGGATAGATATCCAGCAGGCCCTAATGTAGATACTACCTTTTATAGATTTATCCGGGAGTTGGGACTACAGGATATATGGCGTCTAAGAAACCCGTTTTCTAGGGAATATTCCTGTTGCTCCAGTACCTATCAGACCTTATCAAGATTAGATATGTTCCTGGGTACAGACTCAGTTCTTCCTTGGGTCTCTAATATTCAATATTTAACGAGAGGGTTATCAGACCATTCACCTATAGTAGCAACTTTAGACAAAATAAAGCCTAAAACTAGGACTAACTGGCGGGTCCCCTCTTTCTGGTTTAAAATTCAACATCAGGCAGACTCAACGAACCAGGCTCTAACAGAATTTTTTCACATTAATGATAACTCTGCTTCACCACAAGTGGTATGGGATACCATGAAGGCCTTTTTGAGGGGACTCCTGCTTAAAACCATAAGTGTTTATAAAAAAACTAGCCGGGAACAAGAATCCCTGCTAGCAGCTGAGGTGAAGCAGAAAGAAGCTCAGTATATTCGGGACCCCACTATTGCCAACCGTGGGGCTTGGAAGGATGCACAATCTTTATATAGACAAGTTTCTATGAACAAGGCCGCGCGGACTGACTTTTTGTCCAGATGTCGTAGTTTTGAGGAGGGTGAAAAAACGGGCAGAATGTTATCCGTAATTGCGAAGTCCCAGGAAAACACCAAATTTATTTCAGCCATTCGTACAACAGGGGGGGATATTTCTCAAGATCAGAATGTAATCCTGGGATCTTTTGTCTCTTTCTATAGTAACCTATATCAAAATAAAACTAAACACTCCAAAATAAGAATTAGGGAATTCCTAGATCCACTAAAACTCCCCTCCTTATCAGTAAATTCTAAAGAGGAAATTGATGCCCCCCTGACCTTAGAGGAACTGGTCAGGGCAGTATCAGAAAGCCCAAATGATAAGGCGCCGGGTATTGACGGTCTACCTTCAGAGGTATATAAACATTATGGAGAGGTGTTGCTTCCGGAACTACTGAAGGTTCTCAATCATGCCTTGGAATCATTTAAGCTCCCAGATTCTATGAAGGATGCCTGTATCATTGTATTGCCAAAAACTGGAAAGGACCCTTTGGCCCCGGAATCTTACCGCCCGATATGATTGCTGAACTCGGACGCTAAGATTCTAGCCAGGGTCCTTGCCACAAGACTAAATAGATATATTCAGGGATTGATTCACCAGGACCAGTGTGGCTTTATCCCTACAAGATCTACAGCAACCAACTTGAGAAGGCTATATTTAAATATGCAATTACCATCTGATAACCCTGGGAGCAGAGCGATTTTGTCACTCGATGCAGCGAAAGCTTTCGACAGCGTCGAGTGGACATACCTGTGGGAAGTGATGGGTGCGTTTGGCCCCGGGGAAAGATTCATACGGTGGATTAAAATGCTGTATTCTACCCCAAGGGCCTGTATGCAAATAAATGGTATGGTATCTGAATCCTTTTCATTATACAGAGGAACAAGACAGGGATGTCCCCTGTCTCCCCTGCTTTTTGCAATGGCCATCGAACCCCTGGCTGAAGCCATCCGACAATCAGAATCAATCTGCGGATTTATTAGAGGGACGAGGAATGAAAAAATCTCTCTATATGCAGATGACGCTCTGCTATTTCTTGGGGATACGGATAAATCTTTACGATCTTTATTGGCACGTATACAAAATTTTGGCATGCTTTCGGGATATATCATTAACTGGGATAAATCGGTTTTGCTCCCTTTAGACAACCCTAGCTTGTCCATGCAAAGAGAGGCTCCTCAGGTTAAAATTGTTTCTTCATTTAAATACTTGGGAATAGATACATTCCAAGGTAGAAAATTATTTGACAGATAACTTATCTCCTATTCTTAGTAAATTCCAGCATAAGAGTACGGCATGGACTAAGTTGCCATTATGGGTGGTGGGTCGAGCAAACCTTATAAAAATGATCTGGGCCCCTCAATTATTATATATTTTTCATAACTCACTGACATGGATACCTCTCAAATGGTTCAAAAAGATTGAATCAATTTTTAGAAGGTTATTATGGAAGGGAAAATATCCCAGGATTAGGTTATCAATTCTCCAGAGAGAAAGGGATGGGGGCGGACTTGCGATACCCCACCCCAGATTTTATTTTATAGCTGCCCAGCTTCAGCATTTTGCTGGCTGGGGTGCTGTGAACTGGGAGGACTCTATTCAGGCCCCACTGCTAAGTAACAGTTCTCACTACAACCTCTTGGCCCAGCTGGAATCTGGGGCCTTTGCTTATACCTGTAAGAGCCCAACAATGATACTCATGAATAGAGTTTGGAAGGAAATGAGGAGCATAATGAAATATGCAGGTGCTTCTGAGTATTCACCACTCTGGGGGAACAGGCAATATAAAGAACTAGGTAAACTGAAGGGATTTGAAAGCTGGCGCTCTAAGGGCCTCCAATATATAACTCAGTTGTACTCGCACAACATTCTACGCTCCTTTCAGGATCTGCAGGAATCTTTTCACTTACCTCATCATCATTTTTTTAAATACTTACAACTACGACATGCGGTCCAATCTCAGTTTAAAGGGGAAAAGAAAGTGATAAAACCAATGCCACTTATAACTTTATTAGCACGGATGACAGAAAAAAAAGACTTGATCTCATCTCTATATGGTCAACTTACGAGATCATATCGAGATGAGAATGCTAGCCTGGGCAGAAGAGGGTGGGAGCTAGATATAGGGGATATTTCAGATGTAACTTGGCAAACAATATTAGAAAGGGTACCCCTAGTCTCATTATCACCAGCACAATGTCTGACCCAATTATTTATAATTTACAGGGTATATAGAACACCGGTCAAACTATTTAAGTGGGGCAGGCATGATTCCCCGGACTGTCCACGGTGCCAACAATCACCTGCTGATTTACTACATATGTTGTGGATTTGTCCTAAACTGGCTAAATATTGGCAAGATTTGGTGAATACAATTAATGATACATTTAAGACATATATCCATAAAGACCCTAAAACGTGCCTGCTGGGCTACCTTGATGAAGAACTTATGCCCCATGAGATTCTGATACCAGTTAGCAGGCTACTGTTTTTGGCACGAAAGCTAATTGCCCGAAGGTGGATATGTCCAAGTGCACCCTCTTTTGAGGAATGGCGCCTTCATGTAAACGACAATATTTTGAAGGAACAACAGATCTATTGTAACAGAGGCATACCCAATTACCTGTATAAACTGTGGAAGCCATGGATCTCGGTTCCACGGTTAGCCCCATCCTCACCGGTTTTTGCGGATCTTTAGTAAGGTGGGCAAGTATAATTAGGGATAGAGAATTTAGTACCAGACAGAAAATCGAGGTAGAGGGCAAAATCAATGGGGAGAGAAGAATCTACTGATTTAAGCAACCAGCCGAGGTAATTTTTCACATAGGTATAGATGCATAGAATACTATAGTGGGCAGGAAATGGAACAGTCACCCGAGTTGCTTGTGTTGGGGAAATGTTTTTGTTTTTTGTTTTTTTTATTTTCTTTTTTTTTTTTTATTTTTTTTTTTTTGTGTGTTGTTTTGTTGTATGTTGTTATTATTTGTGGTTAAATAATTGTTATATTGATTGGAGAATATATGTAAGAAATAGAAAAATTTCAGAATTTGCTGTGGATAGACCATATGTATGGTATTCGAAATAAGGAATTTATGTACAAACTGTATAAGTGATAAGTACTATATCCAATAATATATTTTGGTTTGTAATGTTGAAATATTTATAATAAAAAAGTATGGAAATTAAAACCTTTCAGAGCTGAAGTGGTTAAAGTAGAACTATAGGCAAATTAATTTTTTTCAGTTTGGATAGAGTAAGAGAGGGTTACCACCCCTGTCACATTTTTTTGCGCATCTTGTGCATATGCCACATGGCATTACATTCATCTGTTAAAAAAAAAAAGCCTTGCAAGATCTCAGGGGAAGATTGTTTGTTTTCTTTTTAAACAGATGAATGTAATGTAGTATGTGACATATGGCACATGTGCAAGATAACCTGCATGATGTCATGTGCGCCATCTTGCGAATACGCACTGGGACTACCCTGCGAGCTGACCCCACAAAGGATTTTCAAAATGATTGAGTGACACCATAAAAAGGTCGATAGGAGAAGCAGAGGTAGTATGGAGGTAGGTAGGTGTATTTTTTTCTGTTTTACGTTGTCTTGTATTTTTCTATACACATAGAAAGAGGAAGGTCCTCTTTAAGTCACAAAGCTTTATACTTTTTGTATATAGAGTTCTCTTACTGTAGAATACAATTACTCTGACATTTCGAAAAGGTGTTATTATTGTTGTATTATTTTGACAGTAAATTTAACAAAAAGGAACTTCCAACAAATGCTATTCGCATTTATAATTACAGTTTCAAAATCTACTTAAACAAACTTACTGCTCACAGAAATTAAAACTATGCATGATTTCAATTTTTGCATTATTGAAAAAATTCAGTCCTCTTCATTTAGATTCACGCTAATGATAAGAAATACAATGAAGTGGATCGAAGAGCAATGTTGACTTTGAGACTTGAGTTAATCCCACCGCAATATTATTTAATTAGTGAACATCCTTTGTAGGTGAAGTGAAGGAATTAGACTTTGATTACCTAGGGACCCTATGTTAATGATTCAAAGTTTTGCTACTTGTTTACAGAACACTTTTACCCTTTCTTTGTCAGGGGGACCAGTAAGACAAAATAAACACCTTTATAGCATCTTGGGAATAACATACTTACTATTTGAATAGTTATATAGATTGTGCCACCATCACCTCATTAGGAGTTTATGAGGCATGGAAATTAATTATGTTCAGTCTAAGATAGTAAAACTGTGTAACGTGCAGTAAAAGCAAACAAAGCATGTACCTATCTACTGTTCTAGTTTTATAAATGGCTGGCCTTATACATACTGTATCCATCAGTCTCAGTGAGACTCATAACCTGACTCATAGCCACACGCACATTATATCTCCCTAGATTTATAGTATGGACTGATGTACATGGCAAGGACTATTGGCTGCCAATAGTGTAAGTAAGGAGGGGCTGGCCATAGTAACACACATTATTTATGCATTCAGCAAGTGAAGAGGATTACCTGTCCAAAACATACCCCCCCTAAAATGTTTACACTGGGCCATCAGAGGGGGTGAGAAATCTGATAAGTGGACCTTATACTTTTATCTTTAAGTACTCATTTCAATAAATGTTATACTGATGTTGACCAAGAATGTTTGTGTCTAATCTGCTTGCAATGTTATGTGCAAAAGTACAATTTTTTTTTTCTTGTTTGACTCCACAGTTTCCTTCAAACCCACAGGAATGGCAGACTGTGGCATCCCACTTTGCCCAGCGGTGGGACTTTTCTAACTGCGGAGGGGCTATAGATGGGAAACATCGTCCCACCCCCCAACTTGGGGTCATACTATTATAATTATAAGGGGTTTAATAGTATTATGATGTTGGCGGTGATGTCGGCGACATACGAGTTTTTGTATGTGGACGTGGGGAAGAATGGCCGGATGTCGGATGGTGGAGTCATCGCCCAGATGGAGTTTTACAGAATGCGTACATTGATATCCCGTGATGGCAGATAGCACATGTTGACACACTGTGTGCATCTTCAAAATTTGGCTTTAAAAATACTTTAATAGTGGTCACTATTTCAACCACGTCATGAACCTCTCCTCCCTCCACATCCTCAGGTTGTGGGGTGGTGACTTCCCCTTCTTTAGGAGGTTGGGGGTCCCTGGTGTCCTCAGATGTCCCGAGTCTTTTCTCCCCTATGTGAATTAAAAGAAAGGTATACTTAGCAGACGGATATTTGAGGCAAGAAATAGTAATATGAAACATTGCTTGGAAGTGTCATACAATTGTCTGTTTTGGCAGAGTTCTAAGCTGAATACATGATTAGTAGTCAAAATTGTGTGTGATTCATGACCAAAAAATTAAACTATGTCCCATTTTCATACACAGGAAAGTCTCAGCCAGGAGGAGGCCAGGGAAAGTCTCAGCTAGGAGGTGTCCATGGAAAGTGGCAGCCAGGAGGTGGCCGTGGAAAATGGCAGCCAGGAGGTGGCCATGGAAAGTGGCAGCCAGGAGGTGGCCGTGGAAAGTGGCAGCCAGGAGGTGGCTGGGCCCAGTAGCCTGACCTAATCGCAGGTTCCTCCCCTCCGCCTTTTAACAAAAAAGCCCAGGAAGGGGAGGAACGTTGAGGAGTCAGTGCTTGGTTTGATTCGGCAGGCTACTGCGGTCCTCACAACAACCCCCAGTGTTCAAGAAGCCTTTGCCTGTATGACGACCAGTAAGATGCAGGAAATGGAGGTAGGCCAACGCATCATCAATGAGGAGCTCATATTTCAGATCCTAAATAAGGGGGTGATGGGCGAACTCACAAAAAAAAGTTACATATGTCAGTTGGACCATAATCCTCCTCCAATACAATGTGAAATTAACAAGGGGCACCAACACCAACCAACCTCTTTGTGGTTCAAAAATACAAGATAATAATGGTGTTGTGGTAACTTGACACACAAAATGACAAAAAATATTATGGAGATCACTAGAAAGAAAAAAATCAAAAGATCTTGCTAAAAAAAAAAAGTAGATCACTATTAAAAATTTTTTAACTTTATTCAGGAGATCTGGCGAAAAATAAAATAAAAGATTATTCAGGAGATCATGAGAAATAATAAATAAATCAGTTTGTCAGAACTCTGTGTGAATATCAGCAGCAAAACAACTTCATTTTTCTAGCATTATAAAGAAGAAGAGAATGCGCTGCATTAAAAGATGAAAAACTTTGCAGCGTGACGAATGTGCTATCTCCATTACGAACGCTAGTTTTACCAGACCGAGCGCTTCCGTCTCATACTTGATTCAGAGCATGCGTGGAATTTTGTGTGTCGGAATTGTGTACACACTTACAGAATTTCTGACAACAAGTTTTTTTGTCGGAAAATTTGAGAACCAGAAATTGAGAACCGGAAATTCCGACAGCAAATGTCCGACACACGGTCGGAATTTCCGACAACAAGCTCACATCGAACATTTGTTGTTGGAAATTCCGATCGTCTGTACGTGGCATAATACTGTTCAGTGTGCCAAAGATTTTTAAATGACTGTACAGAATTACAAATTCTTTGGTAGGTAGTACAGTAATCATATTCATATGTCAACTGTGCATTTAGCCTTTTCTACTTAAAATATATAATATAGATGTAGTGCCCCTGGCTGGGGCTGGCTAAATTTAGTTTATAGCTCTGTTGTAGTCAGATGAGCTGCAATATTTTTTTTCAGGTAGGTTCAGGCTTTCCCTAAACCTGGTGGTTGCCTGCTGCTGGAAGAATGTTCCAGCAATAATGTGTGAGGGTCAGTCCCTGGAGCTATGAATAGTTATCTGAACCTAGCCAATCCATGGGAGGCTGACCCAGAAAGTGTGGCTAGGTAGAAGATAAATATCTGGGAGGATCTGATCATTCTCTGTCTCCCCTGGGGTTTCTCCTGGGAGCAAGGCATGTGTGTGAGTTTCAGAGAAGCTACTGCAACTAGGCCTCAGCAGGTGCCATGTGCTGAGGGCCTGAAGGAAATTTGCTGGAGGAAACTTGTCTGTGGGAGCTCGGCTGCAGAGGTGAGGGCCTTTGGCCTGTAACTCAAGATTTGGAAGTTCTTCTTGAGAGTGAGATGCCAGTGGTTGCTGCCTATGTACTGTGACTGCTCACATATGGTTACAGATTTACTTTTTTCAGCATTATTTTTTAGGCCGCTACTTCAGGGCCCAACACTGCTGGAACAGGATTTTCTAGGAAGCTGTCCTCCAAGCTTTGTGAGTGCCTAGAGTATCCTGCATCCGCAACCCTCCTCCCTGCATTTTGTTCAGGACCTGCAAATAATCTTTAAAAAGACTCTGAGACTGAGTCTGAATTTTTTGGTGTGGTTCTGGGACTGAATCCAGGACTGGCAATCTCTGAACAGGTAAAGGGGACCAAGTTTTTTTTTTTCCTGGACGCCTCCAGGGGTCATCGCTCAATATACATTTTAATAAATTGACCCAAAAGCTATTTAATCTTGAGAGATTTACTCCATAGGGTATGCTTCAAAAGAAAAAAAATCACCTAAGAATCTCCTAAATGAGGAACTGTGAAGGAACTGTTGAGCAATTAGTGATAAAATACTGATAGTTTCTGCTACTCGATTAAATTACATCAGCTGAACTTCTGAAAATCTCTTATGTGGCAGCTCACATTACAAGCAATTTGATACAAACAGATTGATCTTAGAAGATTTTAGTAGCACAAATAAGCTACTAAAAATTGCCTGTGCAGCCCTAGTTTAAGTGATCTGTGTTTAATAGTCTAAATAAACCCAGCAGTTTGTAGTAACTTTTCCAGCATCTCTTAGAAAAGGTGACCGACGTTGCTGTAGTGTTTCTCAAAAAAGAAAAAAACTTCCAAAAACTCCCCATTTAAAGAGATTAAGGTGTAGTTACTGTAGTGTGTTATGCCGCGTACACACGAGCGGACTTTACGGCGGACTTTGCCCGGCGGACTGGATTTCGTCGGACAATTCGATGTGTGTGGGCTCCAGCGGACTTTGTTTTCTCAAAAGTTGGACGGAATTAGATTTGAAACTTGTTTAAAATTTATCCGTTGAAATCGAGTCCGGTCGAAAAGTCCGCCGTCTGTATGCTAGTTCGACGGACAAAAAGCCACGCTAGGGCAGCTATTGGCTACTGGCTATGAACTTCCTTGTTTTAGTCCGGTCGTACGTCATCACGTACGAATTCGACGGACTTTGGTGGATTGTGTGTAGGCAAGTCCGTTCGTTCACAAAGTCCGTCGGAAAGTACGTCGAAAAGTCCGCCGGGCAAAGTCCGCCGTAAAGTCCGCTCGTGTGTACGCGGCATTAGTCACACTTTGCTTTGTTGTCTTGATCTCCCACTGTATTTGTTAAAGCTGATCACAAATGAATGCAGTTCTGCAATACCGAATACAACAGTATACTGTATGTATTTTTAAATAAAAGCAGTGTAAGCACCTGAATATGGGTGGGTACCAGCCTCTTGCAGTCTACTGTTCAGTCTGTGCAGCAGAGCTCAAAGAAGGTTAGGAAGAAGCAGCCCCAGGAGCAAGTCAAATGTGCCGCAGTCCAAAAAACATGCTGATAGGAGAGAGCAGAGTAACAAATAATAATCAGTGTGCTGCTTCACCTTTTTCCAGTCAAATCATGGGGGGGGGGGGGGGTCATGGGACTGTGGTGGTCCCCTTCCCTGCTAGACCGGGCTGCGTGGTGTGACAGAGCTGTGAAGATCTCAGGTCTGCATAGACAGAATTACTAATCCTTTGGCAAGTAAAATAGCTTCCATGTATGTGTTTCATCTGTGTATTTAGCTATTCTCCTGTTCAGCTTGTAAGGAAAAGCTTATAAGCTAAAAAGACTAAAACAGTTTGGGACATTGCAAAGCAGGTCACAGGGGCTGTAGGCACTTGGGTTCAGAACCTCCAAAGATGCAAATCTGTGGATCAAGGCACAGAAGAAAAGGTGACTAATATCACACTACTTCTAGATCCTTAAGTCCAAATCTTAAGAAGTCTTTGGAATGCCTTCATAACATTAATTAGACTGAGCACGTGCCAGGACTTATTTTCAGGGGGAACTTGGTGGAACTCAGTTCCACCACCTCTGGCTCGGACCTCACCACAATCACTTGTAAAAACAGAAGTCTGGTTTCTGTGTTTACAAGTGACAGCTTTGCACTCTGTAATCCTGGTATTTAATGTCCCTTTAAGACCCTCCTACTGTTTTCGTGAAATTTGACTGAACACACCCACTATTTGATGTGATTTGGAGGCATTTTGTGAGGCTGTGGTTAAGTTCCAGCACCTATCGTTTAAGAAAAAAAGCCCTGGCACACGCTATACACTCTTAAGCAGCTTTTGCAAAAAAAGAAATGGGAAAGGGGGGAGTTGTTCAGATTAATGTAGCCTGAAAGAAAAGTTACTGGGCATGACATTAGTCCATACACTAATTTTGCAAGATAAAGACCAGCACAGCTTACTGTACTTACCTACTGATTGCCAGTCTAGATAAAATCTATATGGAGCAATATCTGCAAGTCAGAAATTGTGTGTCACTTCTCTGAATCATTCAGCTGTGGCGGTAATTTGAGTCCCTGTTTTTCGGGTCTATCACAACAAAGGTTATTCACGGCATAATTGAAAAGTTTGCCTGGTGAAAACAAGAGGTCTGTCTGCTGGATGCAAGGTCTAAATGTGGAATACTCATGTGCAATATTTCATATTGCTAAACAATTTCACAATGACTATTTTTATGTTGTATTAGGACTCCTACATAAGGGCCAGCTGAGCCCATTCAGCATAACCCTTGGTGTATTTTCTCCACCTCAGCAACGAGGTGCAGCTAACAGCCAGTCATTGACATGAACCGGTGTGAACCACTGTACTCTTGTATACAGTGATGCTACCATAAACATAAGTACAGGGTACAGGTTTATGCAAAAGAAAAAAAAAATATTTTCAATTTTTGCATATGCCTGTATGGTGTACTTTTGTTTATGTGTGCTTCACCTGGGCTGCCTGGGCAGGAAGTACACCGCTGAACGGGCTCAACGGCTCATCTGGCCTGTGTGCAAAATTTCTTAGTCCTCCTGAACCTAATAAATAAATATAAGAAAAACATAATGCATTCTCTTTAAGTCATTGATGGTTCCATTTTAGTTTATCTGCAGTAAATAATGATTGTTGGCTGCTTCTCCTTGTTTTCCATATTATGTAGTATTATTTAGTATGACATTTCTGAAAAAAAACTTTAGTATATATCTGGCAATAATTCTAAATAGCATTATTTATTATTTCAAAATAGAATTAATGACACTATTTGCACATTCTACACAGCATTCACACTTGCTAAATTATATTGAATAGCCTGCTGTTCTAGAATTGACTATCTGTTAAAGCACAACTAATACAATTGGATTTGGAGCCGTGTAGTCATCTATATTGCTTAAACATTACACAGCAAACTGTCAAAGTCATAGAGACAAGCAACGCAGCCATATAAATGGCAAACTTTCCCACTGAAATTATTACCAAAACCAGGTTTTACAAGCAAGACAAGCAAATGTAGTATAAAATTAAACAACATTGAAATAAATGATGTATAAAATGAGTGGCAACAATGAAAACTTTAAACATAATATTTTTGCATTATTTCAGAAAAGTAGGAAAATCCAAAGAATAAACAAGATTTTCAGGTATTTTCTTTTTTCAAAGGATCTCATCAGTTGGCGAAGCATTGTTAGGTATAATAATGTTTCTTATAAATTAGATTTGTTATTATGAAGATATTAAGGCTGCTATGTAAGCATTTAAAAATGATCATGTTTCAGTCTTAGAAACGATGGCACACACACATTTCTGGAACTGTCATTTCATTGTATTTGTAACACACAGTTTAAGATAAAACACTTGGAAAAAAATGCTTTTTAAATTGTGCTTGGTCCAGATAATTTATCATTAATGCTTGTAAACTAGGTCTGTATTGTGAGTTGGGAATGATAAAAGTGCTAATTTTATTTATGCAGGATAATGCTGTCAGCCATGAGCTTCAGGCAAAGAGACGGTTTCAGCTAGTGTAATGTGAAGGAACGATTCACTCACTCTTCCCCTCCCTCTCCTGTTCTCTTTTTATTGGTTCCTTCAGGTCCGGACTGGCCATAGAGCACACCGGGCATCTGCCCAGTGGGCCGGGGCTGCTGGGCTCATCCTCAGGGCCGCGGTCCAATGCCTGTTAATGACCGGGCCGCACAGCAGGAGGTAAGTGGCGACTACGGCCTGGAGAGTGTTAACACAGGCCACTGTCGCTGCTCACCTCCTGCTATGCGGCCGTGCTGTGCCTCCTCTCCAGGCTCTCCTGCCCTGCTGACGATGTCATCTATCAGCAGAGCAGGGGTGGGAGGAGCCGGAGACCTGTACACTAAACAGTGTGAATGTAGGGATCTGTGGTTGCTAGGCAGCAGGTTGGATCCAATTAAAACAGCGATCGCTGCCCGCACACGCGCGCTGTGGCCGGCGATAGCTAGGCAATGAGGGGCGCTGCCGGTCTGGGGCCGCTGATGTCATGGAAACGTATGAGGTCACCCCGCCCACCTAGGCAGATTACATCCATTTAAAAAACCAAGGGGAGTGAAGGAGACAGTAAACGTGAGAAGTGTATAGTGAGAAGTGAAGCCATCAGATTGGGAGTGCATACAAGGAAAGGAGACACAGAAGAAAAACGGGAAAACAAGAAAAGGCAGACCAAGGAGTAATGGAGGACACAGTAAAGTGTAAATAGATAAAGATGAATGATGGCAAAAAGGAGATAAGGAAGGGGGAAGAAGAGGGGAAGGAGGGGAGAATAACATATAGAAAAAAAGGGGGATATATAAAGAGAAAAGAAGAGAAAGAGAGAAAAAAGGAAAAAGAAACAGAAAAAGAAAGAGAGAGTCGCCCTGGGACTTTAAATGAGGTGGTCACAGTCAGCCACTGAGTGACAAGAGTAGAGGCAGTATAAATGTTTATTAAAATTAATGTACATACATGGATATAGCATATTAGCTCAGCCAATGGATTTGCACATAATAAAGAAAATAATTAAAGTTAATACAAACGTTATAAAATGCAGTGTATACAAATGCACGCATCAGGAAACCCGACGCACGTTGCTCGCTCATCAGGGGTGGATGCGCATGAAATGTATCTAAATAAACAAAAAGATGTGTCACAGTGGTAATGTAAGAACAATGGCAGTGTCAGAGAGGTTACCTGGTTGGGCGCCGGTGCGCGCCGGGGCGCATTGGTGCTCGTGTTCCTGTGCGTGCTGGGGCGCGTGTTCCTGGGGGCACTGGCGTGTCTGGTCTGAAAGGCCGTGGCGAGCAGGGTGGCGTCCGGGCGTGCGTACACGCGGTCGCGCTACCAGGGCGTGCCTGGTAGCGTTGGCGTGCACGCCGGTGTCGGGGGCGCGCTCAGGCACGTGCGGGGGCGCGGGGTGCTTTGGCAAATCAGCGCGTGCACGAGCGCGGCGTTTTGGCGCCAATCAGCCTATTTGAGTCTGCCTCTACCCCTGTTCGGTGCTGCCTGATCAACAGGTCTGTGTCTAGTTCCATGATCCTCTCTGTGTTCCTGTATCTCTGAAGTTTGACCCGTTGTGACCCGGCTTGCCTCTTGGACCTCCCTGATTGCTGCCTGAACCCGACCCCGGCTTGTTTGACCTTGTTTTCTGCCTGCTCCCTTTGTACTGTCACTGCCAGCCCGTTGCCGACCTCTGCCTGTGTGTGACCAGCCTGATAGGCTCCTGCTCAGCATCAGTTCCAGTATTCCTGAAGTGCTACCTGTTGCCTGAAAGACTACCTTTCTCCAGGATCCTGACACCAGGCCCTCATACCACTCGGACTCACCTGTCTGGTAAGTGTGGGACCTGACAGTATCAGGCAGCAATGACTGAGTCCGGGCAGGGGGCCTCCCCCATGGATGAACTTTGCAGGCACCTAGCGGGCCTCACCCAAGCCGTTAAAAGCTTACAGGAGAGCTATACCAGACTGGAAGGACAGGTCCAGGCCCTCTCGGCATCCCCTCCGGGAGCAGCACCTGCTAATCCTGCCTCAGCACCTTCTGTAGTAATGCTCCCACCAGAGCCTACACCTGAAAAATTCTCTGGAGAACGTTGCAAGTTCCGGGCGTTCCGCAACGCATGCGAACTTTACTTTGCCTTACAACCCCGTACGTTTTCCTTGGAGGCCACCAAAGTGGGGTTCGTCATATCTCTTTTGTCCGGCGAGCCTCAGACCTGGGCCCATCACCTGCTGGAGCAAAAGGCCAGATCTCTGGATTCCTTGAATGACTTCTTCATAGCAATGTCTCAGTTATACGAGGACCCCCAGCTAACAGCCACAGCAGAAGCCGCCTTGCACTCCCTACAACAAGGCCGCAGAGCGGCCGAAGATTACGCTGTGGAGTTTAGGCGTTGGAGCTCTGATACGGAGTGGAATGACGCGGCCTTGCGTCACCAATACCGGCTGGGGTTGTCGGACCCTCTTAAAGACGAATTGGCACGGGTAGGGGTACCTCAGGCACTGGATGAGCTTATAAACCTGTCAATCCAGATTGACCGCCGCCTTAGAGAGAGACGTTCTGAGAGGTCCGTTGGCCACCCACGCCTCACTTGGATGCTGCCCAGGGCTCCTAGTGCCCCGAACCAAGCCCTGCCTGTCCCGTTTGTTCCAACCCAGGAAGCTCCTGAACCCATGCAGCTAGGACTGCTCCGTCCCTCTTTGACCCCAGAAGAGAAAACACGCAGACGCACACTTAACCTGTGCCTGTACTGTGGAGAGTCTGGACACTTTGCAAGGGCATGCCCCAACAAAAGACGTAAGTGCTTGCCGTCCTCCTCTTTGTGTGCACCTGTTTCACCCAGATCCGGTAACCACTTAACACTTTCTGTTATATTACAGTTACTTGGAAGGAACATCCCAGTACCGGTCATCATTGATTCGGGAGCATGTAGCGGATTCATTGACCGGACCTTCATTGAAAATCATCATATTCCTATCCAACCCAAGGCCCAGGGATTGGCAGTTTTCTTAGCGTACGGCTCCACCCTCAGCTCCAGTCCTGTTACCCAGGAAACTGTTCCTCTACTGGCCACCATTGGCCCTGAACACCAGGAACTTTTACCCCATGGATGTCATCTCCTCTCCCCTCTTCCCAATTATCTTAGGAATGCCTTGGCTACAGGCTCACAATCCCAGTATCGACTGGTCCACAGGCAAGATCCAGTTTTCATCTGAATATTGCAAGCAACACTGTTTACAGGGGAACCCTATGACACCCTCTCAATGTCTTTGCCTAGATTCAGAAACCAAGTCTTATCAAAATCTTCCCGCACCCTACCGGGATTTCCTGGATGTATTCAGCAAAAAGGGGGCAAAAAATCTTCCGGTACATAGACCCTACGATTGCCCGATAGAACTTTTACCCGGAACCGAAGTTCCCTTCGGGAGGATTTTTACCTTAACTGAGCAGGAGCTGGGCACCTTAAAAGTCTATATAGACGAAAACCTAAAGAAAGGATTCATTCGTCCCTCCACATCTCCAGTAGGTGCAGGCATCTTTTTCGTAGAGAAGAAAGATCACTCCTTACGTCCCTACATCGATTACCGGGAACTCAATAAAATTACTATAAAGAACAGATACCCACTACCTCTAGTGCCCGAATTATTTCAGAGATTAGAATCTGCTACCGTCTTCACCAAGCTGGACCTCCGTGGAGCCTACAATTTGATCCGCATAAGAGAGGGGGACGAATGGAAGACGGCCTTTCGTACTCGATTCGGGCACTACGAGTACCTCGTCATGCCATTTGGCCTGTGCAACGCGCCCGCCACATTCCAGCACTTCGTCACCGATGTCTTTCGTGACTTTCTGGACCTATATGTCATCGTTTATCTGGACGATATCCTGTTTTTCTCTGCTTCCCTGACTGACCACCGTAAACACGTGCGAAACGTACTTACCCGACTTAGACAACATGGGCTTTATGCCAAACTCAAAAAATGCGAGTTCGAGTTCCAATCCATCCAGTTCTTAGGCTTGGTCATTTCTCCTGACGGTATCAAAATGGACCCGCAAAAAGTATCCGCTATCTTGGATTGGCCTGCACCTATAGACAAAAAAGGAGTACAGCGCTTTATTGGCTTTGCCAATTTCTATAGGAAATTATTAAAGGATTCTCTTCAATAATAACTCCCATTACGGAACTCATCAAACAGGGAATCCGGTTCTGCTGGACCCCTAAGGCGCAAGTGACCTTTGAAAAACTCAAAGCTCTGTTTACGTCAGCCACTATCCTCCAACATCCTAACCCTGCCTTGCCTTTCGTCTTAGAAGTGGATGCTTCCGAAGTGGCAGTTGGAGCCGTGCTCTCACAAAGACAAGGTGCCAAAGCACTCCTGTACCCTGTGGGATTCTTTTCACGCAAGCTCTCCTCTTCCGAGAGGAACTATGACGTGGGAGATCGGGAACTTCTAGCCATTAAGGCAGCTCTGGAGGAATGGCGTTATCTCCTGGAGGGTGCAGTTCATCCCATTTTGGTCTACACGGACCATAAAAATTTAGAATACCTAAGGACGGCTAAAAGACTAAAACTCCGGCAAGCCAGATGGGCACTTTTTTTTCCAGATTTATTTTTCATATCACCTACAGACCCGGATCCAAGAATGTCAAATCCGACGCCCTCTCCCGAATGTTCCTTGATTCAGAGAAGCCCCTGTCTCCAGACACCATCCTCCCCTCTGGGAATTTCCCGATCCTACAGGAGGATCTAATCTCTCAGATCAGACGGTCTTCTATGGGAATGTCATCACCTGCCAAAGCTTGTACCAAAGATGGGCTGTTCTGGTACAAAAACAAAATTGTGGTCCCGGAGGAGCTAAAAGTACGGGTGTTAAACTTGTGCCATGATCACAAACTGGCCGGTCAATTCGGCACACGGAAGACAATTGATCTCATTCAACGCACCTTTTGGTGGCCTCACCTTACTAAGGACTGCAAGGAATAAGTCGAGTCCTGTAATATTTGCGCCAGAAGCAAGAGTAGCCGGGCAAGAGCATGGGGTCTGTTGAGACCATTACCAGTCCCAGAGAGACCGTGGGCCATGATTTCAATGGACTTTATTGTTGAACTCCCCCCATCAGAAGGTTTTTCTTCCATTTTTGTTGTGGTAGACAGGCTGTCTAAAATGGCCCACTTCCTCCCCATGAAGGGCACCCCTTCGGCTATGGAAACCGCTTCCATCTTTATCAAAGAGATCATCAGATTGCATGGAGTGCCAACCAATATAGTTTCCGACAGAGGCGTCCAGTTTACCTCCAGATTCTGGAAAGCCCTCTGTGGCGCCCTAGAGATCGAATTATCATTTTCTTCGGCCTATCACCCCCAGTCAAACGGACAAACCGAGAGGACGAATCAAACCTTGGAGCAATACCTCCGCTGTTTCTCTGCACTCTCCCAGGATGACTGGGCTTCCCTGCTCCCCATCGCGGAGTTCTCTTACAACAACTCACTACACTCAGCTACCAATCAGTCACCATTCTATGCTAACTATGGTTTCCACCCATCCTTCTTGCCTGGGTCTATTCCCGAGTGTCCTGTCCCTGCAGTATCTGAAACTTTGGACTTTTTCTCAAATAATAACAAATTACTGCAGGATACCTTGACCAAAGCTCAAGATTACAAAAGAATGTTTGACAGGAAGAGACGGGGAGAACTTGTTCTGGAACCGGGCAATTCTGTCTGGTTATCTACCACTAACCTTAAGTTGGCCTGTCCGTCCAGAAAACTAGGCCCTAAATACTTGGGTCCTTTCTCGGTTAAAAGAAAAATCAATGATGTGGCATATGAACTTGATCTTCCTAACGCCCTGAGGATACACCCAGTCTTCCATGTGTCCCTCTTGAAGCCGGTCACCCCCAACTCTTTTGCTGGCCGTAGTATTGGCCCACCCAAGCCTATCTTAGTTAATGGCGAAGAGGAGTTTGAGGTGGAGGCAATTTTAGATTGCAGAAGAAGACGCAATCAAGTTCAATACCTTGTAAAATGGAAGGACTATGGGCCCGAAGACAATTCGTGGGAGCCAGAGAGTAACTTGCATGCCAGGGAACTTCTACAGTCATTTAAAGCTTCTCATGCCTCAAAGATGGCCCAGCTGGGCATCCGGAGTCTGCCCTTGAGGAGGGGGCACTGTCAGAGAGGTTACCTGGTTGGGCGCCGGTGCGCGCCGGGGCGCGTTGGTGCTCGTGTTCCTGTGCGTGCTGGGGCGCGTGTTCCTGGGGGCACTGGCATGTCTGGTCTGACCGGCCGTGGCGTGCAGGGTGGCGTCCGGGCATGCGTGTGTATGCGCATACGCGCTAGCGCGCATTCGCCTATGGGCGTTACCGCGGGCCTGCCCGGTAGTGTTGGCGTACACGCCGGTGTCGGGGGCGCGCTCGGGCGCGTGCGGGGGCGCGGGGCGCTTTGGCGAATCAGCGCGTGCACGAGCGCGGCGTTTTGGAGCCAATCAGCCTATTTGAGTCTGCCTCTACCCCTGTTCGGTGCTACCTGATCAACAGCTCTGTGTCTAGTTCCGTGATCCTCTCTGTGTTCCTGTATCTCTGAAGTTTGACCCGTTGTGACCCGGCTTGCCTCTTGGACCTCCCTGATTGCTGCCTGAACCCGACCCCGGCTTGTTTGACCTTGTTTTCTGCCTGCTCCCTTTGTACTGTTACTGCCAGCCCGTTGCTGACCTCTGCCTGTGTGTGACCAGCCTGATAAGCTCCTGCTCAGCATCAGTTCCAGTATTCCTGAAGTGCTACCTGTTGCCTGAAAGACCACCTTTCTCCAGGATCCTGACAACAGGCCATCATACCACTCCGCATTCGCGGGCTTCCTGTCTACTCTATCAGGGGCCCCGAATCGGATACGTAAGGGAGTCTACCCTCTGCCCGAGCGGACTCACCTGTCTGGTAAGTGTGGGACCTGACAGGCAGAATGGGCCAGAGCAAAACGGCCCAATACTTACCATTGAACAAAACCAGAGTTTCCCTCGCTGGACCCCCAAATGGACAGCAGCAGCCAGAGTATAGCACGGAAGCTGAGGGGGAGAAGACGGACACAGGTACCCCCAGGAGGGAACGCCAGGAGGCAGACATGGCATGAGTGAAGGTGAATGGTCCTATTGTCTCAGTATGTAGCTTGATAGATATCAGCTGTAAACATAGATGTATATGTCTCAATGATTTTCCAGAATTTAGTAAAATGAACATAAAGTTATATAATATAATAGTATTTTTGTATGAGAGCAAGTATGCTCTAGCATAAGTATATGTGTTTTACTAAAAAAGCAGCGTAGATAGAAGTTGTACAGTTATTTGTATAGAACATAAATGGACTAACCTGATCCAATAATGGAGCAGACATAGAGACCATGGGTAAAAAAGTAAATCCTGAAAAATTATGTTTGTCTGGGAAAGAAAAAAGGAAAGGGTTGTGTGAAAAGCAGTGTTGTAAAAGAGACAAAAGTGCAGGGAATGCAGATGAAGCATCAGGTGAGTGCTGGGGGGTGGGGAGAGTGTATTTACTTTGATATGGAAGCAGCTGAACAGCAATGAAAATCTCTGTGGTGTGCACAGTATTTGTGAACAAAAGAAGTGAACTCAGCCATGTCTCACCCCTGACTTATATCCCCACAGGGGGCCGGTCCGCCCCGCCCCCAATGCCATGCAAGGATGGATTGGTGTGCCGACACCAAAGGTGTCAGCTACCAAGAGGAGTATGCATGCGCAGTAGACTCCCGTCCATCCAAGATGACAAACTGCACTGCCACTGGGTGGCAGCGCAAATGCGGGAGCCACCCAATGGGTGTAGGAGCATGGCGCCGATATGCCGGTGGCCCCCCCAAAATCTGTGGGACAAGGGGGGGGGACAGCAGGAGACAAGAATCTCCCTTAGCATGATCACTAATAAAGGGATAAAAAGATATTTAGAATGTTCTTTTATATTTATACACAAATGTTTTGCCTTTCATTTCTATTTCAAACAGAATGAGTTGTTTTAAAAGGTGATTGTTTACAATCACTTTAAGTCTTTCATAATGTGCTAGTATGCAATGCATACAAGCATTTTATGCTCTTAACTTGCAGGGAGAAGATTTTTTGTTTATTTTTTTTTTTTTTTGCCGTTTAGCAGTTTTAACTTCACCTGCTGCTTTCACCACTGTCAGCTCACAGCTGATGCTCTGCAGCATTGTAGTAGCTTCCTTCTCTCCAATTCCTTCTAGTCCTTCCAGAGCCACTTATAGTCCTCTGAGTGGCTCCAGACCAGAGCCATCATTATATGTTTTTTTTTTTTTTAAGAAAAAGCTTTACTTTCTCGGGTTCTTTTCCTTGGGCATATAAAATTAGTTTCATTGCACTAGACTAAGCTTATTTGCCAAGGAATTATCAATATATCTTCTTCATCTTTAGTACTATCAAGGTGGTGATTTAATTAAAAGATTTCCACTTTCCCAGGCAAACAAGATTGTGATTTTTTTTTTTTTAGAGGAAAGGCTGACTTGTACCACAGAAGATTCATTACCACTATCAGAGAGTCATTATTCATTGATATAAAAAAGGTGCCAGTTAGAAAATAATATCCTTTAAGCATGACCTTATATGATAGGTAATTCTAGACATACTCAGACTGTGGATTGTAACATTTGGAGAGAAATACAAAATAGCCAATTATCCAAGATCATGTTTTCAATGTACCGATTCCTCTTTGTTCTGAAACCTCTTACCAGGCTCCCATTTTTAAATTTGCTTTTTGGTTTGCTTTAGAAATATACAGTATCTTCTTTGGGTAGATATTATCTTCTAAAAAGTTTATAACAACAAAAACTTTTGGAACTTGAAAATGAAAAACAAAATAACCATATTCATTGCATTATAGCTTGTTTTCTTTAAATTATCCTTTTTTATTCTGTATTTGTCCATCATTCTTTTTAATATTAATTGGCCACTGTGAATAAACACCCTGAGAATAGTATATTTGTTCAAACTTCACGAAAACTGTAGCAGTTAAATGGCAATCCAGGATGGCACCTTGTGCAGCGTGATGAGCTTACTCCGCACTGACCACTTGACACATTGCATCTCTCCTGGACTTTCTCAAAGGTGTGGAGAGCTGGGAGCACATCACCCTTAAATGACTGAGTCGGGGAAAGGTTACCATAGTTACCTGTAAACAATGCGGCTCCTTGCAGAAGTTATAACACACTTGCCGAGTCATAGGACCTCGCCTATGGAATGCTCTCCCAACCAACCTCCGCATGGAAGAAAACCACCAGGCCTTCAGGAAAAAACTAAAGACCTTCCTTTTCTAGAAGCTGGCTACAGAGAATACATCTAGCGCCTTGAGGCGATTCAGTTCGCAATTGCAGCGCTTTACAAATCATTCATTCATTCATTCATTCATATAAGAACAGTAAAAAAAAAATGCAGCAGAAGTGCAGAAGCCTCAGTTGTTTAACAGTATTTGAGATTATAGATCCTAAACAATATCTTACATAAAAAACGTAAGCTAAAATAGTGAAAAAACTTTATTGTAAAAATTCATAGAAAATAAAATACCTAATAAAAAATTTAGAAAAAAAAAAAGAAAAAATAATAATAATACTGATGGTAAAAAAATAATAGGACAACAAAAAGCCCAGAAATGCACCTAGAAAAAAGCCCCTAAATAGCAGTGTTAGAGAAAATATATAACAAGGTGGGAGAAGACTCTATTTGTTAAAGTATCAAAAACTAGCCATAATATTATTTACCAAATGATTTTAGCAAATGGCAGCAATATAAAAAAGAGTGAAAAATTTAAGGGGGTCTGAACACTTTCCGTCCCCACTGTATGTTATGAATTCAGGCATTGCTAATAAAACAGCTGAAATCAAACTCAACACTTAAACCTTATGGGGTTGACACTTTGGTTTTTTTTAAATCCACCATGATTCACATTTGTTGAGCTGCCTCACAAAATTGCTCTCTCTTCAGTGTTTGTTTACCCTTTTCCCTTTTTCTATCCCCCAGAACTGTAATTGTTTAGTATCACAGCCATGCTTTAATTTAAAATGTTTGGAAACAATATGCCAGTGTATCCTTTTTTTAATATTGTACATATATGTTCTCTTATTCTGGTCGCCATATTTCTGGAGGTCTGCTCCACATACTGAAGCCCACATGGACATCCACATAAACAACACCTTCTGTGGTGTAAAATAACATTTTTATATTCTCTACCATTAGCTGTAGCCCTGAATTCTTTCCTCTTTTTATATTATTATTTGCTTCTATGCACTCATAACATTGCTTGCAGGCATAAAATCCTTCCAGCCTTGAAAACAACATTGATTGTTTAGGAGCATCCAGAGCCAATTTGACAACCTTGTCTCTAAATGTAGGACCCCGTTTATAAATAAATTTGGGGTGCTTAGGCAAAATAGTAGTCAACAATTGATCCTTTTTTTAAATATACCAATACCGGCTGATAATTTTTTCAATTTTTCTGTACTGCATATCCAGAAGAATAGCTGCATACCATTGCGCATTTTCATCTCGGGTCTTATTTTTATCTTGTAGCAACTAATTCCTGTTCATTTCACTTGCTTTCCTAATCTCTTCTTGGATACATTTCTTCCTATATCATTTTTAATGAATCTGTTACCAATTATTTCTGCCTGTTCCTAAAATATATTACTTATATAACCAAATGTCTTGGTTCCAAACCGATCATTGTGATGTCTGATCACCAATTCTAGAAATTCAATTGTGGTCTCATGCTGTTTTTGAACACCTCCACATATTCTCCATCTTGAGGATTGAATGTAGACCTGTTTCTCATGTACTGTGCTGGCTTCTTTCATTATTCATTACTGTCATTCTGGGGAGGTGGAAGCATTAAAAAACTTGGTCCTGGAAGATATAGACAAACTGAGAATCAGAAAACATATGGATCCAGAAGACGAGCTTGTGCCGCTCTCCCTTTTGGACTATATGTACTACAGGCTTTGCTGCACACTCAGGCCTGTTTCCCTCTGATATGTGTGCAGTGGCAACCATTGAAGTATGTTAATTTATTGATGTATTGTGGGTCTAAAAACTGGGATCCAAGGATTATTGTCAGGAATATGCTGGCCAGTGTATGCACACAAGGATTGTACGCGCTCCATTAACATTGGCGCCAAATGGCATATATAAGGAGGGCAGACCCTACTTCCTGACCATCCTGATTCTCTCCAATCCTGACCCTGGCTTGCCTTGACCCTGATTCTTCTGCATCTACTTGATTCTCTGCTGCCAAACCTCTGCTTGAACTTTGGCCATTCTTTGCTTGATGTCTCTGATGTACCTGATCTCCTGTGTATAATCTGGCTTGTTTGAATGGTGGTGGCAGCATCATGCTGTGGGGGTTTTTTCAGCTGCAGGGACAGGACGATTGGTTGCAATCGAGGCAAAGATGAATGCGGCCAAGTACAGGGATATCCTGGACGAAAACCTTCTCCAGAGTGCTCAGGGCCTCAGACTGTGCCGAAGGTTTATCTTCCAACAAGACAATGACCCTAAGCACACAGCTAAAATAATGAAGGAGTGGCTTCACAACAACTCTGTGACTGTTCTTGAATGGCCCAGCCAGAGCCCTGACTTAAACCCAATTGAGCATCTCTGGAGAGACCTAAAAATGGCTGTCCACCAACGTTTACCACCCAACCTGACAGAACTGGAGAGGATCTGCAAGGAGGAATGGCAGAGGATCCTAAAATCCAGGTGTGAAAAACTTGTCGCATCTTTCCCAAAAAGACTCATGGCTGTATTAGATCAAAAGGGTGCTTCTACTAAATACTGAGCAAAGGGTCTGAATACTTAGGACAATGTGATATTTCAGTTTTTCTTTTTTAATAAATCTGCAAAAATGTTAACAATTCTGTGTTTCTCTGTCAATATGGGGTGCTGTGTGTACATTAATGAGGAAAAATGAACTTAAATGATTTTAGCAAATGGCTGCAATATAACAAAGAGTGAAAAATTGAAGGGGGTCTAAATACTTTCCGTCCCCACTGTATGTGGTATACACAATATGCCAGCTGTGATTGTTGATAACACATATTATACCAGAATAGTGAATTACAGAGCTTCACTATTTTTTTCTTTTAATTTAAATTTTTACTGAGAGCTTTAACCATTTATTACCAGTTACTCTGCAGCACACTAAAATCAATGTGATCAATCAACAACCTTATCTTCCAACTGTCACTCTTGTGGAGGGACGGGTCCACTTTTTGAAAAAAAATCTGTCTCTCTCTCTCTCTCTCTTCTGTTTGCTTTTGCCATATGCATCAACACTGCCATGGTCCATTTTATATAAAGTTAGACCTCTTTCACATGGGTTGCCAAAATGCAGTAAAAACAGACAGTTGAACCATGGTTTTACCACCGTTGACTACCCACTTAAAACATAACATGTAGCTGAAGTAGACTGTACACCTGGAAAATTTAACTCAATGGCACCTGTCAAACTCATTCAATAAAGTCAATGGGTGGCTCACTTTTTAGAGGGTGTTTCAGCACACACAATGTAATGCATTGCCAGTTTTAAAGCACTTTTACCTGCTAGAAGCTAGAAAAAAGTTAGTTGTTGAATTGTATAGCAGTAGGCAAAAAGCCACCCCTGGTGATGATCAGTAGACAGCCAGGACTGAAGCTTGTTTAGGCCTGGAACACATGAACTTTAGTATTTACAAGAGCAGTGTGCATATATAGTTTTTACAAAGCATTTGCAAAATATTCAGTAAGCTTTGGTTAGCTTTTGTGAAGCTTTTATCACAATTCCAGTTCATATAAATAAACACTGATCATATTTGAAGTGTTGGCTGCAATAAGCTTTTAACATGTTTCAAATACGTTTGAAGCTTGCTTTATTATTGCTAGCATCTTGCTTAAAGTGACAATTGGCACTCTCATTGAAGAGAAACTTCATCCTATCATGACAAAAGAATCCTATTGTTTTATCATAAATGTCACTCTATAATATGAAGAATAAATATACTTATAAGGCAATAAAATCCAGTGCTGTCTTCTTCTTAGCTATGATTGTTGTAGCACACATTTGGCTCTAAGCTGCTTTTTTTATCATCTGGGGCTGGCTGCTTAAGAGACAGCAGCACCACTGATGTTGCAGGGCAAAATCTCACACGTGCCTGGTCTCTTTTCCTTCTTTTTCAATTGCAGGAGTGAGGTATCACACAGGTTTGGAAATCTGTAGCCTCCTGGGATATGGGGCATGGCAATCCCAGGAGGAGGCCCAAATGTCAGTCTCACTCAGGAAAGAATAGAGGAGGGGAGCAGGTATAAAAAAAGAAAAAAAAAAACCTACAGAGAAAAAAATGTTTACTATGGTGCAGGGGGACAATTCCAGTTGGGCATTATGATTTTTAGGGCGAACGTCTGCTATAAGATCTGGGTTTGATATCCCCAACTGGAGCTAAAGTTTTCTTTACAGATTTCAAGAAAGAAGAGTGCTCTTTGTTTTCACTCAAGAATTGGAAGCCTCTGCAAATGATCTCCTTTTATTTCTCACATAGCCAAACTTATCTTTTCCATCTTTAATGGCACAGCTTCCACTTTTTGGTTATCTCGACAGTTATAAAATAAATTACCATAAATCAGAAGCCTTAGGAACTTTGGTCCCGCAACCTATCATCCTCAGACTGATGGCATTTTTTCAGGAAAATGTGTAATTTAAATGGGCCTCTATACATATCAAATATCTAGGCATACATATTTCTTCTGGATTACATGGACTTTTTGCACTTATCTTTAAACCTTTACTTCAAAATATCCAAGTTCTTGCTAAATGGCACAGGAAGAATTTTTATGTGGTTTGGACACAATAGCATGCATTTCATAAAGATTTATATTCTGTTTCTTTTCAATTTTTATGGGCTACAAAGAAAACAAGACTTAAACCTCATGTCATTAGCCGAGTGCGGAGGGGGGATTGACTTCCCTGTGCCTATCAGTTATTTCCACACAGTCCATCTTGCACGGATACTGGACTGGTGTTCCTTTTACGCTTTTAAGCCTTGGATATAGATTGAACTTGTTTTTTACTTTAATACCTTTACGAGGCCTGCCATGGAGATCAATTTTCCCTTGACCTAAAGGATAAGTTCACTTTTGTAAAAAAATAAAAAAAATAAATGTACATTTTTTTGCAGGTAAACAAAAGGGGATTTTTTTTTTTTTAATACTAGGAGCCTGTAAAGCATTGCACCAATGATCAGCGGGTGCAATGCAGGACTCCTGCAGACTGTCAGTGTAAGCTGTCTACTTCTACCTTGTATGGGCAGGCAGTAACACAAAGACATGAAACAATGAACTACCTAGAGCGCTCAACAGTGCCCTGCTAGTTCATTGAGAACTACAAGTCGACAGCCGCAAAGGCTGTCAGTACTTGTAGTTCCTCCATTCACAGAACTCTGTGAATTCATGAAATTAGAAAAAAACAGGCACACATCATATGGACAATTGGACCCCAGTGGCAGGAAAAGTGTATGTGTATAGTCCTTGTAATAGGTGGTTAAGTTACAAAATCCAGAAGAAAAGTCATGAATGAAAGATTAAAAATGATTTTAGGTGGCAGCCATCCCCAGAGTTTTTCCAAGACTCTGTAGAAAAGCACAAAGAAGCAGGTGAGAGGGAGGCGCACCTAAGTGCTGTCTCTTCCTGTGTCCCAGCTCTCTCCTCCACAACCATCTGGACCCCGGGAGACACACTAGACTGTGGCAGCCTTTGAGGATGATGATTTCTTAACACAATGCGTGTGTTCTGCCTATATCTTGTAAGTGCAATGTATTCTGTGCAATAAACTGTATTACTAATACTACACATACATTATCTCACAAAAGTGAGTACACCCCTCACATTTTTGTAAATATTTTATTATATCTTTTCATGTGACAACACAGAAGAAATGACACTTTGCTACAATGTAAAGTAGTGAGTGCACAGCTTGTATAACAGTGTATATTTGCTGTCCCCTCAAAATAACTCAATAGACAGCCATTATTGTCTAAACCATTGGCAACAAAAGTGAGTACAGCCCTAACTGAAAATGTCCAAATTGGGCCCATGTAACCATTTTTCCTCCCCGGTGTCATGTGACTTGTTAGTGTTTCAAGGTCTCAGGTGTGAATGGGGAGCAGGTGTGTTAAATTTGGTGTTATCGCTCTCACGCTCTCACACTGGTCACTGGAAGTTTAACATGGCACCTCCTGGCAAAGAACTCTCTGAGGATCTGAAAAAAAGAATATTTGAGCTACATAAAGATGGCTTAGGCTATAGAAAGATTGCCATGACCCTGAAACTGAGCTGCAGCATGGTGGCCAAGACCATACAGCACTTTAACAGGACAGGTTCCACTCAGAACAGGTCTCGCCATGGTCAACCATGGGTTGAGTGCACATGCTCAGCATCATATCTAGAGGTTGTCTTTGGGAAATAGACATATGAGTGCTGCCAGCATTGCTGCAGAGGTTGAAGGGGTGGGGGGTCAGCCTGTCAGTGCTCAAACCATACGCCGCACGTTGCATCAAATTTGTCTACATGGCTGTCATCCCAGAAGAAGCCTCTTCTAAAGATGATGCACATGAAAGCCCGCACACAGTTTGCTGAAGACAAGCAGACTACATGGATTACTGGAACCATGTCCTGTGGTCTGATGAGACCAAGATAAACTTATTTGGTTCAGATGGTGTCAAGCGTGTGTGGCAGCAACCAGGACAAGTGTGTCTTGCCTACAGTCAAGCATGGTGGTGGGAGTGTCATGGTCTGGGGCTGCATGAGTGCTTCTGGCACTGGGGAGCTACAGTTCATTGAGGAAACCATGAATGCCAACATGTACTGTGACATACTGAAGCAGAGCATGATCCCCTCCCTTTGGAGACTGGGCTGCAGGGCAGTATTCCAACATAATGACCCCAAACACACCTCCAAGATGACCACTGCCTTGCTAAAGAAGCTGAGGGTAAAGGTGAATGACTGGCCAAGCATGTCTCCAAACCTAAACCCCCTAGCATCTGTGGGGCATCCTCAAACGGAAACTGGAGGAACAAAAGGTCTCTAACATCCACCAGCTCCGTGATGTCATCATGGAGAAGTGGAAGAGGACTCCATTGGCAACCTGTGAAGCTCTGGTGAACTCCATGCCCAAGAGGGTTAAGGTAGTGCTGGAAAATAATGGTGGCCACACAAAATATTGACACTTTGGGCCCAATTTGTACATTTTCACTTAGGGGTATACTCACCTTTGTTGCCAGCAGTTTAGACATTAATGGCTGTGTGATGAGTTATTTTGAGGGGACAGCAAATTTACACTGTTATACAAGCTGTACACTCACTACTTTACATTGTAGCAAAGTGTAATTTCTTCAGTGTTGAAAAGATTTAATAAAATATTTACAAAAATGTGAGGGGTGTACACACTTTTGTGAGATACTGTATGTGCGCCTCCCTCTCCCCTCCTTTTTAGAACTCTGTGAATGAATTACATGACCAGAAGGTGGAGTCCCGCACAGCTGCATTTAAAAAAAATAAATAAATTGTGACAGCAAGTTCGGGAAAGATCCCCAGATCACTGTCACTAGAGACAGCGGGTCACAGAAAGGCTGCAGCAGTGGAAACACATTACATGTTCCACCCTAAAATGTAAACTTATCCTTTGATAAGCTTTACTTGTCAAGTTGCTTGGAAACTGTTCAAATTATCCATACCTTCCTCAGTTCCTGCTATGTTATCTCCAATTTTGGTTAACAGATACCAAATCTACTAGTCTTGTCCATGAGGGCACATTTCATGTCTTATGCCGTGTACACACAATCGGACATTCCGACAACAAAACCGTGGATTTTCTTCTGACGCATGTTGGCTCAAACATGGTCACACATATGTTGTCGGAAATTTCGATCGGCCAGAACGCACTGACGTACAACACACACGACAGCACTATAAAAAGGAAGTTCAATAGCCAGTGCGGCTCTTCTGCCTGATTCTGAGCATGCGAGGACTTTTGTGCGTCGGAATTGTGTACACACACTCGGAATTTCTGACAACAAAGTTTGTTGTTGGAAAATTTGAGAACCAGCTCTCAAACATTTGTTCTCGGAAATTCCTACAGCAAATTTCCGATGGAGCATACACGCGGTCGGAATTTCCGACAACAAGCTCACATCGAACATTTGTTATCGGAAATTCCGATCACGTGTACATGGCATTACACTTTTCTTCTGATGGGGAATCTTTTTCTTATGACAGCATCATATAACACCATGACCAACACTTGGAAACTTAGCGAGCACTTCAATTATCTTATGCCCTTTGTGCCATATGAACAGACATTAACTTATACAGAGTTCCCACGAAATATGAAAAGCTGTGTCTGGATACTTTTCCCAGTACACATACTGTGTCCTTGACACACTTTCTGTTGCAAGATATAACTTGGATTTCATGAAGATTATCGCGGGCAGATTTTGCAAAAGTGTCTCTCATGCATTCTAAAAGTGGTGAAGAATAAGCCAAATTTATATACAGGTATCTGTCTAGAACTTGTACTTGAATTTGGCTCATGCTGCACAACTTTTAGAATGCACATGAAACACTTTTGCAAAATCTGTCCGAGACAGTTTTTCAGAAGAGAGTTGATCTTAATGTAGAGCAACTCCCGAAGGACATGCGGGTGTATATGGGTATCTCCCACTCCGCCCAGCCATGCACATGAATTTTCCACACACGCTGGAGTCAGGAATCAGTCCTTGCAGATTTTTTTTCGTATTTTATTAGGGGATTTGAACTTGAATAGGGGATAGGATATTATGGGATGCCCACTTGATCAGCACAGAAAGAAATCTTCAGGGTTACTATACATACACAGTATATACACTTCTCCTTCTACCTCCAGCACAATGTTGCTTGTTGAACTACATCTCTCAGGACCAGCTAGCATTGAATAGATCATCCAACATAGACCTAGTTAGATCCGTAGCAATTGTTCTTTGCAGGCAGGGTCTGCGGGCCCCTTTGGTAGTGTAGCAGAAGAGAAATCCCAGTGCTTAGCTGTCCTTTTCCTGTGGCTACTGATCCCAGTACCACCTCTTCAGGCACTGCCAGCCTACCTGGCTGCAGCTGCCCCTTTCACTAGCCCTCCTGGCTAAGACTCCACAGTCCTCCCAGATTGACTCTGCATCCATCCCAGACTGCTTGCACCCAGTCCCATTAGGCATGTATTTCAGTCCTCTGACTGTGCACTCACCAGCCCACCTGGCTGTCCCTCCCTGGAGATTTGACCGGCAGTGTTCTCCTGCAGTCCTCTCCTTGCTCCCGTGCCTCCTGTTCAGGATCCCCCTGTGTGTCTTGAAGATGGGTCCCTTCCGCACCTGAGCCCAGGCCTGAGTTCACCCCCCCAGACTAGTGGGTTACTCTCAAAGGCCTCCGACAGCCTAATCCTCCATCTCCAGCTTCCACCTGTCCACCACCACCCCCAGCTGGGCTGACCCTGAGTTTGGGGATTGGTCAGGGCCCTCATGAATACTCCAGGCAGCTCCTCCTCCTTGCACTCCCATTCTTCTGCAATCTTCTGCTAGTTTACAGAAGTAGGGGGAGGTATCAGAGATGCTGCGTGTGAATCATATCAGCCTCCTTGAGTCATTCAACCCTGACCCAGAAAAAAACACAGGCTTGGCTGCCAGCCAAGCATGAACTTACCTACACTAACAAACAAAAACCTGACTTTAGCAACGCTAGGGGGTGCTATGCTAACTAGCTCCACTTTTACATTTGATGCATTAAATGCCACACAATGCAAAATGGCGCATTTTAGAACTACTTGAATTTGGTGCTTGAGTCACTGTAAGAGCCAAAAGTATCTCAAGTGCTTCATGAATTTGGTGCAATACATTAACAAGAGTGATTAATGCTAGAAAAGTGCAGCTTTATTTAATTCCTCCCATGGTGTCCGAGACTTGCCCCTCCTACGTTTGTGCCTGGGAGAAAGAACTCAAAATCAGATTCACAAAACAACAAACTGATTGCATTCTTTCACTGGCTCATAATGCCGCAATCTCCACCAAGATTCAGGAAATGCACAATAAATTACTCATAAGGTGGGACAGTACTCCGGATGTACTAAACACAATATTCACTCAATATGTTCTGCTCTGAATAAATGCTAGTTCATTTAATTAATGCAGTAAGAACATGTATGCTTATTGTTTAGAAATAGTCCTCTCCACCAACTGTGGAACGTAGTAGTGGTTCAGCCAAATCAATGAGATTATGCAGATGGAAAACTTAACTACCTCATTTTTTCATGAGAGGAGAACATGGCATGATTTCTGCTCTTCAGTGAAATATAAATTCTTCAGTTTACATAATTTTGTATTTATACTCTTGTTGCTGTTTCTTACATGGGAGGCAGTAGGTAATATGGGCACAGTAAGGAAGGTGGAAAGAGACCTGGTACTCAGCGAGCCATTTCCGCCATCTGGCATTATATCGGCTTGTGAGGGCAATTCCGGATGCGCTACAAACCAGCGTGAAGCGGCCTCTTGATACCATCCACCATCCTTGGCTCCCCTCATCTGGTATGACAGTTCCATCGTCTGGCACAGTGGTTCTTGCGTTCTTGCAGGACAGGATATTTGCTATAGTGTTGATTCCTGTAGAGCTTGACATATTGTGTGAGATTTTATAACTGTTTTTTATTAAAGTAATATTCATATGCTGCACTTAGATGGAGCTTTCTCTTCCTTCCCCTTAGCTGTCTCTTAGAGGATTTCAGCTTAAAGTGATTGTAAGGGTTCGTTTTTTTTTAAATAACAAGCATATCATACTTACCTCCAGTGTGCAGCTCGTTTTGCACAGAGTGGCCTCATACCTGCTCTTCTGGGGTCCCCCGGGGGCTCTCTCGGCTCCTCCCCACATCAGATAACCCCCTGGGAGAAGCGTTCTCCTGAGGGGGTTACCTTGCGGGCACGCTCCCGAGTCCAGTATTCTGCGTATCATAATGTATGATTCGGCCCCACCCCCCGGCGCCTGTGTCATTGGATTTGATTGACAGCAGCGGGAGCCAATGGTTGCGCTGCTATTAATCTATCCAATCAAGAGCCGAGAACCCTGGGCAGAGAGACAGCGCGTCCCCGTTGGGTCAAGTTCCAGGGCTCAGGTAAGTAAAATGGGGGGGCTGGGGGGCCAGTCACTGCCAGGTGACCTTAATGCATAGGGTGCATTAAGGTGAAAAAACAGAAAGGTTTACAACCCCTTTAATTATCAACTGTTCTACCCACTACTTAATTTCCCCCCATCCATTGTTGGCTACAGCACAGTATATTTTTATCTTTTTCTTCACTTTGCTCTTCCTTTTTTTAAGGAATATTCTCGATATTCTTATTCTCTCTTGCTTAAAAATAAAATGGAGTCTCTCAATGTGTGGAGTCGGGGGATGACCAAGCTAATAGCATTTCTCACAGTTAGATCTCCTGGGTTAGTAGCTGCAAAGGTTAATTCAACATTTTGACTTTCTAGATCGTGGACAGTGACCTGTTGTCAGGTTTTTCTATTTCACTGTGTGAATATTGCTATGTTTCTCTTTTTTGTGCATGTGATTTTTATTGATTTGAATAAGTGGACTTGTATTTGTGTCTGCTTGGTCCTTCCTCAAGAGGTTCTCACAATAAAGATTGCATAAATAAAAGAATTGGAGGCTTCTTGAGGCCCATCAGCTTCATGTCCTCAGTGGTAATGATATCAATGTTCCAGTGACACCTGTCTAACATGGGAGGTTCCCCTCACTTTGGGGAGATAAAGTGAGAGTGAAGGGAAATCTCCACAGTAAAACAAACACAGCATAAAAAAAACCTTACAGGGTTTTATCCCTTCTTTACTCTACCTAAGACTAAAATAAAAGTGTTGGCTATCTATACACTTTAAAGGGATTTTTTTGCTGAAAAAGTATAGTAGATACCTCTACACTTTAGTCTGCAGCCAGTATTTATTTCTAACACCGATAAAATTAAAATGTTGTTTTTCTGCAAAACATGAAGCAAACTCATGCAAAAATAGTACAGTAATTTTTCCCTTTTTTGAAATGTCATGAATGAAATTATCTCAAAACTTAAAGAGATTAGGGATTTGCTTTTCACATGATAGGATAAATTAATGGAATATTTATATAATTTTATCAGTGAAGAATGTAAACTTATTAAGTAAGTCAGCCTCATTATCTCAGATCTGACTCCAGAGTTTTTTTCACAGTATCCATTCTGTCATTCACGTGACTTATATTGATGTTCTGCAGTGGTTTATATAGGAAACAAACTGCTCATGTTTCTTCTGCATGGCATTAAAAGCTGCTTCCTTGACACTTGACCTGTAATAACATGTACTTTAAAAACATCAAAACCTGTGTTTTATAATGCTGCATGAAAAGTTCATGATCATAAATAAATAACTACTCAGAGGGAGAATCAGTCTGTCAGCTTATGTAGCAAATTGCATAGTGAAATGCTTCAAAAGTATCACATTTAACTACTTCCAGTCCGGTCCTTTCCTGACACTTTTTGTTAATATGTAACAATCCAGTATTTTTTGCTAGAATATTCCTACATAATTAGAAAGTTACATAGATACCAAACATGTCATGCTTTAAAATTGCGCACGCCTGTGCAACGGCGATAAACAACGTGCATTTTACTATACATAGGCAAAACTTTAAAAGGTCACTTTACAGGTTACTTTACTTTACTTTAGATCTACAGAGGAGGTCTGGTGCTAGAATCAGTGGCGTCACTAGGGGGGCATAGGGGAACCTGATCCCCCAACATTATACTGTGCCCCACCATGTGCCCCCCAAATTAAAATGCATTTTTGTTTGTAATTGTAGTGGATGCGCCGCATCTTGCTCAGGCCGCCGCTGGAGTAACACAGTCTCTCCTGAGAGGGAGAGCATCCCCAGTCAGCTCCTATGGGGGATTTGTCCCCCCTCCCTCTGCTCCACCAGCACTGTGGGGGGGGGGGGCGCCCAAGGCTACTCCCATTATCTCAGTTACTGAAAAAACAGACTGATTTTTCCCGTCCTTAGGACAGGAGAACCAGTTTGTAAATTCTGAGACTGGTGAGTGCAAGCTGAGCCAAGTGTCATTCTATGACACTCTTTCACAGCCCAGTGAGTCCAGCCACCCCCCTCACTCCCCTCATGTATGGGAGAGCAGTGAGGAATACAGCTCTTCCTCCTCCTCCCGCCCCTGTTCCTCCTGTGTCTTCCAGTCCTGCCCACACTGTCCCCGATGTGCAGCTGTATCTGAAGAGAGGGGATGTGTCGGCGGGAAATATGAAAATCAGCAGCTGTAGATTCCTCTGTGTGTCAATGATGCCTGAGCTTCCAACCTAGACCCGTGGGTAAGTGTGTGCACTGCAGTACACTGTGATCATGGAACTGTCCCTATCTCCATCCCTCTCGCTTCTCTCCCCCATCTGTCTCCCTCCCCCCTCCTGTTCTTTCAAGACCTTCACAAACTTTCAGTTCCAGTTAGGCAGGTAATAGACAGTGCATTTTTTTTTCCTGCAACCACAGATTGCATGAAAGAAACTTGCATGATTCCCCCATCAACACAGACAGTGGTGATAGGGGAATCCTTCCTGCCCAGCAATTGTATTCTCCCAACAAACAGGGAATATCACTAGCAGCTATAGCAACCGCTAGTGATAATCATAAGAGAATCCGGCAGGCTGGTTGATCGATCAACTTGGTACATTCAGCCTGCCCATTAATGGTTCAAATCTTAGCCAGTTCCTGCTGAACCAGCCACAATTTAAACTATCTATGGTTGGCCTTAGCACTTATCATTGATCACTATTTTCATTCAACTATTAGGTTGAATGAAAAAAAAAAAGAAATGATCCAATTCCCCCATCTACACATTCCAGGTGGATGTGGGAATCCTCCCAGTGTGGACCAGTGGTGGAACCACCATTGTTGCTGTCCTATGTATCACATATCACAAATATATGTGATACATAGGACAGCAACATACTGTATATAATAAATACTGTGTTTATTAGATCTGACTGGGAGCATCACCTGGATCACATCCCGATCAGCATGTCAACAGAGAAGGTTATACAGCATCACTGCTGCTAGATGATCAGCTGGGGGCTCAGCTCTCTACAACCAATAGTGCCAGCCTTCCCCTGCAAGCACCTATAATGTCACCAGCACTAGGTCCTAATAGACTGCCGCTACTGCCAAGGAGACAGATGCCAGACCAGCGCTGTCAATGGCAAGGGCAGGACAGCAAGAGGAGCCTGGGGAACCCCACAGTGGCAGAACACCAGGGCCCGGTGGCAAGTGCAACCTTTGCAACCCTGGTAGTTCTCCCACTGCTTTGGACCCTTATATTTTCTTGGTGTGCTGGTGACATATAACTCTTGTTTTCTGCCACCCTGGGGAGCCCCTAAACAGTAGGAAGGGAGCTCACTGCAGAACATGTGAAAGGGCCCGGTTGTGGGATCGTAGTAAAGGGCCCCAGGATATATATATATAATTGCATTTTATAGTTGGCCCCCCTACTTTTGTCCCTGTCCCCCCATTTGCCCCCCCTAAATATGAAAGCTGGAGACGCCACTGACTAGAATTATTGCCCATGATCTGACATTCGCAGTAATACCTCACAAGTGTGGGCTGATCGCTGTCTAAATGCATACGGGATCAAACGCGCGTTTGCCTTTCTGTGCAAGCATAGGAGAACAAGGGCACTTTTAAACTTTTTTTTTTTAATTATTCATTTATTTTATTTATTTTTTTACACTGTTGTTTTAATTATTATAATTTTTTTGATCACTTTTATTGCTGTCACAAAGAATGTAAACATCCTTGTGACAGCAATAGGCATGTGACAGGTCCTCTTTATGGAGAGATCTGGGGTCTATAAGACCCCAAATCCCTCCTCTGCACCTAAAAACATTCCAAACACCAAGATTGATGTTTCTGAATGCTTTTGATTTTCAAAAAATGGCACTGATGGTTTCCAAATAAACCGAAAGTGATGTCATGTTATCTTCCAGGTTACTATTATGAACAGCCGATCAAAGCCAATTCCAATGTGTACTAATGTGATAGCTGTGATTGGTCACAGCTATCACATGGTACAGATGTACTGTGATTAGCCCAGTCTTTACTATGTGATCACTGTGACCACAGAGATCATCACAAAAGTACACAATGAATGGCCATTCAAAGTCATTCATTGTGTACAACTGTCATGTGATTGCTGTGATTGGTCACAGTGGGTGTCTGATCGAGCTGTAGAGCAGTGACTAGAGTGCACAGGAGGCAGGCACCTGGAAGATGTCATATGATGCACCCAGAATAACAAAACTCCAGCCTGGAAGTTTTTCTACAATAGGCTGGGTAGGAAGTGACTAAGAGCTGCACAGTATTGCTGTTTTACTGTTCCTTGAAACAAATGCGAGTTGTCTGACTCATTGAAAATAATGCACTCCCTGTGTAGCTGATATCTTATCTCAACAATTATTAAGGTTGCAATAATAAAGTATGCACTCATCGAAAATACATTATACTTTCCCCTAAGGTGATCTTTGATCTTCTGATGGCTGCAGCAATTGCATTTGACATATTTATATCCTAAAACTTTCTTTTTAACCAACTTGGTACCGTTTAAAGTTAATACTTTGTTTGCTTGCCATTAAAATTATGCCTAGCCAGGGGGACTGTGGCAGGTTTCCATGGCATTTTTTAGTGAATTAATTAGCTTTCTTTGACAGCCAGACTCCAGGCTCGTGCTAGCCATACACATCATCTTGTGTACCGGATCACAGCACAGATTCTGAAGAACCTGGAAAGTGCAGCGTCTTGGTGGCCAAGTGAGTGTTTTTTGTTTTTTGTTTTTTTTTAGGAAGATCTGGATATGATTGGTTTTAGCAGTTATTAGGTCATTAGTGAGTTTTGAAAGAGTGGGTACTCTGGGGTGTTGAGGGCTAAAGTCTAATGCCGTGATGACCGTGATGGCGTACAACGGGACTAGAAAAAGAAGTCAATCTCGCCGATTTTATCTAGACACCTTGCGAGCCCCGTCGCGGGAGCCAGCGCTGAGCTGGCTCGCTCATCGGGAAAGGAAAAATGTTTTTTCCTTTCCCAATTAACGACAAGCATTGCTGAATTAAGGGCGGGTTCACACTGTTGTGGGGATCCGACTTGGATCTCCGCCAACACCAGGCACTGTGTTTGGTATGAATCTTGAGGGGGAAATCCACGCCAAATTTTAAATGTAAAAAACTGGCATGGGTTCCCCTCCGAGGGCATACAAGGCCCTTAGGTATGGTATGGATTTTAAGGGGAACCCCTACACCCAAAAAAATGGGTTGGGGGTCCCCCAAAATCCATACCAGACCCTTAACCGAGCACGCAGCCTGGCCGGTCAGGAAAGGGGGTGGGGACGAGCAAGCGCCCCTCCTCCTGAACTGTACCAGGCTGCATGCCTTCAACAGGGGGGGTGGGTGCTTTGGGGAAGGGGGGGTGGGTGCTTTGGGGAAGGGGGGCGCCCTGCGGCCCCCACACCTCAAAGCACCTTGTCCCCATTTTGATGAGGACAAGGGCCTCTTCCCGACAACCCTAGCCGTTGGTTGCTGGGGTCTGCGGGCGGGGGGCTTATTGGAATCCGGCAGCCCCCTTTAATAAGGGGGCCCCCCCAGATTCCGGCCCCCTGCCCTATGTGAATGAGTATGGGGTACTTTGTCATTTTTTCTCGCGCTCGCTGCAATAGGAAAAGGTGTTTTTCCTATTGCAGTGAGCGCGAGATGTACAGTACACTGTCGCCGAGAACAAACATTCTCACGGGCAGGTGCTGTAGCTGCTCTTGCGTCGGACCAGCATAGAGACGAACGGTTTTCCCGATAGGAACCAGTTCTGGTGGAGTTCCGGCGGGAAGATTTGAAACATGTTTTAAATCTAAAGTCTGTCTGATTTTCGACTGAAAAGGTCCGTCGGAAGTCCGATGAAGTCCACACATGGTCGGATTGTCTGGCGGCTTTGTTCCGGCGGACAAGTTGCAGTCGAAAAGTCCGCCCGTGTGTACACGGCTTAACTGTAAGGGGTGGAGAAGGTGAGGTAGCAGCTCAGACTAGGCATTCCCAAAGTTTGGAGGTATGTAAACACCAGAGGAGGCTGTTTACTTTCATAAGGGAAGTAAAAATCTAGGTGGGGGTGGGGTTCTAAGTTAGCTTAGGTTAGAGGGCTTAGGAGGGCAGGCTAGTGGTTTTTAGTTTAAAGGTAAATTTGTACTTTGATCAGTTTAGCCCTAAGGGGTTACCTGGTAAATTTGAAAGTATGGTCTTAAAGTGGTACTAAACCCAAAAGCAAACATTTATTATACTGCAGATTGCCAATTCTTAGATGTGATGGCTGTTTCCTTTTTTATGTTTTTTTTCTTCTATTTTCATCTGGTGATCCAGCCAGCAAGTCTGTTTTTCAAAAGCTCAAGCTCTCCAGCAGAATATATCAGTTCATACAGATGAGTCAAACCACTTAACACTGACAGGATTGATTAAAATGTTCACCTTTAGTTTATTAATGAAAAACCTTTATCCCAAAGGGAAAAACACTTGCTGTAACTGATTATAAACTGTAAGATGGAGTTTGGCTTCAATTTGTTAGTGTAATTAAATCTGCTAATTTAACACTGCTCTCCCCCATGAATGGCCAGATCTAAAGGGCTTCTGGGGTGAGCTGCACCCCCCCAGATCTCAGTTGCTTCCCCCCAAAGCCCCCTGACCACTCCCCTCCACCCTTAATGCTCTGCCCTGTCGCTGCTCCTCCCCACACTACACAGAGCTGAAATCACATTTTTTTTACTTACAGCCACGATTTTCACAGGGTGTATTTGGCTACTGCAGCCACACTGCTGTTCCGACCAGGGAATTTGACAGGTCAGAACAGCAACATAGCAGCCAGATGCACCCTGTGAAGATGGAGGCCGTAAGTAAAAGAATTTGGATTTCAGCTCTGTGTAGTGTGGAAGGTGTGTACGGTGCTGCGATGGGAAAGGAGCTCTGCCAAGTGTCTGTCCTCTGACTCTCCAGTGGTGATCCCTGTCCTCTGACTCTCCAGCAGTGATCCCTGTCCTCTGACTCTCCAGCGGTGATCCCTGTCCTCTGACTCTCCAGCCATGGTCCCTGTCCTCTGACTCTCCAGTGGTGATGCCTGTCCTCTGATTCTCCAGCCATGGTCCCTGTCCTCTGACTCTCCGGCCTTGATTCTTGTCCTCTGCCTCTCAGAGGTGATCCCTGGCCTCTGACTTTCCAGCTATAATTTCTGTCTGACTTTCCAGCCAAGATTCCTGTCATTTGCCTCTCCAACAGTTCTCTGACCTGCTTATCCCTGTCCCCTGCTGACCTTCCATCATTTTCCCTGCTGACTCCCTGTACACTGCCCTGCTCCCTCCTGTCCTCTTCCCTGCTGACCCTTGTACACTGCCCTTAAAACCAATAGCCTCTGTACACTGCCCTAAAAACCAATAGCCTCTGTACACTGCCCTACAAACTGCTGATCCTATCCTCTGCCCTGTTGATGCCCTGTACACTTCCCTGTTGACCTCCCATCCTCCCCTCTGCCATTTTGTTTACTGCACCCCCACATCAGACAGGCTAGATGCGGCCCTGCCAGATTGGCAATGCTGCTGTCTGCTATACCTGTGTACATTCTTCCCAAGTTGTGTCTCACTAATACAGGAGGTGTGTTACTGGCCAGATCACCAGGTAAAAAAAAAGGTCCAACTTACAAATGACTCCTACTTACAAATGGAGGAGACAACAGGACGTGGGAATAAATCTACCCCTAGGAAGGGAAATTCACTCCTGTAAGAGTTATCATGGGAAAAAAGGTGTCTCCACTGAAGCTTTATCACCAATCCTTGTTTCCACAACAACCCAAAATGTTTGTCATTGGGACATAAAGTGAGGTGGAATCTTCTGAACATGGACATAGACAGCAAAACAAATGTTTCGGGGCGTTAACTCTTCCCTATGCTATCCAAAAAGCATAAAAAATGTTTTGTTCTTACAGGGAGTAACTCACCAAAAATGACATTTTTGTTGCAAGGGATGACTGAAATCTGACTTGTATCTTAGGCAGACTTCTGGGAAAATTGGTGAGCCAATCACACAAGCAGGAAATTATGTTTCTGGGGAGTGGTCAGTACACACTCTGTGTACAGAACAACTCCAGATAGCCATATTGCATTGCATGCTCAGAAAAATTACAGTGGCTGCTGATTGAAAAGGAAAGGTAATTTTTATTAACATTCAATTACAATATGACTTGTGTCGCTATTGTATACGCTATATTTTTCTTTATTTGCTATTTTTTTCCTCATGAATGTGGAGTTACCCCTTAAGCAATACAACCTGGTCACCTCTCTGCTTTTAGCCTGTGACAAAGAAGAAGCAGTGATACACTTATGAGCTCATCTCTCTCTTTGTCAACAAGTTCCTTGTGAGCACATTTGCATGCAGAACACTTGATTGGTTTCTAGTGCTGCCACTCCACCTCCCAGTTATAGCTATGCCAGGGCTGTGTTTTGGCCTAGGCCGACTAGGCCTAAGCCTAGGGCGGCACTTTGCGGGCGGCGGCAAAAAAAGCCGCACCCCACATGAGAGAAAGCCCCCCACCTGTCTTCCCAGCTCCCGCGGCCGCCTCCTGCATACATGCAGCCCACGGCAGCTGGCTTGCTGTAGTGGTGGCGCTGTGTATGGGCGTGCTTGGCAGAGGGTGGGGGGTAACTCACGCCCCCACCCTCTGCCAAGCAAGCCCATACACAGCGGCGCACTTACAGCAAGGCAGCTGTGGGAGCCAGGAAGACGGGTGGGGAGGCTTTTTCTCATGCGGGGGGTGGCATGTGACTCACGCCCCCCAAAAAGTGGCCGGTGACTGGCGGAAGTGGAGCCTTATGCTCCGCCTACCCTCCTCTGCACTGCTTTCCTTGAATCTTCTCCTTGGCACAGAGGCGGGGTCTGGCTGTGACGTCAGGAGCGGGAGGAGAGAGAGAGGAGTATGAGGGAAACACCAAGGACAGCAGGTAAAATTATTGAATAAATTATATCAGTGTTATGGGCACAGTGGCAGCATTTGATGGGCACAGTGTCGGTATTTGATGGGCACAGTGGTGGCATTTGATGGCACAGTGGCTACAATTGATGGGCACAGTGGCAGAATTTGATGGGCACAAAGGTTGTGTTTGAGGGCACAGTGGCTACAATTGATGGGCACAGTGGCTGCATTTGATGGCACAGTGGCTGCGTTTTATGGGGCACATTGGCTGCGTTTGATAGGGCACAGTGGCTGCATTTGATGGCACAGTGGCTACAATTGATGGGCACAGTGGCTGTGTTTGAGGGCACAGTGGCTGCATTTGATGGGGCACAGTGGCTGCATTTGATGGGCACAGTGGCTGCATTTCATGGTACAGTGGCTGCGTTTCATGGCACAGTGGCTGCATTTGAGGGCACAGTGGCTGTGTTTGATGGGGCACAGTGGCTGCATTTGATAGGGCACAGTGGCTGCATTTAATGGGCACAGTGGCTGTGTTTGATGGCACAGTGGCTGCGCTTGATGGCACAGTGGCTGCATTTGATGGCACAGTGGCTAAAAATTGATGGGCACAGTGGTTGCATTTGATGGCACAGTGGCTACAATTGATGGGCACAGTGGCTGCATTTGATGGAACAGTGGGTGCATTTGATTGGGCACAGTGAGGCTGCAATTGATGGGCACAGTGAGGCTGCAATTTATGTCTTTTTTTTCTGAATTTTTTAGTTTGTTTGCGTCTCCCCCAAAATCAATGCAAACCCATTAAACAGTCCACATTTAGTGAAAGTGCATTAATATGCAGATCATGATATTGCGATAAAGTGCTCCATCAATGCTGAAATCAATGCAAACTCATTAAAGAGGAGATCCACCCCCATCCCCCCTGTGAAAACATTAAAACTCAGCAGCTACAAATACTGTAGATGTTGACTTTTAATATTAGGACACTTACCTATCCAGGGATCCGCGATGTCGACACCTTAGCTGATTTTCAGATTGGCTCTCGGGTTTTACCACCATCATTCATGGTAAGGGAAACCGGCTGGTTCCCTACTGCACATGTGCGAAGCGCGTTGCACTTTCTGAATGGCCCAGTGGAGGAAGGAGGAGGGGGGCCAAACTTCAGAGGGGCCGCTTAGTCTCCCGGCAGTGGGGAAGGGTACCTGTCAAAAACAGGTACCTGTTCCCCCCTCCCCCTGAAAGGTGCCAAATCAGCCTAAAGAGGAAGGGGTGTGGTTTACAGATGATAGGGTGGGTCTTAAACAGGAAGGGGTGTGGCCTCGGCAGGAAGGGGTTGGTCGTATTTAAGTTAGGGGGTGCATGAGTTTAATCAGGCCTAGGGCAGCACAAAACCTAAATACACCACTGAGCTATGCTGTACAGGGAATTACATACATACACTAGTTATATTTAAAAATATGGGTACTAATTGGTAATACATTCATGACTGTTTTCATTGGTGCACTTGACATCTGCTTAGAGCTCATGTTTAAAAAAATGTTGGGCACTTTCAGGATAGTCAACTGCTTAGTTATGCTGGATGCTCGCTGATGCTTCCCCTCCCAATGCCCTCACAGCCATTTTGAAAATGATTCCCTGCGCAGCTTCTCATTATTTCTTTTGACAGCAGAGGCAAATTGAGTGAGTTAATACATCTGTAAAAACATGATACTTTGTCTTTGAAAAGCAAAACTTTAAATCTAGCTAGTAGGGTAGCACCAATACTAGTATCAGTATCAGTGCCGATACCGAGTATTTTCACAAGTATCGATACTCGTGAACTGATACTTTCAGGCCTGGATCTTTGAGCTGTCAGTGGGTCTCCCCAGTGTTAAAAAAGTCCGGTAATTGGAGCTGGCAAAAAAAAAAGCAGCCAGCAATGTTTATTAACAACATTGCTCAGCCCTGAAACACTAAAATAAAAAGAAACATTGTTTCTTTTTGTATATTTCTGTTTCTTCATCTGCAGATCAAAGGGATGAACAAATGTTCCTTTGTTTATTCTCTTAATAACCCTTAATTTACTCTAATCAGCCTTAATTGCGGTTATCCCTATTCTCCTCCAACTATTATTTTCCTGCTTTTTTTCTTATGTCTATTTTATAAACGATAAATAATTAAAACTTTTTTTTGTTTGCTTTGTTAGTGAATATTTTTACACATATGTATTAACATATATTTGCACATTTCACCTTGAAAAAGCGCTAAATTACAAAAAAATCTATTTATTTAATTTGTAAATAACTTTTCAATGCTTTGTACCATTGCTGACAGCTGAAGTTAAAACAAAACAGTTGCGGTAGGTATCGGTAATTGGTATCGGCGAGTACTAAAAAAAAAGTATCGTACTTGTACTCATTATAAAAAAAATGGTATCGGTGCATCTCTACCAGCTAGGTTGTGTAGCTGCTTCTCTGTTTCCCATCCTGCGCTGACAGATCTCAAAATTGTTTACAGTCTAAGCCAATGTCTGTGCAGGGAATGTGCAAACAGCCTGTATGTTATTGCTTATGCCCTATATTGCAACAGAATGTCACTGTGTCCGAGTGAATGTGAGAGTGTATTGACAGCTCTGAGTCTACAGGCAATTGCTGGCCCAACATCCAAGATGGTGGTGCGCTGCAGTGATTTAGGACTGCTTTTTGAAGAACCACTAGAGACATTTTAGAAACAATTTAATGCACATAAGAAAAGTAGACTATTTCATAAGTACAAATTATTTGAGATAAAATCTGGAGACAGAGTATCTTTAAAGTTAAAGTTTTCAGGTATGTTTGCAGTGGTCCTATTTTTTTTTCTGTTGCCATCTTTTTTCAGGTTGAATACCTCCACATATGATTTAATTATAGATTTATGACCATGACCTCCCAAATATAAGGATTTGAAAAAGGTACCAAAGTAAAAGCATAAAGCTTGTATCTTCAGACAAAATAGGGAAATAAACTATGACTGGGACCTTTTGTCCTTCATTTTAAAATCACATTTGTGGCTTTCCTTTATTCTTCTAGTATTCTGTCCTGTAGATAGCCGCATTCTTTGTAAGGACTAAATCTATCAAACTGTCAGTTTTACTCTCTGCAGGGGCATTCATATAGATTTTAGATATTTGGCCTATACTGAATATAAAAATGGAGTCATAAATCAATTCTTTATTTCATTACTTTAGATTATAAAACCTTTTCTAGGTATACAGTACTATATTACTATATGTTTAAGGAAACATTATCTTTACAAACCAAGATTGAATTTAATGTTAAAAGGAAAACATAAAAATACTCAAAAGCAGATGTATTTAGTAGTAATAAGTGAATCAGTTTGAAAGCATTTTGAATTTGTGCAACTGGCAAAGAGTTAATCAATTCAGGAATTATGATTTCCTGGATTTCTATATTGGATTTCTAAATCGTGTAATTTTCCAAAGATCAGACAGATCAGCATGCAAAAATGAAAAAGTGCTGAGTTATTGACATTTCTGATCTGACCATCCTTCATTTTCAGCTGTATTTTTTAAGGTGTCTGGGACTACTGGGACTTTTTATACACAAGTACAGGACTGCGTTGAGTTGTATGTGAAGGAAAAGGTGAATGTTAAAATATTTTCTCCACTTTTAGTTCCCATATTTCTGAGTTGGAACAAAGGCACATGATCAGGGGTAGGGTTCTTAGAAGGGAAATCAGTAAAAATTCAGTGGAAGGGTTCAAATCATCTGTAGGTGAGATAGGATAGGGTACTTCAAACACCCAGTTCACATCATTCTCAGTCCCTGCTGTTGTCCATAGCGATGATGAATGAGCTCATGCAAAGGAACTGTGACATCATTTTCGTACAGGTACAGGCCATATGTGAATTTAAGTATAAACTAAACACAGTGGCAGCACGTCCATTAGGGGCGCACGGGCACCGCCCCCCCCCATCCATGTGTCTGGCCCCCTGATCTACATACAGGATGCCAGACCATGGATTCCAACGAGGGGAGTGTTTTTTTTGAAGCACATGATTAGAACCAGAGGCTCTAGTAGGCTTCAAAAAAGGGTGGGCTCCGGGTGCAGAAGTCCACCCAGTTGTGTGAGATAGCAAATTATTATTCACTATTTTCACACTAAATCTCCTCCCCGCCAATCAGGAAGCAGGTTTTGAGACCTATTTCTCAATTGGCCAAAATGTCAGGCGATCCTATTAGATGCCTAGCGCTTAGGAGGAAGGGAGTGGAGACGCATGGCGGAAGCCGCTAGAGGAGTGGACACCAGAGCCGCTGCTCGCACCTCGCCACCCACCACCTAGATGGGGCCCACCTGCCAGGCTGGAGGGGACACTAGAGCAACAGCCCACACCCCGCCACCTAGATGGGGTAAGGACCGACCAGCATACAGCGGAGGGTTTGCTAGTGCCATGTCGCCGGCGGCTCAGGGGGGTTGGTTGCCGCCCCCCCAAAAAAAAAACACCAGGCGCCACTGACTAAACACCAACACCTTCCCAAGTATTACCTATCCCTAATACATACTGTCATACTAACACATAACCTCTCCCCAATCCCCACCTTAACAGTTAATGCACCCTCTAAAATTAGTCCTTAGCAATTAAACTACCTCCTACCACTTTGAGATAACACATAATGGACAAATTGTTAACACGTAACCTATCCAAACATTTAAACCATAACCTAACCCATAAACATGATTTCCCTAAAAAGTTAGGTTAACGGAAAAGTTACTCAGATAAAATATCATCGCACAGGGGAAGCCAATATCATATATAATATACAATGTTGCATGTTAAACAAATAGGGGTCATCTGCTATAGCGCCCCACGCTAATTAGTGCTCAAGTTATCGCAAAAATGGAATTCACTATAGCGCTGGTGAAAAAATACTCCCAAAATCGAATTTACTATAGCTCCCAGAAAACAGATAGTGCCCAAACCAAACCCTTACTCTGCTAGAACCTGGTGTATTGCACATGGAAATAATGTTTCCATGTGCAAATAATGTCGGGACCCCCTCGGGGGTCGAATGATGGATTGCCAGGGGTCACCAAATCCTGGGTTGTTCCTGAAGTCTGCACCGCTCTCCTTGCCTTTTTGTGGCAGCCCAGTGGGGCTGTCCCTGGAGCCTGTGGCCGTCCCACTGGGCTGTTCCTGGAACCGGCGGCCGCCCACTCAGCCTCTTCGCAGCCATCCATTCAGTTCACGGCATGGCTGGGAGGCAGAGACTAGGGTTCAGCTGACTTGTGAGGAATGTGAAGTGGAAGAGACTACAGAAGACCATATCTCCTGATTTTGGCATAGGTGTCACTGCTACGAGACACCACAAAGTCGGAGACACAGTGAAGCTGGAGACACAGTGAGTAACACTACCTGTGATTATAGTTGCCATTAAAAGTCCCCACTACAGTTCTCAGATCAGCAGATGACCTTGATCAAGAGCACCTAAGTTGGCTGATCAGAACTCCCCCCCAGCATTGCCACTCATCCCAACTCTCCGCCAGCACTGCCACTCACCCCATTCCCCTCACCCCCCCCCCACCAAGGAGTAATAGAGGGAATACAAGTAGAGAATACATGGAAGGGAGAGGAAAAGAGGGGGAGTTACAAAGAAAAGGGAGAGAAAGAATAAGAAAAAAATCAAGAAAAACGGCTAGAGAGATGGATGGGAAAAAAAAAAGAAATTAGGATTGAGAGAGAAAGAAAGGAGAACAAAGAGTAAGAGTGGTACATCCTAAAATGCACCATAAGGGGTTTTAATACTGTTTGAGTGGGAGGGACTCAGGGAACCCTAAATGTCTGTGATTTAGGGGCGCAGATTACTTGTCTTGCCTTGGGTGCTGACGACCCATGTTATGAAAATAATTTTACTGTTAGGGGTCCCCACAACTTGGAAAATTTTATCAACTGGTCACGGCACTAGGAAGGTTGAGAACCACTGGTTTAGCGCATGATGTGATCTCCTAAATGGTACTAAAAAATGTGGTATATTGTTTAACCACTTGCCGACCACCTCACACAGATATACTATGGCAGAATGGCAAGGGCAGGCAAAGTAACGTATGGGTACGTTACTTGCCTCCCGCAGGCGGGGGGTCCGGTCGGACCCCCCCGGTGCCCGAGGCTGTTGGCTTCTGTCCCAGAGCGATCAGAGGTAAGGGGGAGGCCATCCATTCATGGCCACCCCCTCACGATCGCTCCCAGCTAATGACAGTGATGTCATCTCTCCTCGAGCCGGTCTTTTTGTTCCGGCGCCGAGGAGAGAAGACATCAAGTAAGTGCACCAAACACTACACGTACAGTAGAACACTCTAGGCACACATTTCACCCCCATCACCCCCGACCACCCCCCGATCACCCCCCTGTATCCCCTGTCACAGTGACACCAGAAGCAGTTTTTTTTTTTGCATTGGTGTCAGTTTGTGACAGTTATAAGTGGTAGGGCAGTTAGTGGTAGCCCCTTTAGGTCTAGGATACCCCCCCTAATAAAGGTTAACCCCTTGATCACCCACCCGTCGCCAGTGTCACTAATCGATCGTTTTTCTGATCGCTGTATTAGTGACACAGGTGACGCTAGTTAGGGAGGTAAGTATACAGGTTCGCCGTGTGTGTTTTTTCATAGCGACAGGGACCCCCATATACTACCCCTAATCACGTTGATATAAGTAAAGTTTTAGGGTCAGATAAGGTCTGCGTCACCCCAGGTAGCGTCAGGTTAGCGCCAGTACCGCTAACACCCACGCACGCAGCATACACCTCCCTTAGTGGTAATGTATCTGAACGGATCAATATCTGATCCGATCAGATCTATACTAGCATCCCCAGCAGTTTAGGGTTCCCAAAAACACAGTGTTAGCGGGATCAGCCCAGATACCTGCTAGCACCTGTGTTTTGCCCCTAGGCCCAGACCTGCCCAGCCCACCCAAGTGCAGTATCGATCGATCACTGTCACTTACAAAACACTAAACACACATAACTGCAGCGTTCACAGAGTCAGGTCTGATCCCTGTGATCGCTAATAGTTTTTGTTGGTAGCATTTTGATACAGTCGCTAACAGTCTTTGCCTGTGAGTCTCACTAGTGTACCACTAAGTTTAGAGCCCAAAATGGCAAATCGAAGGTACACTAGTGAAGAGGCCTACACGTTTCTGAGCATGACAGATAGTGAAGAGGAAGTCACTCATCTGTCAGATTCAGGCTCAGAATACGATCCTGTAGAGGACAGAGGCTCCATGACAGATAGCTCTGACGACGGAGTTGTGGTCCCTGCCAAGGTCAGGCATACCAGACCCCAAACTTCTTCTTCTGTTCTTGATGTGCAGGAACCGCAGGTCCCTCATATGGAGCAGAGCAGTACTTGCGCCGCTATTCCTTCTGGTGAACTGGCAAGCACCAGAGGCCTAGTACACCCTGGTCGTACATCCAGCACTGCAGTAACACTTGGTGACGTGGCGAGTCCCATAAGTGCAGTTCAAGTTGGCGAGGTGGCAAGCACAAGTAGTGTCCCGCTGCCACCAAGAAGACGAACACCGTCGTGCCCATAGTGCCCTTCCTGCTGCATTCGCCAATCCGAATTGGGAATCCACCACTTCTGCAGCACCTGTACTTCCCCCATTCACTGGCCAACCCGGCATTCAGGTGGAAACAGTTGATTTTACGTCACTGGATTTTATTCGAAGATCTCTATAGATCTATTGTGGATCAAAGCAATTTGTATGCTGGTCAACACATCGCCACTATTCCCCAGTCCTCCCTTTCCAGAGACTGGAGACCAATTACGGTCTCCGAATTTAAGATCTTTCTGGGCCTTTTCCTCAACATGGGCATAACTAAAAAGAGTGAGTTGTGGTCATATTGGTCCACTGACCCAATTCACCATATGCCCTTGTTCTCTGCCTCCATGACCAGGGCACGATACGAGCAGATTTTGCGGTTCATGCACTTCAACAACAATGAACTCTGTCGTCCTCGTGGAGACCCTGAATACGATCGGCTCTACAAAATTCGGCCCCTCGTAAACCACTTCAACCAACGTTTTGCAGACTTGTTTACTCCCCATCAAGTTGTCTGCGTTGATGAGTTCCTGATTAAGTTTTCTGGCCGCTTGTCATTCAAACAGTACCATCCCAGCAAGCGTGCCAGATACTGGGTCAAGATATACAAGCTCTGTGACAGGGCCACAGGCTATACATGTAGTTTTATGGTTTACGAGGGCAAAGATAGTCACGTAGAGCCGACAAACTGCCCTGACTACATAGGAAGCGCTGGCAAGGTAGTGTGGGACTTGATGTCACCCATATTAGTCATCTTTTTGATCAACAGATTGGAGCATGTGGCACCGTGCGACCTAATCGCCGGGGCTTTCCCCAGCGGCTTGTAGATTCCCGTCTTAGGCTGGGGGAGAGAGCCTGCTTGCAGTGTAATAATTTGCTCACTTTGAAGTGGAGGGACAATAAGAATGTTTTCGTTCTTACCTCCCTTCATGCAGACACGACGGTCCAAATTACTACGGCGACTGGTGTTGTGGAGAAACCCCTCTGTGTCCACGAATATAACCAAAATATGGGAGGGGTGGACCTCAACGACCAGTTGTTGGCGCCGTACCTAATTGCCCGTAAGGCCAGATGCTGGTGCAAGAAAGTGTCTGTTTATTTATTTCAATTGGCTTTGCTGAATGCTCATGTGCTATACAGAGCTTCAGGACGGACTGGATCCTTCCTTAAATTCCAGGAAGAGATCGTCAGAGCCCTTCTTTTTCCAAACGGTGCTCCACCTCACCTTCCCCAACCAAATGCAGTAAGCTGGCTGCGTGAGAGGCATTTTCCGTATGTCTCCCGAGTACCCCTACCCAACGAGCCCCCCAAAGATGTCGTGTCTGCAACAGGCGTGGATATAGGCGTGACACACGGTATTATTGTCCCTCCTGTCCTGACAATCCTGGTCTTTGCATTGGTGAATGTTTTGAACGCTACCATTCACTAGTTGAGTATTAGCGTAGGGTACAGCACTGCACAGGGTCTCCCAAGATGCCATCGCATTTTGAGAGACCCGAACCTGGTACCAGTTACAAAAGTTATTAGTTACAAAAAAAGTGTAAAAAAAAAAAAAGTAAAAAAAATACAAACACAAAAAATATATATAAAATAAAAAAAACAAAAATAGTTGTCTTTTTATTGTTCTCTCTCTCTCTCTGTTCTCTCTCAATTGTTCTGCTCTTTTTTACTGTATTCTGTTCTGCAATGTTTTATTGTTATTATGTTTTACCATGTTTGCTTTTCAGATATGCAATTTTTTATACTTTACTGTTTACTGTGTTTTATTGTTAACCATTTTTTTGTTTTCAGGTACGCCATTCAGCTGCAGAGCGGATTTATTTATCTTGACAGCAACAGCTAATGCTCCCACGATACATAAAGCCGTGACTCCAGCGCTGTCGGAGGTGATTTCACCACCACAGTTACATACTTCAGCATATATGCGGAAGCGTGTGGGCAACAGTGGGTGGAGGAGCGATTTGCTCCTACCTTTTGCGGGAGGATGCCACCATGCTTCGGCATATATATATTTTAGGGCACAGGTTGCGTTATATGTTTTATTTTTTACTATGTTTTTTTTTGTATTTGCTTTGCAGGTATGGTAATTCTTACTGTTATACTGTAATGTTACTTTGTTTTATTGTTAACCATCATTTGCTTAGCAGGTACGTCATTCAGTTGCAGCGCGGATTTATTTATCTTGACAGCAACAGCGTTTGCTCCCACAATACATAAAGCCGTGACTCCAGCGCTGTCGGAGGTGATTTCACCACCACAGTTACATACTTCAGCATATATGCCAAAGCGTGGGGGCAGCAGAGGGCGGAGGAGCAATTTGCTCCTAACTTTTGCGGGAGGATGCCCCCATGCTTCGGCATATATATACGGTGTATGTATGCCCATCATTAGAAGTGGGTGGATGAAGGGAGATATTCTAATGGTGGGCATACCCACCGATCAATCTCTTTTTTTCGTTCAGCCCACAGGCTGCATGAAAAAAAAGTTTACAATATATGCCCAAGGACCAGCAATGTACTGGTATGTTGCTGGACTTTGAGTGGTTATACCAGAATGATGCCTGCAGGTTTAGGTATCATCTTGGTATCATTCTTTTCAGCCAGCAATTGGCGTTCATGTAAAAGCTATCCCAGCGGCTAAATAGCCTCTAGACTGCTTTTACAAGCAGTGGGAGGGAATGCCCCCCCACCATCTTCCATGTTTTTCTCTGGATCTCCTGTCCCAACAGGGAACCTGAGAATGCAGCCGGTAATTCAGCCAGCTGACCATAGAGCTCATCAGAGACCAGAGTGGCTCCAAACATCTCTATGGCCTAAGAAACCGGAAGCTACGAGCATTTCATGACTTCGATTTTTCCAGATGTAAACAGCGCCATTGGGAAATTGGGAAAGCATTTTATCACACCGATCTTGGTGTGGTCAGATGCTTTGAGGGCAGAGGAGAGATCTAGAGTCTAATAGACCCCAATTTTTTCAAAAAAGAGTACCTGTCACTACCTATTGCTATCATAGGGGATATTTACATTCCCTGAGATAACAATAAAAATGATTAAAAAAAATGAAAGGAACAGTTATAAAATAAGATAAAAAAACAAAAAATAATAAAGAAAAAAAAAAGCCCTGTTCTCCCTGCTCTTACGCAAAGGCGAACACGTTTCACCATGAAGGTCAGATCGAGGGCAGTAATTTTAGCAGTAGACCTCCTCTGTAAATCTAAAGTGGTAACCTGTAAAAGCTTTTAAAAATGTATTTAGTTTGTCGCCACTGCACGTTTGTGCGCAATGTTAAAGCATGTCATATTTGGTATCCATGTACATGGCCTAAGATCATCTTTTTTATTTCATCAAACATTTGGGCAATATAGTGTGTTTTAGTGCATTAAAATTTAAAAAAGTGTGCTTTTTCCCAAAAAAAAAGCGTTTGAAAAATCGCTGCGCAAATACTGTGTGAAAAAAATGAAACACCCACCATTTTAATCTGTAGGGCATTTGCTTTAAAAAAAAAAAAAAAAAATATATATATATATATATATATATATATATATATATATATATATATATATATATATATGTTTGGGGGATCAAAGTAATTTTCTTTAAAAAAAAATTTTTTTTTTCATGTAAACAAAAAGTGTCAGAAAGGGCTTTGTCTTCAAGTGGTTAGAAGAGTGGGTAATGTGTAACATAAGCTTCTAAATGTTGTGCATAAAATGCCAAGACAGTTCAAAATCCACCCCAAATGACCCCATTTTGGAAAGTAAACACCCCAAGCTATTTGCTGAGAGGCATGTCGAGTCCATGGAATATTTTATATTGTGACACAAGTTGTGGGAAAAAGACAAATACTTTTTTTTTGCACAAAGTTGTCACTAAATGATATTTTACTCAAACATGCCATGGGAATATGTGAAATTACACCCCAAAATACATTCTGTTGCTTCTCCTGAGTACGGGGATACCACATGTGTGAGACTTTTTGGGAGCCTAGCCGCGTACGGGACCCCGAAAACCAAGCACCGCCTTCAGGCTTTCTAAGGGCGTAAATTTTTGATTTCACTCTTCACTGTCTATCACAGTTTCGGAGGCCATGGAATGCCCAGGTGGCACAAACCCCCCCAAATTACCCTATTTTGGAAAGTAGACACCCCAAGCTATTTGCTGAGAGGTATAGTGAGTATTTTGCAGACCTCACTTTTTGTCACAAAGTTTTGAAATTTGAAAAGAGAAAAAAAAAATTTTTTTCCTGTCTTTCTTCAAAAACAAATCATAGCTGCAAAATACTCACCATGCCTCTCAGCAAGTAGCTTGGGGTGTCTACTTTCCAAAATGGGGTCATTTGGGGGGGGGGGGGTTGTGCTATCTTGGCATTTTATGGCCTTCAAAACTGTGATAGGTAGTGAGGAGTGAATCAAAAATTTACGCCCTTAGAAATCCTGAAGGCGGTGCTTGGTTTTCGGGGCCCCGTACATGGCTAGGCTCCCAAAAAGTCCCACACATGTGGTATCCCCGTACTTAGGAGAATCAGCAGAATGTATTTTGGGGTGCAATTCCACATATGCCCATGGCCTGTGTGAGCAATATATCATTTAGTGACAACTTTGTGCAAAAAAAAAAGTTTGTCATTTTCCGGCAACTTGTGGCAAAATATAAAATATTCCATGGACTCAACATGCCTCTCAGCAAATAGCTTGGGGTGTCTACTTTCCAAAATGGGGTCATTTGGGGGGGTTTGAGAGTGAAAATTAGAGTTTTGTATGTAGCCCAATGCAAGTTTCAGCCATTGATTCTAATGGTATAATTGTAACATCCCCAAATAAATACTTGTTGAGATAAAATGTATCTTTCTCTCAAAGAAATTGTCTTTGCAGCAATGTTGATTCTTCTTCATCTATTTTGTTTTTAAGTCCTGTAATGTTTTCATGTTTTGGTAAATGTATTTGTCTCGTTCTCTCTCACTTGTTGCTGTCCATCTCACAAAAATCTTTACCCAAACTCACACAGGTGTCTTTGCAAACCATAAACAATACCATTGCTGATGCAAATTTAAAATGAGTCACAATTTTGTGTTTTTTTTTTTATCGTTTCCAAATGATCATAATTTGAGCCCAAAAAATGTGATATGTGTACCAAAATCAGAAATCACAATGTCATTCCCAAAATTCAGAGGGTAACATCACTATTCTACACTCACACACCAAGAACCACCAAATATCACAGAATAAATCATGAAGAATAACTCCTGACTAATGTAATTCCACCACCTATATGTCCAAAGAAATGCAGTATTTATGTGCATTTATGTATAGGAGGGCTTCACATGCAGCAGCACGGTGGCTAACAGGTTAGCCTAGCAGTGCTGGGCTCGATGGTTCAAATCCCAAACATGCCACTTCATGTAGAGAAGCTGTCTGTTCTCCCTTTGTTAAACATCATTTCTGACTCAGGTCCTTACATAAATGATGTCTAAATGTAGTATTTATGTGTAGGAGGGTTCCACCACCATTGCAAATCGTGTCATATGTTTTCCATGGGCACGGACTATAATCAGCCTTAACATTTCCCCACCAGCACTAATTGCAACCTCTTACCAAGCCTAAACCCACAAAATGACAGCTGTTTATCTCTCAGCATGCTGACAGTAATCAGCCATAACCAGCCTACAAAACAGATGGCATATGCCAGAAACAGGGTGTTCAATGGCTCTCTGGCCTTCCATGGTACATCTGCATTGATTAACTTCTTGAATCCCTGGGACTTAGGACTGTTTCACACCATAGAAATGCAGCTTATACATGTGGCAGCACAGTGGCTAACTGCTTAGCACTTCTGCCTAGCAGCCCTGAGGTTCTTAGTTCGAAGCCCAATCCTGGCTACCTGGGTAGAGGTTTGTATGTTTTTCCTCTGTTGTGGTGTTAAACTTTCTTTTTCACCAGTGATGACATTTTTGATGTCATTCATAATGGAACCACAAGAAATAACATTATAAATCAAGCAAGTGTGGGTTTGCACCAAATCTAGAACTATGTGTTTTGGCCCAGATATGGGTGTATAAGTCTGGTGTGATCCTGCACACATATTTTAATGTTGTATGCTGATGATAAATGACGAACGCACTTTGTTACCAATTTGTGTGAAGCAGCCCTCACAAAGTTGTCATTTCCTGTTTTGTACCCTCCACATGCTCAACAATGTACAAGTTTAATTTGGAGATTTTTGGAATCACTGATCATGGCCAGAGCCTTGGACATTTGTTATTTTGAGGTTTGCCCTAAACAGATATCTATGCTGATGCATTCTTTCGTTTGTAAACAGTGTGTATTCCTGATGAACAGGTCTGAGCACTTGAGGCCTACATGAAGAGACAGAATCAATTACACTGGTGGGTGTGTCCTTTACTGGATGGGTCTAGGTGGGTGTAACATAGCTAGGTTATTTAAAGGCCTGCATTTGTGGTGGGTGCTTGGCCTAAGAACAGGCCTGAATCTTTCTTTGCAGTGTGTATATTGGGTTACAAATAGATATGTTTTTATGTTTTTTTTTATTGGGGGGGTGCATGATTCCCGACCCACACCTCACTAAGACTGTGGTATCATGATTGCTTATAAATCTCACGTTAGACTAACAACTGCTATGTAATGGTTTAGATGAAAAGGAATGTTCCTGCTAATTCATTCTGTTTTTGCTTCTGATAATCCTGCCATTTAACTTTTAGGGGTTAGACGTCTGAACACCACAAAGGTTTGTCATGTTGTTTTTAGCTTAATTTGTATCCCTGCCATGTAAATTTTTAGAGTTTTGGGGTAAGGACTTCTGATCACCAAAAAGGTTAGTCATGCTTCTTATAAACTTGATTTGTATCCCTGCTTTTCTAATGTAATTTTTTGTGTCCTGCCCTTGAAGATAGTAAGCTCTTTTGAGTAGGGCCCTTCTAACTATATTGTGAAATGCTGCATCATCTTTTCCATGCCTTTTATGTTTTTTGGTACATTAATGTACTAAATGTTTATACTAATGTTGAAATAAAAATTAGATTTTTTTTTTGCTGTTTGCAAACTCTAAATACATATTTTCTAAGTGCAAACTATTCATACCCCTTCATATCTGTATTAAATCTAGTTGCATACAATAGTATTTGGTTTTGCACACATGCAAGTTCTTGAGTAGAAAGTGTAATGGGGGAGGGGGAAGAAACCCCCCCCCCAAAAAAAAAACACAAAAAAAAACTAAAATCCCTGCTCCAATGCTGAATTTCAGGGTTCTGTGAATTATCTTTAAGCACCAAATGAAAAAAAAATACACCCAAAAAATTTTTTTCAACAAAATGTGACGTGGGCCCTCCCCCCCAAAATCAATACCAGGCCCTTTGGGTCTGGTATCGACTTTAAGGGGAACTCAACGTGAACATTTTTTTAAAAAATGGCGTAGGATAAACTCTACACCAAAATTAAAAAAAAATTGTGAGGTCTTCCCAAAATCCACACCAGACCCTTATCTGAGCATGCAGCCTGGAGGTCAGGATGGGCAGGGCGCTTGCTTGTTAAAGGGGGCTTTCAGATTCCGCCCCCACAGGCCAGGGTTGTCGGGAAGAAGCCCTTGTCCTCATCAACATGGGGACAAGGTGCTTTGGGGGGACCCCAAAGCACCCTCCCCATGTTGAGGGCATGCAGCCTGGTATGGTTCAGGGGACCCCACACCATTTTTTACATTTTTTTTTACATCTATATTGCCAGCAATACATTACAGCTGCAAGCAAGTTTAAATTACATTTTTTAATTTAGAAATGTAATTATTGCTGCAGAATTTTTTCTACACATCGCACATATGCGCCACTTAACAGGCAGACTAATGCCCTGTACACACGGTCGGACATTGATCGGACATTCCGACAACAAAATCCATGGATTTTTTCTGACGGATGTTGGCTCAAACTTGTCTTGCATACACACGGTCACACAAAGTTATCCGATCGTTCTGAATGCGGTGACATAAAACATGTACGTCGGGACTATAAATGGGGCAGTAACCAATAGCTTTCATCTCTTAATTTATTCTTAGCATGCGTGGCACTTTGTGCATCGGATTTGTGTACACACGGAATTTCCGACAACTGATTGTCGGAAAATTTTATAGCAAGCTCTCAAACTTTGTGTGTTGGAAATTCCGATGGAAAATGTGTGATGGAGCCCACACACGGTCGGAATTTCTGACAACAAGGTTCTATCACACATTTTCCATCAGAAAATCCGACCGTGTGTACAGGGCATAAGGGGACCCCAAGGCCCGATATTTAAAGGAATATTTCATTTTTATTGTTTCACTTTAAGCATCATTGAAGTCACAGCTCCTGAAAAAAACATTTTTTTTATTTAGTTTTATTGATACATGTCCCCCAGGAAAGTACCCAGACCCCTCAACCCTTTTATGGCCAATTACTTACATATAAGCCTTCAAAATGGACACTTTTGATTTTTCCTGTTCGGCTCCTATAGACTTTGATGGGGTTCGCAATTACGATTAGCGCCGATTCCGAATTTACTAAGACATGTTTGCCGCTAATACCGCAATTTTTCAGGCACATGTTCACCTAGTTGAGCTCTTAATTGTTAAATGTAACCTTGGAAACTAACTTATTATCTTAGTTATCAGGCTGATACTTACCTTGTTCCAAATGTATTAAAGCATAATGTTAAACGACCCATGCCAATAAGTATCTCCAGCCAAATAGCTGTGCAAAAAACTAATTATCTGTGCACTGATAGCTAAAACATAACATTAACATAGAACACTCATAAATTCAGACAGTGAACCGGTCCACAAGCATAAAGAAGACTAAAATGATAGTAACAGCTAAAGATGATTGACGGTATTTAATTGAGTTGAAATCTTGGAGCAGGTAAAGAATTTCAGTTATTTGTGGCTATAGTACTCTAGGATGGAAGAGTGGGCAAAAAGATCAAAAGCAGGATTGTTACAACATCAAAACTGTATAACACATTTAAGGGATATTTCCACTTTTGCAGTTACATTTGAGAAGAACTGGGTCAATTATGGCAAGCACAGCTGCCCAGCCCAAAAGCAAAAACAAACTAGTCGAAGTTTTTCTTCCTGAAGGGTCACATAGCATAATTTATAAAAACCAAAAAAAGTTTTTTTGATAAATTATACTATGTGAATAGGGACATGTAACCAATTTAAAGTGTCCCAATCTCAATTTGGCTGCAAAAGTGGAGTATATACACCCCTATTATTGTCAGCATGTCCATAGCCACTAACCAACACCACCAGGAGCTGCAATAAGGAAACCTATAGCCACTTCTACTCATATTTTAGAGAGTTGTCACAGGAACACTTCCCCCTCTTGCTCTGGTGACATCTCCAAATTTTGGATTTGTCCTTACTTTCTGCATCAGTGACAATGTTCATGGAGGGGCCAAATAGTGAGCGTAAAACTTCTCAGTGGAGAAACAGAACTAGAATAAAAAAATTAAGGGAAGGGTCTATAACTCTCCCCTTCCCTATCCAAAACTAATTAGCTTTTGCAAACACCCTAGCCTCGTGGGGTAGAGCATTAGATTACACTAAATGTTGAACTCTCTGATTATTGTGGAAGTTTAAAAATGAATCTTTTCACTTTAAGTTTCTACCAAAAAGAAAAACACTTTATCCTATAAGAGCCTGTTGTGGGAACATTTGTCATATCATAGCAGCTGCAGCACAAACATAATATGGAACTAAACAAAAATGCACACCATAGTACATTGTAGTAAATATATATTTTTAAGTAAATACTGTATAATAAATACAAACATTTAATTGCATTTAAGCAAAATATGATTAATATATGTATCACAAAAGATCAACTATAACAGTTACAGAGAAGCTACAGATGTTTACCCACTTCCAGCTCAGGGCAATTCTGACATTTCTCACATCCAAGTTATTAAAATCAGCATTACTGATTTGTAATGGCCGGTAAACAAAGAACCAAAAGCAAAAGTGCTGAAATCCTTGTTGCTTCCGGTTTTATACACCGTAGACAAGTTCAGGGAATAGGTGTTTCTCTTCTATGGTAAGCTGTTCCAACCACCAACATCAGTCCTGGGCTCTCCAGTGGAATGGTAGAACAGTAGAAAAGACAGCGGCAGCAGAGTCCTCTTTCAAAAAGGATCATCGCTGGCAGAAAATTTTGACACCAGGATCATGGCTGCAGCTGCACCACCGAGGACATACAGGTACATCCTATTGCCAGAAGTGGTTAAAATACAGAACATATCTCATATCAGAACTTCAGTTATCTGCTAGAACTACCTAACTACCTATGATTAACATGGGGAGTCAGATATAGGGATATGTATGATAATGTAAGTGGCTAGAGAATATCATCATTGTAACATTTATAAGCTAAATGTCGATGATGATGACAGCATGCCTTTAATACAGGCATACCCCACTTTTAAGTACATAATGGGGTTTATTTACTAAAGCTGGAAAGTGCAAAATCTGCCTCACTTCTGCATAGAAACCAATGAGCTTCTAACCCCAGCTTGTTCAATTAAGCTTTGGTAATAAAGCATGGAAGCTCATTGGTTTCTATGCAGAAGTGAGCCTGATTTTGCTCTTTCCAGCTTTAGTAAATAAACCCCATTGTGTACTTAAAAGTGGGGTATGCCTGTACATACTAGTTTCCTAAATTTTCTTTACGTTTTTATTCCAGATTTTTTTTCTGCTCCCTGACATTTAATAACACAAAACCTTTAGTCAAGCCCTTAATCTCTCTCAGTTTGAACGTTAGATGTGGTTAACATATGTCTCATAATTTGCTCCTAAAATTAATCCTTTTTCCTGCTGTGTTCATATGGCTTTTATCTGTTATCCCACATGCTTCTTTTCATGGGGAAATTGTATAAAGCTATATTATCTGCAAAGCAATGATTTGCAAACTGACTTGTATTTGGTTATTTTATGGATTTCTTGATATGTCTTATCTCAGGGATCATTTCCAACAAATTACTTGGAATATGAAAATGCATTTGAAACAAATATCTGTACTATTTTAGAAAGAGCAGATGTTTTCTATACCTTCTGAGTAGGGATGAGCTTTGAGTTCGAGTCAAACTCATGTTCGACTTGAACATGGACTGTTCTCCAGTTCGCCGAACAGCGAACAATTTGGGGTGTTCGCGGCAAATTGGAATGCCGCGGAACAACCTTTAAAAGTCTATGGGAGAAATCAAAAGTGCTAATTTTAAAGGCTTATATGCATGGTATTGTCATTAAAAGTGTTTGGGGACCTGAGTCCTGCCCCAGGGGACATGGATCAATGCAAAAAAAAGTTTTTAAAATGGCCGTTTTTTCGGGAGCAGTGATTATAATAATGCTTAAAGTGAAACAATAAAAGTTTAATATCCCTTTAAATTTCGTACTTGAGGGGTGTCTATAGTATGCCTGTAAAGGGGCGCATGTTTCCTGTGTTTAGAACAGTCTGACAGCAAAATGACATTTCAAAGAAAAAAAAGTCATTTAAAACTACTCGCGGCTATTAATGCATTGCTGGTCCGACAATACACATAGAAGTTCATTGATAAAAACGGCATGGGAATTCCCCACAGGGGAACCCAGAACCAAAATTAAAAAAAAAAAAAGACCTGGGGGGTCCCCCTAAATTCCATACCAGGCCCTTCAGGTCTGGTATGGATATTAAGGGGAATTCTGGACAAAATTAAAAAAAAAATGGCATGGGGTACCCCCAGAAATCCATACCAGACCCTTATCCGAGCATGCAACCTGGCAGGCACGCAGGAAAAGAGGGGGGACGAGATAGCGCCCCCCCTCCTGAACCATACCAGGCCACATGCCCTCAACATTGGGAGGGTGCTTTGGAGGTAGCCCCCAAAACACCTTGTCCCCATGTTGATGGGGACAAGGGCCTCATCCCCACAACCCTTGCCCGTTGGTTGTGGGGGTATGCGGGCGGGGGGCTTATCGGATTCTGGAAGCCCCCTTTAACAAGGGGATCCCCAGATCCCGGCCCTCCCCCCCGGGTGAAATGGTAAGGGGGTACAAAAGTTACTTTACCATTTCACAAAAAAATTTCAAAAATGTTAAAAATGACAAGAGACAGTTTTTGACAATTCCTTTATTTAAATGCTTCTTCTTTCTTCTATCTTCTTTCTTCTGCCTTCTATCTTCCTTTGGTTTCTTCCTCCATCTTCTTGTTCTTCTGGTTCTTGTTCTTCTGGTTCTTCTTGTTCTTCTGGTTCTTCATCCGGTCTTCTCGTCCGACATCTTCCTCAGCGGCGCCTTCTTCACTTCATCTTCTTTCCTTGGGCCGCTCCACATCCACGATTGGATGGGAGGCTCCCGCTGTGTGATGCTTCTCCTCTTCTGACAGTTCTTAAATAACGGAGGGCGGGTGACCCTGTCCCCCTCTAACGCACGAGGCGGGTGACCCCACCCCCTCTGACGTCACACCTGTAATGGAAATTTGTAAGTTCTGTATATAATTGTATTGTATTTTGTATGTATTGCACATTGCCCTCACTGTGCACACAGCACTAATAATGTTTTCAGTAAATGTTTACATTCTTTCGAGTCCTGATTAGAATAAGCCTGCCTATGTAACTCCCCTTGTTACCATAAACGTACAATTGTAATATTAATGTGATACCTACGTAATCATGTGCATGAAAACCTTCAATTGCGTCATAATAAAGCAGAACAGTAATTTGGAAAGATGCTGAGCGTATCTTTTGTGTCTGTTCCCTACTGCAGTAGTTATTATTAATTTGGAACCACTAATCAATATGAGGATAGGAGTTGCCTATCATCAATTTAACCGAGTCAGCATGGCGAGCTTTGCCTTAGGAGGGGATTCCAGGTGACCCTGAGTATCTGAAACGAAAAGCTTGAGACGATCCGGGAATTTCTGATAATCAGCCGGCTGAGGTAAGCCTTTTGCTTACATTTGAGTTATCAGACTTCCTTGATCGGTAAGGCATTTTCGGGACAAAGGGTACCTATTTTACTCCCCTTAATCGAACTGTATTGATTGGTGGTTATATGTTATGTTGTCCCTGTCTATTGTCCATCGGAGTGTTATAGATAAGAAAGGGAAGAATAGTGCTGTTCACAGGTATATGTAGTAAATCTGCTAGATAAAGTAGTTTAGAGGCAAGAGGGTATAGGCACACGTAGAGAAGAGAGAAGACTGGCCAGTCATTATGGGCATTGAATTAAGTAAGGGAATGAAGGGTAAGAGACCCTCAAAAATGCCCAGCGCAAGAGGAGCGCTATATATGAACCAAAGGTGCGGTTCCGCCTATACTGAGCCCCTAGATTAATGGTTAGAGTGGACATGGATCCACAATGGGTAACTGGGTTACCAAGGTCCACAGGGACTAAGAATCATGCAGAGTAAACAGCTAGAGAAACAGCTATCTATGTGAGCAGGATGGATCAAGGGTGACATTAACACTAGACAGAAAGGGACATTTTCATGTTAAGTTGTGGGATGAATTTGGGGTCAGGCACTACAACTATTAGAGTCAGAAACAGAGAAATGAGAATTAAAACAGAATACTTTATATGTTGTCAGAGAGGGAAGATGGGATGAGCACTCTGGCTGCCCATCTGATCATAGAAGCTAGATATAAAAGATATCTGAACAAAATAAGGAATGCAGAATTTATACAGGGAAATATTAAAGAGTTAAAAGAAAGTGAGAGAATGATATACATGTGTTGTGTACAAATGGGAAAATGTAAGCGATTTTAGAGAGATATTGGTGTATGTGTGTGCGAATGCTGGGACCTTTAGTTCTATTGCTTGTGTGTGTCATGTACGCAGATGTGACCCCCTCCTTTGTGCTCTCCTGAAAGAATGTCCCTGAGAGGTCAGTGATAAGCTGGAAGGACACCATGCCAATTCCAGTTTTTTAGACAAAACATGTGCCGGGTTAACGAATCTAATGGTAAACAATGTGATCACAATTATTTTGAATCTGTTTTCCAAACATGGTAAAATGAAGGTTACATTTAACCGTGTATTGCACACATTGAATATCCTTTGATAGTGGAAACACTGCATGTAAAAAAGGGAAATTAAGTAAAATTAAGTAATAATGAGTATTCATTTCTAATATGAGTTTAACAATTTTATTAATAATATAGATATATTGAAACTGGTTTAGACAACCTTTGGTTGGAAATGAAATTCAGGTTAATGGGGAAATTTGTAATGAATGAGATTAGTTTAGATTAAGATAACAATTTTGTAATTTTACATTTATACAATAAGCCCTTATTGAGAGAAAAAAAAAGATTAAGATGAGGTTGTTATTTTGAATAAAGCTGCCATAATATTTAACAAAGCCAAGATGGATGGGATACATAAGAAGTTCTTCTACAAAAATGAAATTTTAAGGTTTTTGATAATAACTTGATGTGCGGTCCATGATGTGAGAGCTATAATAAATAAAAATGTAAATATAACAGACCCATCACATCAAGTCCACACACCCTGTTAGGATAGATGCCACCTGCTGCCAGTTGTTTTATAGTTTTTGATGCTTTCTGGTCCATCATACAGATTGTTGATACTTTTGTTTTATTTATTTTTATTTTTGAAATCCAAAGCAGAATGTGTGGATTGTGAAATGATGTGCCCCTTTTCCTTGTAAGTGCAGTGGTATAAGCAGAAGAATATTTTGTATTTATGGGCATTTCTGCATGACCGCAGGGTATTGTTATCATTTATTATAATATTGCCAGGAAAAAGTTGTGTTTTGAAACATGAAACTGGAGTTCTTACACAAACAGCATGATAGAAAACAAGCTATTGTAATATATTTATGCAAGCTGAACCCAGTAATGAAGGGTTCACCCCAATATATCAGAGCTGTAGCTTTTATGCAAAGGTGTTATTAGACAAAGTTAGATATTGTTTTGGTCAAACATTTAATTTTTAATGGTCCGACATTCTGCGCAGCAAATATGCAGCTAACTAAATGTCTGTCTAATGAAAGGTTTAAAATATGAGTTTGTTTATGTACAAATCTAACAATGAAAAATGCTTACATTTATTCAAAAGAAAGGAAAAGACGCATGTGTTAAATTGATGGTGTAGGAATCAGCTGCTGTGAGCCCAGTGCAGGACACACTCCCTGAAGACCCAGATATTAAATTTTTTGTAGATTTGAGTATGCAGTTTACCACCCAGAAGGATACTCTGTATTCAAAGTCATTGGATCCTTTTTGCCCAGCTCAAGAAGCAGAGCTCCATGTTTTAGCAAAGCCTGTGAGCTATAAAAAGAGTATATATTTATATAGATAGTCGAGATATAGAGAGTTTTTGGTTCCATTTAAAAGGCCAGAAGTTTGTTTTTACTTCGGCAGGTAAACCAACCAAGCATGCCAAGTTAATTTGATCGGCTTTTTTCAGCCTTCCAGGTTCTTGCTGAGGTAGCCATATTAACTTTCACACATGGAAGCAGACCAGGTGACTAAGGATGCTGCATTTACAGCCCCGGACACTTGATGGGTCTGTGCAACTCACAGATTCCACCCTAGTTCTGGCCCAGTATAGCTGGGATTAATAATTCAACTTTAAGGACCCCAGAACGAGAAGAACAAGTGGTCCACAGGGGGCAACTTCTTATGAAACAGGACTTTGGAAAAGGTGATCATTTATGTCTGCCAGCCACTCTTTTCCCTCCAGCTTGACACATGGACCGTGTCATCAGTCACAAGAAGTTATGGCTGCCTTAGTAAATGAGCGTGGGATAGAGCCAGGGTTCTCCACAGTTGTTTTTATAACATACCACTTCTTGTTTTACCTGTTACCAAAGGTGTTACCAAAAGCTGAACATCCCTTCCAGAGATTACAAAAAGATATATCCAGATGCCCAAGTTAGGATCTTACGAGTATGCATTTTGTCTGTATGGACATGTTTTATGGATGCCCAGTGGCAAATGCTACTGTAAAGGCCACAGTAAAAAGTGTTATCAGAAGTAGTTTGTACGTACAGAGTGCCAGAAAGTACAGAGAGTAACAGAGGAAATCATTTTTTATAGGAGAGTCCTTAATAGAAGTTTTGAGGTTTTATTTTTACACCCCTTACTGTCTACAATGTAGCGGACAAAGTAGAGTAAGAAACTAGAAAACTTTTGCCTGAATGTTTTCTTATTTTTTATGAAGCCCCTAAGGGGGATGTTGGACTCTCTCCCTATGGGATTTGGTTTGGGAGTGTGTTACTCACTTGCTTATATTTTGTCTCAGCAGCTGAAGTCCTCCATTTGGATCTCACAGAGAAAGTTGCTGATCTTTTAAGGTTTTTTGACAAACTAATTTATGTGTTTTCTCCCCAATTCCAGATCCTAAAAGTTTGGAAGGATCTAAAACTAAAGCCAGGTGACTTGTGGATTGTTAAGAGACATTTATATATAAGGAAATGTTTGGAGACTCAATACAACATCTATTTTATGTACAGTTTTTGCAAAACTTGAAGGAAAAGTCACATGGATTCACACCAGACACTGCAAAAATGACTAAATTAAAGAAATCTCTGTGTTTGATTTGTTTCCCTCTTGTGATCACAGTCTAGGGTACTTTTTGATTCAATTATTTTAATTGCAAGGGATATATATATATATATATATTTGAAAAGTAGTTCAGCCATGTTGAAGTCATATTTGTCTTTTGTACGTCTTCCATTTTATGTAGAATTGTCTGTGTTTACATATGCTGATAAGTCAGCATGCTCACAATTCAGCTAGAAGGCCATTCTGGCCACAGGAGTGTACAGCCAGTACTCTGCAAATATGTCTTATCAATCATTTGTTTTTCACAATGAAAAGTCATTTGGTAATGAAAAAGTTGCTCAGCTATTATTTTCTCCACAATGGAGTTTTTGCCTCTTTGGCCAGGACTACCTCCACCTAAGCGTTTGGAGGTTCCAGGTTAAAGGTTATAGCAGGTATGGTTAGTGATCAAAAAATTGGACAAAAGAGGGGAGACTGTAATGGAAATTTGTAAGTTCTGTATATAATTGTATTGTATTTTGTATGTATTGCACATTGCCCTCACTGTGCACACAGCACTAATAATGTTTTCAGTAAATGTTTACATTCTTTCGAGTCCTGATTAGAATAAGCCTGCCTATGTAACTCCCCTTGTTACCATAAATGTACAATTGTAATATTAATGTGATACCTACGTAATCATGTGCATAAAAACCTTCAATTGCGTCATAATAAAGCAGAACAGTAATTTGGAAAGATGCTTAGCGTATCTTTTGTGTCTGTTCCCTACTGCAGTAGTTATTATTAATTTGGAACCACTAATCAATATGAGGATAGGAGTTGCCTATCATCAATTTAACCGAGTCACACTTTATTAAAATCACTGCACCCGTTTTTCGCATTTGCCGCGAACACCCCAAATTGTTCGCTGTTCGGCGAACTGGCGAACAGCCGATGTATGTTCGAGTCAAGCATGAGTCCGACTCGAACTCGAAGCTCATCCCTAATCAGGAATAAGTAGACAAAGCAGGGTAAATGATTAGGAACCACAGGTCAGGGTATATGTCATAGGATCAGGGGCATTTTATGAAATCAGTGGGTTTGTGTTCAAGATCATAAGTTGGGCCCTATTGCTTCATAAAAAAATAATATACTTAGTGCACTACAATGAAGATTGGGCATGGTTTTCATTGTGCCAGGTGCGTTGCTAGGATTGTTAAAGACCTGGGGCACATTTGGGCATGCCAAGTAGAAGAGTAATGCAGTGCGCTTTGCTCACTATTACCATGTATATATGCAAGTACCAATGATGGTTTTATGTATATTTTGGAACTACACTGTGCCACCTGACTATTGTCAATCAATAAATGGTTTGTTACATAGTGACTGATCCCTTGGCCTTTTTTGCACACCTCACTCAAAGTCCCACTTCTCCCGTTTCTAGTATGCATAGGGATGGAGACTTATGTCTCATTTAAAGTCCCAACTTGTTCCAGTAAACCCGACATAGGGATGGAGGTGTGTTTTGAGACCTTCACCTACATGGACATCAGTCCACAGGACACTTGCCCTGAACCGTTGGCCTCCTACTGGGGGTTGTCTAGTATGACACGTGTTCCTTTCATTCTACCTTTCTTTGATGTACATGCATCGTTCCATTGGTGGTTTTATTTCCATCTCTACATCAGTACATATTTTTTGCATTTTTGTTCCAGCTTTTATTCCACTGATGCAGTTTTGCAGTGTGCCCCCCACCGGGAGTCCATGTCCCCTTGGTTGCCCTCCTGTCTCGGTTTCCGGGAGCTGCGACACAGGGTGGGGTCCCTCCCCCTTCCCCTTCTCTCCTCGTCATCCCTGTGGGTGACGGGGGATCGGGCGGGTTCCCCTCCCTGCGTCGGCGTCATTCCTCCACGCCGTGCACGTGACGTCCGTCATGTTGTCGGCGCTGTGTTTACATCCTGTGCGGACACGTGGACGGCGGCGTCCCCAGCAGCTGTGGGCGGCGAGTGCCGCTGCGCTGGAGGAGGCTTTGGTTCCCCTGGTGTCCGCACTGTCTGATGCTGGGGGGAGTTTTCCTGCTGGGGGGGTGGCTGGGTGCACATAAGGGCCCCTATTTCTCTGCTAGCCTACCATCAGGCAGCACATCCATCACTGGGCAGTTTATATGTGGCCATTATCTACTACCTAGGTAAGAGGGTATCATATGCTAACATTTTCTTCACTTTTACTCTGGGATTGGGGGCCCTTGCTAGCCCAGGAGCATACTTCATATATACTACTCTCTATCATTACCACAGACCCACTCCTCTCATCTTAATACCAGTGTGGATACATTACTCTATGGGGACTCCTTTTGTGTGCGCCTGGCATTTTCTCTCTCCCCCTGTCTTGAGTGCTCCCCCCTCAGCTCCCGGACCTGACTCAGTCAGTGGCCTGTGACTATGGAACCCATGGTGGTCACACTCTCTGGTCAAGTGAGTATACATCTGGGATTTGTGGCTTTCTAGCCTCTCCTATATGCATACCCCATTTTTCCTCATGCACTATTATTTTTTACTATTTAGACTTTTTGTTTTCCTTGCTTTTAGATGTTGGTGCTCAATTGCCCCTGAAGAGTGTTTGATGCACGAAACGCGTCAGACTTACCACATGCACCATATCTTTTATTGAGTGTTATATAGCAATTCTGTGACCCTGTGCATTTTATGGATGTTGTAACCTTTTAATCATTTGCCCTGCATCATTGGGGTTTTGTCACCTACAATTACCATGTATATATGCAAGTACCAATGATGGTTTTATGTATATTTTGGAACTACACTGTGCCACCTGACTATTGTCAATCAATAAATGGTTTGTTACATAGTGACTGATCCCTTGGCCTTTTTTGCACACCTCACTCAAAGTCCCAGTTCTCCCATTTCTAGTATGCATAGGGATGGAGACTTATGTCTCATTTAAAGTCCCAACTTGTTCCAGTAAATGTGCTCACTAAGGTGAACAGTGGGTATGGCCAAATTGCAATAACAGTGGAAGGGGCTTAAGGCGCATGGTTAAATACCCATAAAATAAACTTAGATTTCTGTGCCACATGTCTCACAGACATGCATAAACCAGAATCATTTGTTTTTTAGTAAAACTTTTCCATTACACATGATTTTGTGTACACTAAAAATAGAGAACTAACAATTTATCTGAGCCTACCTTATAGAACAACTGACTTAAAATAGACAGGTATTGCTTAACTACCAGCAACTGGAGTCAGAAATTTGTAATGTACAATATAGTGTATATAGTGCAGGAGTGTGTCATGTAAAATATAGTGTATATGGTCCAGGAGTCTGTAATGTACAATATAGTGTATATAGTGCAAGAGTGTGTCATGTACAATATAGTCTATAGGGTACAGGAGTCTGCAATGTATAATATAGTGCATATAGTACAGGAGACTGTAATGTACAATATAGTGTATATAGTGCAGGAGTATGTGATGTACAATATAGTGTATCTAGTGTCTGTTAAGCTGTCCAGGTTGTTTTTTTCTTGTTCAGCCGGGGGGTTCCTCCATCTACACAAATTAGGTGGACAGAGATAACCAATCCCCCCCCCTGGGCAGTCTGTCCCCCATGACAACCCTCCCGGTCAGTCTGTCCCCAGTATATTTCTTCCCCCCTAGGTCAATTTGTCCCCTAATATAATAATATAATACCCCTCCCACCAGGTCAGTCTGTCCCTCAGTATAATCCTCTCCCCCAGGTCATCCTGACCCCCAGAATAATCCCCCTCCCCCAGGTCATTCTGTCCCCCAGTATAAACCCTCCAAGGTCAGTCTGTCCCACAGTGCAATCCTCCCCCCCAGGTCAATCTGCCCCCAGTATAATGCTCCCAGGTCAGTCTGTCCCCCAGTAAAATCCCCCAGAGGTCAATCTTTCCCCCAGTATAATCCCCCCTAGGTCATTCTGAATATTTGATCTTTATATCCCCCACATTAGTTGCGAAAATGTTTATCAAATCAATGTTTTCACTAAAAATACACTAAAATCATTATTAGCACACATAAACACAACACAACTTACTAAATTTCTGTTAAATTACTAATAAGATCACTTTCACATGGAGCATACTTGTTCTGACTCAACTACAAAGCCATAAACTTTATCTCCAGCTTCATATAGAGCTTACATGACCTGGTGTTATATTTATCTTTGGCATCAATTCAGACAGCTTAACTCAATGAATAACAGATGAATAGAAAGACAGATGATGGATCCTTTCAAATTTTCCGTTTAATGATGGATATGCACAGGTAGAAACACATTGGTGTTGTAAGCCACATGGAAAGATGTTACAGCATGAGGTATACTGAGCACAATGAATCAGAGAGAGGAAGGGGAGGGGGATATACAGAACTACGGTGGGAGAGAGAGTTTAAATAGACAGAGGGAACGAATCTTAAAGACACAGAGCATAATAAATCACATAGTGTAGCACAACACTCCCCATCTGAAATCTTTAGATTTCATAACCATAAACTAATATATATAATCAATAAGTCCAATACTGTTAAATGTCCTGGAACCTGTAATGAAAAACATGCAACAAGCAAGCATAAACATAAGTCCAACAGGATTGAAGAACATGTAGTCTGACGTATGATGTCTTCAAAGAATTCCAAAGTTCCGAGTAGAACCTGATAGCAGATTGGCACGACGGCGCTCCCCACCATGCCAATAGCATGGCTAGTCCTTGCATAAGTCACTCACCTGGCAAAAGGAGTACTAACTCTGTAATTGGTCGAGTAAAGGTTCGTGTCGATCCTCCCTTGGTTACCTTGACTTCTACCTTCCAGACCTTGTTATCGTCACTGGGCATAACTTTAGTAATAAGACCCATAGGCCACTCATTCCGACAAACTTCCTTGTCTTTTAGAAGAATGAGATCTCCAACCTTAAGATTAGGCTTAGATGTTTGCCATTTGTTACGACCTTGAAGGTGATGAAGATACTCCTTCCTCCAGCGATGCCAAAACACATTGGCTAGATGCTGCACCTGCTTCCATTGATGCCTGTAGATATCCTTGGGTTCAATCTCACTTGAAGATACTACGGCAGTCCCAATCTTTTGAGTAAGAAGCGAAGCTGGAGTAAGGATCACTGGAGCATCAGGATCTGAAGATACCAGCACTAAAGGTCTTGCGTTCACTATGGCAGACACTTCAGTGAGAAAGGTGGACAAAGTATCCTGGATGAGTGGTAAAGACTTGTGAGACTTCAGCATGGAGTCAAGAATTCTTCGTGCTACTCCAATCATTCGTTCCCAGGATCCTCCCATATGTGAAGAATGTGGAGGATTAAACAACCAAGTACATCCATTGTTGGCCAGGAAATTGTAGAATTGTAACTCTTTACATGCTCCAACAAAGTTGGTACCACAGTCAGATCTCAGCTGCTTAACTGGTCCTCTGATAAAGAAGAATCTTCGTAGGGAACAGATGAAGGAAGACGAATCCATAGACTCGATCACTTCTATGTGTATTGCTCGGATGCTGAGACAGGTAAACAAAACAGCCCACCTTTTACAGGTAAACAAAACAGCCCACAGGTAAACAAAGCAGCTCCACCATGAGTTCTCCAAGTGATGACGGACCATGGGCCGAAAACATCTACTCCAGCATAGGTGAAGGGTGGATCTGTACTTAGGTGATCAGCTGGAAGACTTGCCATTTGTTGCTGTTGATGTTTTCTTCTTAACTTGTGGCACTTGACGCACCTGAAGAGCAAGGAGGAAACACACCTTTTCATACCAATGATCCACAAGCCAGCTGACCTGATGGCACCTTCTGTAAACTGACTTCCTTGATGATGTACCAGTTCATGGTGATGATGAACCAGAAGAGTAGTAACATGATGTTGACCTGGTATGATTATAGGATTTTGTTCTTTGCTGCATAAGTCGGATTTGGTTACAGGGCCACCAACTCTCAGCAGCTGATTGGCATCAACTACAGTGTTTAGATTGAAGAGAGAACTGTTTTTAGATTATTCAGTTCCATTTCTGATTCTCCAGAATTCCTCCTGATACACCTCTTGTTACACACAATGGATAATTACCTCTTCTGCATGTGAAATATCTGCTGCTGTAAAGTGTCCAGAACAGCTGTGCCAACCACGACACTCTGCTGCAGAGTTCTTCCTAAAGCAGCCAGCAATATGAGTTAGGCAAGCAATAGCTCTTACAGCAGATGACCAGGTGGAAAAACGCTCAAAACGGTGTGACCGCAGCTTCTGTTTTGTATTTACAGAAGTGTGGAGTGAAATGTTCACAGTTCTTATTTCCTTATCATCTTCAGGACTTACTAGACCATAGGTGTTGTCAATAGGGGGTGAGTAGGAGTCCTCACACAAAAACCTTGGATGTGACAGCCATAAGCTGTTCTGAAGAACAGCAGATGACACGGCTCTAGTCCCACAGTCAGCTGGGTTGAGTTCAGTGCGAACGTATTGCCATTGACTTGGTAGAGAGAATCTCTTAATATGTTCAACCCTGTTGTTGACGTACACATAAAACTGTTTGGTTTGGATGTATATGTAACCAAGTACTACCTTACTGTCTGTATAGAAGGTGAAAGAATCAATTCTAGTGTCTATTTCACTTCGTATGACTTCGGCAATTTCTACTGTAGTGTGAGTATCTGAGTGTTGTCTGAGTAGTGTGTGTGGATCGTTAATACTTGTGTATTGTGTACTGTATACTTGTGTATTGCGAGTGCACGTAGGTCTGTGAGTACCTGTGTATTGTCTTGTTGTGTACCTGTGTATTGTCTTGTTGTGTACCTGTGTATTGTCTTGTTGTGTGCCTGTGTATTGTCTTGAGTATTAGTGCCAGGAAGCTAGCTGTTAGGTAATTTGGACTAATCCTCACTATATTCAATAGGTATGATGCCCGGTGGGTGTGGAGAGGCGACTCTTTGTACATCTTGCCGCATGTATGCGTTCCTTGATCATCCGATCGAGGGCGAATACTGCTGTGCAAAATGTAAGCACATTGTTTCCCTGGAAGCCCAGGTTCTGAATCTGGGGAAGCAACTGTCAGCACTGAGAAGTCCCTCCATACTAAAGGTGAGCCAGAAACGTACACGGCAGGTGCCGGCATAGGCCAGCACAGAGGTGGGTGGAGACAAAGAGGTGCAGGCACTAGCAAAGAGTAGATTGGTGACAGTCAGGAGGGGTAGAGGGGGAAGTGCCAGAGAGGCCGATCCAGGACTGGAGCATCCCAATAAGTACGCTCCATTGAGTGACATTGGTGAAACCAGTCAGGGACCAGCACTGCTGGAGATGAGGGACTCTCCTAGCTGCCAGGGGAAGAACTCCTCCAGTGAGAGTGGGGGGGCAGCAAAGGGAAAGGAAAGACAGATTCTGGTGGTAGGGGACTCAATTCTTAGAAGGACAGAGAGGGCAATCTGTAACCAAGACCTGAAGCGCCGAACAGTATGTTGTCTACCGGGCGCTCGGGTTCGGCACATCACGGATCTTGTGGACAGATTACTGGGAGGGGCTGGGGAAGACCCGGCTGTCATGGTGCACGTTGGCACCAATGGCAAAGTCAGAGGCAGATGGAGTGTCCTAAAGAACGATTTTAGGGATTTAGGTGCTAAATTGAGGAAAAGGACCTCCAAGGTAGTGTTCTCAGGAATACTACCGGTACATTGAGCCACACAAGAAAGGCAGAGGGAGATTAGGGAAGTAAACAAGTGGCTGAAGAGCTGGTGTAGTAAGGAGGAGTTTGGGTTCCTGGAGGACTGGGCCGACTTCTCAGTCGGTAACCGGTACTATAGAAGGGATGGACTGCACCTAAATGAGGAGGGTGCAGATCTGCTGGGAATGAAGATGGCCAAAAAGTTAGAGGGGTTTTTAAACTAGGCGATGGGGGGAGGGTCCAGAGACAGTGATAGCCAGTGCGGAAGATATTCCAGAGGGTAGTATTGGGGGCATTAGTGGTAGGTTAACCAAAGCACAAAAACACAAGGTGAGTATAGTAGCAAGTCCTAGTTGCAATCTTGAAACACCCAATACGAGGACAATATGCGACCGGTCTAAACTATGTGGCATGTTCACTAATGCCAGGAGCATGGCGGACAAGATGGGTGAACTAGAGATACTGTTGTACAAGGAGGATTTGAATTTTGTGGGAATTTCAGAGACCTGGTTCAACAGCTCTCATGATTGGCTGGCAAACATTCAAGGGTATACCCTATACCGCAAGGATAGAGAGGGTAAAATAGGGGGAGGGGTATGCCTATATATCAACAATAATGTACAAGTGAATGTGAGAGATGACATCACTGAGGGAGCTAGGGAGGAGGTGGAATCTTTATGGGTAGAGCTCCAAAGGGATGAAGCTAAGGGGAAAATAATACTGGGAGTATGCTATAGGCCCCCTAACCCGAGGGAGGAAGTGGAGACGGATCTCCTATCACAAATTGGATTAGCAGCAAGGATGGGAAGTGTTATCACAATGGGGGATTTTAATTATCCAGACATAGACTGGGCGGAGGGAACCGGGCATTCATTTAAGGCTCGCCAGTTCCTTAATGTCTTGCAGGACAATTTTATGGGTCAGATGGTAGACGCACCAACTAGAAATAAAACATTACTGGATCTACTGATTACCAACAATACAGACCTGATCACAGATGTGGAAATACGGGGCAAGTTAGGTAACAGTGATCACAGGTCAATTAGTTTCAGTATAAATCACACAAATAGGAAACATGAAGGGAACACAAAGATACTGAATTTCAAAAGAGCCAACTTCCCTAAACTACAAACCTTGCTAAAAGGCATAAATTGGGATAAAATATTAGGAACAAAGAATACGGAGGAGAGATGGGTTTGCTTTAAGAGCATATTCAATAAGGGCATTAGCCAATGTATCCCATTGGGTAATAAATTTAAAAGAGTGAACAAAAATCCTGGATGGCTTAACTCCAATGTAAAAATGCATATAAAAGCAAAGGAGAAGGCCTTCAAAAAATACAAGGTTGAGGGATCATCCTCAGCATTCAGACTTTATAAAGAATGCAATAAGAAATGTAAGGGTGCAATTAGGACGGCTAAGATAGAACATGAAAGACACATAGCGGAGGAGAGCAAAAAAAATCCCAAGAAATTCTTTAAGTATGTAAACAGTAAAAAAGGGAGGACAGACCATATTGGCCCCATAAAGAATGAGGAAGGACATCTGGTTACAAAGGATGGGGAGATGGCAAAGGTATTGAATTGATTCTTCTCCTCAGTCTTCATGAGTTAATTGGGGGGCTTCAGTAACCAAAACTGCAGTGTTTATCCTCATGACACAACACAGGAAGTACCTCCATGGTTAACAGAGGACGGAATTAAAATTAGACTTGAGAAACTTAACATTAATAAATCACCGGGACCAGATGGCTTGCATCCGAGGGTACTTAGGGAACTCAGTCAGGTGATTGCCAGACCGTTGTTCCTAATTTTCACAGACAGTCTATTGACTGGAATGGTACCAGCTGATTGGAGAAAAGCCAATGTAGCACCAATATTTAAAAAGGGCCCAAAAAACATCCCTGGGAATTACAGACCAGTTAGCCTAACATCAATAGTATGTAAACTCTTGGAGGGGATGATAAGAGACTATATACAAGATTTTAGTAATAAGAACGATATCATTAGCAGTAATCAGCATGGATTCATGAAGAATCGTTCTTGCCAAACCAATCTATTAACCTTCTATGAGGAGGTGAGTTGTCATCTAGAAAAAGGAAGGCCCGTAGACGTGGTGTATCTGGATTTTGCAAAACGTTTACTGTACAAAATAAGGTGCGTTGGCATGGACCATAGGGTGAGTACATGGATTGAAAACTGGCTACAAGGGCGTGTTCAGAGGGTGGTGATAAATGGGGAGTACTCAGAATGGTCAGGGGTGGGTAGTGGGGTTCCCCAGGGTTCTGTGCGGAGGATGGGATAAACAGTTCAAACTCTGTATTTGCAGACGATACTAAGCTAAGCAGGGCAATAACTTCTCCGCAGGATGTGGAAATCTTGCAAAAAGACCTGAACAAATTAATGGGGTGGGCGACTACATGGCAAATGAGGTTCAATGTAGAAAAATGCAAAATAATGCATTTGGGTGGCAAAAATATGAATGTAATCTATACACTGGGGGGAGAACCTCTGGGGGAATCTAGGATGGAAAAGGACCTGGGGGTCCTAGTAGATGATAGGCTCAGCAATGGCATGCAATGCCAAGCTGCTGCTAATAAAGCAAACAGAATATTGGCATGCATTAAAAGGGGATCAACTCCAGAGATAAAACGATAATTCTCCCGCTCTACAAGACTCTGGTCCGGCCGCACCTGGAGTATGCTGTCCAGTTCTGGGCACCAGTCCTTAGGAGGGATGTACTGGAAATGGAGCGAGTACAAAGAAGGGCAACAAAGCTAATAAAGGGTCTGGAGGATCTTAGTTATGAGGAAAGGTTACGAGCACTGAACTTATTCTCTCTGGAGAAGAGACGCTTGAGAGGGGATATGATTTCAATTTACAAATACTGTACTGGTGACCCCACAATAGGGATAAAACTTTTTCGCAGAAGAGAGTTTAATAAGACTCGTGGCCACTCATTACAATTAGAAGAAAAGAGGTTTAACCTTAAACTACGTAGAGGGTTCTTTACTGTAAGAGCGGCAAGGATGTGGAATTCCCTTCCACAGGTGGTGGTCTCAGCGGGGAGCATTGATAGCTTCAAGAAACTATTAGATAATCACCTGAATGACCGCAACATACAGGAATATGTAATGTAATACTGACACATTATCACACACATACGTTGGACTTGATGGACTTGTGTCTTTTTTCAACCTCACCTACTATTTAACTATGTAACTACTGCTAGCACGGCTGCACAAAGTTCAAGTCTTGGTATGGTATGTGCAGGTTTGGGAGTGAGTTTTGCCTTGCCTAGGATGAAACTACAGTGTGATTCTCCATTCATTTCATAGGTTTTCAAATAGGCTACTGTAGGAATAGCTTCAACTGATGCATCGGAGAAAATATGAATTTGAAGTTGAAATGGAACCTGGAACATAGCAATGGGAGATCTGAAGTTTTTCTAGTGACTTCAAAGAATGTCTCCACCTTTCCCACTTGTGTTGATTCTCACTAGGCAAATGAGTATCCCATGTTCTCAGTAGATAACTGTCTTAGCAGAATCCTACCTTGAATGGTAACTGGAGCAAGGAAACCCAGTGGGTCATAGATGCTATTCAACACCGACAGCACTCCTCTCTTAGTGAAGGGTTTGTCACAAGTTGACACTTGGAAGGTGAATGTGTCTTGTTTGATGTTCCAAAACAAACCCAGACTCCGCTGTACAGGAGGAACATCTGTACCTAAATCAAGGTTTTTTAGACTAGTGGCATAGTCCTCAGAGTGAAAGGCATTCATAAGTTCCTAGCTGTTGGATATAATCTTGTGCAGTCTAAGGTTTGCTGTAGCCAGCATCTTCTTTGTTCTGGTGAGGAGATCAATCGCTTCCTTAGCTTAGTTGATAAAGACTTGAGTGCATCGTCAACGTAGAAGTTTCTTTCAACAAATTGACGAGCATCAGATCGATATTCTTCTTCTCCAGTCTGAGCTGTTCTCCTTAGCCCATAAGTTGCCACTGCAGGGGAAGGACTGTTACCGAAAGCATGTACCTTCATTCGATAGTCTATTAATTCCTTGTTAATGTCATTGTCTTTGTGTCATAGAAACCTGAAGTAGTTTCTGTTGTCTTTTCTGACAATGAAGCAGTGAAACATCTGTTGAATGTCTGCTTACTGCTACAGGCTCTTGTCTGAAGCGAATCAAGGCTCCTATTAGACTGTTATTCAAGTTGTGCCCTGTAAGGAGCATGTTGTTAAGAGAAACACCTTAATGCTGAGCACTGGAATCAAAGACAACTCTGATTTGGTCTGGTTTGCGTGGGTTATGCCGCGTACACACGAGCGGACTTTCCGGCATACTTGGTCCGGCGGACCAGAGTCCGCCAAACAATCTGATCGTGTGTAGGCTCCGGCGGACTTTTTTCCCCAAAAGTCTGCTGTACCTAGATTTGAAACATGTTTCAAATCTTAGTCCGCCGGACTTGCCGGACTCTGTTCCTGACGGAAAGTCCGTTCGTCTGTATGCTGGTCCGACGGACAGGGTATTGCATCTCACGCTCGCTGCAATAGAAAAAACAAATTTTCCTATTGTGGCAAGCGCGGGGCATCCCAGGCCCTTAGGTCTGGTATGGATTTTAAGGGGAACCCCCTACACCGAAAAAACGGCATATGGTCTCCCCTAAAATCCATACCAGACCCCGATCCGAGCACGTAGCCCGGCCGGTCAGGAAAGGGGGTGGGGACTCCTCCTGAACGGCACCAGGTCGCATGCCCTCAACATGGGGGGTGGGTGCTTTGGGGGAGGGGGGCGCCCTGCGGGGCCCCCCCACCCCAAAGCACCTTTTCCCCATGTTGATGAGGACAAGGGCCTCTTCCCGACAACCCTGGCCGTTGGTTGTCGGGGTCTGTGGGCGGGGGGCTTATCGGAATCCGGGAGCTCCCTATAATAAGAGGACCACCAGATCCCGGCCCCCCACCCCATGTGAATGAGTATGGGGTACATGGTACCCCTACCCATTCACCTAGGGAAAAAGTGTCAATAATAAAACACACTACACAGGTTTTTAAAATAATTTATTAGACAGTTCCGGGGGGTCTTCCTCCGGCTTCGGGGTCCCTCCGGTCCCTCTTCTCCCGGCATCCGTTTGGTTCTTCTCCGCTCTCTCTGGCCTCTTCTCCCAGTGTTCCAGTTCTTCTGCCGGCTCCTCCGCTGTCTTCATGCCGCTCTTTTGCCAGCGGAGGCCCGGACTTCTGGCTTCTTGTCTTCTTCCCTCTTCTCTTCTCCAGATGTTGACACAACGGTCTCTCCGGCTGGACATTTTAGGGGGCATTGTCACCGGGTGATGTTGACCACGCCCCCTAAAACGTCACAGTCCCAGCATGCCCAGGGACTGTGACGTCATAAGGGGACGGGGTCTCCGCCTATATAAGTCACATCGGAGCTCTCAGAGAGCAGTCCAGCCGGAGAGACCATCGTGTCAACATCTGGAGAAGAGAAGAGGGAAGAAGCCAAGAAGACAAGAAGCCAGAAGTCCGGGCCTCCGCTGGCAAAAGAGCGGCATGAAGACAGCGGAGGAGCCGGCAGAAGAACTGGAACATCGGGAGAAGAGGCCAGAGAGAGCGGAGAAGAACGAACCGGACGCCAGGAGAAGAGGAACGGGAGGGACCCCGGAAGCCGGAAGAAGACCCCCGAAGCCGGAGGAAGACCCCCGAAGCCAGGGGAAGAGCCCCCAAAACCTGTGTAGTGTATTTTATTATTAACCCTTTTTCCCTAGGTAAATGGGTAGGGGTACCATGTACCGCATACTCATTCACATAGGATGGGGGGCCGGGATCTGGGGGCCCTCTTATCATAGGGGGCTCCCAGATTCCGATAAGCCCCCCACCCGCAGACCCCGACAAACAAACGGCCAGGGTTGTCGGGAAGAGGCCCTTGTCCTCATCAACATGGGGACAAGGTGCTTCGGGGGGCCCGCAGGGTGCCCCCCCTCCCCCAAAGCTCCCACCCCCCATGTTGAGGGCATGTGGCCTAGTACGGTTCAGGAGGGGGGGCGCTCGCTCCTCCCCACCCCCTTTCCTGACCGGCCGGGCTGCCTGCTCGGATCGGGGTTTGTTATGGATGCTAGGGGGGACCCCACAACGTTTTTTCAGCGTAGGGGGTTCCCTTTATAATCCATACCAGACTTAAGGGCCTGGTATGCCCTGCGACGGGGCTTGCAAGGTGTCAATCTCGCCGATAAAAGCGGCGAGATTCACTTCCTTTTCTAGTCCTGTCGTACCCGAGTCACGTTCAAAAAGAACGGACCTGGCCGTGTGTGGGCAAGTCCGTTCATTCTGAAAGTTCACCGTAACTCCGGCAAAAGTCCGTCGGAAAGATGGGCGGACCTAGCCTGCCGGAAAGTCTGGTCGTGTGTACGCAAGTCCGTCCGTTCAGGTAGTCTGCCGGAAAGTCCGGCAGAAAGACCATCGGACCAAGTCTGCTGGAAAGTCCGATCATGTGTACGAGGCATTATACACGCAAAAGGATGGAAGGTACAGCATTCTTCTCCCTCCTTTAGTGGGGGGTGCAGGCTCTGCATGATCTCTGTCAAATATATTTTACATAAAGTCCACAAAGTGCTTTTGCATCTCTGATTTCCTGCTTAAGTTTTGCTTTAAGGAGGAGAATCTACTGATGGCCTGCTGTAAGTTGTTGGGCAATCTCTCTCTTGGGAGACGAAAAAGGTAGGAGTGCTACCTAGTTATTGGAGTCGTCTTGAAAGAACTCATTGTCCATTACCTTGATGAACTCTTTGTCTTCCATTGAAGAAGCAGTATGTCATCTTCACTGGTTGCATTAAACACTGTAGAGCCTAAGTCATCCTCGTGGCAGGAGAAAGGGCTTGTGTTACCTGAAATACCATGTTGCCATCCGTGGCTGGCTATCTTCTCTTTCACCCAGTAGTGAGGTGGACATGGCCCAAAGTAAATGTTTCGGCAATTTGGCAGAACATTTGTCTTGAATGACGAAATGTTGGTAGGTCTCTTCATTTTGCCTATACAGACTAGACATGTGCAATACGTTTCTTAAGGAATCGAAATTCGGTCAAATTTCACATCTTTCGGACATTCGAATGGATCTGAATGTCCGAATAAAAAAATAACGAATTTCAACTAATATGAAAGAAATTATAGCGAATATAATGAATGAATTCAACATGATTTAGTAATTTTTTAAAGATCTAATGAAACAAAGGTCAATTCAAAGCAAATCTTACAGCCCAATCAGCTGATTCATTTTGTGCTGGAGGTTGGATTACTGGCAAAGTGCATTCCTGAGAACTGAGTGAGAAGGGTGTTGTATTGTATTTGAGTAGAGGAGAAGAGATATTGTCATTGTGTGTGTTAATAGATTCAATAAACAAACAACTTTCCAAACTAGGAATCATTATCACGAATCAATATACATACATAAATATAGAATTTAAACTAATATGAAAGAAATTATAGCGGATATAACGCATGAATTCGACATGATTTGGTAGTTCGTTAAAGATCTAATGAAACAAAAGGTCAACTCAAAGTAAATCTAAAGGCCTGTACACACGATCGGACTTTTTGACAACAAACATGCAAATTAGCTGTTTTGGAGCAACATCTGACCGTGTGTACGCTCCATCGGACAAACTTTTTCTGTCTCCATCGGACTTTTGTTGGCTGTGCGAACAGACAAACTTTGCGGCAACAAAAGTCCGATGGAGCAAAGTCCGATCGTGTGTACACAAAAGCATCGGACTTTTGTACAAACTACAGTACGCGGCCGTGAGAATGTTTCCAGCGTGAACCCATCGCGCTGGTTCTCGGCAACAGGGTACTGTACATCTCATGCTGGCTGCAATAGGAAAAACACATTTTCCTATTTCGGCCAGCGCGAGAGGGAATTCCACTCTGGGGGCATACCAGGCCCTTAGGTCTGGTATGGATTTTAAGGGGAACCCCCTACGCCGAAAAAACGGCGTGGGGGTCCCCCCAAATCCATACCAAACCCTTATCCGAGCGCCCCCCTCCTGAGCCATACCAGGCCGCATGCCCTCATCATGGGGTGGTGGGTGCCCTCCCCCTGAGCACCTTGTCCCCATGTTGATGAGGACAAGGGCCTCTTCCCGACAACCCTGGCCGTTGGTTGTCGGGGTCTGCGGGTGGGGGGCTTATCGGAATCTGGGAGCCCCCCTTAATAAGGGGGCCCCCAGATCCCGGCCCCCACCCTATGTGAAGGAGTATGGCGTACAGCGTACCCCTACCCATTCACCTAGGGAAAAAAGTGTCAATAAATAAAACACACTACACAGGTTTTAAAATTAATTTATTAGGCAGCTCCGGGGTCTTCTTCTGACTTCGGGGGTCTCTCAGGCCTCTTCTCCCTCTCTCCGGTGTCGTCTCCATGCTCTCTGGTTCTTCTCCAGTGCCTTCTTCCTTCTGCCGGGCTCCTCCGCTATCTTCTGCTCTTTTGCCACTCTTTTGCTAGCAGAGGAGCCCGGACATCTGGATTGTCTTCTTCCCTCTTCTCTTCCAGAGATGTTGACACAACGCTCTCTACGGCTGTAATGCTGTCTGTGCGCTCTGCTATGACTCAAATAGGTGGTGACCCCGCCCCCTATGACATCACAGTCCCGGGGCACGCTGGGACTGTGAGGTCATAAGGGGGCATGGTCATGAACCAGAGAGCGTGGAGATGACACCAGAGAGAGGGAGAAGTGGCCTGAGAGACCCCCGAAGTCGGAAGAAGACCCCCGAAGTCGGAAGAAGGCCCCTGAAGTCAGAAGAAGACCCCGGAGCTGCCTAATAATTTAATTTTAAAACCTGTATAGTGTGTTTTATTTATTGACACTTTTTTCCCTAGGTGAATGGGTAGGGGTACGCTGTACCCCATACTCATTCACATAGGGTGGGGGGCCAGGATCTGGGGGGCCCCTTATTAAGGGGGGCTCCCGGATTCCGATAAGCCCCCCGCCCGCAGACCCCGACAACCAACAGCCAGTGTTGTCGGGAAGAGGCCCTTGTCCTCATCAACATGCGGACAAGGTGCTTTGGGGGAGGGGGGCCGCAGGGCCCCCCCCCCCAAAGCACCCACCCCCCATGTTGAGGGCATGCAGCCTGGTACGGCTCAGGAGGGGGCGCTCGCTCGTCCCCACCCCCTTTCCTGACCGGCCGGGCTGCGTGCTCCGATAAAGGTCTGGTATGGATCTGGGGGGGACCCCCACACCGTTTTTTCCATGTAGGGGGTTCCCCTTAAAATCCATACCAGACCTAAGGGCCTGGTATGCCTCTGGAGGGGAACCCATGCCGTTTTTTTTATTTAAAATTTGGCGTGGAGTTCCCCCTCAAGATTCATACCAAACACAGTGCCTAGCATTGGCGGGGATCCAAGTCGGATCGACTCAGTATCAGACAACAATACAGAAGTTGACCAAAGGGTGGTGGTAAAGAGCTGAAAAACCACGTGATTTGGTGAAACTTGGCTGGAAAAGTCCTGTTGTCTGTATGCAAGACAAACTTCTGGCCAACGCCCTTTGTACAAAAATCCAAGTCCTATCGTGTGTATGGGGCTTAGCAGTCCAATAAGCTGATTAATTTTGTGCTGGAGGTTGGATTACTGGCAAAATGCATTCCTGAGAACTGAATTCGACGTGATTCGAGATTCAGTATAACGAATATTGGCACTCTACGAATACTAACGAATTATCTGAAAACTAATTAACATAACATAACGAATATAACAGAACGAAATTATGTATTTTATGAATGACAACGAACCGAAACTAAACAAAATTTCCCATTGTGCACAAGTCTAATATAGACATTGCCTATGCTGACCCACCCTAGATCCATGCGCTGGGCAAATGGGGCATCTGGGGGTCAACTGACTTGTCTGTGTACCTTGTAAACTCTTATGCCCCGTACACACGGTCGGACATTGATCAGACATTCCGACAACAAAAATCCTAGGATTTTTTCCGACGGATGTTGGCTCAAACTTGTCTTGCATACACACGGTCACACAAAGTTGTCGTAAAATTCGATCAGTTTGAACGCGGTGACGTAAAACACGTACGTCGGGACTATAAACGGGGCAGTAGCCATTAGCTTTCATCTCTTTATTTATTCTGAGCATGCGTGGCACTTTGTGCATCGGATTTGTGTACACACGATCGGAAACTCCGACAATGGATTTTGTTGTCGGAAAATTTTATAGCCTGCTCTCAAACTTTGTGTGTCGGAAAATCCGATGGAAAATGTGTGATGGAGCCCACACACGGTCGGAATTTCCGACAACAAGGTCCTATCACACATTTTCCGTCAGAAAATCCGACCGTGTGTACGGGGCATTAGAATGTCTCTTCCTAACAGAAGAAGAATCTGAGCATCTTTGCTAAGTGGCAGTATCTCATTTGCTATTACGTGAGGGTGGTGGAAAGCAGCAGCTGGACTAGGGATTTCTTCCCTGTTAGCAGGTATCTGATTGCACTCAACAAGTGTAGGTAGGGGTAATTGCAAGTTACCTCTGAGAAAAGATACCATGAGTCCATGAGCCCTTCTTCCATAAACCTCTGTAGTTCCACTACAGGTACCCAAGGTGTAAGGATGAGCTTCGTCTTTTATTTCAAATAGATTAAACAGTCTTTTCTGGTTGGTCCTTGTGGGATTATGTTCACCAAGCATATTTTAGCACAGGACTTATCACAGCGGTCTTCTCCACAAACTTCAGTGCAGGATGAAGAAATTATGGTAGAATTAGGCACTTGGTCCCCGCCATGCGTTAACCTGGGAGGAGAGTTAGCAGGTTGTGCAGAGCTGGGCTCCAGCGGATGGAGGGCTTGCACATGCTCTTCAGAGCCACACTCTATGCACTTGATGGACACATTACAGTCCCTTGCAAAATGTTCTGTAGAAGCACAGCACCTGAAAAATACCCTAAATGTCTTTAAAAGCTCCTTACGCTCTTCAAGAGGCTTTTCCTAAAGCCAATATATTTTTTGAGGGGCGGGTGTGGCTTCTTGTGAATGTGACACTCTCTGTTAGGGTTTTCAATCTTCCTACTCTGTTTGGTCGTGGCCACAACTGTGGTAGGAGTGGGAAGGATGTCAGTCTTTTTCACAGATGCTGGGCTTCTAATGCCGCGTACACACGATTGGACTTTCCGGCATACTTGGTCCAGCGTACCAGAGTCCGTCGGACAATTCGATCGTGTGTGGGCTCCAGCGGACTTTGTTTTCTCAAAAGTTTGACGGACTTAGATTTGAAACATGTTTCTAGCGGACAAACCGTTCGTCTGTGTGCTAGTCCGAAGGGACTCAAACTGACGCATGCTCTGAAGCAAGTACAAGATGGAAGCGCTCGGTCTGGTAAAACTAGCCTTCGTATTGAAGCTAGCACATTCCTCTTATGTGATCTTTTAATACAGCGCATTCTTTTTTTCTTTATAATGCGAGAAGAAGGAAGTTGTTTTGCTGCTTATATTCACACAGAGTTCTCACAAACTACTTTCTTCATGATTTATCCTCATGCCATGACTAATATTATATCTGTGAAAAGCCAGATCTCCAGAAATAAAGTAGCAAATTTTTTTTGGACTCATCTTTATTTTTTACAGATTTCAACAATATAGATTTTACAATGTGTGCTAAATTATCCAAAATGTTTTTTTTTTGGATTTTGAGTTTCAAGTTACCACAATAACCTTAATATTTTTTTAGTGTTTTAATGAACCTTAATGAGGTTGGTGTCCCTTGTTAATTAGACATAAGGGGGTTATTTTAAAAAGGCCAAATAATTTTTCACTACAAGTTCAAATTGTACTTGGAATTGCCGTGAAAGAGCATTTGGAAGTGCATTCGCTGTGGATCCGAGGGGCACATGCAAGGAACCCCCCAAAAAAAAAATTACTCTTGCACATGATTGTATGATAAAATCAGCAGAGCTTCCCCTCATTTCAGATCTTCCCCTCAGATTTACAGCGACTGCACTTCCAACAAGTGCACTTGCAGTGCAATTTATCAAGTGCACTTTGCAATAGTACTTTGCACTTGAATTGCAAAATGATTTAGCCTTTTGTAAATAACCCACATATAGTCTTTTTGACCTGTACCTGCCTACTCACAAACCAAATGTCCTTTTTGAATCAAAACACATAGTCAATAATGTAAGGTAACGAAAATATCCATTTATTTGGGTCAAAACAGAAATGAGGAAGGCAACACCGGAGACACTTTTGGAATGTGTGAAGCCTTTTGTCACACACATCAAGTTAGAGGACAATAAAATTGGTATCTTGTGCCTAGGGAGCACAGGGAGCACAGTCAGAAGTCAGACCAGACAGAAGCCAGCCAATCACTTTCGAGTCTTCCGTGGAGCCTTCCCTGCATGCTGCCCTGCAGCCTTCCCTCCACGCTTCGCTGCAGCCTTCCTTGGAGCCTGTGCCTCTGGTGGTGTACTTGGGGCAGGAGGAAGAGGAGTAGCAGGAGTAGTGGCTTCATCTGCTGTATATGTTTTTGCAGTAAGCTCCCCTCTCAAGCCCTTCTGATAGGCTTGAAAAATCAGACCCTCACAGAGGAGGTGTTGCCCCTTTTCTAGTTCCAGCAATCTGGTGGCCATATAGGTTCCATACGCCTCTTCCGCATTGGGTGGTGTGCTGAGGATTTGGCTGGCTTCGCGAATGAGGGCTAGTGATTCCTCCTCTGTTCAGGTCATCTTTCTGGGCCTTTTGGTGGTAATGCGGAGGGGAGGCACCTGACACTCCGTGAGGCTTCTACTGGGCCCAGCCTCAGCCTCCTCCTCTCTCCCACTGGGCAAGGCCTCCTCCTCTATACCTCTGGGCACAGACTCCTCCTGGCTGAGCTCATCCTGCGTAAAAAAAGGGACATACCGGTAGTTGTAATTTTTGCTTACGCAATCACACACAATTTTCAGCTCATGACTTGCAAATATAATTCTAAACAAATAGTAAAGGCTATCTTTTTGACCCCACCATTATTCTAGCTGCTCACCAATATTTGAAGTATATTTTTGCCCACTACTGTCTAGTGATATGTCTACATATTAATAATTGTGATAAAGTCATTTTTGGTGAAGCACTTCCAAAATTTTGAGGTTTACATTATTAATATTTACACAATCCCAAATTCACCAAAAAAGTATACCTGGCTGAAGCTGGGTGCATCCACCTCATCAAGGATGAAAGGGCCCAGTTCTTCTTGGGACTCCTCAGCTGGGGGGGGGGGAAGGGTGGAGGTGGAGGGAAGGCTGGAGGGAAGGGTGGAGGGAAGGCTCGAAAGTGATTGCCTTGCTTCTGTCTGGTCATCCAGAAATCACATTTTTGGTAGTACCACAGCTTGGGGACATAAACCTGGTCTGCTGCTGCCCCGGATCTGCGCAACTCCTGGATCTTCCTGTGTTCCCCCCTGTACATGTTGCGCAAGATACCAATTTTAGTGTCCAGAAATTTAAGGTCTGCCTGGGGGACTCGAGTCTTCACAAATTCCAAAAGTGTGCCCAGTGTTGCCTTCCTTGCCTCTCTATTTGAATATAATGGGTGCTTGACATCCCACAGATTTCTGTTTTCTTCATACAAATCAATGAAACGTGTCAAAAATTCTTGCTCCTTAAAAGGATTCATTTTTGCTGAAAGACAAGACACAAGATAAAAACTGTAATGTCAGTCCAAAGTCCCAGTATTATATTTGGCTCAATCTAGGGTACACACACACACCAAACACATTCCCCAAACACACACCCACGTTTAATCTTACCTTCGTTTCTGACGCTCGCTACTTCCGCTCGGACATACGTAGGCCAGCGTAATAGCTTTATATACACTGTGCATGTGTCATGCTACGCTTGCGTCGCCCGCCCCTGACGTTCTTTGGTACAATTTGTCCCTGCCCCTTCACTCTTCGTTGCGCAGTGGCAGGATATACAGAAAGATGGCGGAGAGATTATCTGCAAGTAGCGCGGAGGAAAGCCCGGAGCCACAACCATCCAGATCCAGGAGGAGATATAAGGCCACCAACATGGCCTTTGAAGAGATGGTGGAGATGGTGTCCATATTGAGAAGGGAGGACTACGATGGCAAAAAAGGACCATACACCCGACCCAATATGCGGAAGGACCAAATTAATGTCCTCAGTTGTCACCGCTCTTTAGCACTAAACGGGCTAAAGAACAATTGAGGGAGAGGTGGTCTGACCTCAAAATTAGGGAGCCTGAACAATATTGGCGAATAAAGAATCTGCTTAAAAAAAGTAGGTACTTGTTGTGTGTTCCGAATGAGATACTTAACTTGCATGCTGATCCATATGCTTTTCGTTTATACAGCATCGTTCGTAATGACCGTTCTTTTGATAAAACATGACACTAAGAAAATTACGTTTTTTTTTTCCCCAAATACGATGGTACAGGGTTTGGACATACATTTAGGTCTTGATAATTTGTCGTATTCCAAAAATGTGGTGATATTGTGTAGATGTGTTGGAAAATATAATGCTTCTTCAAAAATGATTCAGTGTAATGTAAGGACAGGATACAGCAGCTGTTTCCACATCTGGACTCACGAGCACTAGTGTACTATGTGACACCAGAGAAAATTTTTGTGGGTAATACACATAGGGGCTCCAGTGGATACTTGAGGTCTCTGCATCTGTGAAACTTGCATGAAAATGTGTATTGATGGCATTTTTGGGCAGAGTTAATGTAAATCATGTCTTCAAAAGTTTTGGGGCCAAAAAATGACAATTGTCCACAACTTCTAACGAACGCTTCATATTCCTTTTTTAAGACTGAAATATCACTGTGTTTTAACTATACCTTTTGTTTAATTCTCATAGGGGAGAAAAGACTCAGACAACAGTCCAAGGATCCCAGGACCCCCCCCCAAGTCACCAGCCTGAAGCTGAAATTACCCCAAGCCCCGGACCAAGACCACGCCCACCCGACGAGCTGGAGGAAGGAGAGGTGGAGGAAGTGTGCGATATTTCCACTCCACCAAGTGAGTGACTGACACCCCTGCTTAAGTTCATCTATTTAGGCATGCATATTTTACAATAATTTTTTATCCACAAATTTTAGGTGATGTTCTGGCCTCTCTATTCGAATATAATGGGTGCTTGACCTCCCACAGGTTTCTGTTTTCTTCATACAAATCAATGTAACGTGTCAAAAATTCTTGCTCCTTAAAAGGATTCATTTTTGCTGAAAGACAAGACACAAGATAAAAACTGTAATGTCAGTCCAAAGTCCCAGTATTATATTTGGCTCAATCTAGGGTACACACACACACACACCATACACATTCCCCAAACACACACCCACGTTTAATCTTACCTTCGTTTCTGACGCTCACTACTTCCGCTCGGACATACGTAGGTCAGCGTAATAGCTTTATATATACTGTGCATGTGTCATGCTACGCCTGCGTCGCCCGCCCCTGGCGTTCTTTGGTACAATTTGTCCCTGCCCCTTCACTCTTCGTTGCGCAGTGGCAGGATATACAGAAAGATGGCGGAGAGATTATCTGCAAGTAGCGCGGAGGAAAGCCCGGAGCCACAACCATCTAGATCCAGGAGGAGATATAAGGCCACCAACATGGCCTTTGAAGAGATGGTGGAGATGGTGTCCATATTGAGAAGGGAGGACTATGATGGCAAAAAAGGACCATACACCCGACCCAATATGCGGAAGGACAAAATAATGTCCTCAGTTGTCACCGCTCTTTAGCACTAAACGGGCTAAAGAACAATTGAGGGAGAGGTGGTCTGACCTCAAAACTAGGGAGCCTGAACAATATTGGCGAATAAAGAATCTGCTTAAAAAAAGTAAGTACTTGTTGTGTGTTCCGAATGAGATACTTAACTTGCATGCTGATCCATATGCTTTTCGTTTATACAGCATCGTTCGTAATGACCATTCTTTTGATAAAACATGACGCTAAGAAAATTAAGTTTTTTTTTTCCCCAAATACGATGGTACAGGGTTTGGACATACATTTAGGTCTTGATAATTTGTCGTATTCCAAAAATGTGGTGATATTGTGTAGATGTGTTGGAAAATATAATGCTTCTTCAAAAATGATTCAGTGTAATGTAAGGACAGGACACAGCAGCTGTTTCCACATCTGGACTCACGAGCACTACACATAGGGGCTCCAGTGGATACTTGAGGTCTCTGCATCTGTGAAACTTGCATGAAAATGTGTATTGATGGCATTTTTGGGCAGAGTGAATGTAAATCATGTCTTCAAAAGTTTTGAGGCCAAAAAATGACAATTGTCCACAACTTCTAACGAACGCTTCATATTCCTTTTTTAAGACTGAAATATCACTGTGTTTTAACTATACCTTTTAACTATACGAACATATTCTCATAGGGGAGAAAAGACTCAGACAACAGTCCAAGGGTCCCAGGACCCCCCCCCAAGTCACCAGCCAGAAGCTGAAATTACCCCAAGCCCCAGACCAAGACCACGCCCACCCGACGAGCTGGAGGAAGGAGAGGTGGAGGAAGTGTGCGATATTTCCACTTCACCAAGTGAGTGACTGACACCCCTGCTTAAGTTCATCTATTTAGGCGTGCATATTTTACAATAATTTTTTACCCACAAAAATTAGGTGATGTTCTGGTTGTGGAAGGCCAAGCGGTGGAGCCATTTAGCATAGACAGTGCGCAAAGACTCATTGGCCAGATAATGGTGTGGAATGGCCAAATTGATCAAATGCGTGACCAATTTGACAGCATGATGCACAAGGTGTGTCATCATGTGCTATCTTCCATCAGGGATATGAATGTACTTGTTTTGTGTTTGCAACCCCTTCATGAGAATAATGTTAGTTTGTGAGATGAACAGAGGGATTGCACACACAAAACACGTCCATTGCTCCCCCATGATGGGAGATAGCACATGTTGACTTGAACCTTTTTTCACCTGGAATTGTGAGCATTTGCAGTTTTTTTAGTTTTACATGGGTTACATCACCAGCACCGTTATTAACATGTTGAGCTTTGTAAGTTCCTGTTATTTTTTGTTCTTATGGTTTTTAAAACCCTGTTGTGAAGCCCAATTTTGTAAACAATATGCCTAAACTAACAAAAACAAAAAAAAATATTTTTACAAAAAAACAAACAAAAAAAAACAGGTTCAAACAAAATGCAACTTTCAATGTGCACACAATAAAATGTTTTTACAACTACAATGTGTGTGGCTTATTATTTATCAATAACAGTTTGTTATTTTTTGTGTGGTTACAGTGACAAAGGGCCTTATTAACTAAAGGGAAATGCACTTGCCACTACAAGTGCACTAGGAGACAGACAAAACAAAATGCAAACAGGAATCAAAAGCAGAGATTGTTGCCAATTTTTTTTTATTTTTTAGAGTAAAAAAATTAAAGATCTTGTTGCATTGCAATGGCCCCCCGACCATTAAAATAATTGACATATCTGTCACGCACTTCATGGGCGGTTTGGGGGGCCAAGCCAATACGGCCACTTTCCAGGCCTGTGAGTGGTACATCAACACCAAGTCCGGCCTCAGGCCCAACAGAAGATAGATATGTTAAAGAATGGTGTCTCAAAAAATTATGCAGAATGCAGCAAGCAAAGATCACATAATTGATTTTGTATTCAGCTAGATTTATTGCGGAGAGGAACAAACGGAACCGGCTGGCCAGAATCCCAAAGGCATTCTCCACAACTCTTCTTGCTCTGGCCAGCCGGTAATTAAATACCCTCCTCTCAGGGGTGAGTGTCCTTTGGGGGAACTGCCTCATCAAGTGCTCGCCGAGAGCAAGCGCTTCGTCAGCGATAAAAACTGAGGGGAGTCCATCCACATTCTGGTCATTAGGTGGCAATCCCAGGCCACCAGTCTGGAGACGCTGGCACAGCTCGGTCTGTGCAAAGACTCCTCCATCAGACATCCGGCCATTCTTCCCCACGTCCACGAACATAAATTCCAATTGTGCCGAGACCACCGCCATCAAAACTACACTATGGAACCCCTTATAGTTGTAGAAATAAGACCCTGAATGGGGTGGTGGCACAATGCAGACATGCTTCCCAACGATCGCAACGACACAGTTGGGAAAGTCCCAACGGTCAGCGAACTGGGAGGCCACAGTCTGCCATTCCTGTGTGTTGGAAGGAAACTGTGGAGTCAAACAAGAAAAAAGATATAAGTACTTTTAAACATAACTTGGATATCAGATTACACAAAACATTCTTGAACAACAGCAGTTGAACATTATTAATATGTGTTATTTTTCCAATTAAAAAAAAAAAGTGCCACTTATAAGATTACTCACCCCCTCTGATGGACCATTGATCAATTTGTATGTGGGGGGAGGGGTACTAATTGGGGCCAAGAACACACCTGACAGTTGCAAACATTTGAGGGGGTGGGGGAGGGGTACTAATTGGGGCCACAAACACAACTGACAGTTGCAAACATTTGAGAGGGTGGGGGAGGGGTACTAATTGGGGCCAAGAACACACCTGACAGTTGCAAACATTTGAGAGGGTGGGGGAGGGGTACTAATTGGGGCCAAGAACACACCTGACAGTTGTAAACATTTGAGGGGGAGAGGGAGGGGTACTAATTGGGGCCAAGAACACACCTGACAGTTGCAAACATTAGAGGGGGTGAGGGAGGGTAAAACAGTACAATGGGCTGACAATATACATTGTTCAAAGGACTATAGGCTAGAGGTATAAATGGACCCAGGCTTGCATGGTGGGGAGGTTATTGAAGGGAAATATGCATGTAGGCCAAAAAATGATTAAGGTAAAAAAACAGCCATGCCTAAAGATAAAGGAGACATTCCCAATATATTCAAAGCATGGTAATTAGGTAACGAGGAGATTTAGACAATACATTAGCAAACATTAAATACATATCATGTAATGTTAAAGGATAAAACTTACCTTAATATAGTCCTTCTGCAGGACCTGAATGATGGCAGAACAGGTCTCTGGGATTATGATCCCCAGAGCCTGGGGGAGATGCCTGTCGAGAACTTCAAGTCCTGAAGACTTCTCCCAGTCGCCAAGTAACGTAAAGTGGCAACTAGCCTCTGCTCCGCAGTGATGGCTTGCCTCATGCAGGTATCCTGCCTACTGATATAGGGGGTCAGCATAGCCAGCAGACGTTCAAAAACGGGGTCCGTCATCCTGAAATAATTCCTGAAATCATCAGGATTATTCTCACGGATCTCACGGAGCAAAGGCATGTGCGAGAATTGGTCACGCTGGCGCAACCAATTCTTCATCCATGAACTCCTCCTCGCGCTGTTCATGGACTGGACTCAGGTCAAAGTATTAACCCCAACACCAAGTCCCCATGCAGCACGAACTCGAGAACGAGTACGTCCACGCAACATGGCTTCAAAACGGTCAGCTGGTCAAACAAACAAACTTAGAACAAACGCACTGAAGAACAGCAAGGCCTATGAAGAGCGACCTGAAAATCAGGAACGAGCGGACCAGAACGGCTTGCTAGGCAGGTTACGAACTGACCAACACGCATTGAAAAGCAGATACAAACCTCACAAACACAAACTGAACCACAGAAAACGATCGAAATAAGCTGAAGTGTGAAAAGCGCGAATCGTCTCTAACCAAACTTCTACTAACACGAGATAAACACGAGATTAGCAGAAGGAGCCCAAAGGGTGGTGTAGTGGGGCTTGAACTTCCTTTTTCTAGTCCCGTCGTACGTGCTGTACATCACCGTGTTCAAAACCATAGGACTTTTGGAGTGATCGTGTGTGTCCAAGTCCGTCCATTTTTAAGTCCGGCGCACCTAGCGTACAAAGTCCGTCGAAAAGATCGTATGCAGGAAAGTCCGATCGTGTGTACGCGGCATAAGGCTTCTATAGTTGCCCTGAAAACTGGTACTCTTAGGAAAGGGTGAGAAGAGACTGTACTTACCGTAGGAAACATTTGGATCATTCTTGGTCCCTGCAATTTTCCTGATGAATTTGCAGAAGAAAGAGAATGGAGGGAAGGAAACCTTGTTCTCTTTTTTGTTTGATGACCCTAGTGCAGACCATTTATCTTGTAAACCATATGGGAGCTTGGAGACGATTGGGCTTACCCCTCTTGCAGTGTCAAGGTAACTGAGTCCAGGTAATTTTGGATCTGCCTTGGCTAGCTGAAGCTCAAGGAGAAGGTCACTCAGTCTCTGGAACTCCTTGTTGTCCTTACCAGATATCTTTGGGAAAGTTTCCAGACGCATGAACAAGGCATTTTCTATAGCTTTGCTATAGTTGCTCCCATGCAGCTGTGAGGCCTGCTGTAGGATTGTCCATGAAAACTGATCTTAATGGCTTAACACGTGCAGCAGATAGAGGACCAAGCCATCTGATCAGCAGATCCAATTCTTCAGCAGCTGTAATTCCAAGATCGCTGATTGCAGTTCTGAAAGCACATTTCGAGCTTCTGTAGTTCTCAGGTTGGTCATCAAAACTTGTAAGACAAGTCTTTGTGAGCTCTCTGCGAAGTATGTACCTTTCAAACTCTGCTGTCTCAGTTGTCTCTGCCTTTATGCGAGATGTTGTTGGCTGAATGGTGTTGATTGCGCTATCTTTGACATTGTTGTTAAAGGACACAGAGAAATATGGTGCAGCAGATGCTTTCAGGTGAGTTGCTTGCTTGAAGTCAGTTGTTCCAATGGTACGTTGATTCAAGGCTGTACCGATGACTGGAAATTGATGACTTGCTTGCAGCTTGCTCTGATGCTCTGTGACGTAAGAAGGAAGGTTAGGTAGGCGGGCGGGAAATGCATTGGAGTGATTTTGCGTGCAGGAAGTTGCTGGAACCTCTTTAACTTGAAGCTGTGAAGGAGCCTGTATGTTGTCAGGAGCATTGGAGACAATGGAGAGGCAGTGGCTTAGGACATAGTCTTTAATGCGTTTGAGGGGATCTTCCATATCTGCTATGTTTAGGTTGATGCTGTCTTTCTCACTTGCACCTTCGTCTGCACTGATAGCTTGCTCTAGGACCCTTAGCTTTGCCATAGCTGCATCATGTTTACACTGATAAGATTTTTATAGTTGCTCTTTGACGTGCTGTGTGAGCTTTCAACTCTGCTCTTTGATGTGTCGTTTGAGCTTCCAACTCTGCTCTTTGATGTGCCGTCTGAGCTTCCAACTCTGCTCTCTTTTCTGCATATGCGACCTGCACCTTGCTGGCTTCCGCTTCAGCGAGGGCACTAATAAGTCGCCCACTGAGTGTTGAGTTTTTTGAACTATGACTTCTAGAAGACTTTTTAGAATTTCTGGTGGAAACAGATCTGTGAGATGCAGTGTCCTGTAGCAGCTCTAACTTTGCTTCTGCCTTTAATTTGGTTTGCTGGATTTTGCTGTCTCTTTCTAGATTAAGAGCCTTGAAATTCTTTAATTCCTCCAGTGAACCTGCTGTGTTCATATTTTGTAAGACATTAATGAACTTGTCACTGGTCAGCTGATAGAGCTCATATGAGGCAGAAAGTTGTTTAATGGCGCCCTCTAGTGTCAGTAGCTCACGTTCAACAGACACTGTATAAGATTCAGAAACATTCTTCTCCCAAAATAGTTTCAAGCTATTAAACAATTCAGTTCCTAAAGCTTCATAATTCTCCATTACTTTCCAAGTTGGTTTGACTGAGCGTTTGAGTAACTCAGTTGGCTCAGGATCTTGTGCTGGAGTGGCCGTGTGTTCACATTCAGAGCTCTGGTAACTCATGGCAGATGATGGCTGAGTGATAAGCAGGCAGGATCAGTGTGCTGTAATATGACACCATGCAGTCTGGACTCAGGTTATGAAGCTTCCACGTGCTGCTGACTCAGTTTTTCTACTGTTCTGACTCAATTACAAAGCCATAAACTTTATCTCCAGCTTCATATAGAGCTTACATGACCTGGTGTTCTATTTATCCTTTGTATCAATTCAGACAGCCTAACTCGACGAATAACTCACTGTTAGAGAGACAGACAATGAATCCTTTCGAATGTTCCGTTTAATGATAGATATTCATAGGTAGAAAAACATTGGTGTTGTAAGCCACATGGAAAGATGTTACAGCATGAGGTATACTGAGCACAATAAATCAGAGAGAGGAAGGGGAGGGGGATATACAGAACTATGGTGGGAGAGAGAGTTCAGATAGACAGAGGGAACAAATCTTAAAGACACAGAGCATAATAAATCACATAGTGTAACACAACAATACTAAAGTGTAAAATGGAAGGGGTTTTTAAACTAGGTGATGGAGGGGAGGGCCAAGAGGGGGAGGGCCCAGAGGTAGAGATAGTCAGTGCGGAACATGTTCCAGAGGGTAGTATTGGGGGCATTAGTGGAAGGTTGACTAAAGCACATAAACCCAAGGTAAGTATAGTCCTAGTTGCAATCTCGGAACTCCCAATAAGAGGATAGTATGCGACTGGTCTAAACTATGTGGCATGTTCACCAATGCCAGGAGCCTGGCGGACAAGATAGAGACCTGGTTCAACAGCTCTCATGATTGGCTGGCAACCATTCAAGGGTATACCCTTTATCACAGAGATAAAGAGGGTAAAAAGGGGGAGGGGTATGCCTGTATATCAAGAATAATGTACAAGTGAATGTGAGAGATGACATCACTAAGGGAGCTAGGGAAGAGGTGGAATCCTTATGGGTAGAGCTCCTTATGGGATGAAGCTAAGGGAAAAATATTACTGGGAGCATGCTATAGGCCCCCTAACCTGAGGGAGGAGGGGGAGATGGATCTCCTATTACAAGTTGGATTAGCAACAAGGAAGGGAAGTGTTATCATAATGGGGGATTTTAATTACCCAGACATAGACTGGGCGGAGGGAACCACGCATTCGTCTAAGGCTTGCCAGTTCCTAAATGTCTTGCAGGACAATTTCATGGTTCAGATGGTAGACGCACCAACTAGAAATAAAGCGTTACTGGATCTACTGATTACCAACAACACACTCCTGATCACGGATGTGGAAATACAGGGCAATTCAGGAAACAGCGATCACAGGTCAATTGGCTTCAGCATAAATCACAAAAATCAGAAACATAAGGGGAATACAAAGACACTGAATTTCAAAAGAGCCAACTTCCCTAAACTACGAACCATGTTAGAAGGCATGAATTGGGATAAAATCTTAGGAACAAAGAACACAGAGGAGAGTTGGGTTTGCTTTAAGAGCATATTAAATAATGGCATTAGCCAATGCATCCCATTGGGTAATAAATAAGTTGACAGATCATCATCAGCATTCAGACTTTATAAAGAATGCAAAAAGAAATGTAAGGGTGCAATTAGGGCGGCTAAGATAGAACACGAAATACACATAGCGGTGGAGAACAGAAAAAATCCCAAGAAGTTCTTTAAGGTATTGAATTTATTCTTCTCCTCAGTCTTCGTGAGGGAATCGGGGGGCGTCAGTAACCAAAACTGCAGTGTTTATCCTTATGACATGTCACAGGAAGCACCTCCATGGTTAACAGAGGACAGAATATAAATTAGACTTGGTAAACTTAACATTAATAAATCACCGGGACCAGATGGCTTGCATCCGAGGGTACTTAGGGAACTCAGTCAAATAATTGCCAGGTCATTGTTCCTAATGTTTACTGACAGTCTACTGACTGGAATGGTAACAGGTGATTGGAGAAAAGCCAATGTAGCTCCAATATTTAAAAAGGGCCCAAAATACATCCCTGGGAATTACAGACCAGTTAGCCTAACATCAATAGTATTCAAGCTCTTGGAGGGGATGATAAGGGACTATATACAAGATTTTAATAACGAGAACGGTATCATTAGTAGGGATGAGCCGAACACCCCCCGGTTCGGTTCGCACCAGAACCCGCGAACGGACCGCAAGTTCGCACGAACGTTAGAACCCCATTGACGTCTATGGGACTCGAACGTTCGAAATCAAAAGTGCTCATTTTAAAGGCTAATTTGCATGGTATTGTCCTAAAAAGGGTTTGGGGACCCGGGTCCTACCCCAGGGGACATGTATCAATGCAAAAAAAACTTTTAAAAACGGCCGTTTTTTCGGGAGCAGTGATTTTAATGATGCTTAAAGTAAAAAAAAAAAGTGAAATATTCCTTTAAATATCGTACCTGGGGGGTGTCTATAGTATGCCTGTAAAGTGACGCGTGTTTCCCATGTTTAGAACAGTCCCTGCACCAAATGTCATTTTTAAAGGAAAAAATCTCATTTAAAACTGCTTGCGGGTTTAATGTCATGTCGGGTCATGGCAATATGGATGAAAATCAGTGAGACAAACGGCATGGGTACCCCCCAGTCCATTACCAGGCCCTTTGGGTCTTGTATGGATATTAAGGGGAACCCCGCACCCAAATTAAAATAAGGAAAGGTCCCTATATACTCTGAACAGCAGTATACAGGCGGTGCAAACAAGACAGGGACTGTAGGTTTGTTGTTAAGTAGAATCTGTTTGTAATTTTGAACATTTTTAATGTGTTTAGCTCCAGCCAAAAAATCTTTTCTAAGCTTTTTGGAAAACATAGGGAAGGGTTATCACCCCTGTGACATTTGTTTTGCGTCTTTCCTCCTCTTCAGAAGATTTCACCTCACTTTTTTGTCCCAATGAAAAATGTTTTTTGAAAATTTGGGTTTTTTTGTGGAACAAGGATTGGAAAGCATCAGTGGAAAGGAGAAATTGTTTTCCCATATTATCTCTTACAGGAGAGAATTTCCCTTCCTTAGGGGTAGATTTCATCTCACTTCCTGTTGTCTCCTTCCGTTTGCAAGTAGGAGTCGTTTGTAAGTTAGATGTTTGAAAGTAGGGTCCTGCCCTATATACTCAGCAGAAATTTGGGCCTTAGGTGTTGCTGTGGCCAAAACACTGTAAGCCCTCACAGGGCCCTGCTGTGAAATATTAGATCAAGAATTGTAATTACATGCCCCTGTTGAACAGGAGCTGAAAAATTAGGCCTTAGGCACTGGTGCTGGTGCCACAACACTGCAACCCCTCACAGACACTCTAGTTGGAACGCAGGAACGAGCCCTGCTGCAAAGTATTGCATCAAAAATTGTAATTACACGCCCCTGTTAGACAGGGGCAGAAAAATTGGGCCTTAGGCACTGGTGCTGGTGCCACAACACTGCAACCCCTCACAGACACTCTAGTTGGAACGCAGGAACGAGCCCTGCTGCAAAGTATTGCATCAAAAATTGTAATTACACGCCCCTGTTAGACAGGGGCAGAAAAATTGGGTCTTAGGCACTGGTGCTGGTGCCACAACACTGCAACCCCTCACAGACACTCTAGTTGGAATGCAGGAACGAGCCCTGCTGCAAAGTATTACATCAAAAATTGTAATTACACGCCCCTGTTAAACAGGGGCTGAAAAATTGTGCCTTAGGCACTGGTGGTGGCGCCCAGAACCAAAAATGTTCTTACAAGCTATCAGCGTGATGATTGAGGAGGAAGAGGATAATTACTCAGGGATAGTCACTCAGCATCAGCATAGGCAGTCTTTGAAGGGATCTGAGATTTCAAAAAAAATTATTCGGTTACATCTGCATCAGGTGCTTGGTAGCTGGTGGTGATCCAAGACTGATTCATTTTTATGAAGGTCAGCCGATCGACCGAGTCGGTGGACAGACGCACCCTGTGATCGGTTACCACGCCTCCAGCAGCACTGAATGTGCGTTCCGAAAGAACGCTGGATGCAGGACAGGCCAGTAGCTCAATTGCATACTGTGCAAGCTCTGGCCAGTGATCCATCCTCAAGACCCAGTAACCCAGAGGATTTTCGGTGGGAAAGGTGTCCAAGTCTGATCTTGCCCCTAGGTATTCCTGCACCATGTAAAACAGACGCTGGCGATGGTTGCTGGAACCGATCATACCTTGGGGCTGCGGACCAAAAAATTGTCTGAACGCATCGGTCAGACGGCCACCTTCTCCACTGCTCCTTCTTTGACTGACCGAAGCCTCAGCAACACGTTGTCCAGAAACAGGAGTTTGTAACCTCCCAGTCTCTGGGAACGCGTTGCACAGACCTTTCTGCAAGGCCTCCCGAAGATGTTTCATCCTCTGCTCCCTCTGCGATGGCAAGATAAGGTCCGCAACCTTACCCTTGTAACGTGGATCAAGGAGGGTTGCCAGCCAGTATTGGTCCTTCTCCTTGATACCACGAATACGAGGATCCTTACGCAGGCTTTGCAGGATCAGGGAGGCCATGCAGCGTAGGTTTGCTGAGGCATTCGGTCCGGAGTCCTCTGGGTCACTAAGGACAACAACGTCCGCAGCCACCTCCTCCCAGCCACGTACAAGTCCATGTGTTCCTTGGGACTGATCCCTTAAAGACTGCTGATGCTGAGTGCCAGGCTCCACCTCCATACTGACACAATCTTCCTCCTCCTCCTCCTCCTCCTCCTCGTCCTCTTCCTGTGTGATCGGCGGGCACGCAGGAACACTGTCTGGATAAAGGGGGCCTTGAGAGCTAAGGAAGTCCTCCTCTTCCTGCCTCTGTTCTGCCTCAAGTGCCCTGTCCATTATTCCACGCAGCGTGTGCTCCAACAGGTGGACAAGGGGGACAGTGTCACTGATGCATGCACTGTCAGTGCTCACCATCCTCGTGGCCTCCTCGAATGGTGACAGGACAGTGCATGCATCCCTGATCATGGCCCACTGGCGTGGGGAAAAAAAACCAAGGTCCCCTGACCCTGTCCTGGTGCCATAGTCGCACAGGTACTCATTGATGGCCCTCTGCTGCGTGTGCAGCCGCTGCAGCATGGCCAACGTCGAGTTCCACCTGGTGGGCATGTCACAGATTAGGCGGTTCTTGGGCAGGTTAAACTCCTTTTGGAGGTCCGTCAGCCGAGCACTGGCATTATATGACCGGCGGAAATGCACAGAGACTTTCCTGGCCTGCCTCAGGACATCCTGTAAGCCCGGGTACCTGCCCAAGAACCGCTGCACCACCAAGTTAAGGACGTGAGCCAAACAGGGCACATGGGTCAGTTGTCCCTGTCGGAGGGCAGAGAGGAGGTTGGTGCCATTGTCGCAAACCACCATTCCTGCCTTAAGTTGGCGTGGCGTCAACCACCTCTGAACCTGCCCCTGCAGAGCTGACAGAACCTCTGCCCCAGTGTGGCTCCTGTCCCCCAAGCACACCAGCTCAAGCACCGCATGGCATCTTTTGGCCTGCGTACTTGCGTAGCCCCTTGAACGCCTACGGAGCACCGCTGGTTCCGAGGAAGAGGCCATGGAGGTAGAAGAAGAGGAGGGGGTGGAGGAGAGAGGTGTGTCACAATCAGCATTTTGGAGGCGTGGTGGCGGAACAACCTCCAACACTACTGCACCTTGTCCTGCATCCTTCCCAGCTGCCAGCAGAGTCACCCAATGCGCCGTGAAACTTAAGTAACGTCCCTGTCCATGCCTGCTGGACCATGAGTCAGCGGTAATATGCACCTTACCGCTGACCGCCCTGTCCAGCGAGGCATGGACATTGCCTTCCACATGCCGGTAGAGAGCCGGAATCGCCTTCCGTGAGAAAAAGTGGCGTTTGGGTACCTGCCACTGAGGAACCGCACATTCCACAAACTCACGGAAGGGGGCAGAGTCTACCAACTGAAAAGGCAGCAGTTGAAGTGCTAGCAATTTTGCCAAGCTAGCATTCAACCGCTGGGCATGTGGATGGCTGGGAGCAAACTTCTTTCGGCGGTGCAGCAGCTGGGGCAGGGAAATTTGCCTGGTACAATCTGACGTCGGTGTACCAAAAGCAGATTGCCCACAAGTACTTGGCTGTGACACACCTAATTCTACACCTTCATTCCTCTCACTGCAGGTCTCAGAGAGGACTGAAGGTCTAGTGGGGTTGGAAATCTCAGCTGATGAGGAGCAAGGAGAGATCGTCTTTGTTCTTTGGTGTGGGTCTTTTAGATACGCTTGCCAACGAACTGCATGGCAGGTCAACATATGTCTGGTCAAGCATGTGGTACCCAAGCGGGAGATGTTTTGGCCACGCGAGATACGCTTGAGACATATGTTGCAAATAGCAGCGGTGCGATCTGATGCACTCGTCTCAAAAAAGGCCCACACCAAAGAACTTTTTGAATAACGCGCAGAGACTGCAGCGCCCTGCACATGTGGAGCTTTGGGGTGTGATGCAGTCAATGTGCTGCCCTTAGGCTGGCCCCTGGAGGGCATCCTGCCTAGTTGGTGATGTGCCACCTCCTCCTCCTCCTCCTCCTCCTCCTCTCTCCTATCAGGCACCCACGTTGAGTCAGTGACCTCATCATCCCCTCCCTCCTCATCACTGGAGCAAACCTGGCAGTATGCTGCAGCAGGGGGAGCATGACTGCCAGATTGCTGTCCTTCTTGGGCACCCCCTCTGTCCGTGCTCATGTTACTGCCTTCATTGAGCTCAGTATCATCATCAGAGCCTTCCAAACGCTGGGCATCCTCCTGGAGCATGTACCCAACACTGTGGTCAAACAGTTCGAGGGAATCCTCATGAGGACATGGTGGAGCTAGGGAAGGAGTCACTGATGACATTGAGCTGAGGGAAGAGGCCGCTGCTTTGCCAGACAAAGCACCCTGGGCATGGGTGAGAGAGGATGAGGAGGATGAGGACGGCTTGGTCATCCACTCGACCAAGTCTTCCGCATGTTGCGGCTCAACACGGCCAGCTGCCGAAAAAAAGGCCAAGCGTGTCCCATGGCCACGTGCTGATGAGGATGCACCGTCTCCACGACCAGCACTAGACACAGAGCCTGCTTGCCCTCTCTTATTGGCTTGTGACTGTCTGCCTCTCCTTCTTGGCCTTCCAGACATACTAATGGCCTGTAGCTGCACTAAGCTGGGATAGAACACCTGTAATTTTCTTAAGGTAGCTTTATATACTGTAACCAGACAAGCCTGCCTGTCAGTAGGAAGATAACAGGAACGGATCTAGCTGAACACTGTGAGCAGGACGCACTGTACTAAATGTAAATAGTCTAGCTGCCTGACCGTGGTACTAATAGGATCAAAAAGAACACCTGTAATTTTCTTAAGGTAGCTTTATATACTGTAACCAGACAAGCCTGCCTGTCAGTAGGAAGATAACAGGAACGGATCTAGCTGAACACTGTGAGCAGGACGTACTGCACTAAATGTATATAGCAGGAACGGATCTAGCTGAACACTGTGAGCAGGACGCACTGCACTGAATGTAAATAGCAGGAACGGATCTAGCTGAACACTGTGAGCAGGACGCACTGCACTAAATGTAAATACCAGGAACGGATCTAGCTGAACACTGTGAGCAGGACGCACTGCACTAAATGTAAATACCAGGAACGGATCTAGCTGAACACTGTGAGCAGGACGCACTGCACTGAATGTAAATAGCAGGAACGGATCTAGCTGAACACTGTGAGCAGGACGCACTGCACTAAATGTAAATACCAGGAACGGATCTAGCTGAACACTGTGAGCAGGACGCACTGCACTGAATGTAAATAGCAGGAACGGATCTAGCTGAACACTGTGAGCAGGACGCACTGCACTGAATGTAAATAGCAGGGACGGATCTAGCTGAACACTGTGAGCAGGACCCACTGTACTAAATGTAAATACCAGGAACGGATCTAGCTGAACACTGTGAGCAGGACGCACTGTACTAAATGTAAATAGTCTAGCTGCCTGACCGTGGTACTAATAGGATCAAAAAGAACACCTGTAATTTTCTTAAGGTAGCTTTATATACTGTAACCAGACAAGCCTGCCTGTCAGTAGGAAGATAACAGGAACGGATCTAGCTGAACACTGTGAGCAGGACACACTGTACTAAATGTAAATAGTCTAGCTGCCTGACCGTGGTACTAATAGGATCAAAAAGAACACCTGTAATTTTCTTCAGGTAGCTTTATATACTGTAACCAGACAAGCCTGCCTGTCAGTAGGAAGATAACAGGAACGGATCTAGCTGAACACTGTGAGCAGGACGTACTGCACTAAATGTATATAGCAGGAACGGATCTAGCTGAACACTGTGAGCAGGACGCACTGCACTGAATGTAAATAGCAGGAACGGATCTAGCTGAACACTGTGAGCAGGACGCACTGCACTAAATGTAAATACCAGGAACGGATCTAGCTGAACACTGTGAGCAGGACGCACTGCACTGAATGTAAATAGCAGGAACGGATCTAGCTGAACACTGTGAGCAGGACGCACTGCACTGAATGTAAATAGCAGGAACGGATCTAGCTGAACACTGTGAGCAGGACGCACTGCACTAAATGTAAATACCAGGAACGGATCTAGCTGAATACTGTGAGCAGGACGCACTGCACTGAATGTAAATAGCAGGAACGGATCTAGCTGAACACTGTGAGCAGGACGCACTGCACTGAATGTAAATAGCAGGAACGGATCTAGCTGAACACTGTGAGCAGGACGCACTGCACTGAATGTAAATAGCAGGAACGGATCTAGCTGAACACTGTGAGCAGGACGCACTGCACTAAATGTAAATACCAGGAACGGATCTAGCTGAACACTGTGAGCAGGACGCACTGCACTGAATGTAAATAGCAGGAACGGATCTAGCTGAACACTGTGATCAGGACGCACTGCACTGAATGTAAATAGCAGGAACGGATGTAGCTGAACACTGTGAGCAGGACGCACTGCACTAAATGTAAATACCAGGAACGGATCTAGCTGAACACTGTGAGCAGGACGCACTGCACTGAATGTAAATAGCAGGAACGGATCTAGCTGAACACTGTGAGCAGGACGCACTGCACTAAATGTAAATACCAGGAACGGATCTAGCTGAACACTGTGAGCAGGATGCACTGCACTGAATGTAAATAGCAGGAACGGATCTAGCTGAACACTGTGAGCAGGACGCACTGCACTGAATGTAAATAGCAGGAACGGATCTAGCTGAACACTGTGAGCAGGACGCACTGCACTAAATGTAAATACCAGGAACGGATCTAGCTGAACACTGTGAGCAGGACGCACTGCACTGAATGTAAATAGCAGGAACGGATCTAGCTGAACACTGTGAGCAGGACGCACTGCACTAAATGTAAATACCAGGAACGGATCTAGCTGAACACTGTGAGCAGGACGCACTGCACTGAATGTAAATAGCAGGAACGGATCTAGCTGAACACTGTGAGCAGGACACACTGCACTAAATGTAAATAGTCTAGATAGAAGATAACAGGAACGGATCTAGCTAAACTGAATACAGTGTATATATATATATGCAACACCTGGGATGCATATATATACACAATACACTGTAAGTGCAGCTAACTGACTGACTGTTCTGCCTAATCTATCTAACTCAAATCAAATGACACTGTCTCTCTCTCTCTCTATCTCTCAGCACACCGGAACACACACTACACAGGGCCGCCGTGCAGGCGGCCTTATATAGTGTGGGGTGTGTACTAAATCCCCTGAGCCATAATTGGCCAAAGCCACCCTGGCTTTGGCCAATTACAGCTCTCTCTACTGACGGCGCTGTGATTGGCCAAGCATGCGGGTCATAGTGCATGCTTGGCCAATAATCAGCCAGCAATGCACTGCGATGCCGCAGTGAATTATGGGCCGTGACGCGCCACACGAATTTGGCGCGAACGGCCCATATCGTTCGCAATTCGGCGAACGACCGAACAGCCGATGTTCGATTCGAACATGGGTTCGACTCGAACACGAAGCTCATCCCTAATCATTAGCAGTAATCAGCATGGATTCATGAAGAATCATTCTTGCCAAACCAATCTATTAACCTTCTATGAAGAGGTGAGTTGCCATCTAGATAAAGGAAGGTCCGTAGTTGTGGTCTATCTGTATTTTGCAAAAGCATTTGACACAGTTCCCCATAAACGTTTGCTGTACAAAATAAGGACTGTTGGCATGGACTATAGGATGGGTACATGGATTGAAAACTGGCTACAAGGGCGAGTTTGGGGGATGGTGATAAATGGGGAGTACTCGGAATGGTCAGAGGTGGATAGTGGGGTCCCCCAGGGTTCTGTGCTGGGACCAATCCTATTTATTTTGTTCATAAGCGACTTGGAGGATGGGGTAAACAGTTCAATTTCTGTATTTGCAGACGATATTAAGCTAAGCAGGGGAATAACTTCTCCGCAAGATGTGGAAACCTTGCAAAAAGATCTGAACAAATTAATGGGGTGGGCAACTACATGGCAAATGAGGTTTAATGTAGAAAAATGTAAAATAATGCATTTGGGTGGCAAACATATGAATGCAATCTATACACTGGGGGGAGAACCTCTGGGAGAATCTAGGATGGAAAAGGACCTGGGGAGTCCTAGTAGATGATAGGTTTAGCAATGGCATGCAATGCCAAGATGCTACTAATAAAGCAAACAGAATATTTGCATGCATTAACCAGTTGCCGACCGCCTCACGCCTATATACGTGAGCAGGTCGGCACGGGCAGGCAAAATCGCGTACCTAGTACGTGATGCCTTCCCGCGGGCGGGGGGTCCGATCGGACCCCCCCGGTGCCCTGGGCGGTCGGCTCTTGTTCGCGGGCGATTGGGGGTCAGGGGGAGGCCATCCATTGATGGCCACCCCCTCCCGATCGCTCCCACGAATCAAATGCTTCCTCTCCCTCTGTAATGTAAACAGAGGGAGAGGAAGTGATGTCATCTCTCCTGGAGCCGGTCTTTTTGATCCGACGCCGAGGAGAGAAGACATCCAAGTAAGTGCACCAACACCACACGCTCAGTAGAACACGCCAGGCACACTTTTCACCCCCCTGTCACCCCCCGATCAACCCCCTGTACCCACTGTCACTCTGACACCAATAGCAGTGTTTTTTTTTTTTTGCATTGGTGTCAGTTTGTCAGTTATAAGTGTTAGGGCAGTTAGGTTAGCCCCCTTTAGGTCTAGGGTACCCCCCCTTAGGTCCAGGGTACCCCCTAACCCCCCCTAATAAAAGTTAACCCCTTGATTACCCCCGTCACCAGTGTCGCTAAGCGATCGTTTTTCTGATCGCTGTATTAGTGACACAGGTGACGCTAGTTTAGGGAGGTAAGTATATAGGTTCGCTGTCAGTGTTTTATAGCGACAGGGACCCCCATATACTACCTGCTAAAGGTTTTAACCCCCTGATTGCCCCCTAGTTAACCCTTTCACCAGCGATCACCGTATAAGTGTTACGGGTGACGCTGGTTAGATAGTTTGTTTTTTGTAGTTTATTATAGTTTATTACAGTTTATTATAGTTTTGGGGCACCCGCCGTTTATTACCTTATAAAGGTTTAACCCCCTAATTGCCCGGCGGTGAAAGAAGTTAAGTTTTTAGGATCAGATAAGGTCTGCGTCGCCCCAGGCAGCGTCAGGTTAGCGCCAGTACCGCTAAAACCCACGCACGCAGCATACACCTCCCTTAGTGCTATAGTATCTGAACGGATCGATATCTGATCCGATCAGATCTATACTCCCCAGCAGTTTAGGGTTCCCTGAAACGCAGTGTTAGCGGGATCAGCCTAGATACCTGCTAGCACCTGCGTTTTGCTCCTCGGCCCAGCCCAGCCCACCCAAGTGCAGTATCGATCGATTACTGACACTTACAAAACACTAAGCACACATAACTGCAGCGGTCGCAGAGTCAGGCCTGATCCCTGCGATCGCTAACAGTTTTTTGGTAGCGTTTTGAATCAGTCGCTGACAGTCGGGAGCTTTTTTGCCTGTGAGTCTCACTAGTGTACCCCTAAATTTAGAGGCCAAAATGGCAAATCGAAGGTACACTAGTGAAGAGGCCTACAGGATTCTGAGCATGACAGATAGTGAAGAGGAAGTCACTCATCTGTCAGATTCAGGCTCAGAATACGAAGCTGAAGTAGCAAAGAAAAAAAAAAAAAAAGAATACGATCCTGTAGAGGACAGCGGCTCCATGACAGATAGCTCTGACGACGGAGTTGTGGTCCCTGCTAAGGTCAGGCGTACCAGACCCCGAACTTATGCTGTCCTTGAAGTGCAAGAACCGCAGGGCTCTCGTATGGAGCAGAGAAGTACTAGCGCCGCTACTCCTTCTGGTGAACTGGCAAGCACCAGCGGCCTAGTACGCCCTGGTCGTACATCCAGCACTGCAGTATCACGTGGTGACGTGGCGAGTCCCATAAGTGCAGTTCAAGCTGGCGAGGTGGCAAGCACTAGTAGCGTCCCGCTGCCACCAAGAAGACGAACACAGGCCCGTCGTGCCCATAGTGCCCTTCCTGCTGCATTGGCCAATCCGAATTGGGTACCCACCACTTCTGCAGCACCCGTACTTCCCCCTTTCACTGGCCAACCCGGAATTCAGGTGGAAACAGTTGACTTTACGCCACTGGATTTTTATTCGCTGTTTTTCACCGAAGATCTCTATAGATCTATTGTGGACCAAAGCAATTTATACGCTGGTCAATACATCGCCACTATGCCCCAGTCCACCCTTGCCAGAGATTGGAGACCAATTACGGTCTCCGAATTTAAGATCTTTCTGGGCCTTTCCCTCCTCATGGGGTTGAATAAAAAGAGTGAGTTGCGGTCATATTGGTCCACTGACCCAATTTACCATTCACCCTTGTTCTCTGCTTCCATGGCCAGGGCACGATACGAGCAGATTTTGCGGTTCATGCACTTCAACGACAATGAACTTTGTCGTCCTCGTGGAGACCCTGAATACGATCGGCTCTACAAAATTCGGCCCCTCGTAAACCACTTCAACCAACGTTTTGCAGACTTGTTTACCCCCCATCAAGTTGTCTGCGTTGATGAGTCCCTGGTTAAATTTTCTGGCCGCTTGTCATTCAAACAGTACCTTCCCAGCAAGCGTGCCGGATACGGGGTCAAGATGTATAAGATCTGTGACAGGGCCACAGGCTATACATGTAGATTTATGGTTTACGAGGGAAAAGATAGTCACGTAGAGCTGACAAACTGCCCTGACTACATAGGAAGCGCTGGCAAGATAGTGTGGGACTTGGTGTCACCCTTATTCGGAAAGGGGTACCACTTGTACGTGGACAATTATTATACGAGCGTGCCACTTTTTAGCCACCTTTTTGATCATCAGATTGGAGCATGTGGCACCGTGCGACCTAATCGCCGGGGCTTTCCCCAGCGGCTTGTAGATTCCCGTCTTAGGCTGGGGGAGAGAGCCTGCTTGAAGTATAATAATTTGCTCGCTATGAAGTGGAGGGATAAGAAGAATGTTTTCGTTCTCACCTCCCTTCATGCAGACACGATGGTCCAAATTCCTACGGCGACTGGTGTTGTGGAGAAACCCCTCTGTGTCCACGAATATAACCTTAATATGGGAGGGGTGGACCTCAACGACCAGTTGTTGGTGCCGTACCTAATTGCCCGTAAGGCCAGACGCTGGTACAAAAAAGTGTCTGTTTATTTATTTCAATTGGCTTTGCTGAATGCTTATGTGCTATACAGAGCTTCAGGCCGGACTGGATCCTTCCTTAAATTCCAGGAAGAGATCGTCAGAGCCCTTCTGTATCCAGACGGTGCTCCACCTCACCATCCCCAACCAAATGCAGTAAGCCGGCTGCATGAGAGGCATTTTCTTTATGCCCTCCCGAGTACCCCTACCCAACGAACCCCCCAAAAAAGATGTCGTGTCTGCAGCAAGCGCGGATTTAGGCGTGACACCCGGTATTGTTGTCCCCTCTGTCCTGGCAATCCTGGTCTTTGCATTGGTGAATGTTTTGAACGCTACCACACACTAGTGGAGTATTAGCGTAGGGTACAGCACTGCACAGACTAGGCACACTTCCACAGGGTCTCCCAAGATGCTGTCGCATTTTGAGAGACCCAAACCTGGTACCAGTTAAAAAAGTTAAAGTTACAAAAAAAAGTGTAAAAAAAACAAAAAAAAGTAAAAAAAAAGAAAAAAACACAAAAAAAATATAAAATAAAAAAACCAAAAATAGTTGTTTTATTGTTCTCTCTCTATTCTCTCTCTATTGTTCTGCATTCTATACTGCAATGTTTTATTGTTATGTTTTTATCATGTTTGCTTTATAGGTATGCAATTTTTTTATACTTTGTTTTTTTTATTGTTAACCACCTTTGTGTTTTCAGGTACGCCATTCAGCTGCAGAGCGGATTTATTTATCTTGACAGCAACAGCGTTTGCTCCCACGATACATAAAGCCGTGACTCCAGCGCTGTCGGAGGTGATTTCACCACCACAGTTACATACTTCAGCATATATGCCGAAGCGTGGGGGCAGCAGTGGGTGGAGGAGCGATTTGCTCCTGCCTTTTGCGGGAGGATGCCCCCATGCTTCGGCATATATATTTTTTAGGTAGGCACAGGTTGCGTTAAATGTTTTATTTTTTACTATGTTTTTTTTTTATTTTGCTTTGCAGGTATGGTAAGTATTACTGTTATACTGTAATGTTACTTTGTTTTTTTGTTAACCATCATTTGCTTAGCAGGTACGCCATTCAGTTGCAGCACGGATTTATTTATCTTGACAGCAACAGCGTTTGCTCCCACGATACATAAAGCCGTGACTCCAGCGCTGTCGGAGGTGATTTCACCACCACAGTTACATACTTCAGCATATATGCCGAAGCGTGGGGGCAGCAGTGGGTGGAGGAGCGATTTGCTCCTGCCTTTTGCGGGAGGATGCCCCCATGCTTCGGCATATATATTTTTTAGGTAGGCACAGGTTGCGTTAAATGTTTTATTTTTTACTATGTTTTTTTTGTATTTTGCTTTGCAGGTATGGTAAGTATTACTGTTATACTGTAATGTTACTTTGTTTTTTTGTTAACCATCATTTGCTTAGCAGGTACGCCATTCAGTTGCAGCACGGATTTATTTATCTTGACAGCAACAGCGTTTGCTCCCACGATACATAAAGCCGTGACTCCAGCGCTGTCGGAGGTGATTTCACCACCACAGTTACATACTTCAGCATATATGCCGAAGCGTGGGGGCAGCAGTGGGTGGAGGAGCGATTTGCTCCTGCCTTTTGCGGGAGGATGCCCCCATGCTTCGGCATATATATATTTTTAGGTAGGCACAGGTTGCGTTAAATGTTTTATTTTTTACTATGTTTTTTTTGTATTTTGCTTTGCAGGTATGGTAAGTAATACTGTTATACTGTAATGTTACTTTGTTTTTTTGTTAACCATCATTTGCTTAGCAGGTACGCCATTCAGCTGCAGCACGGATTTATTTATCTTGACAGCAACAGCGGTTGCTCCCACGATACATAAAGCCGTGACTCCAGCGCTGTCGGAGGTGATTTCACCACCACAGTTACATACTTCAGCATATATGCCGAAGCGTGGGGGCAGCAGTGGGTGGAGGAGCGATTTGCTCCTGCCTTTTGCGGGAGGATGCCCCCATGCTTCGGCATATATATACGGTGCATGTATGCCCATCATTGGAAGTGGGTGGATGAAGGGAGGTATTCTAATGGTGGGCATACCCACCGATCAATATCTTTTTTTCGTTCAGCCCACAGGCTGCATGAAAAAAAAGTTTACAATGTATGCCCAACAAGGACCAGCAACGTACTGGTATGTTGCTGGACTTTGAGTGGTTATACCAGAATGATGCCTGCATCTTGGTATCATTCTTTTCAGCCAGTGGTCGGCTTTCTTGTAAAAGCAATCCTAGCGGCTAATTAGCCTCTAGACTGCTTTTACAAGCAGTGGGAGGGAATGCCCCCCCCCACACCGTCGCCCATGTTTTTCTCTGGCTCTCCTGTCCCAACAGGGAACTTGAGAATGCAGCCGGTGATTCAGCCAGCTGACCATAGAGCTGATCAGAGACCAGAATGGCTCCAAACATCTCTATGGCCTAAGAAACTGGAAGCTACAAGCCTTTCATGACTTAGATTTCGCCGGATGTAAACAGCGCCATTGGGAAATTGGGAAAGCATTTTATCACACCGATCTTGGTGTGGTCAGATGCTTTGAGGGCAGAGGAGAGATCTAGGGTCTAATAGACCCCAATTTTTTCTAAAAAGAGTACCTGTCACTACCTATTGCTATCATGGGGGATATTTACATTCCCTGAGATAACAATAAAAATGATAAAAAAAAATAAAAATTAAAGGAACAGTTTAAAAATAAGATAAAAAAGCAAAAAAATAATAAAAAAAAAAAAAAAAAAAAAAAGCACCCCTGCCCCCCCCCCTGCTCTCGCACAAAGGCGAACGCAAGCGTCGGTCTGGCGTCAAATGTAAACAGCAATTGCACCATGCATGTGAGGTATCACCGCGAAGGTCAGATCGAGGGCAGTAATTTTAGCAGTAGACCTCCTCTGTAAATCTAAAGTGGTAACCTGTAAAGGCTTTTAAAGGCTTTTAAAAATGTATTTAGTTTGTCGCCACTGCACGTTTGTGCGCAATTTTAAAGCATGTCATGTTTGGTATCCATGTACTCGGCCTAAGATCATCTTTTTTATTTCATCAAACATTTTGACAAAATAGTGTGTTTTAGTGTATTAAAATTTAAAAAAGTGTGTTTTTTCCCCAAAAAATGCGTTTGAAAAATCTCTGCGCAAATACTGTGTGAAAAAAAAAAATTAAACACCCACCATTTTAATCTGTAGGGCATTTGCTTTAAAAAATATATAATGTTTGGGGGTTCAAAGTAATTTTTTTGCAAAAAAAAATAATTTTTTCATGTAAACAATAAGTGTCAGAAAGGGCTTTGTCTTCAAGTGGTTAGAAGAGTGGTCGATGTGTGACATAAGCTTCTAAATGTTGTGCATAAAATGCCAGGACAGTTCAAAACCCCCCCAAATGACCCCATTTTGAAAAGTAGACACCCCAAGCTATTTGCTGAGAGGCATGTCGAGTCCATTGAATATTTTATATTGTGACACAAGTTGCAGGAAAAATACAAATTTTTTTTTTTTTTTGCACAAAGTTGTCACTAAATGATATATTGCTCAAACATGCCATGGGAATATGTGAAATTACACCCCAAAATACATTCTGTTGCTTCTCCTGAGTACGGGGATACCACATGTGTGAGACTTTTTGGGAGCCTAGCCGCGTACGGGACCCCGAAAACCAAGCCCCGCCTTCAGGCTTTCTAAGGGCGTAAATTTTTGATTTCACTCTTCACTGCCTATCACAGTTTCGTAGGCCATGGAATGCCCAGATGGCACAACCCCCCCCCCCCAAATGACCCCATTTTGGAAAATAGACACCCAAAGCTATTTGCTGAGAGGTATAGTGAGTATTTTGCAGACCTCACTTTTTGTCACAAAGTTTTGAAAATTGAAAAAATAAAAAAAAAATAAGTTTTTCTTGCCTTTCTTCATTTTCAAAAACAAATGAGAGCTGCAAAATACTCACCATGCCTCTCAGCAAATAGCTTGGGGTGTCTACTTTCCAAAATGGGGTCATTTGGGGGGTTTTGTGCCATCTTGGCATTTTATGGCCTTCAAAAGTGTGATAGGTAGTGAGGAGTAAAATCAAAAATGTATGCCCTTAGAAATCCTGAAGGCGGTGCTTGGTTTTCAGGGCCCCGTACGCGGCTAGGCTCCCAAAAAGTCCCACACATGTGGTATCCCCGTACTCAGGAGAAGCAGCAGAATATATTTTGGGGTGTAATTCCACATATGCCCATGGCATGTTTGAACAATATATCATTTAGTGACAACTTTGTGCAAAAAAAAAAAAAAAAATTGTCACTTTCCCGCAACTTGTGTCAAAATATAAAATATTCCATGGACTCAACATGCCTCTCAGCAAATAGCTTGGGGTGTCTACTTTCCAAAATGGGGTCAATTGGGGGGGGGGTTTGTGCCATCTGGGCATTTTATGGCCTTCAAAAATGTGATAGGTAGTGGGGAGTGAAATTACAACTTTACGCCCTTAGAAATCCTGAAGGCGGTGCTGGGTTTTCGGGCCCCGTACGCAGCTAGGCTCCCAAAAAGTCCCACACATGTGGTATCCCCGTACTCAGAAATCAGCAGAATGTATTTTGGGGTGCAATTCCACATATGCCCATGGCCTGTGTGAGCAATATATCATTTAGTGACAACTTTGTGCAAAAAAAAAAAAAATTCTCACATTCCCGCAACTTGTGTCAAAAAATAAAATATTCCATGGACTCAACATGCCTCTCAGCAAATAGCTTGGGGTGTCTACTTTCCAAAATGGGGTCATTTGGGGGGGGGGGTTTGTGCCATCTTGGCATTTTATGGCCTTCAAAACTGTGATAGGTAGTGAGAAGTGAAATCAAAAATCTATGCCCTTAGAAATCCTGAAGGCGGTGCTTGGTTTTCGGGGCCCCGTACGCGGCTAGGCTCCCAAAAAGTCCCACACATGTGGTATCCCCATACTCAGGAGAAGCAGCAGAATATATTTTGGGGTGCAATTCCACATATGCCCATGGCATGTTTGAGCAATATATCATTTAGTGACAACTTTGTGCAAAAAAAAAAAAAAAATTGTCACTTTCCAGCAACTTGTGTCAAAATATAAAATATTCCATGGACTCAACATGCCTCTCAGCAAATAGCTTGGGGTGTCTACTTTCCAAAATGGGGTCATTTGGGGGGGTTTTGTGCCATCTTGGCATTTTATGGCCTTCAAAACTCTGATAGGTAGTGAGGAGTGAAATCAAAAATGTATGCCCTTAGAAATCCTAAAGGCGGTGATTGGTTTTCGGGGCCCCGTACGCGGCTAGGCTCCCAAAAAGTCCCACACATGTGGTATTCCCATACTCAGGAGAAGCAGCTAAATGTATTTTGGGGTACAATTCCACATATGCCCATGGCCTGTGTGAGCAATATATCATTTAGTGACAACTTTGTGCAAAAAAAATAAAAAATTGTCACATTCCCACAACTTGTGTCAAAAAATAAAATATTCCATGGACTCAACATACCTCTCAGCAAATAGCTTGGGGTGTCTACTTTCCAAAATGGGGTCATTTGGGGGTGTTTTGTGCCATCTTGGCATTTTATGGCCTTCAAAACTGTGATAGGTAGTGAGGAGTGTAATCAAAAATCTATGCCCTTAGAAATCCTGAAGGCGGTGCTTGGTTTTCGGGGCCCCATACGCGGCTAGGCTCCCAAAAAGTCCCACACATGTGGTATCCCCGTACTCAGGAGAAGCAGCTGAATGTATTTTGGGGTGCAATTCCACATATGCCCATGGCCTGTGTGAGCAATATATCATTTAGTGACAACTTTTTGTAAATTTTTTTTTTTTTTTTTGTCATTATTCAATCACCTGGGACAAAAAAAATAAATATTCAATGGGTTCAACATGCCTCTCAGAAATTTCCTTGGGGTGTCTACTTTCCAAAATGGGGTCATTTGGGGGGGGTTTGTACTGCCCTGCCATTTTAGCACCTCAAGAAATGACATAGGCAGTCATAAACTAAAAGCTGTGTAAATTCCAGAAAATGTACCCTAGTTTGTAGGCGCTATAACTTTTGCGCAAACCAATAAATATACGCTTATTGACTTTTTTTTTACCAAAGACATGTGGCCGAATACATTTTGGCCTAAATGTATGACTAAAATTGAGTTTATTGGATTTTTTTTATAACAAAAAGTAGAAAATATCATTTTTTTTCAAAATTTTCGGTCTTTTTCCGTTTATAGCGCAAAAAATAAAAATGGCAGAGGTGATCAAATACCATCAAAAGAAAGCTCTATTTGTGGGAAGAAAAGGACGCAAATTTCGTTTGGGTACACCATTGCATGACCGCGCAATTAGCAGTTAAAGCGACGCAGTGCCAAATTGTAAAAAGTGCTCTGGTCAGGAAGGGGGTAAATCCTTCCGGGGCTGAAGTGGTTAAAAAGGGGATCAACTCCAGAGATAAAATGATAATTCTGCCGCTCTACAAGACTCTGGTCCGGCCGCACCTGGAGTATGCTGTCCAGTTCTGGGCACCAGTTCTCAGGAAGGATGTACTGGAAATGGAGCGGGCACAAAGAAGGGCAACTAAGCAATTGGGGGTTTGGAGGATATTAGTTATGAGGAAAGGTTGTGAGCACTGAACTTATTCTCTCTGGAGAAGAGACGCTTGAGAGGGGATATGATTTCAATTTATAAATACCATACTGGTGAACCCACAATAGGGATAAAACTTTTTCGCGGAAGGGAGTTTAACAAGACACGTGGCCACTCATTAAAATTAAAAGAAAAGAGGTTTAACTTTAAACTATGTATAAGGTTCTTTACTGTAATGCCCCGTACACACGGTCGGATTTTCCGACGGAAAATGTGTGATAGGACCTTGTTGTCGGAAATTCCGACCGTGTGTAGGCTCCATCACACATTTTCCATCGGATTTTCCGACACACAAAGTTTGAGAGCAGGCTATAAAATTTTCCGACAACAAAATCCGTTGTCGGAAATTCCGATCGTGTGTACACAAATTCGACGGACAAAGTGCCACGCATGCTCAGAATAAATAAAGAGATGAAAGCTATTGGCCACTGCCCCGTTTATAGTCCCGACGTACATGTTTTACGCCTCCGCGTTCAGAATGATCGGATTTTCCGACAACTTTGTGTGACCGTGTGTATGCAAGACAAGTTTGAGCCAACATCCGTAGGAAAAAATCCTAGGATTTTGTTGTCGGAATGTCCGAACAAAGTCTGACCGTGTGTACAGGGGCATTAAGAGTGGCAAGGATGTGGAATTCCCTTCCACAGGCGATGGTCTCAGCAGGGAGCATCGATAGTTTTAAAAAACTATTAGATAAGCACCTGAACGACCACAACATACAGGGATATACAATGTAATGCTGACATATAATCACACACATAAGTTGGACTTGATAGACTTGTGTCTTTTTTCAACCTCACCTACTATGTAACTACAATGTAACTATGTAAGACAGTGTTTACACAGACGGGGATGTACAAGTGTTTCATGCAGCCCCATGCAGGTAGTTCCATTCATGTCAGTTGGGACACAGCAGCCGCATAAGCACAGATGCTGCTCCTAATCTGATGCCTGTAATATACTCACAGACTGGGAGTTCAAGGACATGCATCTGCACCCACGCGAATGTCAAATGTCAAAGCTGTGTCCATGCAACCATTGCTTCCCAATTAACATCAATAGGACTGCCTGCATACGGATGCACATGCATCCTGGGGCAGGTAAACATAGCCTCATGTAGGTGTATTCTATAGTATGCTCCATGTGAGCTAGGCCTTATTATGTTTTTTTTTTTTACAATGTTATTTGTAATATTTTTTACTTCTATTTCTTTTTTGTGTGTGTGTGTGTGGGGGGGGGGGGCTTTGGTGAAACACCAGGAGTATGAATAGACCACTGATGTCTCTTTTTTGAGACAGAGAAAGGGACTGGGAAATATACCTCACCCCCATTCTCTGCAGCCACAGCTGCACTGCAGATGAATGAATAGAACCCTCTATACATAGGCTTTCTATTCATTCATGTCATCTTGGAGACCCTAAGCTTACTGCCATTGAGGTCTCTGGTAAAATGGCTGTCTGAGGACTTCCTTGCATCGGTGATGCATTTCCTGATTATCAGTGACACTGATAGCTTGTTTGCAGCCACTTCCTCCCATCACATCCATTCTCACTTTGGATTGTGGACCTTGCCATATCTGCTGGTGCTGGTCGGGTTATTCACAGCAGTGCCTTCCATTTACAGTTCCAATGTGATAGAGATGCTGCCAATTTGCTGCACACTGCAGAAACCATAGTAAGCGCATTAACATTCACATTAACATTGTCATTAATTATGGATTGTGGATTTTTTTATTTTGATCTATTTTTTCTGATTCAATAAAGTGCATTTTTGGACATTTCTTGCAAATGGACATTCTATCACATTAATATATTACCACCACTACAGTGTATTCATTGGCTCAGGCATGCAGATAAGCACTTATGTGGCATTGCATCACGTGGCAGTGGTCCAATTCCAATATTGGCCAACACAGTCAAGCAGTTAATTTCATAAGGACATTGCCACCAACACTCATTATATCCCTACTGTCCTTGTGCTGGATTTTATGTGTTGTTTATAAACACTGTTTACTATACTACTATAATTCAATGATGTATGAACACAAGAGCGTCTGGTATTGATCACTCACTGTGTTCATTCAGGAACACCCGCTTTCCATCCTGAACACCGCAGTGATCTCTCACCCAGGATTGGTCTGATCACATGGTTAATATCCCTGTTGCAATTAGAGAAAAGCTGCTGGGAACAGCAGTGTGCTGAATATAAAAATAGGAAATAAGATTTTTAGGTATATGCACAAACGTACAGAGCACCCATATTGTTTCTACGTTTGAAAGGAATTGGCATTTGAAATATTGTCAGTTTGAGGAAATCATTTCTACTGAATGTGGTGTTTTCCTAACAGCTGAATTCCAGGTATGGTTTCTATTGCATAGTTACAGTGCCTTGAAAAAGTATTTTGTGATGTTACAACTTAAAACGTAAATGTATTTTATTGGGCTTTTATTTGATAGACCAACACAAAGTGGCTCACAATTGTGAAGTGAAAGGAATATGATAAATGGTTTTCAATTTTTTTTTTTTTTTACAAATAAATATGTGTGGCGTGCATTTGTATTCAGCCTCCCTGAGTCAATACTTTGTAGACCCACATTTTGCTGAAATTACAGCTGTGAGTCTTTTTGGGGATGTCTCTACCAGCTTTGCACATCTAGATAATAACATTTTTGCCCATTTTTCTTTGCAAAATAGCTCAAGCTTGGATGGGGAGCATCTGTGAACAGATGCTTGAACAGATTTCAAGTCTTGCCACAGATTCTCAATTGGATTTAGGTCTGGACTTTGACTGGGCCATTCTAACACATAAATATGCCTTGATCTAAACCATTCCATTGTAGCTCTGGCTGTATGTTTAGGGTTGTTGTCCTGCTGGAAGGTGAAACTCCACCCCAGTCTCAAGTCTTCTGCAGACTCTAACAGGTTTTCTTCAAAGATTGCCCTGTATTTGGCTCCATTCATCTTCCCATCAACTCTGACCTTCTTCCCTGTCCGTGCTGAAGAAAAGCATCCCTACAACATGATGCTGCCACCACCATGTTTCACAGTGGGGATGGTGTGTTCAGGGTGATGTGCAGTGTTAGTTTTCCACCACACAGCATTTTGCTTTTAGACCAAAAAGTAAAATTTTGGTGTCATCTGACCAGAACACCTTCTATATCATAGATCACTGAATGGCGGACCGCGAATCCAGACCCAGTAGCAGCCCTATGCGGCCCGCATCCTCACCAAATAGTTGCCTGAGTGTTCTCTCCCCTCTGCCGGCTCGCCTGCCTGCCGCTGCCGCTAACATCTTTGATTACATAGGAGGGACATCATCGCATTACTCCCCCTTCCTCCCCCTCCCCACATTGCCCTACCTTATTGACACAAGTCTGGAAGCGCTGCAGGTCCGGACAAAGGGCAGGACTTTTCAAGTTACAAAGCAGGTGGTTGCTAGACAGTGGGGCAGTCCAAGCAACCAATCACCCGCCTTTAACTTGAAAAGTCCTGCCCTTTGCCTGGACCTGCCATGCGTGCTTCCTGGCTTGTGTGACTAAGGTAGGGCAGTGTGGGGAGGGGAGGAAGGGGGAATGCTGCATTGATGGAAGGGACAGTCGGACTCTGTAATATCGAGGGAGGACTGTAATGGGGGGGTCTGTGATGGAGAGGGGTCTGTAATGGGGGGTTCTGTGATGGAGTGGGGTCTGCAATGGGGGTTCTGTAATGGAGTGGGGTCTGTAATGGGGTGTCTGTAATGGAGTGGGGTCTGTAATGGGGGTTCTGTAATGGAGTGGGGTCTGTGATGGAGTGGGGTCTGTAATGGGGGGGTCTGTGATGGAGTGGGGTCTGTGATGGATTCGGGTCTGTAATGGGGGGGTCTGTGATGAAGTGGGGTCTGTAATGAGGGGGGCTGTGATGGAGTGGGGTCTGTAATGGGGGGATCTGTGATAGAGTGGGGTCTGTGAAGGAAGGGGGTCTGTGATGGGATCTGTGCTGGAGGGGGGCCTGTGGTGGAGGGGGGTCTGTGATGGAGGGGTATCTGTGCTTGCGGGGGGGTCTGTGATGGGGTGAGATGGATCTGTGATGGAGTGGGGTCTGTAAGGGGGGGGGTCTGTGATGGAGTGGGGATCTGTGATGGAGTGGGGATCTGTTATGGAGTGGGATCTGTGATGGAGGGGGGCCTGTGGTGGAGGGGGTCTGTAATTTGGGGATCTGTGATGGAGGGGGATCTGTGTTTGTGGGGGGGTCTGTGATGGGGAGGAGGGGTCTGTAATTGGTGTCGGAGGGATCTGTGATGGAGGGGTCTGTAACGGAGGGGGTCTTTAAAGGGACACGCTGTGATGGGACGGTCTATAATGGGTTGGCGGGTCTCTGATGGGTCGGTCTCTTATGGGGGACTGTGATGTGAAAGGGAGAGATGTGCTGTGAAGGGGGACTGAGGGCATTGATGTAAGGGCTTGTTCACACTGCAGAGATCCATGTTTTTCTGCCCTAGAAAATCACAGGTATCTACAAGGGCAATAGAAAACAATTGTGACGTGCACGAGAGGCTGTGATGTGAAGGATCTGAGTCATCACCAATATGACACTCGGACCTACGCTGGAAGAAAATTTTACTGACCGGACCCCTGTGAATTTTAATTCAGTACCCCTGTTCTACATGTTTGCTGTGTCCCCCACATGGCTTCTTGCAAACTGCAAATGTGACTTCTTATGGCTTTCTTCCAACAATGGCTTTCTTCCTTGCACTCTTCCATAAAGGCCAGATTTGTGGAGTGTATGACTAATAGTTGTCCTGTAGACAGATTCTCCCACCTGAGCTGTGGATCTCTGAAGCTCCTCAAGAGTTACCATGGGATCCTTTGCTGCTTCTCTGATTTATGCTCTTCTTGCCTGGCCTGTCAGTTTAGTTGGATGGCCATGTCTTGGTAGGATTACAGTTGTGACACTTTCCATTTTCAGATGATGGATTGAACAGTGTTCTGTGAGATGTTCAAAGTTTTTTTTATAACCTAACCCTGCTTTAGAATTTACAACTTTATCCTTGACCTGTCTGGTGTGTTCCTTGGCCTTCATGATGCTGTTTGGTCACTAAGGTTCTCTAACAAACTTCTGTGGGCTTTACAGAACAGCTGTATTTATACTGAGATTAAAATACATACAGGTGGACTCTATTTACTAATTAGGTGAGTTCTGAAGGCAATTGGTTCCACTAGATTTTAGTTAGGGTTATCAGAGTAAAGGGGGCTGAAAAAAAATGCAGGCCACACTTTTCAGATATTTATTTATAAAAAATTTTGAAAACCATTTATCATTTTCCTTCCACTTCGCAATTATGTGCCACTTTGTGTTGATCTATCACAAGAAATCCCAATAAAATACAATTACGAGATGGAAAATGATGTCACAAAGCCCCACCCATCGTGTTTTGTCACTCGTCACGTGACTTCCTCAAGAAGTACTGCCTAGTATTGCCTAGTTATACTAGAGGAGGTGCACCCGAAAATGTGAGTTTATATTTAGTTTTTATTAAAGTATTTGATTTTAAACGATTAAACCACTATATCAATTCACTGATTTTATGAGCACCTTATATATGGATTTCTGCACACCAGCACGAGTGTACCTGGAGTAAGACCCTAGAAGCCAGCTACTGGAATATATACCCGTAAAAAGGGAAGGCTTACAGTGACCTGCGGAAGGTCTGTGTTTAAGGTGAGCTTATGGACTTTGCATTAAGTTGAGGTGAATGTCTCATGAGTTAGAGGCTGCTCCATCCCTATAGACTAGGTACAACAGGAGTATCTCCCATGGGACTTTATGGCAGCCAAAGAAGGATTATTTGTATAGCTGTGTGGCAGCCTGCACCTGTACAGAGGAAATTATATTAAGAAGCCATTTTGCCTGCGGGCATGCCCTTCCTGATAGGAATCCTGCTGGAGGAGGCTGTTAGGTTAATTTCTTTATATATTAAACAGTGCAGCGCTGGACATGTATCAAAATAAATTATTAAACAGATCAAACTAATATTGGTGCAATCGAAAATAAGTGATAAAGTGTTAATAAAATAGTGTTAAACAGTAGTAAAAATCCACCAATATATTGCTAACAATCAATGCAATAAAGTGCTCATAGATGCCAAACTATAATATAGTGAAAATGTTCAAATAAAAGTGAAAAATCCAAAAAAATGTCCAAAGATGATTATATGAAAAGTGCAAAATCCAAATGCGATACTCCAGATGTATATATACATCTCTTTTGCACTCATATCGGGGTTATAGTGCTGAGCAGCAGGACTCCCATCACGGTTTTTCTTATTTTAAAATTTATATATTTTCATCTTATTATTTATGCACCTAGCGCAAATCTTTTTTTGTTTTTAGGTAATTTCTTTACTCTGGATTACAAATCTTCTGTTTTGGTAGTGAGTGTTCTACCAAGAGAGATAAAGGGCCCCAATACTGGCAGGACTTTACATAGTTAAATATAGTACATATATAGACTTTAGTTAAAATTCTTCACTGGTCAGTGGTCTAGTCAGGGGAGGGGACCTGTAGTTAGGCCATCCCCCTGTATAGTCCTTTAATGATTGTATTTTTCTTACAGTAACTTGTATGTGAAATTGTTCTAATTTGGCTGAATTGTACTTATCTATACCATATCCCTTCCAGTTTTTTTTTTTGTTGTTGTTAGATCCCATTCCAACATTTCCATGTGTCAGTGCTAGTACAAGGACATGTCTTGATTGGAGCAGGGCAGGAGAGCCAACTCAACCAACAGTTTCTTGGGGGTAGCACTATATATAGACTGGCAATGAACTCAGTGCTGTCACAATCCTTGCTAGAAATGTTTAATAGGGAGGAATAAACTGCCCAGGTTCGGTTTGGGGGTGGGGGGCTACGGGTCCATTAAATCCTCCCACTTGAAATCTACAAAATCAGAATTTAGCATTGAACCCTATGGAAGTCTATGGGAGATGTATCTTATTAGTAAATTCTACAAATACTATAGCTGCTTTTAATAAAATGACACTTACTTGTCCAAGGAACCAACACTGTCCTCACCTGGGCCAGTTCTTCACTGGTCTTTGGGTCCCTGTACTGCCATCTTTAGTGTGGGAAGCTGGGTGTGACTTCACAGCTGGCTTCCCACTGCACATATGTAAGCCTTGCTGTGCTGTGTGAATGGTCCTGCAGACTTCTGGGACCTGTGATGTGTCATGAGAGGCTGTGGGCAGAGAGGCAGGACCAAACTGGAAGTGGGCACCTAACATGACTAGACCCCCTCTTAAAAAATTGAATGTATCAAAAGTTAAAGAGGAGGGGGACAAGGTTGAAAAGTGAACTTCCACTTTTGGGGGAAGTTCTGCTTTAAAGCACTGCTATTGATAATTTTGGGTACTGTACATACTGTAATTGTTCACAGTTTTGCAGGAACCTGTAGTTTTAGGGTCCAACACATCTGGTATCTATTTACTAGACACAACCTTATCTTTCATTTTGTGCAAAAAGTTGGGATTATAGTATGTTTGTACACACTAAAATTCATTTTAGTGTATCTTTTCCTGAAAATATAGAATTAATAAACAGTTGCACAAATACTGCACAGCATAAAAAATTGCAACTGCTATCCTTTTATTCTACTTCTGCTTTCAGTAAATATATAATATTTTGGGCTTTTAAATAATTTATTTGCCAAAAAATCTGATTTTAACACATGTAGAAAAAATGTAAAAAATGTATCCAGAGGGGAAGTGTTTAATCTGGGAGAGCCACTTTAAGACCAGACCTTTTTTGTTTAAGTTTAAAGTGGGGTTCCACCCAAAAAAACAAACATATCTAAATAATTCTAAAAAAAAAAACAAAAAAACATTTGGATATTTTTTTTTTTTTTACTTACCTCTAAATGCCTGTTGCTAGGTGGTCCCTCGTAGTCTGCCCCTTCGTCTGCCTGGGCTGGTGACATCACTTCCCCCTGGCACAGGAAGGGCTCGGCTCTTCTCCCTCCCTCCTGTCAATCATCTGGGACCCATTGCAGGTCCCAGGTGATTAAGCGGCCAATAACGGCACTCGGCGCCGCTCGCACATGCGCAGTGGGTGCCAGGCTGTGAAGCCACAGCCCGGCGCCCACAGTTGAAATGCCGGCGCCGACGAGCGGAGGGGGGGGACGAGCGGGGCTTCGATCCCCCGCACCGCTGGACCCAGGGACAGGCGAGTGTCCAATTAAAAGTCAGCAGCTGCAGTATTTGTAGCTGCTGACTTTTAATTTTTTTTTTTTTTAATGGCCCCCCTGGGTGGAACTCCTCTTTAAGTTTAAATCAGTGAATATATATATATATATATATATATATATATATATATATATATATATATGCCTTAGAGAATAAAATGGTGGGTTTTGCAATCATTTATCTGACAGGGTATTTGCGCAGCGGTTTTAAACTCAATTAAAAAAAAAATACACTTTAATGGGTTTTATTGCACACAATGACAATATAATACCCCATTGTTTAGTAAAATACAGAGGATGGTGTTACGCTGAGTAAAGAGATACCTATCTTGTTACACTTTAAAATTTTGCATGCTTGTGGAATGGCGCCAAATTACAGTACAGGACTGGTAGAAAAAAAAATTGTGATAAATAAAAAAAGTGTAATTGTAAAAAATAATAAAAAAATAAAATTGTTACAAATAATGTGAAAGCACTGTGAAAAAAATAATAAAAAAAAACAAATTGAAAAAAAAAGGACAGTTTAAAAAAAACAAACTACTGACACCGTCTACTGCTCTACTGACACTGCCCATGGCCCTAGCGACTTGATCCACTGCCCCAACCCCCCCCCCCAAAAAAAAAAAAAAGCATTGTGAAAAAGATGTAAAAAAATTAAATTGCAGAAAAAATGTAAAAAGAAATTTGTAAAAAAAAAAAAAAAAACTACTGACATTGTCCACTGCTCTACTGACACTGTCCACTACCCCACTGACACTGTCCACTACCCCACTGACACTGCCCACCCCCCCCACCCCCAAGAAGCGAAAATTATTATAAAAAAAATAAAAACATTAACAAAAAATAAAATAATAAACACAAAAAAACTACTGACACAGTCCACTGCCCTTCAGGCACTGTCCAACCATCTACGGCCTCCCCGTCTGACACCGTTCACTGCCCCATTGACACCATGCTGCACATACTACCCACCGCAGTACACTCCATGCTCCTCACCTGCACATACTACTCTCTGCAATACACTCCGCACTCCTCTCCTGCACATACTACCCACTGCCATACACTCTGCACTCCTCTCCCTGCATATACTACCCACCGCCATACACTCTGCACTCCTCTCCTGCACATACTACCCACCTTCATACACTCCACACTCCTCTCCTGCACATACTACTCTCCGCCATAAACTTTGCACTCTTTTCTTGCACATACTACCCACCCCCACAAATTCTGCACTCCTCTCCTGCCCATACTACCCACCGTCATACTTTCCGCACTCCTCTGCTGCACATACTACCAACCGCCATACACTTCATACTCCTCTCCTGCACATACTACCCACTGCCATAAACTCCGCACTCCTTTTCCTGCACAAACTACCCACTGCCATACACTCCGCACTTTTCTTCTGCACATACTATCCACCGCCATACACTCCACACTCCTCTTCTGCACATGATACCCACCGCCATACACTCTGCACTCTCCTAAACATTCCACCCACTGCCATACACTCCACACTCCTCTCCCTGCACATACAGTACTACCCACTGCCATACACTCTGCACTCCCCTCCCTACACATACTACCCACTGCCATACACTCTGCACTCCTCCCCTGCACATACTACCCGCTGTCATACAATCTGCACTCTTCTCCTGCACATACCACCTACCTCCATACACTCCACAACCCTCTCCTGCATATACTACCCACTGCCATACACTCCGCATTGCACATTCCCAATTTAACATTAGCACATTATATAAGTCATCTCAGACCCTTTTTAACCTCACCCCTTTAAGCCATGCCCAATATTTAGAGAAATTTAAACCACACCCACTGATTGCTGTGGTGCGCATAGCTACACTTTTTTTTATTAATGCCTAGGGCCCACTTTTAATCTTGCACATGGGCCCACTGATTTCATGATATGCCCTATGTCCTAATCTCTCCTTATGCAGTTTGTCAGCTGCAACAGCTTCCAATTTATTGACACTGTGGGTTCTGTGTGCCCCACCTTTTATAATGAGGAGGCTGACACATAACAAAGCCCCCATTTTTAACCCTTCTAAGCCGGATGACCAAAAGAACAAAAGCCCTTGCAGCACATTATGTTTACAAAGAATTTGCCCTGGCGAAAATTCACTATAAATTCACCGGAACCACAAATTTTGAACAAGTACGATTTTCCTTGAACCCAAGAGAGCACATAACTAGAACTTCATCCCTCGTGTTTACCCAGTGGATTGCCTACTACTTTACAACTACAATACAACAAACTAAATAAACCTACAGTGCAGAAAGTGGCAAAAGACATCACTAAGAATTGTTTATCTGATTTTTAACATCTTTTATTTTTTAGCTTTATTTTGTGTTAGAATTTTTGTTTCAAAGCCTGTGTATATTTCTGATTCATTGGATAAGTGAGCACAAGGGAGAAGAGCTTTCTGGAGAAGTGATTTGGTTTTTATAGCTCTATTAAAAGTCTGTACAAAGAGGACATTCATCAGACTACTAACTGTATACTATTTAGATGGCTCACATGGATTAATCAGGTTTTCTTTTCTTTTCTTTTCTTTTCTTTTCTTTTCTTTTCTTTTCTTTTCTTTTTTTATGCAACAATATGTATAGATTGTACAATATGTACAGTTTTAGCCTTGGTAATACTGAGCAGTAAGTTGTAGAATTATTACAATGTATGTAATAAGAGTAGGCATTTACAGGACAGCACTGCATTCCCTTTTTTAAATATATTGGCAATGAAAGAATGAAAATTGGCTGTACATACAGTATTTATATAATCATCAGGCACACTCTTCAGATAGGGTAAAGGCATGGTTGACACAAAGTTTCAGCATGTCACTGATTTCTAAGAAGTAGCCATTACAATTGATCAAACTGATGAATGTGACTCAGAGATCTAGGGTGCTTTAGCTATCAGCTAAACATAGACCTGTACCACCATATATTGTGCAATTTTTCTTCAATTTTTCTTCTTCATCTAGAAAACATCCTTACAGGTATGCAGCAGCTAATCCATAGGGGTAAAGAGCACGATCAGACTGCCATTTTCCTAACAACTTAATGTCAGCATACTTATAGGTAGTCTCCTCCACTCCACTATCATAGGACCACTGTCTCCTCCCCTTCCACCATCATAGTGTAGGACTGTCCCCTTGGGGGTTGCTTATAATTACATGTTCTTCTGTGCAGCCTTAACCCTGTGAACTTTCCTGCCATCCTGACACTCTAGGTTCAGACATGTTGTGTATACCTTTAAATAACACACCCACACAATGCAGATTGCTTTAGCTCTCTCAAATTTACTTGATCAAAAGGAAAGACTTAAAAAGGGTATTAGTGTCAGGGCTGGGCTCAGCCCTTCCTTCTCTGAGCTGGCCGCTCAGCTGTCGGCTAATTGCCAGCTCCCATCTCTATCCACATTTACTCAGCTGTTGTTCATATCCTGCTCGTCAGTCCTGCCTACTTAAGCAGTCCAGTCCAGAGGGTCTCTGCCTTCGCCTTGGTCAACATCACAAGAAACATCTCCTGCGTTCCTGTTTAAAGACTGGCTTTGCTGACATCCCTTCTGGCTCCAGATCCTGCTTGCTGTTCCACTACTTTGATCCCTGACTTCTGGCTTGGCTGACTATCCGTTCCGATTACTGAACTCCAGCTATGTTTTGACTACGTTTGTTCTTTTTGCTTTTATTATTAAACAAGTGTGATTTAACTGTACTTCTGTCTCAGTCTGATTTCATGGTTTCTGACAGTAGGCGAAGGCTATGAATTCAGAAGATGCAGTCAATCCACTTGTTGGTATTATTTTTTCCAGATTGAATGAACTGAATCACCCCATGAATCAGTTCGCCATGGCGTTACAAATGCTCGAGTCGCACGGCTCACTTGGAATTTCCCAATCTGGACGCCCCGATACAACCTATGTTGCAGGCCCACCCTGCTGCTTCTCCAGTCTCTGTGCAGGCACCCGCCTCGAGTATTACCTCTATAAGAGGTATGTCTGGTTCCGCTCCGCTTTCCCAGCTATTTGGGGGTGATCCAGTCCAATGCAGAGGGTTTCTCAACCAGGTTGAGATATACTTCGAGATGCTCCCCCAGGCTTTTCCTACGGACAGAAGCAAAGTAGGTTTCATGATATCTTTGCTTTCTGAGAGAGCCTTGGCCTGGGCTAACCCTCTATGGGAGGCGCAAAAACCTGTTGTCTTGTGCTACCCTGAGTCTTTGGCTTAGTTTAAAAGGGTATTTGATGTTCCCGCATGCTCCGCTTCTGCTGCCAAGTGCCTCATGTCCAGCAAATAGAGTACGAGAACTGTTGCCGACTACGCCATTGAATTCCGTACTCTGGCAGCAGAGGTTGCTTGGAACAATGAGGCCCCCGTGGCTGCTTTTTCTCATGGTCTCTCGGATACCATCAAGGATGAGATAGCAGCCCGAGATATACCCACTGAGCTGGAGAAGTTGATCACGTTTTCCATCCTCATTGACTCCAGACTCAGAAAGACTCTCTTTTAAGGAGTGCTTGCGGAAGCCTCCTGTACGTTTGTCTCTGAGCTTTGCAGTGCCACCCGTGCCTCCCTCACCTCCCATGCCTCCTGGTTATTGATTATCCTTGTTACAGAGACACAACCCCTCTTTTGTTTGGCTCCGTGCTGAGATTCTCTCCTGGTCACCACGATGCAGGGTGACATGCTTCCAGAAGGTAGCCAGGGTCCTGTGCACCTCTTCACTCTCCTCCCTGCCAGAGGAGTACCGTGATTTTAGCAATGTCTTTGACAAAGGTCAAGCTAGTAGTTTGCTTCCACACCGGCCGTATGACTGCGCAATTGACCTTCAACCTGGTGCCATACCCCCTTGTGGCCGGGTTTACCCTTTATGGGTCTTGAAGGATAAGGCCATGGAGGAGTATGTTGCAGACGCACTTTCTCAAGGTTTCATCCGCAAATCCTCATCTCCTGCTGGTGCTGGTTTCTTCTTTGTGAAGAAGAAGAGTGGTGAACTGAGACCGTGTAATGACTATAGGGGTCTCAATCGTTTCACGATTAAGAATGCCTATCCGATTCCGTTGATTACGGAGTTATTTGACCGCCTCAAGGGAGCAACAGTTTTCACGAAGCTTGATTTGAGAGGGGCATACAATATTGTGAGGATTAAGGAGGGCGACAAGTGGAAAACTGCATTTAATACCAGAACAGGCCATTATGAGTACCTCGTAATGCCTTTTGGCCTTTGTAACGCCCCGGCAGTTTTCCAGGAATTTATTAACACTGTCCTCCTTTGTTGCAGGTATGTGTGGTGATTTATCTCGATGATATCCTCATATTTTCCAAGTCCCTGGAGAGACACCATACAGTTGTCTGTCGTGTCCTTCAGAAACTAAGAGAGAACAATCTCTATTGTAAACTGGAGAAGTGTGAGTTCCATCATGAACAGGTTAAATTCCTGGGCTATGTCATTTCCACTGCTGGTTTTTCGATGGACCCAGAGAAACTTTTGGCAGTCCTGCAGCGTTCCCTGGGTTTTACCAACTATTATCGGAAGTTTATTTATAACTTCTCCTCTCTGGTCAAGCCCCTGACCGATATGACCAGAAAGGACGGTAACCCACACAGTTGGTCTCCGGAGTCCATTAAGGCCTTTGATAGTCTCAATGCTGCCTTTGTTTCTGCTCCTGTGTTGGCACATCCTGATGTTATATTACCGTTTATCCTTGAGGTTGATGCTTCTGAGACTGGTGTTGGTGCCCTTCTGTCTCAACGTCCTACCTCTTGGAGCGCTATGCATCCTTGCGGCTACTTTTCCAAGAAATTGTCACCTGTGGAGTGCAATTATGAGGTACAGACTCCATGCTGAAGGCAGACGCCTGCTTGTGCCTTCCTACTTGGCTGTCATCTCGCAATCTCCGACTTCGTGTTCTCTCACTGAAGTTTGCACCTTGGTTTATTGGGCCTTTCCAAATTCTTCTCAGGATTAACCCTGTGGCTTACGCATTAGACCTTCCTTCTAATATGCACATTTTGAATGTATTTCATGTCTCCCTATTGAAACCTTTCATCTTCAACCGCTTTACCACCTCTGTGTCACGTCCTCACCCTGTACAGGTTGAGAACCATGAGGAGTATGAGGTACAATCCATTGTTGACTCCCGTAGGTTCCGTGGGTGCATACAGTACCTGGTGCATTGGAAGGGGTATGGTCAGGAGGAATGCTCTTGGGTCTCATCCTCGGACGTACATGCCCATGTCCTCCTCCGTGATTTCCATAGACGGTTCCCCTCAAGCCTGGTGGTCTTCCGAGGGGGAGGGTCGTTGAGGAGGGGGTACTGTCAGAGCTGGGCTCAGCCCTTCCTTCTCTGAGCTGGTCGCTCAGCTGTCGGCTAATTGCCAGCTCCCATCTCTCTCCACAGTTACTCAGCTGTTGCTGATATCCTGCTTGTCAGTCCTGCCTACTTAAGCCATCCAGTCCAGAGGAGCTCTGCCTTAGCCTTGGTCAACATCACAAGAAACATCTCCTGCATTCCTGTTTAAAGGCTGGCTTTGCTGACATCCCCTCTGGCTCCGGATCCTGCTTGCTGTTCCACTACTTTGATCCCTGACTTCTGGCTTGGCTGACTATCCTTTCCGGTTACTGAACTTTGGCTATGTTTTGACTATGTTTGTTCTTTTTACTTTATTAAACAAGTGTGATTTAACTATACTTCTGTCTCAGTCTGATTTCATGGTTTCTGACATTGGAGCTCAAATAAACAAGAATTCCTAAGTGTGGCACAGTGATAAGCAATTCAGGCAAAGCAGCTGGTTCTGGTTAGCAATCCTTTAGGCAATCCAGGTATAGGGTATCTGTATACAGTGTTCAGAGTGATATATCAGTGACTGGTAACTGGATTTTTTGGGCAGGTGCCCTCTCACCAATTTGAGAACTTTGAAGCAACTTTCTGAAGAGGAATCTAAGTTAATTCTTCTTACTACAGGCAGGCTGAGATGGCGGTCAGTCTGCTGAATCAATGAGTCATCCGACTCTGATACTTTCAGCGATGCTGCTGGGGCACCCCTTATGTAGCATGCCACGTCTGACCTGCTTGGGCTGGAGCTGCAAAGGCTGTGGACCGTGTGGTGGGCTGCAGTCCTCTCACACAGAGGCGAGCTGGTGCTCACTCAATGGGACCCAGGAAGCAAGAGAGCAAGGGTCTGCCCAGCAGATCACTTTATAGCCTCTCCCATAATTCTCCCCTTAGAGCAGATGGCTTGCTGGGGGGGTGTAGTTAATGGACAGTTCTGCAGTTCAGCGATGCCTGCTCAGGAGACTACAGTTCTCACAATGCTCTCCTCTAGACTTAAACTATGATGCAGGTAATTGGAGCCCTAGGGAGATACAGTGACAGTCTGGGAAGGTCGAGGAAAAGTCTGCATTGTCAGATAGCTGTAGTCCTCTCCTGGCAACATCCTCCCCCCACTTGAAAGTCTTTGGGCCCCAAAGACAGGATACAGTCTCACCAAAGTATTTGTTAATTAACACACTAAAGATCTGCAAAAAAATTGTCTGCTAACCAGAACCTACAGTAGCAAACAGCTAACTAATAGAGGGATTCTCCAACAGTAAACTATACATGTCATCAAACAAGGTTATATCATTTTGGAGACAGGCCAGTAATAGATTAGTGACCCACCCAGTAGTGTCAGAGGGTGGGACAGTGTCATCCTCTACCAAAGGTTCGATAGAAGAAGCTGGCACTTGGCTAGAACATTAAGCTGTAGAAATTAGTTAATCGGAGCTTTCTCCAAGAGTGTCGTATGTTAGTCTCTTAGGTGGACGGATTTCCCGTGAGTCTTGAATGTATGCTATCTGAGGTTTCAGGCTCATGAGGCAGACCCCAAGTACAATAGCCAGGCTCTGGCTCTTCCAAACTATCGGATGCAGTCTCTTCTCCTGTGTCATGTTTAAGGGGTCTGGAACTTCTCTAAGACCCAGTTCTTCAGAGTAGACAGCTGGTTGTTGTTTAATCCCTCCATCCCCTCTCACAGTGGATGGCATAGACCTCTCTGTCCCTAAATGCGCCTGTTTTATCCTTTCAGGTTGAGGAATTTCATCCATGTCTTCCAATGGAGACTGAGGGATACTGGTGGTATCCCTGAACTAAGGAATCCATAACCAGTAAACATTTAGTTCTTCCTCATCACTCTCCTCTTCTTCTTCCTCTTGGAAAGTAGATTAAGGTGTCTGACGAGTTCTAGACCTCAAAGTAGAAGAGCAAGGTGTATCTGAACAAGGAGGTGGATAAATCCGAATAGCTTTGGATATGGGCAAGAGGTGGTTTCGATGCCATGTCTTGAGTGGACCGGTCTTCCCTGGTAAACAGGGAGCCCAGGTAATCATTTGAAGATGATGTATGGTTGAGAACACCATAGATCGGCCAATTGTGTTTTCCTGGCACCCCTAAGTTGCGTAACAGCACCTGGTCTCCTGATTGTAAGTCCTGAACCCTCACTTTGACATCAAAGTTTCTTTTGTTTCTCTGTTCTCTGGCAGCTGATGCTTCTTTGGCTTTATCATAGGCAATTTTGAAGTTTCTTCGAAGTCTATCAATGTAGCCACGGTGAGAAGCCTGAGAAGTGTGGTCCAAGGATGTCCCGAAGGCTAGATCCACAGGCAAACGGGCTTCGCTCCCAAACATCAACCTGTAAGTAGAGGCATTCACCATGCTATTATAAGCGTGGACCACTGCAGCAATGTTTCTTTTCCTCTGTCTCTTTACCTCTGTTTCTTTTCCAGAGGTAGTGTTCCTAGCATGTTTAACAGGGTACGATTGAAACGTTCCAGTTGCAGATCTCCTTGGGGATGATAAGCAGTGGTTCTGGAATTGTTCAGCAATTCACATAGTCTCTTTACTAATTTGCTCTCAAAATCCCGACCTTGATCCCGATGTAAGCGCTGAGGTAGGCCATAATGGACGAAAAACTTCTCCACCAGAGTCTTGGCGATCATACTGGCTTGTTGGTATTTGGTCAGGAAAGCCGGGTGAAATGCTAACAGGTGAAATGCTCTGTTACAACCAGGACATTGCTTCGCCCACTCAGGTCAGGTTTGTCAGAAACCATGAACCAGACCGAGGAATTTAACACACTTCTCCAGTTTACAATAGAGATTGTTCTCTCTTAATTTCTGATGCACATGACAGACATCTGTGTGGTGGCTCTCCAGGGACTTGGAAAATATCAGGATATCATTGAGATAAACCACCACACGTAACTGCAACAAATCTCGGAGGACATCATTAATAAATTCCTGGAAAACTGCCGGGGCATTACAAAGGCCAAAAGGCATTACGTTCCCCATTGACAACGTCAGATGATGACGAAACGCGTCTAGGAAGGTACGCACTGACGTCACCACGCTTTCGGAGTGAGAGGACGGGCTCCGTATGTTTGCATGCCGGCCGGCTTTTCGTACATGCAATTTTACTAACTTAACTGTAAGTGACTACTTTTTTAATAAATATCTGAAAGATTTTATACTATGGTGAGTTCTTCTTCCTTCTGGGTTACCCGTGGTTTTCGTGGCGAATTGTGATATGTGACAACGCAAGTGAACCTGGAGATTTACCCCCCATATGAACACCGGGAGTGCCAGCAAGCTAAAAGGCCTTGGCTGGGCTATAGCCACCTGCCCTTTTATGCTTGCCATCTGGTAAGCAGGCTTAACTACTACGGTGGATTGTCACTACTGCTTAGAAGTACACGGTGGTGGTGTTTTTACTTTGAAAGGATTTGAAAATCTCCTTGATGTCATTTGCATAGACTGTTTTTTTCTGAGCGCAGCCTTCTTTATTGGACTCATAATGGCCTGTTCTGGTATTAACGCAGTTTTCCACTCGTCACCCTCCTTAATCCTCATGAGATTGTAAGCCCCTCTCAGATCAAGCTTAGTGAAAACTGTTGCTCCCTTGAGGCAGTCAAATAACTCTGTAATCAACAGGATCGGGTAGGCATTCTTAATCGTGAAACGATTGAGACCCCTATAATCAATACAAAGTCTCAGTTCACCACTCTTCTTCACAAAGAAGAAACCACCACCAGCAGGAAACGAGGATTTGCGAATGAAACCTCGAGAAAGTGCATCTGCAACATACTTCTCCATGGCTTTATCCTCTAAGACCGACAAAGGCGAAACCCGGCCACGAGGTGGAGTGTGTCAGGGTACTCACCAGGGCCGAGATGCTGAGAGCGGCTCCCCTTGCAGCTGAGTGCGCTATACCCCTGGAGGTGGCACAGAGGGTATCGGGCACAGAGAGGCACGGGTCGCCAGGCACTAGTAGGAGCCTGCGTGTTGAACTTCTGTCTGGTAGTAGTCTGTGCAGGGTACACCCGGACGGTGATCAGCAGAGGAACCAGACTGGGGCTCCAACACCTTGGACCTGAAGTAGATAACTGGAACAAGTATGTAGAGAAGCCAGGGGATCAAACACAGCAAGCCGGTAGGAAGGAAGTCCGTTTAAACAAGCCAAGGTCATACACAGGAATCAATCAATAGGAGAGTCCAAGACAGGCCAGGGGTCAAACACTGGAGCAGGCAGTAGCGAAGTCTTTAAAGAGAAGCCGGGGGTCAAACACTGGAGCAGACTGAAGAGGAATCCGTTTAAGCAAGCCGAGGTCAAGGTGCAGGAGAAGTTCAAGGATGGTCAAGGAAATCCGGGTCACAACAGGCAGGAGTCAATAGCAGAACAAGGAACAGGAACACAGAAGCTGAAATGACAAACCAGCAATAAGCCAGAGAGCTGGGCTGCCTTTTATAGGGCTAATAGGGGAACCCACGTGTGCGGCTAAGATGCGTACGTGCTTACATCGTTTCGCCGTTTCACAGTCCGCTAACTTGCACGTCTATGTGCGCCGTTACGCCGTGACGCGGTCTGCTGAATTGCGTACCCGCGTACGCCTATTAGCCATTCTGCCACGCAGGCGCACAGGGAAATGCCGGTACTGGCAAACAAAGTTTCTATTATTCCTCTGACAGAGTGGCACCAGGTTGAAGGTCAATTGCGCAATCATTCAGCGGGTGTGGAGGCAAACTACCGGCTTGACCTTTGTCAAAGACATCACTAAAATCACGGTACTCCTCTGGCTGGGAGGAGAGTGAAGAGGTACACAGGACCTTGGCTACCTTCCAGAAGCATGTTTCACTGCATTGTGGTGACCAGGAGAGAACCTCAGCACGGAGCCAATCAAAAGAGGGGTTGTGCCTCTTTAACCAAGGATAACCAATAACCAGCGGAAACTTAGGAGAGGAAAATTACCTGGAATTGGATTATCTCATGGTGAAGCGCCCCTACGGCCATGAACAACAGAACCATCTCATAAGTCACATGGGCAGGCTGTAGAGGTCTCCCGTCTAGAGCCTCAATGGCAAGTGGAGTGTCACACAGCTGCAGTGGAATTGAGTGCTTTGATACAAAGGCAGCATCAATGAACAGGCCTGCAGCCCCAGAGTCGATTAGAACCTGTATCTCGATAGATGACTTAGACCAAGAAAGGGTGACCGAAACCAGGGGATTATCCTTCTGGATAACTGGGGATGACACAACACCACTTAAGGTCTGTCAGTGACAGGACCTCAAGGTTCGGATGTTCCCAGGACGGGTAGGACAAGACTTCAAAAAGTGACCTGACTGGCCACAATAAAGGCACAATCTCTCCCTCCTCCTAAGGGCTCTCTCATCCGCAGAGAGACGCGTGAAGCCCAAGTGCATGGGTTCATCTTCACTGACTGACTCAGTACCAGGAGGCATGAGAGGTGAGGGAGGCACAGGTAGAACTGCAAAGCTTAGAGGCAAATGTACAGGAGGCTTCCGCAAGCGCTCCTTAAAAGAAAGTCTTTCTCTGAGTCTGGAGTCAATGAGGATGGAAAATGAGATCAAGCTCTCCAGCTCAGTGGGTATATCTCAGGCTGCTATCTCATCCTTGATGGAATCTGAGAGACCATGAGAAAAAGCAGCCACGAGGGCCTCATTGTTCCAAGCAACCTCTGCTACCAGAGTACGGAACTCAATGGCGTAGTCGGCAACAGTTCTCATACTCTGTTTGATGGACATGAGGCACTTGGCAGCAGAAGCGAAGCGTGCGGGAATGACAAATACCCTTTTAAAAGAGGCCACAAACTCAGTGTAACTCAAGACAACAGGTTTTTGCATCTCCCATAGAGGGTTAGCCCAGGCCAAGGCTCTCTCAGAAAGCAAAGATATCACAAACATTACTTTGCTTCTGCCCGTGGGAAATGCCTGGGGCAGCATCTCAAAGTATATCTCAACCGTGTTGAGAAACCCTCTGCAATGAACTGGACGCCCACAAATCGATGGGGAAGCGGGGCGGAACCAGACATACCTCTTATAGAGGTATTACTCAAGGCGTGTGCCTGCACAGAGACTGGCGCAGCAGGGATGGCCTGCAACTCAGGTTGTACCGGAGCAGCCACAGTGGGGGATTCCAGGTGAGCCGTGTGACTTAGGAGTGTTTGTAACGCCATGGCAAACTGATCCATGCGGTGATCTTGCTCATCCAATCTCGAAAAAATATTACCAACAAGTGGATTGACTGTATCTTCTGAATTCATGGCCTTCGCCTACTGTCAGAAACCATGAACCAGATTGAGACAGAAGTGCAGTAAAATCACACTTGTTTATTAATAAAAACAAAAAGGTAAATAGAGTAAGCATAGTCAAAGTATAGCCAAAGTCCAGTAACCAGATCGGGTAGTCAGCCAAGCCAGAGTTCAGTAACCAGATTGGGTAATCAGCCAAGCCAGAGTTCAGTAACCTGATCGGGTAATCAGCCAGGCCAGAAGTCAGGGATCCAAGTAGAGAAATAGCAAGCAGGATAAGGAGCCAGAAGGGATGTCAGCAAAGCCAGACTTTAAACAGGAACACAGGAGATGGTTTCTTGTGATGTGACCAAGGCGAAGGCAGGAATGAAGTGAGCTGGACGACTTTAAGTAGGCGGGACTGACGAGCAGATCCACAACAGCTGGTTAACTGTGGAGAGAGGTGAGAGCTGGCAATTAGCCAACAGCTGAGCAGACAGCTCAGAGAAGGAAGGGCTGAGCCAGCCCTGACAAGGTTCTAGACACAAGAAATCAATACACACCTGTTCCATTGGTCTCTGACTTTGCAGAAGGCCCATTGTAGTAGCCCTACCAGGCAGAGTCTTTCTTTGGATGCACTGGATACAGGAACAACAGTAACTTTTGACTAAGGGCCTCATGGATTGCCAATAGAAGCGGTCCCTAACTAACTTAAGAGTTCTATCTGACCCCAAATGTCCATGGTTGTCATGAAGAGCTGTCAGTACTATCAGTCTGTGCTTTTCAGGAAGAAACAATTGACGAACACCTTCTGGTTCCTCAGATGAGCCTTTCCTGTATATGACAATGTCTTCCAACTGCATTCGTTCCCATTCTTAATAAACTACATTTGAAACTTCAATAAAACTTTTTAGCAGCATTGGAGAGTCCTGAGCTACCACTGCTTTCTTAACAAGGTTTACATAGTGGATCTTCATGCTGATCCCTTCTCAAGCCTTCCTTTGTCAGCTAAGGCAATTTTTGGCTGCGCACTTGAGTCAAATCACAGTAACACCGAGACACTCTGGCAGGGGCAACTCTCAATGCTTCAGCTCCCGTGGCCCCCTTATACCGATGCTCCACTCCCTGGCACACTGCGAAAACTCCTTCATGGGGTATAATTAATCCAGTTCTTTGCGCAATATTCGAAACATGTGGTCTTCAGGATAGTGCATCTGCATCTCGATTCCCGACTCCTGGCTGATACTTCAAGCTGAATTGGAACTCAGATGTGCGGCCAACCACCGATGCCCAGTGACATCCATTTTAGCAGTAGACAACAGATAGTTCAAAGGATTGTTGTCCGTTTTGACCACAAACATAGCTCCATATAGGTAGTCTCGCAGCTTGTCCACTCCACTCTTGTCCACTTGAGGGTCAGAAACTCTAACTTGTGCACAGGAAAGTTCTTCACAGCAGGAGAGAGACTCCGACTCACACAGGCTATCAGGCGAAGCTTCCCTTCCACTTCTTGATATAGAACTCTTCCTAGCCCATCTCAGCTAGCGTCCACATGCAGCTCATAAGGCTTAGAGGGGTCAGCGTAGGCCAAAACTGGAGCTTCACTGAGGCTCTCCTTTAAACTTGTAAAAGCTTTTTCACACTTCAGAGTCCATTGATCCTGAACAGACTCACAAGACTTCCTGGGTCCCAGCTTCTTGGGCTCCCCTGAATTTGGCTTCTGCGAACCTTCATTTGTTTCCCTCTGCAACAACTCATTGAGAGGTTTTGCAATTTGTGCAAAGTTCTTTACAAACCTTCTATAATTGGAACAGAATCCTAGAAATGACCTAAATTCTGTACCGGTCCTTGGTCATGGCCAAGTGGTAACATCCAAGGTTACTATGTCAGCTGAGACTACATGCTCCAAATAAGTAACTGAAGTCTGGTAGAATTGACATTTCTCCAATGACAGCTTCAGCCCCACCGCGTGAAGTCTCTGAAAGACCTTTTTGAGTCAATCTTCGTGCTCTTTTAACGTCTTGCCGAAAAAAATGATGTCATCCAAATACACGAGCTCCTCTATCAAATTCATGTCTCCCACCGTGTTCTCCATCAACCTCTGAAAAGTGGCTGGAGCTCCCACCAGTTCCTCTGGCATGCGATCATTCTCTCAGTCATCAGGATGCATGGGTATCTGATAATATCCACTCTTCAGATCCAACACACTGAACCACTTTGCTCTGGATAGAAACTGCAAAGCACATGTGAGGTGTGTTGTACTTATCAAGAATAGTTATTCGATTCAGCATTCTATAATCGGTGCACATCCGAATGGACCCATTTTTCTTGCACACCACCACAATGGGGGATGCGTAAGGGCTCCTGGACTCTCTAATGACCCAAGACATGTTCAGCTTGGCCAGCTGCTTTCCGAAGACCTTCAAAGTCACTCAATGGGATCTGCCAAGCTCTCTCTCAAAAAAGGCTTGTCTTCGCTCATTCGAATTTGTTGTTGTACACTTTTTATCACAACCTACATCAAAGTCTTTCTTAGAGAAGATTTCTTCCCATCTGGCTAGCTGAGCTGTAACCCTCTCTTCCTACCTGGGAGACAAAGTGGGACGCTGGGTGTGGCATTCTCTTCCACAGTCCAATCCAGCGACCCCCTGAACCAAGTCATCCACAGTCACAGGAGTAGCCACACTCACTCTTCCTATCGCCCTGCGAGGCTTCAGGCTGACTGGTTGACTCGTGGTGTTTCGAACACTGACAGGGGTTCTTCCCCCATTTCTCAGTAACATCCTTGTGGGCACAATTTCTGGAACCAACTCCATCCTGATTTCTTCCTCCAATGGGTCAGCTTTCAGGACCACAAAGGAACCCGGATGGTCCTAAGACAGCTTGATCGAGGCCTTCATATATGCTCTTTCTCTGGGTTGCAATACTCTCTCTCTCGAGTGCCCAGTCCCCACAATCTTCCTACTCCTTCAGCAGGTGCCCTTTGTTCCTGCACTACACACTGGAAAGCCTGCCTCAGCTGTAGGTGAATCTTTTCCACAGTAGAAGCCTTCACAGCCAACGGGTTGAGCAATCTTCTCACAAGGTCTGTGTTAGTTCCTATCAACAAGGAATTCTGTCCTGCCACAGGTGGCTGAGAGAGGAAAACTGCCACGGTGTTAAACGTTTCTGGCTTCCTGGCCAATGAAGGATGGAAAGGTATCTTGATAGGGATTTATCCATTGTAAGGGAACTTTTGGGTACCAATATCCCAGATCTCCAGCACCTCCAGCTTACACAATGGGATATGCTTCATCACCACACCAAGTGATTGCACTCCCTATAGGAATTGCACTCACCAGATTCCCAATAAATGTTAAGTCTCTACAATCACTACAATAATGACATCCGTCCGAAACTCAATTCAATCTACCAGAAGGGGGGGGATCTCAACTCTAGTCCTCCATTTCTCCCAGACAAAACCAGCTACAAACTTTCCATAAAACTCAGGCAGAAGGAAGGGAAAAAAAGCCTCATAGTGTAAAACTGTAAACGCTTTTATTCCAATATAAAACCCCTTCCCTTATACATTGCACTTATAAACAACTGTTTTAAAAAAGTCATTCAACATAGGTATTGCACTGTATGTTTGGTTCCATTAATCTCACCACCTCTCATGGAGCTGTGATCGTCCATGGTGGTTCCCGGGAGGAGATTGGAGCCGATGGCAGATGCAGCAAGCCGTGTGGTACACCTAGACGTGTTTTGTGATACGATCTTTATCTTTATAATAGGCGTGACCCACACAGCAGGACTTGCTAATTTAGAAACTCTCAGTGATGTGTGTTACCCTTTATGTGAGTGCTCAGTCCTCCATAGTTCCCACCAGAGAACGATCAAACTCTTACATTACAAGCCTACTGATGAGTCAATCAAAAACAGAAGGACCAATCCGTGCAGTATGAGCACAAGGGCTACTCAAGCTCGCAAGTCTAATTACATGCTCGAGCGGAAACCGTTGTCACCACTCACTCAGGATTGCCGGAATATAAGTATAAAAACAAGTAAACACATAAAAATTATCCAACTTCAAATAACAAAACATCAATGATGATTAAGATATATTTTTTATATAAAAAAAAAAAAAACCCCATAGAGAGCAATTAGTATACAAAAAAAATATATAGAGCCGATATTAAAACTCAGTGTGTAACTGGGCGGCTAAACATTCTGAATAACTTGATACATTCCCATGTATCTGTCCAGCGATGAAAGCAGCACAGTGATACAAGGTCTTTGTTAGTTTGATACATTTATCATTCTGAAAAACATCACTATTCCTAATGTCTTAGCAGTACCAGAGAAAAAAATATATAAAAAAAATGTATATAAATATCATACTGGAAACATTACTATTTCAAATGTATCAACAGTGTTCAGAAAACAATTAAATACATTTACAGTGGGGCAAAAAAGTAGTCAGCCACCGATTGTGCAAGTTCTCCCACTTAAAAAGATGAGAGAGGCCTGTAATTGTCATCATACATCATATACCTCAACTATGAGAGACAAAATGTGGAAACAAATCCAGACAATCACATTGTCTGATTTTTGAAAGAATGTATTTGCAAATTATGGTGGAAAATAAGTATTTGGTCAATATCAAAATTCATCTCAATACTTTGTTATATATCCTTTTTTGGCAATGACAGAGGTCAAACATTTTCTGTAAGTCTTCACAAGGTTGTCACACACTGTTGCTGGTATGTTGGCCCATTCCTCCATGCAGATCTCCTCTAGAGCAGTGATGTTTTGGGGCTGTCACTGGGCAACATGGACTTTCAACTCCCTCCAAAGGTTTTCTATGGGGTTGAGATCTGGAGACTGGCTAGGCCACTCCAGGACCTTGAAATGCTCCTTACAAAGCCACTCCTTTGGTGCCCGGGCGGTGTGTTTGGGATCATTGTCATGCTGAAAGACCCAGCCACGTTTCATCTTCAATGCCCTTGCTGATGGGAGGAGGTTTGCACTCAAAATCTCACGATACATGCCCCATTCATTCTTTCATGTACACGGATCAGTCGTCCTGTTCCCTTTGCAGAGAAACAGCCCCAAAGCATGATGTTGCCACCCCCATGTTTCACAGTAGGTATGGCGTTCTTTGGTTGCAACTCAGCATTCTCTCTCCTCCAAACACGACGAGTTGTGTTTCTACCAAACAGTTTTACTTTGGTTTCATCTGATCATATGACATTCTCCCAATCCTCTTCTGGATCATCCAAATGCTCTCTAGCAAACCTCAGATGGGCCTGGACATGTACTGGCTTAAGCAGGTGGACACGTCTGGCACTGCAGGATCTGAGTCCCTGGCGGCGTAGTGTGTTACTGATGGTAGCCTTTGTTATGTTGGTCCCAGCTCTCTGCAAGTCATTCACTAGGTCCCCCTGTGTGATTCTGGGATTTTTGCTCACTGTTCTTGTGATCATTTTGAGGTGAGGGGTGAGATCTTGCGTGGAGCCCCAGATCGAGGGAGATTATCAGTGGTCTTGTATGTCTTTCATTTTCTAATTATTGCTCCCACAGTTGATTTCTTCACACCAAGCTGCTTGCCTATTGCAGGTTCAGTCTTCCCAGCCTGGTCCAGGTCTACAATTTTGTTTCTGGTGTCCTTCGACAGCTCTTTGGTCTTCACCATAGTAGAGTTTGGAGTGTGACTGTTTGTGGTTGTGGATAGGTGTCTTTTATACTGATAACAAGTTTAAACCGGTGCCATTAATACAGGTAATGAGTAGATGAGCAGACAACCACGTTGCTGTTTCAAGACAATCTGAACATCTAGTCACTAAAGTATATTTTAAATCTTCAGATCGTAATAGCTATTTATTTATACATAGTGGCCACCACCCAACCACCCAACAAAATCTTACACAGGTGCAAAGTCATGACACCAGCTCTAGTTTCAACTGTAGCTGTGGCACTGGTGTCAGCTGGGGGATGCTCATGCTGTATTATCATGCAAAGCATACAGGTAAATGTGGACACATGTACGCATATTTGGAGTTCAGTTTTAAATTCTCTTTCCCAATTTTTTCGAAATCTCCTGATTTTTACCAGACATGGAGGGAAATGAGCACTCTTAAAGCGGTTGTATGCCCTGGAAAAAAAAAAAAACCTTTAAGGCAATGGCATAAAGAGCTAGTATGCACCACGCACTAGCTCATTATGAAATACTTACCTTAGAACAAACCGCACCGCACCGCCTCCTGGTCAACGCTTAGAGAGCTGACATGTTCCCTCTGCATTTCAGGAGTCCTGTTTTCGGCAAGGTCCAGTGTTCTATCGAGAAATGTCTCCCTTCGAAAATTTCCACCAATGGGTCTGTGCATGCGCAGTTCAAACATCACTCCAGCTGTTATGTTGATCAGCTGGCGTGACGTTTTATTTAAGGCTTACCTGTAGGTAAAAATGTGCAAGAAGGGGTATACAACCACTTTAATTTCAATAATGCCTAATGAAGACTGTCCCTTGAAAACAAGCTCCTCTACCAAAACTACACCCAGCCAGTTATAATCAAGGGATCTAGGGCATCCTAATCCTCATTTCAGTACATAGTGGGTCATTTATCAGGAACAGGCACACAATGTGTAAAGCTGTTTCAGGCAGGTGGTGCCCAAATTACTCTGTGAATTGTTCATGCTTATCTAAGAATACATCTCAGTGGTGCTATAAAAACTGTAAAAAAAATAAAATTGTACAGCTTCTTCATATTAAAACAAATAAGTATGTTGACAATTGTCTGACAATAGGTTATAATATTAACTTTTATTGTGCAATGGAGCTGAAAAACAACTATACACAGAATATATAAACGTTAACTCCATAGTACATTGTAGGAGGCTGAAAAATAACTTATCTTAGCGTAAGAATGAAGTTATAAATCTGTTTAAAAGGTAATCTATTAAGGCTACCATTACTGGCCTTCTCCTGAAAAATCTAGATGCCTGCTTTTAAAGTTATTGCAAACGATCACCTTATAAAACAGTGGTCTCCAAACTACGGCCCTCCAGCTGTTTTGGAACTACACATGCCATGAGGCATTGTAAAGCTCTGACATTCAAAGACCTGACTGAGGCATGATGGGAATTGTAGTTCCTGAACAACTGGAGGGCCGTAGTTTGAGAACCCCTGTTATAAAACAATCCATTCATAATAGAAATGAAAGGCAAACCATTTGTGTATAGATATAAAAATACATATTAAATACCTTTTTTTCTCTTTTTTTATAAGTGATCATATTCCCTCTGTTCTCAGCTGCATAAGAGCTGGGGGGGGGGGGAGAAGCAACAGTACACTGATCTTTCCAGTAAAAGGCTGTGCAGGGGAGACATTTCAGGACAAGTTTGATCATTGGAGGAGTGCAAACCAGCATAGCTAGAGAACTGACCACAGTGTGTATTCCTGCTTAGTGCGGTCAGTTTTTAACCACTTCACGCAAAACGATGTACCCGTACGTCAGTACTTTCATGCTAAATACCGGGTTTATGGCAGCAGCTAGCTACCATAACCCCAGCATTATCGGGAATGCCATGCTTTTCTCTTTAACCACTTGCCGACCAGTTCACGCCAATATATGTCGGCACAGTGGCATGGGTGCGCAAAACGACGTACCCGTACGTCACTCCATCACCGGCGGGTGTGTGCCTGATGCGGAAGTGTGCCTGTGGGTTCCACGGACTCTATGTCCACCGGTGGCCCGCAATCGTGGCATGGAGAGGCAGAATGGGAAGATGCCTATGTAAACCAGGCATTTCCCTGTTCTGCCTAGTAAAATGACAGGGATTTACTGCTCCCAGTGATCGGGAGCAGTGATCTCTGTCATGTTCTAGTGAGCCAATCCCCCATAAAGTTAGAAAACACTGAGGGAACACACTTAACCCCTTAATCGCCCCCTAGTGTTTAACCCCTTCCCCGCCAGTGATATTTACATAGTAATCAGTGTATTTTTATAGCACTGATCGCTGTATAAATGCCAATGGTCCCAAAATAGTGTCAAAAGTGTCCGATCTGTCCACCGCAATGTCGCAGTCATGATAAAAATTGCAGATCGCTGCCATTACTAATAAAAAAGAATTAATAATAAAAATGCCATAAATCTATCCCCTATTTTGTAGACGCGATAACTTTTGCGCAAACCAATCAATATACGCTTATTGTTACATAGTTACATAGTAGGTGAGGTTGAAAAAAGACACAAGTCCATCAAGTCCAACCTATGTGTGTGATTATGTGTCAGTATTACATTGTATATCCCTGTATGTTGCGGTCATTCAGGTGATTATCTAATAGTTTCTTGAAGCTATCAATGCTCCCCGCTGAGACCACAGCCTGTGGAAGGGAATTCCACATCCTTGCCGCTCTTACAGTAAAGAACCCTCTACGTAGTTTAAGGTTAAACCTCTTTTCTTCTAATTGTAATGAGTGACCACGAGTCTTATTAAACTTTCTTCTGCGAAAAAGTTTTATCCCTATTGTGGGGTCACCAGTACAGTATTTGTAAATTGAAAGCAAATCATATTGTGATCTTTTTTTACCAAAAATATGTAGAAGAATACATATTGGCCCAAACTAAGGAAGAAATTAGTTTTTTTATATATTTTTGTGGGATATTTATTATAGCAAAACATAAAAAATATTGTTTTTTTTCAAAATTGATGCCCTTTTTTTGTTTATAGCGCAAAAAATAAAAACTGCAGAGATGATCAAATACCACCAAAAGAAAGCTCTATTTGTGGGAAAAAAGGACATCAATTGTGTTTGGGTACAATGTTGCACGACCACGCAATTGTCAATTAAAGCAACGCAGTGCCGCATTGCAGAAAAGGGCTTGTCAGGAAGGGGGTAAATCCTTCCGGGGCTGAAGTGGTTAAGATAAAAGAGGTCTCCGCGGCGGTATTGGATAGTGGGATAGATTTATGGCATTTTTATTATTATTTTTTTTTACTAGTAATGGCGGCGATCTACGATTTTTATCGGGACTGCGACATTATGGTGGACACTTCGGACAATTTTGACACATTTTTGGGACCATTGCCATTTATACCGCAATCAGTGCTATAAAAATGCATTGATTACTGTAAAAGTGTCACTGGCAGGGAAGGGGTTAACACTAGGGGGCGATCAAGGGATTAATTGTGTTCCCTAGTGTGTGTTCTAACTGAAGGGGGGGGACTGGGTAGGGGAGATGACAGATCGCTGTTCATACTCTGTATGAACAGACGATCTGTCTCTTCTCCCCTCAGAGAACCGGACGCTGTGTGTTTACACACAAAGATCCCGGTTCTCAGTGTGCCCCCAGCGATTGAGGGAGCCCAGTGGTGATCGCGACCACCGGGCACTCACATTGGCTCCGTGGGCGAGCAGGGGGCACAGGGTGAAGCAACGTTACATAACGTAGTTTCGGCCAGCCATGCCATTCTGCCGCAGCTGCGGTGGCTGGTCGGCAAGTGGTTAAAGGGACATTTAAAAAAGTAAATAAATTCAAACAACCTTTTTTTTATTGCATTTTAGTGTAAATATGAGATCTGAGGTCTTTTTGACCCCAGATCTCATATTTAAGAGGTCCTGTCATGCTTTTTTTCTTTATTACAAGGGATGTTTACATTCCTTGCAATAGGAATAAAAGTGACACAATTTTTTTTAAAAGAACAGTGTAGAAATAAAGATTAAAAAGTAAAAGAAAAAAAAAAATTTTAACGCGTCCCGTCCCACCGAGCTCACGTGCAGAAGCGAACACATACGTGAGTAATGCCTGCATATGTAAACAGTGTTTAAAACACATATGTGAGGTATCACCGCGATCATTAGAGTGAGAGCAATAATTCTAGCCCTAGACCTCCTCTATAACTCAAAACATGCAACCTGTAGAATTCTTTAAACATGGAGATTTTTAAGGGTAAAAGTTTGTCGCCATTCCATGAGCGGGCGCAATTTTGAAGCGTGACATGTTGGGTATCAATTTACTCGGCGTAACATCATATTTCACAATATAAAGAACAAATTGGGCTAACCTTACTATTGTCTTATTTTTTAATCCAAAAAAGTGCAGTTGTAAGACCACTGCACAAATACGGTGTGCCAAAAATTATTGTAACAATGGCCTATTTATTCTCTAGGGTGTTCGAAAAAAAAAATATATATATAATGTTTGGAGGTTCTAAGTAATTTTCTAGCAAAAAAAAAAATGATTTTAATTTGTAAACAACAAGTGTAAAAAAGAGGCTCGGGGCTGAAGTGGTTGATAGCAAAGCAGAAAGACTGGCAGGAACATCAGGGATTTCATACAAAGGAAGCAATACAAAGAGAACAGGATACAATATCATACAGGTACATGGTACAGCAGACACATATCAGGAATATAAAATGTTGGGGTAACAAGCACTTTAGGTTTAGTTCACACCTAAACCGGCCGCGGATCGCACGGCAATGATGTCCATCCCTGTTCTCCCTTTTAGGGACGAATCAGGGCAGAATCTTTGCCTGAATTTGGGCCTGAAACTAAGGCAAAGACGCACAGTGTTTCTGTGCAGTGCGCTCTGCAGCTAGACCCGGAGACATGTGAACTGGCTCCATAAAGAGCTGGTCACAATCTCCTGCTATGCGAATTGGATGCGGAGAACCCCGCATCCAATTCGCATAGGTGTGAACCCAGTCTTAATGTTGATCCTCTGTAATATATACTTTCGGAATCACTGACCTATTAAAAGTACGTGAAATTGGGCTAAAGTCAGAGTTATTCTGCATACTTGTTTCCATTGAGTGAATTAGAAATAATATAGTTGCAGGATTAGCATTAAAACCAAGTAGAAGATTAGAAGCAAGGATAGCCTACTTATTTTTCTAATGACAAATTATCCTTAAAGTGGTGCTTCAGTCATTTTTTCATCTTTCTATCTATTAAATTGTCTGCCCTTGTTGTTTTAACTTTGGATAATAAAATATTTTTTTCTGCCAGTAAATACCTTATACAGCCGACTTCCTGTTTGTCTGGAAAAAAAAGCCTAGGCTTATGACATCATGCACATCTCTCTCTCTCATGAGAGTTTGCCAGTAAGGGAGGAGGGATGAGTCATAAGAGGGCCAATGAGAGCTGCAGAGCTGGAGGTGTGTCTCTGTAAATCCAGGAAGTGAACAGGCAGCAGCTTCAGCTGTCCATGGTTAAAATTGGTGCAGCCAGACTCAGTGGAGGGAGATTTCTGCACTATATTTGACAAGTAGAGAATCACCCTATATATAAAATAATATGCAAAGTTGTTGGAGGGAAGCTAAGAATGACAAAGATGTTTTTATTACAAATTATGTGAGCAGACTGAAGTTCCTCTTTAAACCTACTCACCTACTATGTAACTATGTAACTATGTAAACATCTAGCGATCACAGGTCAATTAGTTTCAGTATAAATCACACAAATAGGAAACATAAAGGGAACACAAAGACACTGAATTTCAAAAGAGCCAACTTCCCTAAACTACAAACCTTGCTAAAAGGCATAAATTGGGATAAAATATTAGGAACAAAGAATAAAGAGGAGAGATGGGTTTGCTTTAAGAGCATATTAAATAAGGGCATTAGCCAATGTATCCCATTGGGTAATAAATTTAAAAGAGCGAACAAAAATCCTGGATGGCTTAACTCCAATGTAAAAATGCATATAAAAGCAAAGGAGAAGGCCTTCAAAAAATACAAGGTTGAGGGATCATCCTCAGCATTCAGACTTTATAAAGAATGCAACAAGAAATGTAAGGGTGCAATTAGGACGGCTAAGATAGAACATGAAAGACACATAGCGGAGGAGAGCAACAAAAATCCCAAGAAATTCTTTAAGTATGTAAACAGTAAAAAAGGGAGGACAGACCATATTGGCCCCATAAAGAATGAGGAAGGACATCTGGTTACAAAGGATGGGGAGATGGCGAAGGTATTGAATTTATTCTTCTCCTCAGTTTTCACGAGTGAATCGGGGGGGGCTTCAGTAACCAAATCTGCAGTGTTTATGCTCATGACACAACACAGGAAGCACCTCCATGGTTAACAGAGGACAGAATTAAAATTAGACTTGAGAAACTTAACATTAATAAATCACCGGGACCAGATGGCTTGCATCCGAGGGTACTTAGGGAACTCAGTCAAATAATTGCCAGGTCATTGTTCCTAATGTTTATTGACAGTCTACTTACTGGAATGGTACCAGGTGATTGGAGAAAAGCCAATGTAGCACCAATATTTAAAAAGGGCCCAAAATACATCCCTGGGAATTACAGACCAGTTAGTATAACATCAATAGTATGTAAACTCTTGGAGGGGATGATAAGGGACTATATACAAGATTTTAGTAATAAGAACAATATCATTAGCAGTAATCAGCATGGATTCATGAATAATCGTTCTTGCCAAACCAATCTATTAACCTTCTATGAGGAGGTGAGTTGCCATCTAGATAAAGGAAGGCCCGTAGACGTGGTGTATCTGGATTTTGCAAAAGCATTTGACACAGTTCCCCATAAACGTTTACTTTACAAAAAAAGGTCCGTTGGCATGGACCATAAGGTGAGTACATGGATTGAAAACTGGCTACAAGGGCGAGTTCAGAGGGTGGTGATAAATGGGGAGTACTCAGAATGGTCAGGGGTGGGTAGTGGGGTTCCCCAGGGTTCTGTGCTGGGACCAATCCTATTTAATTTGTTTATAAACGACCTGGAGGATGGGATAAACAGTTCAATCTCTGTATTTGCAGACGATACTAAGCTAAGCAGGGCAATAACTTCTCCGCAGGATGTGGAAACCTTGCAAAAAGACCTGAACAAATTAATGGGGTGGGCGACTACATGGCAAATGAGGTTCAATGTAGAAAAATGTAAAATAATGCATTTGGGTGGCAAAAATATGAATGCAATCTATACACTGGGGGGAGAACCTCTGGGGGAATCTAGGATGTAAAAGGACCTGGGGGTCCTAGAAGATGATAGGCTCAGCAATGGCATGCAATGCGAAGCTGCTGCTAATAAAGCAAACAGAATATTGGCATGCATTAAAAGGGGGATCAACGCAAAAGATAAAACGATAATTCTCCCACTCTACAAGGCTCTGGTTGGGCCGCACCTGGAGTATGCTGTCCAGTTCTGGGCACCAGTCCTCAGGAGGGATGTACTGGAAATGGAGCGAGTACAAAGAAGGGCAACAAAGCTAATAAAGGGTCTGGAGGATCTTAGTTATGAGGAAAGGTTGCAAGCACTAAACTTATTCTCTCTGGAGAAGAGACGCTTGAGAGGGGATATGATTTCAATTTACAAATACTGTACTGGTGACCCCACAATAGGGATAAAACTTTTTCGCAGAAGAGAGTTTAATAAGACTCGTGGCCACTCATTACAATTAGAAGAAAAGAGGTTTAACCTTAAACTACGTAGAGGGTTCTTTACTGTAAGAGCGGCAAGGATGTGAAATTCCCTTCCACAGGCGGTGGTCTCAGCGGGGAGCATTGGTAGCTTCAAGAAACTATTAGATAATCACCTGAATGACCGCAACATACAGGGATATACAATGTAATACTGACACATAATCACACACATAGGTTGGACTTGATGTCTTTTTTCAACCTCACCTACTATGTAACTATGTAAAAATATGCGGTTTTCCTAGGAAAACAAATCCCTCCTATACTAGGTCAACCCCCACTGCGCCTTGGATGGTTAACACTGATGATCTTAATCACCTGGTTAAGAATTCCTGTCTAACGCTGCCACTTCATGTAAAACAAACAGTGTATATTAGATTTAAATAAGTGCTATGTGATCAGTGCAAGGACCACCCGTGACAAATTAAATCGTGGCGCTATTATTCATAAATCTATTTCACCTCCTAAGGTAAAGAAACTAAATATAACAAAACACCTCTTGACCGGTGCTCATCTATATATAGTGCAAAAAATGGATAGATGTGTGCAATAGTACTAAGATGAAAACATACTATTGATAAGTCCACATCAAGAAAACATGTGTCTAAACAATATCTCAAAACACCACAAAAATAAATAAATAAACGTGACTTAGTGTCAATATCACTCAGATGCTGTTATAATAAATCCCTCATGCTGTGATAACTCATATGTATAAGCCCATCAGATGGTGATCCGTGAGCATCAGCACACACTTCTACATAAAGTGAATATATAAATCAAGTCCCTTAAATGTGCCAACAAGTGTCCAAATCCGTGCTCATAAAAGCAAAAAAACTGGTGCATCCACAAGTTCCTCTATTTTAAGAGTGTAGATTCTTCTAGTGCAATCTTCCACCACACCTCTGCGTTCAGTGACCACTCTCCCTATGGACAGCCACTCACCAGCTCCTCATGCCTCCACTTACGTATGAGGCTAAAAGGCATAGATGTCTGCTCCTGACGGCAAGGGTTAAACTCTTATCCATCCGGAAGGGCGTTCCATATAGAAACAAGAAAACTCCCAATAGTGTAATACTGTAAACACTTTTAATGATTCACACTGCAAATACCACTTCAACAGTTTCACTCACATTGTGTAAAAAAATATAAAAACACAGCAAACTCCACAGCAATCTTGTCCAGTGTAGTATTAACCGGCTGCTAAGATCAATCTCCTAGGGGGTATGCGGTCACGACGGACCCTCTAAAAGCCAGCGTATAGGAAGCACCCTCTCCCCGCCTGCTCCTTGAATGAGTATAGCCGTCTCCCCCACTCGGTGATCCGTGCAGCTAACTTTCTCCTGTCACTCGTACGTGGTGTTTATCCTTCATGCGGCCACGCCCCCGACATGTTTCGATATGCCTGTATCTTAATCATGATACAGCTGGAGTGCCAGGGCGTAGATGAGTGGGGATATTCTGCTTTTTTTGCTGTAATACCACCTCTCTCCTCTGTACAGAGGTCTGCTGAGTAGGTTGTTGTGTAGTATGTTCAGAATGTGTTGGTTCACTATCCTGTGATTCACCCTCCGAATGGGTGGGCCTTGCGGTATTTTGCCAAAAGTAGATAGCATTAGTCCGGAAGTCCTTAAGGTCCCTATAAAACTTTTTTAACTTCTTTTTCTGAGAGTCTTTATCTATTTTTTCTAATTTTTTGGTAATGTTTTTCATTAAAAGAAATATATTGTTGCGAATCTTTTATTGGTTCCAACTGTTGCTGTAATTCTTTTATTATAGTTTCTAATTTAGTCATCTTTTTCTTTTTCCTTTCTAAAACTAATTGTTGCAATTTTAGTCCGACCCCATTGAAGAAATCTAACCAATCTTGCATAGAAGCTGGATCATCTAATCCATCCTGGGGTGTGACTTCCCACCTCAGGCTGCGTAGAATAATCCTCTCTTTCAGGTAATGCTCTATAGTACAAATATCCCACCAAGTGCGTATTTGTTTTTCTAGAGCATTACCCAAAGAAATAAATAAATTATCAAAATTCTCATCGGTTGGTGGTTGTTCATCAACCGAAAAGAGACTATCAAGGTCAATCTGTCTGCTTTGCAAATACCTAAAAATATCCATAGCAAGCTAGAGTAAACAATAATCAATATACAAACAAAAAGGAGACAATACGCCCTACTTCAATCCTCCTATCTCAGCGCTAAAGGATATTCAGTATATGAAGATGGAAAATAATGATTGTAATAAACCGCAGTGATTTAACCTGATGTCACCATATTCTGAGTGAGATATCTCTCAGCAGCCACTTAATAAAAAATAGAAATATAAATATGGATGAATGAATGTACTATATGAAACAGCAATTAACCCATCAAAGCAGCGCTATTTTCAGTCCTCAATGCTGACTGATAAAACAAAGTCTTTGTAAATGCAAGCAAAACGCATGCAGGCAGGTAAATTCCAACAAAGACACAGCGGTAGGAGCTCGGTCTGGATTCCCTTATATGAATAGTAGATCTGATGGGTGCACCTTTCACCATCTATTGGGACACCTTGTGCTGCACACACCCCATAGGGGTTCAAACTCACCGGAGCCAGGAGGTTAACAAGGGATGTTATAGTCAAAAAGATTATTGATCCCCCCGGGAGAAATCCAACCTTCTGGGAACAAAATGGTTTTTTTGCGTGCCGGAAGTGCAAAGCGTGCAGAATGGTGGCGAGACCTATGAGAAAAATAGAAAAATTCACTGCAACTTCCAACAATAGGGAATTTGAAATTAAGCACTTTATAACATGTAATACATCACATGTAGTGTATGCCCTGCGTTGTCCATGTGGATTAATGTACATAGGTCGCACTAAGCGTCTTTTAAGAGTGAGAATCGCTGAGCATGTGCACAACATTACTATTGGCTATAAAGACCATAACGTATCCCTGCATTTCAAATTACATCACGGACAAGATCCTGCTGGACTGTTATTTTGGGGGATTGATCACATCAAACAATCTTGGAGGGGGGGTAATATAATAAGGAATTTATCAAAAAAAGAAACTCAATGGATTTTTTTAACTGACACTCTTAGCCCGAAAGGGTTAAATATTGAACTCGATATTAATTGCTTTATCAGCGATTTTTAGGTTCACTAGAGTGGACGATTACACAATGTATTAGAGTTTTAATGGAGGGGTTCCTCACTCTGAGATTTTGATCTGTTTTCTGTATAGATAACTTAATAACTTAATAACTATGCCCCCTTTGGATTACATATTTTTTTATTGTGTATGTACAATATGGAACTATGTGATACAGAGCGGTACCGGAGAATCTTTTATCAACTTCCGCTTTCTATCTATGTAGAATTTTAGATTGTGCAGTTAATTTTAATCTGATTGGATTTTAACCACTATTATTTTTGTGATTTTATCACAAGTTCCGAGGTTGCTGCGATTATATGGGATTTTGCATGTAACATTTTAATTTTTGTTAATTTTATGTCAATAGGTATGTCAGGTAATTTTAATCTGATTAGATTTTAATCATTATTATTTTCGTGATTTTATCACAAGTTCCGATGTTGCTGCGATTATATGTGATTATATGCGATTTTGTATGTAACATTTTTATTTTTTGTTAATTTTATGTCAATTTTATGTCGCAATGTGATAAACTTATCTGATTTAATATGATAATTATATCGGGTGAGGAACTATGGGTATTTTAAGTACTTGGTCACTACACTGCGACATCCATATAGCTTAATAATGTTTGGGGGTTAAGCGACTCTCTCTCTTCAGTTGCACCTGGAATATATGGAAGAGGAGATGTTTAGTTTTAATCCAGGACATAGGCACTCTTTCTCACAAGGAGTTGGGAGTTTGCAGATGTAATGCAAAATTCTGGTATAAATAGACTGCGGTGTCATTTAAATGTGCAGCCTGCAGCTTTTGGTTGGTTGGAGTATGGATACGTTCCCAGTTTAAGATAGGGACGCACCTTCTAATCAGACCTAGTGCTTGCCAAGTATTAACTCATTAGGGCGGAGTGTTGGTTGTGCCCCACCCCCTGGTTTTCAGATAAATTTTGTTCAACAAGCCGTGTAGTCATGCTCTTTGAAAAAGTCTTCCTGACGAAACTAGTCAGAGCACGATACCACGACAACCGTGATCACGTGAGGACGCAGTGTGCTTTTAGCCTGAAGCTTCAGACACGAGAGGGGGGAAGTGCGGATCAGCTGTACCTGGTTGACACGCAGTGCGCTCCAAGCTTGTAGTTGTATACTAGTGGAATGAAGGACTGATCAGCTGCGAGTGTGTAACATCCATCCAGTCTGCAACCAGTACCCTTGTGCTTTGAGAGAAGCAGTTTGAGTTATCCACTATTACCAACCAACTGAAAGCTAGAAGGCTATCCTTTGTAAGGAACTGCGCCCACTGATTTTTACAGTGTATTTACTTTATTCGTTTTTTTTTTTTTTTCTCTGATTTGTGACTTACAATAAGTTATCAAAACGGTACTGGACTATTCGGGGTCTCTTTTTTTTACATGTGGACATTGTTGCTGTTATTTGATCATCAACCCTGGAGGACTTCGGGAGTAAACAGAGAGAGGATTTGATCCAAGGCTTGTTAACCTCCTGGCTCCGGTGAGTTTGAACCCCTATGGGGTGTGTGCAGCACAAGGTGTCCCAATAGATGGTGAAAGGTGCACCCATCAGATCTACTATTCATATAAGGGAATCCAGACCGAGCTCCTACCGCTGTGTCTTTGTTGGAATTTACCTGCCTGCATGCGTTTTGCTTGCATTTACAAAGACTTTGTTTTATCAGTCAGCATTGAGGACTGAAAATAGCGCTGCTTTGATGGGTTAATTGCTGTTTCATATAGTACATTCATTCATCCATATTTATATTACTAAGTCACGTTTATTTATTTATTTTTGTGGTGTTTTGAGATATTGTTTAGACACATGTTTTCTTGATGTGGACTTATCAATAGTATGTTTTCATCTTAGTACTATTGCACACATCTATCCATTTTTTGCACTATATATAGATGAGCACCGGTCAAGAGGTGTTTTGTTATATTTCGTTTCTTTACCTTAGGAGGTGAAATAGATTTATGAATAATAGCGCCACGATTTAATTTGTCACGTGTGGTCCTTGCACTGATCACATAGCACTTATTTAAATCTAATATACACTGTATGTAACTATGTAAACATCTGCACAGTAGGCTTTATGTGATACATGCAGTTAGTGTGTGCATACAGCTTGCAGTTACCCACAGTTTGCAAGTATATTACCTGCCTGATAAGTTGTACTACAATGAGTGTCCATGTGTTTACCATAGAGGTTAATAGAGGTTGTATGTACTCAGTAATGTGTATCCATACATCAGGGTGCTTTGGGAAATCAGATGTATTTGTAATGACACATACTTTTGTCCTTGTAGAAGCTCCTCTAAAAACATGAATATCTCTTAGACTCCATTAGACTCCTTTTATGTAATGTGGCTTTACTTAAAAACAAAAAAGAAACAGTAACCAATGTTATTGGTTGTTAAAAGTTAACATTTTTTGTACATTACATATATATTCTATACAGATAAGCCAAAATAATCTTGCAAGATATAAATTCAGGACAAATACATATTTTAAAAGGCCAAAAAGCTGAGCATTTGCATATATTTAAAAAATGTAATTGCATATAAACAGATTAAATACAGTGCAATTATCATAGCTCAGCATGTTCTAAAACCACCATTGCTTTTCTTTCTTACTATAGCCATAAATCAGATGCTCATGGGAGCTATTAACCACTTCAGCCCCTTCCTGACCAGGCCATTTTTTGCGATACGGCACTGTGTCTCTTTAAATGACAATTACGCGGTCGTGCGAGGTTGTACCCAAACAAAATTTATGTCCTTTTTTCCTCACAAATAGAGCTTTCTTTTTATCTCCATTGTGGTTTTTATTTTTTTGCGGTATAAACATAAAAAGAGCAACAACTAGGAAAAAAAACATAGTATTTTGTACTGCTATAATAAATATTCAAAAAAATATTAAAAGAAAAACAAATTTCTTCACTAGTTTAGGCTATGTATGATTCTACTTATTTTTGATTAAAAAAAAAATTTGCAATAAGCGTATATTGATTGGTTTGCACAAAAGTTATAGCGTCTACAAAATAGGGGATAGATTTATGGTATTTTTATTATTATTTTTTTTTACTAGTAATGGCAGTGATCTACGATTTTTATCGAGACTGCAACATTGCGACGGACACATCGGACACTTTTGACACTTTTTTCGGACTAGTGACATTTATACAGCGATCAGAGCTAAGAAGGGCCACTGATTACTGAATAAATGTCACTGGCAGGGAAGGGGTTAACACTAGGGGGAATCAAGGGCTTAAATGTGTTCCCTAGAGGTGTTCTAACTGTGAGGGGGATGTGGCTGACTAGAGGAGGAGAGAGATGGTTGTTCCTGCTTAGTAGGAACTCATGATCTGACTCCTCTCCTTTGACAGTACCGGGATTTGTATGTTTACACACACAGATCCTGGTTCTTGCTCTGTCATGAGCGATCGCGGGTGCCCGGCGCGCTCGCCTGCTACAGCATCTTACAGAGCCGACGTACAGCTGCTATTGCGTCTTAAAGAGCCAACATACAGCTACGACGGCTCATGCAGGGGAGCCATCCTGCCGCAGTATAACTGCGGCAGCTGGTTGGGAAGGGGTTAAAGATAATCCTCATTTGTGGATTTCTTTTTTTGTATATTTTTGTATCACTGCTGTTGAGAACTTGGCGCAAGGCAATATTTTTGACACTTACCAGGGGAGTGTGCAGTTTTAGGGTAAGTTAGCATTAGTGTAAATGTTAAGGTTACATGGAGGAGTAGGTTAAGGTTAAACGTAGATTTAAGAGTCCATGCATGCTGGCTTAAAAATTGCTGCGTTCACAGGAGTTTTGTGTTTTCCCTGTAGAAGCAGCTCAATGTTATCCTATGGGTCTATGCACATTAGAATTATTAGAGGCATATTTTTAGCTCAGCATTTGGAGGTAGGGAAAAAAAAACCTTCTGATTTAGGTTTTTGATTGGAGCTTTCTAACAGAAAAAATGCTAAACACTCTTAAACATATGTATGTATGTATGTGTGTGTGTGTATGTGTATATATGTATATATGATATATATATATATATATATATATATATATATATATATATATATATATATATACAAATACGCTCTATATGAGTGGTTTTTTTTTTCTGCCAAGGGAAATGGAAAATGGCGTATTTTTAAGCCCTGTGTGCAAGGTTAAAGCTCCACTCCTGCCATAGGAAATGGTTGGAACCCATTTGTCAGATTTTATTGCATTACTCTACACTGGGGAAATTTCTATTTACTTCCTATCCCACATAGACTGGAAGGGATGGGAAATTGGGAAATGTTTCTCAACCCTTTTGGTAGCATTGCCACCCTATGCAGCTGCATGTTCCGTGTAAGTTGACGATGGGAGTTATCAGTGCTGTCACCACTGATAAGCCCCTTAGCCAATTAGTGCAGGACAGGCATTCAATAGAGTGTTATTTGTCTGCCTGTGATGCTGGCACCCACTTAGATCCTATGTCCTAGCTCTGACTGAGTGAAGACCTTAATGGACACTGTAATAAAATCACAGTGGCAAACAAGAAAATTCCTTCACTCATGGGTAAGTACCAAAGAAAGAAAAAAAGCCCATTTCATTTATTGGAGAAGGGGAGCTGGCAGTGAAAAAAGTTTGGCCAGAAAATGACTTTATGGGGCGTATTTATAAAACATTGCATTCACAAAACATTCACTGCAGGTGAATCTTCCTGGCAAATGTGTTTTACTAGGCTGTGAATAATTCACCACTATTTAACATTTGAGTGTCACATTAACTGCTTTATAAACATTTTTTCTTGGGGTAATGATGTTTGATAACATATATTAAGAGTTAAGAAGAAAAGATTTAATGTTAGGGCATGTTCATCACATTTTTCTTACATTGGTTTTTGGTGAAGAAACTAAAAACAACCAATCAGGCTCAGAGTACAGTTATTTCATCATTTCTATAATGAGTCGTAATCCATTGTTCCATGAGTTATTAACTTTTTGTAGTCTAATGCCCTGTACACACGGTCGGACATTGATCGGACATTCCGACAACAAAATCCATGGATTTTTTCCGGCGGATGTTGGCTCAAACTTGTCTTGCATTCATATGGTCACACAAAGTTGTCGAAAAATCAGATTGGTCTGAACGCGGTGACGTAAAACACGTACGTTGGGACTATAAACGGGGCAGTAACCAATAGCTTTTGTCTCTTAATTTATTCTGAGCATGCGTGGCACTATGTGCGCCGGACTTGTGTACATGCGATCGGAATTTCTGACAATGGATTTTGTTGTCGGAAAATTTTCTAGCAAGCTCTCAAACTTTGTGTGTCGGAAATTCTGATGGAAAATGAATGATGGAGCCCACACATGGTTGGAATTTCCGACAACAAGGTACTATCACACATTTTCCATCAGAAAATCGGACCGTTTGTACAGGGCATTAAATGTTTTTAAAAAAAATACAAAAGTATGCTTCAACTAACTAGTAACTTTGGAACTATTTCTGGTCTCAGGGTGAATTGGACCAAGTCCAGTGTGTTCCCTGTGGATCCCAACCTCCCATTTGATCTTCCCTTAGACTCTCTGTTACAAGTCACTTCAGTGTTTATATTTTTGGGAGTTACAGTACAATTACCAATCTCCAATTATATTGTGAATAACCTCTTACCATGCATAGCATCCTTTAAAAGAAAAATGACCAGCTGGGCGAACCTGCCATTGACGTTAATGGGTAGAGTAAACCTATATAAAATGGTATTTTTGCCAAAATTTCTATATATTTTGGCAAACAGCCCTGTGTAGGTACCTAAGAAAATTTTTCAGGAAATTGATTCTCTATTGTCGACTTTTCTGTGGTTCCCTAAGAACCCTAGAATAGCTCTGACTACATTACAATTGCCTACAACTCAGGGTGGATTAGTTCTGCCAAATTTAAGACTTTATTACTATTCATCACAACTGGTCTACATACATTGGTGGCTTTGTCCACAGTTGGATAATGCTGCTACTGCGGCGGAGGCGGCCTTGCTCTCTTCCTATGAAGCTCTGAATAACTTAATCTTCCGGAAAACAGAGTTGATGAGGGTACAGAATTGTTAAAGGTCTCTCTTAAGATATATGGACACTGTCTCTCTTTGGTTCCAGATAACCCAGCTCCATAGGCATGCCCACGGGGTGTGCCGGGTGTGCCCAGGCACACCCTAATCCCTGTGCTGAGCTCTCATTGGTCCAGGCAAAGGTGCCTGTAAAAATAGCCGTGACCTGGTCGGCTATGAACTGCGCATGCACTGTTCCGGCGAGCTGCCCGACTCCCAAGCTGATCCTAATCCGATCCTGTATTCGGCCAGCGCCGGCGGACGGGACCTCCTGGGGGGGCGGATTTGACAGAGGCTGTGCAGCGTGCTACTGGCGGTGATGCGTGTGATGTCACGGCGCATCCCGCCCAGCGCGCCAGCCTTTAAAAATAATCACCATGAGGCAGGAGCTGAGCAGGCGGAATGGAGGAGCCATGCCTGTCAGACAACCCAGTGATAGCACAGCCCAGCCCAGCACAGCAGATGCCCAGGCAACATCCGCAGCACAAGCAGACCAGCTCAGGGCAAGCCTGCATTCTCAGACTTCCTTGGTAAGGTAATTGTGGCAGGAGCTGGTGGTTGCAGAAGGTGGTGGCAGGAGGTGATGGTGTTTGGGGCAGGAGCTAGTGGTGGCAGGTGGTGGTGGTGTTTTGGCCAGGAGGTGTTTGGGGAAGGTGATGGTGGTGACAGGAGGTGATGGTGGTGGCAGAAGGAGCTGGTGGTGGCAGAAGGAGGTGGTTGATGGGGCAGGAGGTGATGGTGGCAAGAGCTGACAGGAGCTGATTGTGGCAGGAGGTGTTTGTGGCAGGAGGTGGCGATGGTGTTTGGGGCAGGAGGTGGTGGTGGGGCAGGAGGTAATGGTGGCAAGAGCTGACAGGAGCTGATTGTGGCAGGAGGTGTTTGTGGCAGGAGGTGGCGATGGTGTTTGGGGCAGGAGGTGGTGGTGGGGCAGGAGGTAATGGTGGCAAGAGCTGACAGGAGCTGATGGTGCAGGTGGTAGTGGCAGGAGCTGGTGATGGCGGTGGGTGCAGCAGGTGATGGTGGCAAGAGCTGACAGGAGGTGATGGTGGTGGCAGGAGCTGGTGGAGCTGGTGGTGGCGGTGGGTGCAGGAGGTGATGGTGGCAAGAGCTGGCAGGAGGTAATGGGGGCAGGGGATGATGGGGGAAGGGGATGATGGGGGCAAGAGGTAGTGGTGGCAAGAGCTGGCAAGAGGTGGTGGACTATTATTTTATCGAAAATAACAGAATGTGTAAGGTAAGGTAAATATGGTAAATAAGGTAAATACCTTAAATCGCATTGCTATTTGCATAGTGTACTTGTTTGTAGCCTAAATACTGAAATGTGCACTTAAAACTGTAATTTTGTAAAATGCCAGTAAAAATGTGCCTGTGCCAGTAAATTTCAATCTGGTAGGTTGGCAACACTGCTCAGTAGGGATGAGCCGAACACCCCCCAGTTCGGTTCGCACCAGAACCCGCGAACGGACCGCAAGTTCGCACGAACGTTAGAACCCCATTGACGTCTATGGGACTCGAACGTTCGAAATCAAAAGTGCTCATTTTAAAGGCTAATTTGCATGGTATTGTCCTAAAAAGGGTTTGGGGACCCGGGTCCTACCCCAGGGGACATGTATCAATGCAAAAAAAACTTTTAAAAACGGCCGTTTTTTCGGGAGCAGTGATTTTAATGATGCTTAAAGTAAAAAAAAAAAAGTGAAATATTCCTTTAAATATCGTACCTGGGGGGTGTCTATAGTATGCCTGTAAAGTGACGCGTGTTTCCCATGTTTAGAACAGTCCCTGCACCAAATGTCATTTTTAAAGGAAAAAATCTCATTTAAAACTGCTTGCGGGTTTAATGTCATGTCGGGTCATGGCAATATGGATGAAAATCAGTGAGACAAACGGCATGGGTACCCCCCAGTCCATTACCAGGCCCTTTGGGTCTTGTATGGATATTAAGGGGAACCCCGCACCCAAATTAAAATAAGGAAAGGTCCCTATATACTCTGAACAGCAGTATACAGGCGGTGCAAACAAGACAGGGACTGTAGGTTTGTTGTTAAGTAGAATCTGTTTGTAATTTTGAACATTTTTAATGTGTTTAGCTCCAGCCAAAAAATCTTTTCTAAGCTTTTTGGAAAACATAGGGAAGGGTTATCACCCCTGTGACATTTGTTTTGCGTCTTTCCTCCTCTTCAGAAGATTTCACCTCACTTTTTTGTCCCAATGAAAAATGTTTTTTGAAAATTTGGGTTTTTTTGTGGAACAAGGATTGGAAAGCATCAGTGGAAAGGAGAAATTGTTTTCCCATATTAACTCTTACAGGAGAGAATTTCCCTTCCTTAGGGGTAGATTTCATCTCACTTCCTGTTGTCTCCTTCCGTTTGCAAGTAGGAGTCGTTTGTAAGTTAGATGTTTGAAAGTAGGGTCCTGCCCTATATACTCAGCAGAAATTTGGGCCTTAGGTGTTGCTGTGGCCAAAACACTGTAAGCCCTCACAGGGCCCTGCTGTGAAATATTAGATCAAGAATTGTAATTACATGCCCCTGTTGAACAGGAGCTGAAAAATTAGGCCTTAGGCACTGGTGCTGGTGCCACAACACTGCAACCCCTCACAGACACTCTAGTTGGAACGCAGGAACGAGCCCTGCTGCAAAGTATTGCATCAAAAATTGTAATTACACGCCCCTGTTAGACAGGGGCAGAAAAATTGGGTCTTAGGCACTGGTGCTGGTGCCACAACACTGCAACCCCTCACAGACACTCTAGTTGAAACGCAGGAACAAGCCCTGCTGCAAAGTATTGCATCAAAAATTGTAATTACACGCCCCTGTTAGACAGGGGCTGAAAAATTGGGTCTTAGGCACTGGTGCTGGTGCCACAACACTGCAACCCCTCACAGACACTCTAGTTGGAATGCAGGAACGAGCCCTGCTGCAAAGTATTACATCAAAAATTGTAATTACACGCCCCTGTTAAACAGGGGCTGAAAAATTGTGCCTTAGGCACTGGTGGTGGCGCCCAGAACCAAAAATGTTCTTACAAGCTATCAGCGTGATGATTGAGGAGGAAGAGGATAATTACTCAGGGATAGTCACTCAGCATCAGCATAGGCAGTCTTTGAAGGGATCTGAGATTTCAAAAAAAATTATTCGGTTACATCTGCATCAGGTGCTTGGTAGCTGGTGGTGATCCAAGACTGATTCATTTTTATGAAGGTCAGCCGATCGACCGAGTCGGTGGACAGACGCACCCTGTGATCGGTTACCACGCCTCCAGCAGCACTGAATGTGCGTTCCGAAAGAACGCTGGATGCAGGACAGGCCAGTAGCTCAATTGCATACTGTGCAAGCTCTGGCCAGTGATCCATCCTCAAGACCCAGTAACCCAGAGGATTTTCGGTGGGAAAGGTGTCCAAGTCTGATCTTGCCCCTAGGTATTCCTGCACCATGTAAAACAGACGCTGGCGATGGTTGCTGGAACCGATCATACCTTGGGGCTGCGGACCAAAAAATTGTCTGAACGCATCGGTCAGACGGCCACCTTCTCCACCGCTCCTTCTTTGACTGACCGAAGCCTCAGCAACACGTTGTCCAGAAACAGGAGTTTGTAACCTCCCAGTCTCTGGGAACGCGTTGCACAGACCTTTCTGCAAGGCCTCCCGAAGATGTTTCATCCTCTGCTCCCTCTGCGATGGCAAGATAAGGTCCGCAACCTTACCCTTGTAACGTGGATCAAGGAGGGTTGCCAGCCAGTATTGGTCCTTCTCCTTGATACCACGAATACGAGGATCCTTACGCAGGCTTTGCAGGATCAGGGAGGCCACGCAGCGTAGGTTTGCTGAGGCATTCGGTCCGGAGTCCTCTGGGTCACTAAGGACAACAACGTCCGCAGCCACCTCCTCCCAGCCACGTACAAGTCCATGTGTTCCTTGGGACTGATCCCTTAAAGACTGCTGATGCTGAGTGCCAGGCTCCACCTCCATACTGACACAATCTTCCTCCTCCTCCTCCTCCTCCTCCTCGTCCTCTTCCTGTGTGATCGGCGGGCACGCAGGAACACTGTCTGGATAAAGGGGGCCTTGAGAGCTAAGGAAGTCCTCCTCTTCCTGCCTCTGTTCTGCCTCAAGTGCCCTGTCCATTATTCCACGCAGCGTGTGCTCCAACAGGTGGACAAGGGGGACAGTGTCACTGATGCATGCACTGTCAGTGCTCACCATCCTCGTGGCCTCCTCAAATGGTGACAGGACAGTGCATGCATCCCTGATCATGGCCCACTGGCGTGGGGAAAAAAAACCAAGGTCCCCTGACCCTGTCCTGGTGCCATAGTCGCACAGGTACTCATTGATGGCCCTCTGCTGCGTGTGCAGCCGCTGCAGCATGGCCAACGTCGAGTTCCACCTGGTGGGCATGTCACAGATTAGGCGGTTCTTGGGCAGGTTAAACTCCTTTTTGGAGGTCCGTCAGCCGAGCACTGGCATTATATGACCGGCGGAAATGCACAGAGACTTTCCTGGCCTGCCTCAGGACATCCTGTAAGCCCGGGTACCTGCCCAAGAACCGCTGCACCACCAAGTTAAGGACGTGAGCCAAACAGGGCACATGGGTCAGTTGTCCCTGTCGGAGGGCAGAGAGGAGGTTGGTGCCATTGTCGCAAACCACCATTCCTGCCTTAAGTTGGCGTGGCGTCAACCACCTCTGAACCTGCCCCTGCAGAGCTGACAGAACCTCTGCCCCAGTGTGGCTCCTGTCCCCCAAGCACACCAGCTCAAGCACCGCATGGCATCTTTTGGCCTGCGTACTTGCGTAGCCCCTTGAACGCCTACGGAGCACCGCTGGTTCCGAGGAAGAGGCCATGGAGGAAGAAGAAGAGGAGGGGGTGGAGGAGAGAGGTGTGTCACAATCAGCATTTTGGAGGCGTGGTGGCGGAACAACCTCCAACACTACTGCACCTTGTCCTGCATCCTTCCCAGCTGCCAGCAGAGTCACCCAATGCGCCGTGAAACTTAAGTAACGTCCCTGTCCATGCCTGCTGGACCATGAGTCAGCGGTAATATGCACCTTACCGCTGACCGCCCTGTCCAGCGAGGCATGGACATTGCCTTCCACATGCCGGTAGAGAGCCGGAATCGCCTTCCGTGAGAAAAAGTGGCGTTTGGGTACCTGCCACTGAGGAACCGCACATTCCACAAACTCACGGAAGGGGGCAGAGTCTACCAACTGAAAAGGCAGCAGTTGAAGTGCTAGCAATTTTGCCAAGCTAGCATTCAACCGCTGGGCATGTGGATGGCTGGGAGCAAACTTCTTTCGGCGGTGCAGCAGCTGGGGCAGGGAAATTTGCCTGGTACAATCTGACGTCGGTGTACCAAAAGCAGATTGCCCACAAGTACTTGGCTGTGACACACCTAATTCTACACCTTCATTCCTCTCACTGCAGGTCTCAGAGAGGACTGAAGGTCTAGTGGGGTTGGAAATCTCAGCTGATGAGGAGCAAGGAGAGATCGTCTTTGTTCTTTGGTGTGGGTCTTTTAGATACGCTTGCCAACGAACTGCATGGCAGGTCAACATATGTCTGGTCAAGCATGTGGTACCCAAGCGGGAGATGTTTTGGCCACGCGAGATACGCTTGAGACATATGTTGCAAATAGCAGCGGTGCGATCTGATGCACTCGTCTCAAAAAAGGCCCACACCAAAGAACTTTTTGAATAACGCGCAGAGACTGCAGCGCCCTGCACATGTGGAGCTTTGGGGTGTGATGCAGTCAATGTGCTGCCCTTAGGCTGGCCCCTGGAGGGCATCCTGCCTAGTTGGTGATGTGCCACCTCCTCCTCCTCCTCCTCCTCCTCCTCTCTCCTATCAGGCACCCACGTTGAGTCAGTGACCTCATCATCCCCTCCCTCCTCATCACTGGAGCAAACCTGGCAGTATGCTGCAGCAGGGGGAGCATGACTGCCAGATTGCTGTCCTTCTTGGGCACCCCCTCTGTCCGTGCTCATGTTACTGCCTTCATTGAGCTCAGTATCATCATCAGAGCCTTCCAAACGCTGGGCATCCTCCTGGAGCATGTACCCAACACTGTGGTCAAACAGTTCGAGGGAATCCTCATGAGGACATGGTGGAGCTAGGGAAGGAGTCACTGATGACATTGAGCTGAGGGAAGAGGCCGCTGCTTTGCCAGACAAAGCACCCTGGGCATGGGTGAGAGAGGATGAGGAGGATGAGGACGGCTTGGTCATCCACTCGACCAAGTCTTCCGCATGTTGCGGCTCAACACGGCCAGCTGCCGAAAAAAAGGCCAAGCGTGTCCCATGGCCACGTGCTGATGAGGATGCACCGTCTCCACGACCAGCACTAGACACAGAGCCTGCTTGCCCTCTCTTATTGGCTTGTGACTGTCTGCCTCTCCTTCTTGGCCTTCCAGACATACTAATGGCCTGTAGCTGCACTAAGCTGGGATAGAACACCTGTAATTTTCTTAAGGTAGCTTTATATACTGTAACCAGACAAGCCTGCCTGTCAGTAGGAAGATAACAGGAACGGATCTAGCTGAACACTGTGAGCAGGACACACTGTACTAAATGTAAATAGTCTAGCTGCCTGACCGTGGTACTAATAGGATCAAAAAGAACACCTGTAATTTTCTTCAGGTAGCTTTATATACTGTAACCAGACAAGCCTGCCTGTCAGTAGGAAGATAACAGGAACGGATCTAGCTGAACACTGTGAGCAGGACACACTGTACTAAATGTAAATAGTCTAGCTGCCTGACCGTGGTACTAATAGGATCAAAAAGAACACCTGTAATTTTCTTCAGGTAGCTTTATATACTGTAACCAGACAAGCCTGCCTGTCAGTAGGAAGATAACAGGAACGGATCTAGCTGAACACTGTGAGCAGGACGCACTGTACTAAATGTAAATAGTCTAGCTGCCTGACCGTGGTACTAATAGGATCAAAAAGAACACCTGTAATTTTCTTAAGGTAGCTTTATATACTGTAACCAGACAAGCCTGCCTGTCAGTAGGAAGATAACAGGAACGGATCTAGCTGAACACTGTGAGCAGGACACACTGTACTAAATGTAAATAGTCTAGCTGCCTGACCGTGGTACTAATAGGATCAAAAAGAACACCTGTAATTTTCTTCAGGTAGCTTTATATACTGTAACCAGACAAGCCTGCCTGTCAGTAGGAAGATAACAGGAACGGATCTAGCTGAACACTGTGAGCAGGACGTACTGCACTAAATGTATATAGCAGGAACGGATCTAGCTGAACACTGTGAGCAGGACGCACTGCACTGAATGTAAATAGCAGGAACGGATCTAGCTGAACACTGTGAGCAGGACGCACTGCACTAAATGTAAATACCAGGAACGGATCTAGCTGAACACTGTGAGCAGGACGCACTGCACTGAATGTAAATACCAGGAACGGATCTAGCTGAACACTGTGAGCAGGACGCACTGCACTAAATGTAAATACCAGGAACGGATCTAGCTGAACACTGTGAGCAGGACGCACTGCACTAAATGTAAATACCAGGAACGGATCTAGCTGAACACTGTGAGCAGGACGCACTGCACTGAATGTAAATAGCAGGAACGGATCTAGCTGAACACTGTGAGCAGGACGCACTGCACTGAATGTAAATAGCAGGAACGGATCTAGCTGAACACTGTGAGCAGGACGCACTGCACTGAATGTAAATAGCAGGAACGGATCTAGCTGAACACTGTGAGCAGGACGCACTGCACTAAATGTAAATACCAGGAACGGATCTAGCTGAACACTGTGAGCAGGACGCACTGCACTGAATGTAAATAGCAGGAACGGATCTAGCTGAACACTGTGAGCAGGACGCACTGCACTAAATGTAAATACCAGGAACGGATCTAGCTGAACACTGTGAGCAGGACGCACTGCACTGAATGTAAATAGCAGGAACGGATCTAGCTGAACACTGTGAGCAGGACGCACTGCACTGAATGTAAATAGCAGGAACGGATGTAGCTGAACACTGTGAGCAGGACGCACTGCACTAAATGTAAATACCAGGAACGGATCTAGCTGAACACTGTGAGCAGGACGCACTGCACTGAATGTAAATAGCAGGAACGGATCTAGCTGAACACTGTGAGCAGGACGCACTGCACTAAATGTAAATACCAGGAACGGATCTAGCTGAACACTGTGAGCAGGATGCACTGCACTGAATGTAAATAGCAGGAACGGATCTAGCTGAACACTGTGAGCAGGACGCACTGCACTGAATGTAAATAGCAGGAACGGATCTAGCTGAACACTGTGAGCAGGACGCACTGCACTGAATGTAAATACCAGGAACGGATCTAGCTGAACACTGTGAGCAGGACGCACTGCACTGAATGTAAATACCAGGAACGGATCTAGCTGAACACTGTGAGCAGGACGCACTGCACTGAATGTAAATAGCAGGAACGGATCTAGCTGAACACTGTGAGCAGGACGCACTGCACTAAATGTAAATACCAGGAACGGATCTAGCTGAACACTGTGAGCAGGACGCACTGCACTGAATGTAAATAGCAGGAACGGATCTAGCTGAACACTGTGAGCAGGACACACTGCACTAAATGTAAATAGTCTAGATAGAAGATAACAGGAACGGATCTAGCTAAACTGAATACAGTGTATATATATATATATATATATATATATATATGCAACACCTGGGATGCATATATATACACAATACACTGTAAGTGCAGCTAACTGACTGACTGTTCTTCCTAATCTATCTAACTCAAATCAAATGACACTGTCTCTCTCTCTCTCTATCTCTCAGCACACCGGAACACACACTACACAGGGCCGCCGTGCAGGCGGCCTTATATAGTGTGGGGTGTGTACTAAATCCCCTGAGCCATAATTGGCCAAAGCCACCCTGGCTTTGGCCAATTACAGCTCTCTCTACTGACGGCGCTGTGATTGGCCAAGCATGCGGGTCATAGTGCATGCTTGGCCAATAATCAGCCAGCAATGCACTGCGATGCCGCAGTGAATTATGGGCCGTGACGCGCCACACGAATTTGGCGCGAACGGCCCATATCGTTCGCAATTCGGCGAACGACCGAACAGCCGATGTTCGAGTCGAACATGGGTTCGACTCGAACACGAAGCTCATCCCTACTGCTCAGTGAGGTGACGTGAGCAGTGAGAGACAGCACTGAGCAGGGCAGGCACTGGCAGCCAGACACACGATGGAGCAAAAATAAAAAGGCAACTCGATATGAACCCTCCCTGGTTGACTTATCAGCAAAAAAAGTAAGTGTTCGTATATATATATATATATATATATATATATATATATATATATATATATATATATATATATATATACCGTGTATATATATATATATACCGTATATAATTATCCACACACGTGTGTTTGAGTTTTGGGGTGCACACCCTAATCCAATAGGCTGCGCACGCCTATGCCCAGCTCCCATTTCCCCAATCATCCTATATGGTTTAACCCCACATTTCCTCATTTTTATGACCTACCTGACGCCTGCCTTTGGGCTACAAAGGGGTTAAAATATATACATAAGTTATATGACCAAGACCAATTTAAAACTTTTCCAGTACTACAGCGGGAACTTGGGATACCCAACACATGGCGTTTTAAATATCTTCAATTAAAACACGCAGCCCTGTCCCTATTATGTTCTAGAGGCGTTTCCTTTCAAAACTCCACCTTAGAAGGGGCGCTAATACAACCAGAACACACAGGTCTGATCTCCTCATATTATAAGACTTTGAGGCAACACAAATCCATTTGATTATAGGTATTTTGTCACTGCAATTTCTGCCAGGGACAGAATGATACAATTACGTATCTTTCATATAATTTATTACACTCCATTGAGACTCTTCCGTATGCGTAAACTAAACAGTCCCCTCTGTCATAAATGTCATAAGGACACGGGTAATCTACTTCACATGCTGTGGAGTTGCGAAAATATACCACCATTTTGGTCACAATCACAAGTAACCCACTTTATTGTGAATAACTTTAACTTACCCAATATTTGCAGTCCAAAGTGGTGTATGTTGGCGATTTTCAAGGATGTGGAGTTAATCTCATATCAAAAACAATTCCTACGCTTCTTATTATTTTACGCCAGGAAAACGATAGTGTTGCAATGGATATACTCCACACCAATCTCCCTTAATCATTGGAAAACCTTGATTAAGCAGGTATTACCGACTTACAAACTCACCTATGAAGCTAGGGGTTGTGCTAGTAAATTCATGAAAATATGGGGAAAGTGGACTGAACTCTCAGATACATGTGAATTTCCTGAATGATGGGTGGGACTCTTGAAGTGCGGATAAGGTGATGTGTCTACTAGGCTATAATGTGGAATAAAACTCCTATTTGCCTGCTGTACCTGAGGAGTAAGAATTATATTTCTAAGTTTCTACTATTCATCACTATATGTGCAAGTGCTTAGTTGGTTAAGGCTGTTTAGTTTAGAACTGTTAACCAGTTCCCGACCGGCGCACGGCGATGTACGTCGGCAGAATGGCACGGCTGGGCAAATGGGCGTACCTGTACGTCCATTTGAATTCCCTGCCGTGCCATTGTGTGCACGGCGGCGCATGCGCGCGCTGGCCGGGAGCTCCATGAGTCGGGTTGCGGGTCCCGTGGACTCGATCGCCGCGGGGATACCCGCGATCGCCTCATGGAGAGGATGAACGGGGAGATGCCAATGTAAACAGCATCTCCCTGTTCTACCTAGTGACAAGTGTCACTGGATCTCTGCTCCCTGTCATCGGAGCAGAGATCAGTGACGTCACACACACAGCCCATCCCCCTACAGTTAGTAATCACTCCGCCATAACGTCGAAGTCACAATAAAAATCGCTGATTGCCGCCATTACTAGTAAAAAAAAAATTATTAATAAAAATGCCATAAAACTATCCCCTATTTAGTAAACGCTATAATGTTTGCGCAAACCAATTAATAAACGCTTATTGCAATTTTTTTTTAACAAAAATATATAGAAGAATTCGATCGGCCTAAACTGAAGAAAAAAATGCGTTTTTTTTCAAAATTGTCGCTCTTATTTTGTTTATAGCGTAAAAAATAAAAATTGCAGAGGCGATCAAATACCACCAAAAGAAAGCTCTATTTGTGGGAAAAAAAAAATGTCAATTTTATTTGGGAGCCACGTCGCACGGCCGCGCAATTGTCAGTTAAAGCGACTCAGTGCCAAATTGCAAAAAACGCTCTGCTCAGGAAGGGGGTGAAATCTTCCGGGGCTGAAGCGGTTAAATATTCTTTTTTTTTTTTTTCAATATGTTTATTGGTTTTCAAGTTTAACAAAACATACATAACAAAACAATAAGACAGTGTGATACATATAACTCGTTGTCATGTAGCATCTATCATCAAGTAGTATATCATTTCGTCCAGATTAACCAGTTTCTATTGAACTGTATACAACGCATAGAGTTTAATGCTAACAGGCGTTCAAAGGTATAATTTCTTTGTACAGCTTTTATCACATCCGAGAGGTTAGTAGAGGTAGTGGCTTTCCAGTGTTGGAGTATTAGGTTCCTGGATTCTAAGAGAATGTGGGTTACCACTGATCTGAAGTGTGGTGGAATCTTTTCTATGCCTAGATGTAGAGCTCCCAGTGCTGGGTTAGGAGGTGTGATGATACCGGTGAGTGTTGAGATTAGTTGGAATATTTGATTCCAGAGACTTTTTATGCTCGGACAATGCCAGAACATATGCAGTAAATGTCCTGTGTTACCGCGATTCCTCCAAAGAACTGTTAAATATTCTTGTTCGTCCGGGAATTGGTTAGAGATCAGTCTGTTATGAAATTCTGTAGGATACGGTTGAATTTTTGTGTTGTTATAAAAGGGGGGGGGGGGGGCAGAAATGCAGTTGATACTGGACTGATACATGTACACTGAATTTTCTATGTATTATGTTCCTAATGTATCTTTTGTGTTATAAAGATGAATAAAAAACACAGTTAAAAAAAAAAAATACAAAAGTAGATACTGATATGAAAATCATGTCCATTCAGTCGCTGCATTTTTGACTAGATAACATTAGTAGAACATTAACTTCTTCATTAATGTATCCATGTACTGTAGAGCTGTAGAGCTTTACTTGGAGCATAATCCTGGCAATCACTGCATGCAGCCTAATTATTTTTTTGAGGTCACACTACTAATGCAGCATTATACTTTCTTTCAATAGTCCAGACCACTTAAAGACATTTGAAAGATGAAGGCAGCAAGTTTAGTGCATTTTTATGTGACATAAAGCTTACAAACACTTCCAGGATGCCACAGTAGGTACTCAACCAAAATGATGAGTTCTAAAGGTCAGCATCGTTGTCTATCAATATTTCTATTTGCTTTGTACATAAGAGTTAAGGTTAGGAGGGATAGAACATGCCATTCTGCAGCTTAAAAGAAGGGTGAGTACGTGACAAGAATATGGAAGATTTAGCTACAATTTCTACTGGCAATTTACATCTCACAGCTAAACTCTTATTGTATATACAGTATATAGTGTACCTTTTTATGAATGATTGTTGTCACTCTTTATTACCAAGAAGCCTTGCAATTGATTTACCATTATTGGGCTCTAGCCAGGTCATCAAGCCTTCAGTAGCGTGTCCAGAAAAGTCTATTGTAGTTTTCTCTGTGGCTGGTTCTAGTGTTGCATGCTTATCTTTGTATATGATGGAGCAAGTATTAGTGTTACATTTTCTGATACTGAAATTGTCAGGTTTCCATTGTTTTGGGTTTCTGAGAAATATATATATATATCTCTATCTATATAATATATATATATATATATATATATATATCTATCTATATATCTATATCTCATATTTATCGGCGTATAACACGCACCCCAATTTAGGAGGGAATTTTAAGGAAAAAAAACTTTTAGGAGGGAAGTTGAAGGGAAGAAAACTTACATTTAAATGCCCATCATTGCAGCCTTCTCAGTGCAGCCTTCTCAGTGCAGCCTTCTCAGTGCAGCCTTCTCAGTGCAGCCTTGTCAGTGCAGCCTTGTCAGTGCTGCCTTCCCCAGTGCAGCCTTCCCCAGTGCAGCATTGTCAGTGCAGCCTTCCCCAGTGCAGCCTTGTTAGTGCAGCCTTGTCAGTGCAGCCTTCCCCAGTGCAGCCTTCCCCAGTGATCTCCTGCCATCCTGGGCTTCAAAATCGCCGACAGCGATTTGAAAATGGCTCTCGTTCACTTTCGGCTCCACTCGTAGTCCCGCCCAGGATGGGCGTGACTGTGAGCGGAGCTATCCGAACCTAGCCGAGTACACTCGGCTAGGTTCGGGCGGCGTCGAGTGAAGCCGAAAGTGGCCGAGAAGAGCCGAGGACCGGCTCTGTGTATTTCGGCGCTGGCGGCGCCATTTTCAAATCGCGGTCAGTGATTTTTTTTAGATCTGTCAGCGGGGGATCGCAGGGGATCGGCGTATAACACGCACCCGCGATTTTCCCCTGATTTTAAGGGGGAAAAAAGTGCGTGTTATACGCCGATAAATACGATATATATATATATATATATATATATATATATATATAATTAACCACTTCAGCCCCGGGAGATTTTGCTGCCGAATGACCGGGCCATTTTTTTCGATTCGCGGTAGTGCGACGCTGCACCCAAACAAAATTGACATCCTTTTGGTGGTATATGATCGTCTCTGGGCGATCAAGGGTTTTACTGTGTTCCCTGCTACGTGTTTCTAACTGAAGGGGGAAGGGACTGACTAAATGACGGATCGTGGTTCCTAGCTAATAGGAACACATGATCTGTCACACCTTAAGAACAGAACAGGGATTTGTGTGTTTACACACACACTTCCCTTTTCTGCCTCTCATGCTCAAGATTGCTCATGGCCGGTGGTCATGAGCATCGGCAACTCCGCTGTGCAGCAGGCGCGAGTGTGCGCCTGCTATCCTGATCCCGCGAGCCAACGTATAGCTATGACGGTTCGCGGGATTGTGCCGACCTGCCGCAATAAAATGATGGCGGCTGCTCGGCAAGGGCTTAATAGAACCATTACATATTTGAACAAGTTCTTTTGATCTGATCATTACAATATTTTCAGCCATACACAGGTGGAACAACAAGGCTCTGTAGAATTATCCTAAAGTGATTCCTTTTTTCCAGGCCATTTCAAGCCCCTTAATAAATATGTTACTCCACTTTTGTCTACCGTTCTGATGAAAGCACACATTTTAAAGTGACACTAAAGGTTCCTTTTTTTTTTTTTTTTCAAAATAACAAACATATCAAACTTACCCCCACTGTGCAGTTCGTTTTGCACATAGTGGCCCTGAACCTGCTCTTCTCTTCTAGGATGCATTAAGGTGAAACAACATGTAGGTTTACAAACCCTTTTTAAAGTGACACTAAAGGTTCGTTCTTTTTTTAATAACAAACTTATCATACTTACCTCTACTGTGAAGCTCGTATTGCACAGAGTGGCCCCGAACCTACTCTTCTGGGGATCCCCAGCGGCACTCGAGGCTACTTCCCACATTAGATAACCCCCTGGGAGAAGCGCTCTCCCGGGGGGTTACCTGGTGGGCGCGCTCCCGAGTCCAGCATTCGTAGAGGCCGAATGCAGGATTCGGCCCCGCCCCCTGGCGCCCTCGTCTTTGGATTTAATTGACAGCAGTGGGATGCAATGGCTGCGCTGCTATCAAGCTATCCAATCAAGAGCTGAGAACCCTGGGTAGAGAGACAGCGCGTCCTCATGGGTCAAGTTCCAGGGTTTAGGTAAGTAAAACAGGGGGCTGGGGGGCGGGTCACTGACAGATGTTTTTTCACCTTAATACATAGGATGCATTAAGGTGAAAAAACATGTAGGTTTACAACCCCTTTAACCACCTCCCACCCAGGCCACTGCACATAAACGGCCAGGTGGTCCTTTCCTTGTTCTGAGTAGACGTTCAGGAATGTCCCTCAGAACGAGTGCTCGCAGTGCGGCCACAAGGCGCACTGTGGCTCGATCCTGTGATCATTATGATCACAGGATCCAGCTGAGCAGAGATCGGGATATGGGCGCTGTGATTGGCCCTCCCAATCACCTGACGGCTGTGTCCAATCACAGCCTTCACAATGTAAACAGACGCGTGTCTCTGTGACAGTTATCCCGTCAAGCTCAGTGAGAGCTCAGTGGGGGGGAGGGGGAATCTGCAGATTTGTGACAACTCTCTATGTGAGGATGATTTTACACAGAGAGCTGTTACACATCACCCCACAAAGGGCACCAAGCACCACTGATACTCCTGTCCCTATACACATTCCAGTGTCCCCATAAAAAATCTGTCTGTCCCCCATCACTGCCAACACCAAATAAACACTGATTTGGGTTATCTTTACCAAAGAAACGTAGCAGCATCATTTTTGGTCCAAATTTATCAAGAGAAATTAATTATTTGCAAAATTTTAGAGCAGAAACTAAGAAAAATGCATTTTTTTGTAAATTTTTGGCCTCTTTTTATTTGTAGCATAAGAAATAAAAAACCAGAGATACCACCAAAAAAATAGCTCTATTTGTGTGAAAAAAAAATGATAAAAATGTTATTTGGGTACAGTGTAGCATGACCGCGCAATTCCCATTCAAAGTGTGACAGCACTGAAAGCTGAAAATTGGTCTGGGAAGGAAGTGGGTGAAATTACCCAGTATTGAAGTGGTTAAGGCAGGGATGTATTTTGGGATGTTTATGGCACTTCTTTGTTTCCCTCATGCCCCCATATATAATCTAGGGAAATTAGGTACATATTTTTTTTAATATTGATTTTATAGCCCATTTCCAGGCAAAACATGAACCCCCTCCCACTGCCCTCTAACCCATCATGCAGTTTTTTTTTCTTGTGAATCAAGATATACTCACCTAAGTCCACCATCTGGGTCATTTGTCAGGGCCACTATTATGTACAGTGACTGTTATTCCGGTGCGAGTGCGGTGCGGTGAGAGGATCATGTCCACATCATATCTCAGATAAACAGAAGAGAGAAAACTCTGCACTGAAGTGTCATGTGACTGCAGTTTAGGTAAGTAAAACAGGTATTTAGATTTTTTTCTTTGCCATGCAAGGGATCAATTGTGGAAGGGCTTAGAAGAAGAAGGGATAATATTTGCCTGGGGGTAGACTTTAACCAATTGACCTCTTGCCATTTTTTGCTTTTTGGCACTGTGTTACTTTAACTGACAATTGCGCGGTCATGCAATGCTGTATGCAAATGACATTTTTTATTATTTTTTTCACACAAATAGAACTTTCTTTTGGTGGTATTTGACCACTACTTTTTTTGTGTTTTGCGCTATAAACGTAAAAATACAGAAAATTTTGAAAAACTTTTTTTTTACTTTCTGCTATAAAACATATCCAATAAAAAAATTTAAAAATGTATTCATAAATTTAGGCCAATATGTATTCGGTTTCATATTTTTGGTAAAAAAAATCTCAGCGTATATTGATTGGTTTGTGCAAAAGTAGTGCTTACAAACTATGGAATATATACTGGAATTTTTATTAATTTTTATACTAGTAATGGTGGTGATTAGCGACTTTTAGCGGGACTGCAATAGTATGGCGGGCAATCTGACATTAACTGACACTTTTAACACTTTGTGGGAACCAGTGTTAAAATATACTCATGACACTGGCTGGGAAGGGGTAAACATCTAGGGCAATCAAAGGGTTAAATGTGTGCCTAACTAGTGTTTATGTGTGTACTGGGAGCTGCTTTCACTAAGGGATGTGCCTTCTTTTATTCCCTGCTTTGCCACTGGACATCCAGAAAAAATGGCCATACAGACAAAATGCATACTCGTAAGATTCTGACTTGGGCCTCTGGATATATCTTTTTGTAATCTCTGGAAGGGATGTTCAGCTTTTGGTAACACCTTTGGTAACAGGTAAAACAAGAAGTGGTATTTTATAAAAAAACAACTGTGGAGAACACTGGCTTTATCCCATGCTCATTTACTAAGGCAGCCATAACTGCTTGTGACTGATGATGTCCATCTGTTAGGGCCCTTTCACACTGGGGCGGGGGTGGCATCGGCGGTAAAACACTGCTATTATTAGCGGCGTTTTACCGTCAGAATTTGGCCACTAGCGGGGCGGTTTTACCCCCCGCTAGCGGCCGAGAAAGGGTTAAAAACCACCGCAAAGCACCTCTGCAGAGGCGCTTTGCCGGCGGTATAGCTGCGCTTTCCCATTGATTTCAATGGGCAGGAGTGGTGAAGGAGCGGTATACACTCCTTCACCACTCCGAAGATGCTGCTGGCAGGACTTTTTTTCCCATCCTGCCAGCGCACCGCTCCAGTGTGAAAGCCCTCAGGGCTTTCACACTGGATACAAAGCAGCGGCACTTTCGGGTCAGTTTACAGGCGCTATTATTAGCGCAATAGCGCCTGCAAACCGCCCCAGTGTGAAAGGGCTCTTAAGCTGGAGGAAAAAGAGTGTCTGGTAGTCATAAAACATCACATTTTTCCAAAATCCTGTTTCATAAGAAGTTGCCCCCTGTGGACCACTTGTTCTTCTCATTCTGGGGTCCTTAAAGTTTAATTATTAATCCCAGCTATACTGAGCCAGAACTAGGGTGGAATCTGTGAGTTGCACAGACCCTGCAAGTGTCCGGGGCTGTAATGCAGCATCCTTAGTCGCCAGGTCTGCTTCCATGCGTGAACTTTTAATGTTAGTATGGCTACCTCAGCAAGAACCTGGAAGGCTGAAAACAGCCAATCAAATTAACCTGGCATGCTTGATTGGTTTAAGTAAAAACAAACTTCTGTCCCTTCAAATGGCACCAAAAGCTCTTTATATGTCAACTATCTATATAAATATATATTGTTTTTATAGCTCAGAGGCTTGCTAAAATATAGAGCTCTTCTTCTTGAGCTGGGGAAAAAGGATCCAATGACTCTAAATACAAAGTACCCTTCTGGGTGATAAACTGCATACTCAGTATGAGTATTGCCATCCTCCGTATAAAACGGGGATCAAATCTGAAAAAGATCAAATATCTGGGTCTTCAGGGAGTGTGTCCTGCACTGGGCTCACAGCAGCTGATTCCTACGTCATCAATTTAACACATGTGGTTTCCTTTGTCTCCAGCCTCCTCCAATAGAGGCAATAAGGTGGCTGTATTCAAATGTACACATTTTTATTGTTAGATTTGTACATAAACAAACAAAACACATTCATATTGTGAACCTTTCATTAGACAAAAATTTAGTTAGCTGTATATTTGCTGCGCAGAATGTGGGACCATTAAAAATTAAATATTTGACCAAAATAATGTCTGTAACTTTGTCTAATAGCACCTTTGCATAAAGCTACATCTCTGATATATTGGGGTGAACCCTTCATTACTGGGTCCAGCTTGCATAAATATATTACAATGGCTTGTTTTTTATCATACTGTTTGTGTAAAAACTTCAGTTTCATGCTTCAAAAAGACAACTTTTTCCTGGCAATATTATAATTTCTCATTGCTTGCTCTCTTGTTAGATAACACAAGTTCTTAGTTTCCATCTGACATTATTTTCATGATATCATAACATAATAAATGATAACAATACCCTGCGGTCATGAAGAGATGTCCTATAAATCCAATGTATTCTTCTGCTTATATCACAGCACTTACAAAGAAAAGGGGCACATCATTTCACAATCCACACATTCTGCTTTGGATTTAAAAAAAAAAAGAAAACAAAATAAAAGGGCCAACAATCTGTGTATGACAGAACAGAAAACTCTCAGCCAGATCCAAAACTATAAAACAACTGGCTGCAGGTGGGATCTATCCTAACAGGGTGTGTGGACTTGATGTGATGGGTCTGTTATATTTAAATTTTGTTTATTACTGCTCTCACATCATGGACCGCACATCAAGTTATTATCAGACCTTTAGATTTCATCTTTGTAGAAAAACTTCTTATCCCATCCATCTTGGCTTTGTTAAATATTATGGCAGCTGTATTCTAATTAACAACCTCATCTTAATCTTTTTTTCTCTCGATAAGGGTTTATTTTATAAATGTAAAATTACAAAATTGTTATCTTAATCTAAACTAATCTCATTTTACAATTTTCACCAATAACCTGGATTTCATTTCCAACCAAAGGTTGTCTAAACCGGTTACAACATATCTATTTATTAATAATTATGTTAAACTCATATCATAAATTAATACTCAAGTGATAATCTCAATATCACATCCTAATTCTAAGATATATATCCTTAAATGAGGACATTTTAATTAATTTCACTTTTTTAAATGCACTGCTTCCACTATCAAAGGATATTCAATTTGTGTAATACATGGTTAAATGTAACCTTCATTTTACCACGTTTGGAAAACAGATTCAAAAATAATTGTGATCACATTGTTTATCATTAGATGAATTAACGCTGTTGTTTCTGTATACGGACGCCGATCGGAGTGTTCCCGCTGGACGGAGATCGCGGACTGCGGACCTAGGGCTGTCTAGCTCTGCTCCTATCCTCCCCGATCCATCCTCGACCTTACCAGAGCGGCTGAGAGCGATGTGGGACAGCTGGGTGTGACGTCACATGCCGCTGGGAGACACTCGGTAAGCGGCAGGGAGGCGAGCGCTGGATGTAGTGGCCAAACGCTCGTCCACTGGAGCAAGACCTGGAGTCTCCCTGAAGGGATAAGTATATGGTTATACCAGTATAGAGGTAATAAACCTGCCGTTTAGTGGAATCCTTTTCTGTATGGTAGCCAGGACTGGATCAATAAGTTTAAGCTAAGTGTTCTGCTTTAAAGAAAAGATTGTTATCTTAACTGCACTGTACCTAGGTAAACGCCACAAGGTTGAACCAGAACCCATACAAAATTGAGAAACTCTGCATGCAAGATACTCTTAAGACACTCTTAATCGCCGCACTAGTAAAGGAACACACGGTCTCAGGGTTCTGGAGGTGGTTTTAAAGCTCTGAAATTAACATATTCATGTTTGGGTATATTGTATACACTGTGTTGATAAGTTTAGCTCCCCCTGGATTTGTACTGAATTATAGGTTGTGGACTGCCCTCTGTTAAAGTATATATGAAGCAGCACTTACGATCATCCAAGGAAAAAAGTTCTCAGCAAACACTAGCAGGGGCAGCAGCAGCAAAGTTGGAGCAATATGCTCACACATCCGCTCTGACCCCCCCCATAGAAGGGGTCACAGTCTAAAGTACAGCCGGGGGGCACAACGGATAGGAAAAGCCAGGGCCTGACCCAGACCCCGTTATCTGTCGCAGTACCTTCGGCCCAGTCGACTAAAACACACAGCACTAAAGGCCAGGGGACTAGCAATCAAAGTGTAGGTACAGAGGTAACAACTGACTCAACTCTGCCCCCAGAGAAGGAGCCAACCCTAATGGATGTTCTTATGGCAGTGAGTGTATGCAATAATTCAATTAAAGAACTCTGCGAACAGATGAAGGGAGTAAAAGAGGACCTGTCATTGGTCAGACAGGACTTACAAAAAACAACAGAGAGAACGACGGCCTTGGAGGGACGGGTCAGCCAGCTAGAAGATGATATATCCCCATTAATGAAAGAAATGAAAAAGATGAAGGAACAGATAGCTAAGCAGGCTTCCAAGATGGAGGAAATTGAGAATAGGAGTCGGAGGGACAATGTGAGGTTGGTGGGTCTGCCGGAAAGAAGTGAGGGCCCTAATCCTATGGAGTTCCTAGAAAAGTGGTTGGCTGAACTTTTTGGCAGAGAATCTTTCTCAATGACATTCTCGATTGTAAGAGCACATAGAGTCCCCTTCGGGGCCCCACCAGAAGGAGGTTATCCCAGACCGATCTTGATGAAGTTCCTTAACTATAAGGATAAAGTAATGTTGCTGCGAAAAAAACAAGGGAGGCGGGAAATATTTTTTTTTAATGGTGTTAAAATCTCGTTTTACTCTGATTTTCTCCCCGGATCTGCAAAAACGCAGGGCGGAGTTTATACAGCCCAAACGTATCTTACAAAAATGTAAGTTGTCCTATGCCCTTCTCTATCCTGCAAGGTTGCGAGTAACAGCTCTAGGGGGGACCCAGTTTTTTGACTCCCCAGCGGAGGTGGAAAAGTGGTTAGAAGCAAATAAGGAGAAATTTTAGATTTTCTGTAAAGAGGAGGGAGGGGTGTAATATGCACAGGATATAGTAAGTTTATTAGCCTGGGGTGGGGGGGGGGGAAGGGGGGATTGGAGGTAGAGGGGGGGAGAGATATCTAGTTGGGTGGTGGGGGGGAGGGAGAGGGGGTAGGGTAGGGGGGAGTGAGGAGGTAATTCAGGTTTTTTTGAGACACTGATAATGGGGGAGTTTGGTTTAAAGGTACTCATAGCAAGCTGGAAATGTAGTGGAAATCACTTTTGCTGGATTCAGGCTTATTCACAAAATTTTGTTTATATGAAAAAGGTAGTTGAAACTCACATGAAAGGAATTAGTAAATATTTATTTTGGCTGGTTAAGTTGGACACGTCACTTAAAGTCACTAATGATGTTAGAGTGGAGGTGAAATGGAATTTATTGTTAAAAATGCATGATAGAGAGGTGTTAAAGTATCAATTTGTATTGAATTTAATTTTAGTTAGAAATATTCTTTAGATCGGTATATATTTTTGGATGTATAGATGCAAGCTAACACACTAAAAATAGGGTCCTGGAACATCAGGGGACTGGGGACACCGCTTAAAAAGTTGGCAGTACTCGCTATGATGGAGAACTGCGGTGTAGATCTGATCTGCCTGCAGGAAACTCACTTAACTAAAAATAAAATCCAGCAACTACATTCGAAGAAATATAAATGTCAATTCCACGCGGTTCATTCCTCCTATAGTAGGGGGGTGAGCGTTATGGTGAAAACAGGGGTGAACTTTTCCTGCAGGCAGTCCAGAATCGACGAGATGGGTCGTTATATTTTTTTGCATTGCTCAATTGATAGTAGTATGTATGTGCTGGCAAACATATACATTCCTCCGCCTTTTAACTTAGATGTTATGTTTAGTTTGAATGAATTCCTGCTAGATAAAGAAGGGGTGCCGATTATAGCGGTAGGTGATTTTAATGAGATTCTGGACAGAAAGTTGGATAGATTTCCGGTATGGACTCCATGGGAGTCTGTGGAGAGGAATCGCCTAAGTCAATTCCTGGACGAAGTGGGGTTACTAGACCTATGGAGAGTGCGCAATACTCATGTTACTCAGCCTCTTATGCCACGCTCTCTAGGATAGATTTGGTTTTGGGGAATGATAGAGCACTACAGATTATTGAGAAGATTTTATATTGGCCAAGAGGGATATCGGATCATTCTCCGGTGGTGGTTACTTTGAACCTGGGAGGAAACAAATCCCGGAAAGAGTGGAAAATAAATCCGTACTGGTTTGAACTAATTAAAGAAGCTGATGGGGTTCTCCCTAAACTAAGAGAATTTGTAGAAATGAATGAAGGAACAGTGTCACCTGTCGTGCTGTGGGACGCCTTAAAGGCCTTTTTGAGAGGTGTATTAATACAACAGGTGGCCAAATTTAATAAAGAGGCTAGGAGTGGGGAAGAAAAAACTTTAAGAGAGTTTCTTGAGGCTGAAAATTGTTACATAACAGACCCAACCCCTGAGAAGGAAACACTTTGGCTTTATAAACAACAAGAGTACAAGGTAGTTATAATGCAGAAAGCAGAGACTAGGTGCCTCTTCCAGCGACAGGTTTCCCTGGTAGAGGGTGAAAGAGGGGGGAAGGTGCTGGCTCAGTTGGGGAAATCCAACACTGCTTCATCCACTATTTTTTCCATTAGGTCCGTAGGAGGTGATATACATTCAAACTCTTCAAAGATAGTGCAAATATTTAGGGACTATTATGAAACTCTTTATACTATGCATAAAAAAGGAATGGAGGGTGTGATGGAGAAGTTCTTGGGGGGATTTGGCAATACCGGCCATCTCGCAAGAGGAAAGGGACCTATTGGAAACTCCAATAACACTTGCAGAACTTCAACAAGCGGTCGCCAGCATGTCAAACCAAAAATCTCCTGGCCCAGATGGACTTCCAATTGAGGCCTATAAATACTATGGGGATGTATTAATCCCAGAGTTGTTTAATGCTTGGGGAGAGGCAATCAAGGGGGGCCATCTGCCGGCTTCTATGATGGAGGCAACTATCAAAGTACTGCAGAGAGATGGGAAGGACCCCCTCGACGTGTCTGCTTACAGGCCAATCTCTCTTTTATGTACCGATGCCAAAATTTTGGCCAAGATTCTGGCAGTTAGATTAAATAAAGTTATCCATAACCTGGTCCATACGGACCAGGCAGGTTTTATAGCCAACAGTTTGAACATTAGAAGGGCCTTCTTGAATCTGCAGTCTCCAATTGAGAATGAAGGTTCAAGAGCAGTATTGACTTTGGATGTAACCAAAGCTTTTGATAGTGTGGAGTGGGGATATATTTGGCGAGTGCTGGGGAGATTTGGCTTTGGTCCCTCCTTTGTTGGTTGGATTAAAATGTTGTATGATAGACCCAAGGCAAGATTAAAAATTAATGGTGAGTAGGGATGAGCCAAACACACACCTGTTCGGTTCGCACCAGAACATGCGAACAGGCAAAAAATTTGTTCGAACACGCAAACACCGTTAAAGTCTATGGGACACGAACATGAATAATCAAAAGTGGCTTATATGCAAGTTATTGTCATAAAAAGTGTTTGGGGACCTGGGTCCTGCCCCAGGGGACATGGATCAATGCAAAAAAAAGTTTTAAAAATGGCCGTTTTTTCAGGAGCAGTGATTTTAATAATGCTTAAAGTGAAACAATAAAAGTGTAATATCCCTTTAAATTTCGTACCGGGAGGTGTTTATAGTATGCCTGTAAAGAGGCGCATGTTTCCCGTGTTTAGAACAGTCTGACAGCAAAATTACATTTCAAAAGAAAAAAAGTCATTTAAAACTACTCGCGGCTATTAATGCATTGCCGGTCCGACAATACACATAGAAGTTCATTGATAAAAACGGCATGGGAATTCCCCACAGGGGAACCCCGAACCAAAATTTAAAAAAAAAATGACGTGGGGGTCCCCCTAAATTTCATACCAGGCCCTTCAGGTCTGGTATGGATATTGAGGGGAACCCCGGCCAAAATTTAAAAAAAAACGGCGTGGGGTCCCCCCAAAAATCCATACCAGACCCTTATCCGAGCACGCAACCTGGCAGGCCGCAGGAAAAGAGGGGGGGACGAGAGAGTGCCTCCCCTCCTGAACCGTACCAGGCCACATGCCCTCAACATTTGCAGGGTGCTTTGGGGTAGCCCCCCAAAACACCTTGTCCCCATGTTGATGAGGACAAGGGCCTCATCCCCACAACCCTGGCCGGTGGTTGTGGGGGTCTGCAGGCGGGGGGGGCTTATTGGAATCTGGAAGCCCCCTTTAACAAGGGGACCCCCAGATCCCAGCCCTCCCCCCTGTGTGAAATGGTAAGGGGGTACTTGTACCCCAACCATTTCACTAAAAAACTGTCAAAAATGTTAAAAATTACAAGAGACAGTTTTTGACAATTCCTTTATTTAAATGCTTCTTCTTTCTTCTATCTTCTATCTTCCTTCATCTTCTTCTTCTTCTTCTGGTTCTTCTGGTTCTTCCTCCGGTGTTCTCGTCCAGCATCTCCTCCGCGGCGTCTTCTTCTCTTCTTCTCCTCAGGCCGCTCCGCATGCATGGCATGGAGGGAGGCTCCCGCTCTTCTCTTCATCTTCTTCCCTTCATCTTCTTGTCTTCATCTTCTTGTCTTCATCTTCTTTTCAGGCCGCTCCGCATTCATGCTGGCATGGAGGGAGGCTCCCGCTGTGTGACGCTTCTCCTCTTCTGACGGTTCTTAAATAACAGGGGTGGAGCCACCCAGTGACCCCGCCCCCCTCTGATGCACAGTGACTGGACGGGACTTCTCTGTGGCGTCACGAGGAATGCCACAGGGAAGTCCCATCATGTCCCCGTGCATCAGAGGGGGGCGGGGCAAAGTTATTTAAGATCCGTCAAAAGAGGAGAAGCGTCACATAGTGGGAGCCTCCCTCCATGCCTGCATGGATGCGGAGCGGCCCGAAAAGAAGATGAAGAGAAGAAGATGAAGAGAAGAAGATGAAGAGAAGAAGATGAAGAGAAGAAGATGAAGAGAAGAAGATGAAGAGAAGAGAGGGAGCCTCCCTCCATGCCATGGATTCGGAGCAGCTCGAGGAGAAGAAGGGAAGAAGACGCCGCGGAGGAGATGCTGGGCGAGAACACCGGAGGAAGAACCAGAAGAAGAAGAAGATGAAGGAAGATAGAAGATAGAAGAAAGAAGAAAGAAGAAGCATTTAAATAAAGGAATTGTCAAAGTGGGCTACCCCAAAGCACCCTCCCCATGTTGAGGGCATGTGGCCTGGTACGGTTCAGGGGGGGTGCTCTCTCATCCCCCCTCTTTTCCTGTGGCCTGCCAAGTTGCGTGCTCAAATAAGGGTCCGGTATGGATTTATAGGGGGACCCCCATGCCATTTTTTTTTATTTGGCGCAGGGTTCCCCTTAAAACCCATACCAGACCTGATGTCTGGTATGGATTTTGAGGGGGACCCCCACACCATTTTTTTTTTTTAATTTTGACGCGGGGTTCCCCTTAATATCCATACCAGACCTGAAGAGCCTTGTATGGAATTTGGGAGGACCCCCACGCAGTTTTTTTAAAATTTTGGTTCTGGGTTCCCCTTAGTATTCATACCAGACCCAAAAGGCCTGGTAATGGACTGTGGGGGAATCCCATGCCATTTTTTCAATGACTTTTATGTGTATTTATAGACAAATAAACCGCGCTAAAGTGAGTCCAATAAAGTCTGTGATAATAAGCAGTCTGTGGTACTAAACAAAGAAATCCAAAATCCTTCTGTATGATGAAGTGAAGAAAATAGAGTGACTGTGTGGTGAACTGCTTACCAGAATGTAAGCCAAAAACAGGCAGGTGGCTTAAACCCAGCCCGGGCCTTTGGGAGCACTTCAAATGGACAGAATCCTTTGCGCTCGAACGGCAGAACAAATCCACATAGAGTTAAATCAAAAACAAAAAACCATAGTGTGATACTGACATAACATACTTCATCAAAGAAGGAGGGGGTGTGTTCACACAAATAATCATAAACTAAATATCATGCAGGCACCCTGGGGATGTGAGACCACTCTGGGACGCCAAAAAATGTGTACAGCATGCAATAGAAGATGTCCTTATATCTACTGTAAATAACCACCAATTGCCATACAGCTAAAGGAACACCCAGTGCCCAGGTACGCGGGGCCGCTTACCAGATAGTGAACAAGTGAGGGCATCAATAGTACAGGGTGCAACTTGTGTATGACCTGGGGTATATGTAGAATGAACCTACAGGGGTTCCTGCTCACCAGAAGGACGACCAGAGATAGCCCAAAAACTAAGCACTGGCAGAGTATCCCGATCCCGTCTTGGCAGGTCTTCCCGGGCTCGATGGGTATGTGTATTAGAGAGGAGAAGCAGCCAATGGTGTGATAACGTACAACTCCAGTTTATTAAAAACAAAGCAAGCACTTACATATAAAACGAATAACATCGATGCCGGCCGGCACTCAAAACAGCTCCCGTCCACTCAGAGCAAAGCGTGGTGACGTCAGCACGTCCCTCCCAGACGCGTTTCGTCATAGATTGACGTTCTCAATCATTGAGAACGTCAATCTATGACGAAACGCGTCTGGGAGGGACGTGCTGACGTCACCACGCTTTGCTCTGAGTGGACGGGAGCTGTTTTGAGTGCCGGCCGGCATCGATGTTATTCGTTTTATATGTAAGTGCTTGCTTTGTTTTTAATAAACTGGAGTTGTACGTTATCACACCATTGGCTGCTTCTCCTCTCTAATACACATACCCATCGAGCCCGGGAAGACCTGCCAAGACGGGATCGGGATACTCTGCCAGTGCTTAGTTTTTGGGCTATCTCTGGTCGTCCTTCTGGTGAGCAGGAACCCCTGTAGGTTCATTCTACATATACCCCAGGTCATACACAAGTTGCACCCTGTACTATTGATGCCCTCACTTGTTCACTATCTGGTAAGCGGCCCCGCGTACCTGGGCACTGGGTGTTCCTTTAGCTGTATGGCAATTGGTGGTTATTTACAGTAGATATAAGGACATCTTCTATTGCATGCTGTACACATTTTTTGGCGTCCCAGAGTGGTCTCACATCCCCAGGGTGCCTGCATGATATTTAGTTTATGATTATTTGTGTGAACACACCCCCTCCTTCTTTGATGAAGTATGTTATGTCAGTATCACACTATGGTTTTTTGTTTTTGATTTAACTCTATGTGGATTTGTTCTGCCGTTCGAGCGCAAAGGATTCTGTCCATTTGAAGTGCTCCCAAAGGCCCGGGCTGGGTTTAAGCCACCTGCCTGTTTTTGGCTTACATTCTGGTAAGCAGTTCACCACACAGTCACTCTATTTTCTTCACTTCATCATACAGAAGGATTTTGGATTTCTTTGTTTAGTACCACAGACTGCTTATTATCACAGACTTTATTGGACTCACTTTAGCGCGGTTTATTTGTCTATATATATTTTGTTGGTGGGCCCTACTTATAACTGCAGCTTTTTTTGGAATTTGTTTGATACCTGCATACGGTGTCTTCTCACGTTTTATTTATTTACACTGGTATTACCAGAGATTTAAACTTCACCATTTAATTTTTAATTTTTAGTTTAATTTATCCAAGCGCAATTTTGTTTTTTCTTACTTTTATGTGTATTGCCGGGACCGACAATTCATTATAGCCGCGAGTACTTTTAAATTACTTTTTTTCCTTTTAGAAATGTCATTTTGTGCAGGGACTGTTGTAAACACGAGAAACGTGCGCCACTTTACAGGAATACTATAGACACCCCCCAGGTACAACATTTAAAGGAATATTTCAATTTTATTGTTTTACTTTAAGCATTATTAAAATCACTGCTCCCAAAAAAACTGACGTTTTTAAAACTTTTTTTGCATTGATACATGTCCCTTGGGGCAGGACCCAGGTCCCCAAACACTTTTTATGACAATAACTTGCATATAAGCCTTTAAAATTAGGACTTTTGATTTTTCATGTTCGTGTCCCATGACTTTAACGGTGTAAGTGTGTTCGAACAAATTTTTTGCCTGTTCGCATGTTCTGCTGTGAACCGAACCGGGGGATGTTCGGCTCATCCCTACATGACACACACAAGAGATAGAACTAAAGGTTCCAGCATTCACACGCATACACGAATATCTCTCTAAAATCGCTTTCATTTTACCCATTTGTACACAACACATGCATATCATTCTCTCACTTTCTTTTAACTCTCTTTAACCACTTCAGCCCCGGAAGGATTTACCCCCTTCCTGACCAGAGCACTTTTCACAATTTGGCACTGTGCCACTTTAACTGCTAATTGCGCGGTCATGCAATGCTGTACCCAAACAAAATTTGCGTCCTTTTGTTCCCACAAATAGAGCTTTCTTTTGATGGCATTTGATCACCTATGCATTTTTTATTTTTTGCGCTATAAACGGAAAAAGACCGAAAATTTAAAAAAAAATGACATTTTCTACTTTTTGTTATATAAAAAATCTAATAAACTCAATTTTAGTCATACATTTAGTCCAAATGTATTCAGCCAAAAGTTATAGCGTCTACAAACTAGGGTACATTTTTTGGAATTTACACAGCTTTTAGTTTATGATGGCCTCATTTCTTGAGGTGCTAAAATGGCAGGGCAGTACAAAACCCCCCCAAATGACCCCATTTTGGAAAGTAGACACCCCAAGGAAATTGCTGAGAGGCATGCTGAGCCCATTGAATATTAATTTTTTTGTCCCAAGTGATTGAATAATGACAAAAAAAAAAAAATTACAAAAAGTTGTCACTAAATGATATATTGCTCACACAGGCCATGGGCATTTGTGAAATTGCACCCCAAACTACATTCTGCTGATTCTCCTGAGTATGGGGATACCACATGTGTGGGAATTTTTGGGAGCCTAGCTGCGTACGGGGCCCCGAAAACCAAGAACCGCCTTCAGGATTTCTAAGGGCGTAAATTTTTGATTTCACTCCTCACTACCTATCACAGTTTTGAAGGCCATAAAATGTCAGGACAGTTCAAAACCCCCCAAATTACCCCATTTTGGAAATGGACCCGGAAATAATTTTTTTGAAAGAAAATTACTTTGAACATCCAAACATTATATATATTTTTTTAAAGCAAAGGCCCTACAGATTAAAATGGTGGGTGTTTCATTTTTTTTTCACACAGTATTTGCGCAGCGATTTTTCAAACGCATTTTTGGGGGAAAAAACACACTTTTATACATTTTAATGCACTAAAACACACTATATTTCTCAAATGTTTGATGAAATAAAAAATATGATCTTAGGCCGAGTACATGGATACCAAACACGACATGCTTTAAAACTACACACAAACGTGCAGTGGCGACAAACGACATACATTTTTAAAAGCCTTTACAGGTTACCACTTTAGATTTACAGAGGAGGTCTACTGCTAAAATGACTGCCCTCGATCTGACCTTCACGATGATACCTCACATGCATGGTGCAATTTCTGTTTACATTTGACGCCGGTTCCAGGTTTGGGTCTCTCAAAATGCAATTGCATCTTGGGAGACCCTGTGAAAGTGTGCCTAGTCTGTGCAATGCTGTACCCTACGCTAATACTCAACTAGTGTATGGTAGCGTTCAAAACATTCACCAATGCAAAGACCCAGGATTGTCAGGACAGGAGGGACAATAATAGCAGGTGTCACGCCTATATCCGCGCTTGCTGCAGACAGGACATCTTTTTTGGGGGGTTCGTTGGGTAGGGGTACTCGGGAGGACATAAAGAAAATGCCTCTCATGCAGCGACTGCATTTGGTTGGGGATGTTAATGGGGGAAGTATGGGTGCTGCAGAAGTGGTGGGTTCCCAATTAGGATTGGCGAATGCAGCTGGAAGGGCACTATGGGCACGACGGGCCTGTGTTTGTCTTCTTCTTGGTGGCAGCGGGACACCACTTGTGCTTGCCACCTCACTAGCTTAAACTGCACTTATGGGACTCGCCATGTCACCAAGTGTTACTGCAGTGCTGGTTTGACTACGACCGGGGTGTACTAGGCCGCTGGTGCTTGCCAGTTCACCAGAAGGAATAGCGGCGCTAGTACTTCTCTGCTCCATACGAGGGACCTGCGGTTCCTGCACCTCAACAACAGCAGAAGAAGATTGGGGTCGGGTACGCCTGACCTTGGCAGGGACCACAACTCCATCGTCAGAGCTATCTGTCATGGAGCCGCTGTCATCTACAGATGCGTATTCTGAGCCTGAATCTGACAGATGAGTGACTTCCTCTTCACTATTTGTCATGCTCAGAAATGTGTAGGCCTCTTCACTACTGTACCTCCGATTTGCCATTTTGGGCTCTAAATTTAGTGGTACAGTAGTGAGACTCACAGGTAAAAAAGCTCCTGACTGTTAGCGACTGGTTCAAACGCTATCAAATAAACTGTTAGCAATCGCAGGGATCAGGCCTGACTCTGCAAACACTGCAGTTATGTGTTTAGTGTTTTGTAAGTGACAGTGATCGATCGATACTACACTTGGGTGAGCCAGGCTGGGCCGGGCGGAGGGGCAAAACGCAGGTGCTAGCAGGTATCTGGGCTGACGCTAGTATAGATCTGATCAGATCAGATATTGATCCGTTCAGATAATATACCACTAATGGAGGTGTATGCTGCATGTGAGGGTGTTAGCACTACTGGCACTAATCTGACGCTGCCTAGGGCAACACAGACCCTATCTGACCCTAAAACCTAACTTGTATCACCCGCCAGGTGATCAGGGGGTTAAACCTTTATTAGGTAATAAACGGCGGGTGCCCTGACACTATAAAAAATAAACTAACTAACCAGCGTCACCCGTTACAGTTATACGGAGATCACTGGTGAAAGGGTTAACTAGGGGGCAATCAGGGGGTTAAAACCTTTTATTAGGTAGTATATGGAGGTCCCTGACGCTATAAAACGCTGACGGCGAACCTAAATACTTACCTCCCTAACTAGCGTCACCTGTGACACTAATACAGTGATCAGAAAAACGATCGCTTAGTGACACTGGCGACGGGGGGTGATCAAGGGGTTAAAACTTTATTAGGGGGGTACCCTAGACCTAAAGGGGCCTAACACTAACTGCCCTATCACTTATAACTGTCACAAAATGACATCAATGCAGTAAGCAGAAAAAAAAATTGCTATTGGTGTCACTGTGACAGGGGATGCAGGGGAGTGATCGGGGGGTGCAGAGGGGTGATCGGGGGGTGAAAAGTGTGCCTGCATGTTCTACTGTCAGTGTAGTGCTGTGCAGACTTACTTGGATGTCATCTCTCCTCGGGAGCCGGAACGAAAAGGTTTCCTGAGGAGAGGTGACATCACTTCAGGATTTTCATTCATTGGGAGCGATCGCGAGGGGGTGGCCACGAATGAGTTGATTGATCGCTCCCCTAATGATGCTGACTGTCTCGGGGGGGGGGGGGGCCGGTGCGAGATCACCAGGTACGTGATTTTGCCTGCCCGTGCCATTCTGCCACAGTATATCTGCGTTAGGCAGTCGGCAAGTGGTTAATATTTCCCTGCTTTAAATTCTGCTTTCCTTATCTTGTTCTTATATCCTTTGCATCCCATGTATTGTAATCCCATACTTTATATACTCTAGCTTCTATGATTCTTAGTCCCTGTGGACTTTGGTGGTAACCCAGTTACCCATTGTGGATCCCTGTTCATTTTAACCATTAATCTAGGGGCTCAGTATAGGCGGACCGCACCTTCGGTTCATATATTTTATAGTGCTCCTCTGGCATTTTTGAGGGTCTCTTACCCTTCATTCCCTTACTTAATTTAATGCCCATAATGACTGGCCAATCTTCTCTCTTCTTTACCTGTGCCTATAACCTCTTGCCTCTAAATTACTTTATCTAGCAGATGTTTACTACATATGCCTGTGAACAGCATTATTCTTCACTTTCTTATGTATAACACTCCGATAGACAGTGACAACATAACATATAGCCACCAATCAATACAGTTTGATTAAGGGGAGTAAAATAGGTACCCTTTGTCCCGAAAATGCCTTACCGATCAAGGAAGTCTGATAACTCAAATGTAAGCAAAAGGCTTACCTCAGCCGGCTGATTATCAGAAATTCCCGAAACGCCTTAAGCTCCTCGTTTTGGATTCTTAGGGTCACCTGTAAATCCCTTCCTGGCTGGCTCTCAATCTGATATGGAATTTTATAGATAGGCAACGCCTATCCTCCATATTGATTAGTGGTTCCAAATTAATAATAACAACTGCAGTAGGGAACAGACACAAAAGATATACTCCGCATCTTTCCAAATAACTGTTCTGCTTTGTTATGACGCAATTGAAGATTACGTAGGTATCACATTAATATTACAATTGTATGTTTATGGTAACAAGGGGCTTAACATAGGCAGACTAATTCTAATCAGGACTCGAAAGAATGCAAACATGTAATGAAAACATTATTATTGCCATGTGCACAGTGAGGGCAGTGTGCAATACTTACAAAATAGAATACAATTATATACAGAACTTACAAATTTCCTTTACAGCGGTCAATCATTGGCCAGCACCCACTGATCAGCTCATGCTGTGACTAATCACAGCACAGGCGGCATGTCCCCTACCCGAAAGTGCCATATCATGTACTAGATATGTGATCCGGCACAGGAGAGCCTCTCTGCCGCCATACTCCTACATGAGATGCTCGGCAAGCGGTTAAACCACTTACCGACCCTCATCAGCACATTTACTGCTTACAAGCAGCCCCAGGCACATAATCTGCAACCTGCTGTATACGATTGGCTGTGGTATGCCTAGTAAACCAGAGTCATAAATGGACTTTATTCATGACATCATTGTTTACTACTGTGTGTGATCTGTGATTGGTCACCAGTGATCACATGGTACTTGGGCCAATCACGGCACCTTATAGCATCACAGAAGTGAACAAAAGCCATTCATGACAGTCCAAACGATTGCTGTTATCATCACTGTAACAAGTAGTCACAGTGTAAAAAAAAAAAAAAATCCCTGATCACCCCGCAGAGTAGTACAGTGTAAGTGATTTGGGTTATATTTACCAAAGAAATGTAGCAGACTACATTTTGTCCTAAATTTATGAAGATAAATTATTTGCAAAATTTTATAACAGAAACTGAGAAAACATGTTTTTTTCTAAGTTTTCAGTATTGTTTGATTTATATATAAAATAAGAAAAAACAGTGGCGATTAAATACCTGACAAAAAATTATATAAACTTTATTTTAAAGTATCACAGTACTATATAGAAAAAAAAATACCCTATGAAGGGGTAAAACCTTTCAGAGGTCAAGTGAGTTTTTTACCCAAACTTAAGCTCTTATGCCGCGTACACACGGTCGGACTTTTCGTCTACAAAAGTCCGACGGACGCCGACGGACCAAATCCGGCGGACAATCCGATCGTGTGTGGGCTTCCCCGGACTTTCAGTGGACTTTTCCAGCCGCAAATCTTACGGACTTTAGATTTGAAACATGCTTCAAATCTTTACGTCGTAACTCCGCCGGACCCAGAAATCCGCTTTTCTGTATGCTAGTCCGACGGACAAAAACCCACCCTAGGGGAGCTATTGGCTACTGGCTATCAACTTCCTTATTTTAGTCCGGTGTAAGTCATCACGTACGAATCCATCTGACTTTTGTGTGATCGTATGTAGGCAAGTCCGTTCATTAGAAAGTCCGCCGCAAGTCCGCCAAAAGTCCGCCAAAAGTCCGTCGAAAGTCTGTCGGACGGGCTGTCGGACTTTTGTAGCCGAAAAGTCTGACCGTGTGTACGCGGCATTAGTGTTTCAATTATTTTTACTGAAAGTTGTAAAACATTTTTGACATTTTGGCATAAACTGTTTGCCATAGCTTACTATAATTATACAACGTGGTCTTTTTAGGAAAGTGAATTATTTTCTTCCGGCCTGCGCATCTGGTATCGTATTATTACAATTTAGAAAAAAACGAACAAAACATTAACACAACCAGTCAACATTTCTGTAGTCTAGATGGTAATTATGAACATTTCCCAGGCCCCCTGGGGGTAAGGGGTAGGGGAAGACCACAGACAATACTAGAAGAAAAAGGAAAGGAATAGAAGTAATAAGGAAGGAATTTCAAAGAGGGGAGTGCACTCCCTAAGATTGAATTGGTTACTACCCGATGTCTCACAGGGGGTCAGACAAGTATTTTACCCAGGGTTTCCATATCTTGTCAAAAAGGGTCTGTTTGTCCTGTAAGATCGCCGAGAGGCGTTCATTTACCATGATCCATGTCAACTTATTTTTTACCAGATCGAATGGGATTGTTGGTGTCTTCCATGATCTGGCAATTGCTATTCTGGCTGCTGTGAATATAAAGGCTACAAGTTTCCCTGCCTGTTTAGGTATGCCCTCTACACAGAAGAGCTTGTTGTGGTGATTTAATTAAATTCACCTGTGTAAGTGAGAAGATAAAATTGTAAAGACGGATCCAAAAACGTTTGACCTTGGGACAGGACCACCTAATATGGATCACCGTTCCTTCAAATCCGCACCCTCGAAAGCAGGAAGGAGAGGCCCCTGGAACGAACGAGGCTATTTTTGTCAGTACCATCTAAGCAAAACCTTGTAATTTGCTTTGACTAATGAGGTATTTATGTATGATTTTGATGCACACTGTGACGTTGTGGACCATTCGGCAAGAGTGAGTGGCTTACCTATATCTTGTTCCCACTTCTTCGTGTAAAACAATTTTTCTGGGGTAGAGGCCAATATACTATATATTTTGGAGATGAAGCCAGTGTGCTTATCAAAGGATCTACATAAATACTCCATGGAGGTGGACGTGGTTATATCGGCTGCGTGTTGCAAGGTGTGCAGAAAGTGCACTATTTGCACATAATGAAAAATTTCTGAATTTGGAAGGAGGTATTTCTCTTGAAGGGATCTTTGTGTTAGAATCCCCCTATGATCACAAAGATCAGCTATGCATATCAAACCCTTGTTTGTCCACCAAGCAAGGGACTGGGAATTGAGACCTGGGGTGAAATCTGGATTGCCCACTAGGGGGGCCATGGGAGTATGTGGGGATTTGAAATTATGGGATTTCATCAGTCTATCCCATAGGTTTATTGAAAATGATAATGTAGGATACATTGGCGGGGTGGCGGGGGTGTTGAGGAGTGGAAGCGAATTAACTGTGCCAATTGCGCTGCATAAAAATATATGGCTAGGTCCGGGACTCCCAAGCCACCCCTCATCTTAGGCATATATAGGGTGCGCTTATTCACCTGAGGTCTCTTATTCCCCCATAAAAATTTCAAAACCTTGTTTTGGAATATGTGTAAGTCTGGCATACGAATTGAGATAGGCAGTGTTCTGAATAGGTAGAGTAACCTTGGCAAGAGATTCATCTTAATCGCGTGCAGTCTACCGAACCACGACAGAGGATTATTAACCCATCGTTGGAGATCAGCCACCATCTTGTTGTATAAAGGGGGGTAGTTTGCCTGATACAGCTTACCTAGAGTGGGGGATAGGAAGATTCCTAAATATGGGAGGGCTTTTGTCTGCCATTTAAATGGGAAGGATATTTGTAATTGTGCTACTGTGTCCATGTCCACTGAGAGGTTGAGGGCAACCGATTTCGAATGGTTGATGGAAAGACCCAAGATCATGAGAGGTGGCACAATGTTCGGTATAGGTTTGGTAGGGACGTGAGCGGGGATGAAAGGATCATGAGGATATTGTAAGCAAACATCGCACACGTGTGCTCGAGCTCCGCAGAATGTATACCCTTTATGTCTGGATGACTCCTAATTTTGATAGCCAAGGATTCCAGGGCCCATAAAAATAGAATGGGAGATAGGGGCACCCTTGTCGAGTTCCTCTATGGATATCTATTTGAGGTGAAGTGTATCCCTTGACCTGGATTCTCGCCGTGGGTAAACTATAAAGAGTCTGCAACACCCCCAAAAATTTTGGGCCAAACCCGTAGCCTATTAGTGCAAAAAATAGGTAGTCCCATGACAGGGAGTCAAAGGCCTTACAAAGGTCTAATGATAACAGCATGCTCTTCCTGGGTCCACGATTGTCCCAATTGGACTGAACCGCTGATATGACATCTATTATTTGTTGGGTCTGATCAGGCGCTTGGCGATTGGGCACAAACCCCACCTGGTCCTAATGGATGTAACTGTATAGGAAGGTATTCCAAAAGTTTGGTCATCAATTTAGGATCTACGTCAATTGATGAAATAGGGCTATAGTTGGCACAGTCCCCATGGTCCTTCCCAGGTTTAGGGATGACATGAATAAAGGCTGCATTTTCATGTGTGGGTAAAGCCGAGCCTTTCTTCAGATCATTAAAAAAGGAGCATAGGTGGGGCACCAACAACGAGAACTTCCTGTAATAATGACCCGAGAATCCATCAGGGCCGGGTGCCTTTGAGGGGTGTAGACTCTTGATAGCCACTTTGATTTCGCCCTCTGTAAAGTCTCCCTCCATCAGTTCAATATGATCGTTTGCTACCTTTGGTAAAGATATGTCCCAGCTAGAGTTACGGGGAATGCGTTCGGGGAAGCGTATAATTTGGAGTAGAAGGTGCAGAATTCCTGTACCACTAGTTGTGGATTCTGGGTCAATTTGCTGTCTCTTAAGCGCAATTTTGGTAGGGCTGGATTATATGGGTGAGGTGTGGGTTTCCTAGCTAATAGGGTGTTTGGCTTGTCTCTCAAGGTGTAGAATCGGTGTCTGGACCAGCGGAGTTGTTCCTCAGCTTTAGTAGTGAGGCTAAGATTTAAAGCCGTACGTGCTGCATTGATTTTGTGTCTTAAATCTATCTGGGGGTTTTTCTTCTGCTCTCACATAAGGGCCTGTAGATCAGTCTCCTGTTGTTGTATTGTTTGTACATGTATGCGTTTAGTCCTAGAGGCTAGTTGGATTATTGTAAGAATGTAACAGCCTAGCCAGTTTACAGCCCTGCTTAGGAGTTTGTTTCAAAACTGGTTTGTATGGATTAGACCTATCCTTGTCTTGGTCCAGGGGTACATTACTGTCTCTGCCTATTATGGCCTGACCCTTTGCATGTGGGATTAGTGTTGCTAGCATGGATTCAAAGAACTGTACCTGTCCCCCATTAGGGGCATAATAGGAGACTAAGGTTATGACCTGTTCGTTGGTTCTCCCAACCACCATAACGTACTTCCCTTCTTTATAACCATGTCAGGGGTGAAGGGTACGCGTTTAGCAACGCGAATCGCGACTCCTCCTTTTTTCTCTGGGCCATTGGAAAAGTAACCCATGGGGTATCTGGCATTGAGGTATTTGGGTGCCAAAGTCTGAGAAAAGTGGGTTTCCTGTAAAAGGAATATATCCCCACCCCAGGTATGATATTGGTGGAAGGTCTTAGCCCTTTTGGTTGTGGAGTTTATGCCCTGCACATTGTGGGAGATGACAGTGGGTTTGGGGGATTGGGTACTCAACATGGTGGTTTGATAGACTGCACTTGCCTGTTGTAGTTTTCCATCGTCTCATCTGAGATCCTGTCGCACTGAGGTGGGTACACCGGGTTTGAAGCATGGAGTGCACTTAGATAGAAAGCAAAAGAAAAGAAAGGAAAGAGTAGTGAGTTAGAACAATGTACCGACACACTGGTTATCAGCGCATCAAAAAAAGTTTCAATACATATAAACAATGTAACGTCTCGCAATGTAATGTAGGTCAATTACCTCTGGGAATTCAATGTTCCCATAATGTATCGTGAGGTTGTCACCCTCTAAACGAGGCTAGACAAGCTCACCAAGAAGTGGCATGCGTTTCGGCCCCGGTTTCTCTCCACTCCTATTACTGTGAGGGAAGGATGTATCCAGGAAACAAAAATTCAACATAGATATAATGTGGGACATTTAGTGAATAAAGTAGAGAATCAGTATCTGGCCAAAGTGACTTTCTTTTTCATCTTAGGACCAAGACGGGGAAGGGAAAAAAGAAAAAAGGGCGTATCACCCTGTCCCAGAACTGGATTAAGGTGTCCACAGCTCAGTTTCACAACAGTGCCAACCATAAGCATGTGCATGGAAGGAGGATGAGAAAAACGCTCCCATAGGAACCTTTTTTTCAATGGTTCCAGGTATTACACCCCAAATGGTAAGATGCAGTGACCGCAGTCATTAAGTTCCCACATGTCTGGGTTATTGCCATATGAGGTTTGTTTGGAGGTCAACCAAAACCAGTACTTTCCTCAGCAGCTGTCGACATTCTCAGCTGATGGGGTAGGTGCAATCACTGTAACATGAACTTGAAAAGGTCCACCACAGGGATCATGAATCCCTCCTGGACCCTGACACAATAACCAGTTTACATTCTTTCTACCCAGGTGACTGGGTCGTTGTAAAGAAGCTTGAGAGACAAGACCATGCCAGCCACTGCAAGAAGCTGCTCAACTACACCAACGGATGAGGAGTATCTTTGTTTATTTATATTTTTAAAGTGTATTTTTTTTTTGCTACCTTCACTCTTTTAGCGATATAAAAAAATACAATGGGAAAGGCACAAGAGCATCTCAGAATCTTGTATGGACCAGCCACACAAAGTTCAAAAACAGGTCTGAGCATTTTTAATCACACAAACGTGTATTACACATCCATCAACTCATTCATCATTACAGATTTCTGAAGCCATAGCTGAACTATTTCCAAGGTATTTTTATTCTGGGGTCTCGTACCTCCAGACATCAAAAGTACCTTCCAAAGCAATACACCTTACTGTACCCTCTGACCATATATGCCAATCTTTAAGGGGTCTCATTTCCGGAGCCCCAAACCTAGGCCTCATGTACTATGCAGCTGTCTGACTGGTGTAGAGCCTCACTTTTTTTCTCCAACGCATGGACGGCAACATTACCCATGACGATTCAAATAGCTTATGACGGTCCCTGCGTCCAGGGCACCCTCGCACTAACTTTCAGAGCAGATGGCCGCCCTATAGCACTTTTACTGCTACAGGGTGGCAGCTGTGCGCAGGATCACACACATATACAGTATCTGACAAAAGTAAGTACACCCCTCACATTTTTGTAAATATTTTATTATATCTTGTCATGTGACAACCAGTGGAGGCTGGTGGGTTTTTTTTTTTGGGGAGGGTGGCAAACAAGCACCCCTCCTCTGGGTGTCCAGTGGAGTTGCACTGACAGCACACCCCCTCACCCCTTATTTGGGAGGCCGATGGTGCAGCACTGACACCAAATCCCTCCCCCAGGGAGGCATGGCACTGACAACCCCCGGGCCGACGGCGGTCAGTCACCTACCCGAACTAAGGCTGGCAGGCTGTGGTGTCCTCTCCTCCTCTCCCAGGGTACAGGCAGCGGCTCCACTGTCCACTTCTCCCACAGCTTCCTCCGCCATGTATCTCCTCTCTGTTCCTCCTAAGCGCTAGGCATCCAATAGGATCGCCTGATGCTTTGGCCAATTGGAAAACAGGTCTCACGACCTGCCTCCTGATTGACGGGGAGGACCTTTAGTGTGAAAATAGCGAAAATTTAAGGATGGCAGGCTGTGGTTTAAGGCTAGCAGGCTGTGGTTTAGGACTGGCAGGTCGAACTAAGGCTGGCAGGCTGTGGTGTCCTCTCCTCCTCTCCCAGGGTACAGGCAGCGGCTCCACTGTCCACTTCTCCCACAGCTTCCTCTGCCGTGTATCTCCTCTCTGTTCCTCCTAAGCGCTAGGCATCCAATAGGATCGCCTGATGCTTTGGCCAATTGGAAAACAGGTCTCACGACCTGCCTCCTGATTGACGGGGAGGACCTTTAGTGTAAAAATAGCGAAAATTTAAGGATGGCAGGCTGTGGTTTAAGGCTAGCAGGCTGTGGTTTAGGACTGGCAGGTCGAACTAAGGCTGGCAGGCTGTGGTGTCCTCTCCTCCTCTCCCAGGGTACAGGCAGCGGCTCCACTGTCCACTTCTCCCACAGCTTCCTCCGCCGTGTGTCTCCTCTCTGTTCCTCCTAAGTGCTAGGCATCCAATAGGATCGTCTGATGCTTTGGCCAATTGGAAAACAGGTCTCACGACCTGCCTCCTGATTGACGGGGAGGATCTTTAGTGTGAAAATAGCGAAAATTTATTTGCTATCGTCACACAACTGGGTGGGATTGGGGTGCAGTGCTGTGTCCCCCGAGCCCACCCTTTTTTTGAAGCCTATTAGAGCCTCTGGCTCTAATCAGGGGCTTCAAAAAGACACTCCCCCATTGGAATCCATAGTCCAGAGCCCTGATATGTAGATTAGGGGACCGGATGCACGGATAGTGGGGGGGGGCGCTCATGGACCCTCTATGGATGGGCCGCCACTGGTGACAACACTGAAGAAATTACACACAGCCATTAATGTATAAACCACTGGCAACAAAAGTGACAACACCCCTAGGTGAAAATGTCCAAATTTTGCCCAAAGTGTCAATATTTTGTGTGGCCACCATTATGTAGCTCCCCAGTGCCGGCAGCACTCATGCAGCCCCAGACCATGACACTCCCACCACCATGTTTGACTGTAGGCAAGACACACTTGTCTTTGTACTTCGCACCTGGTTGCCGCCACACACGCTGAGACACCATCTGAACTAAATACTTGGTCTCATCAGATCACAGGACATTGTGCCAGTACCATGTCCTTAGTCTGCTTGTCTTCAGGAAACTGTTTGCAGGCTTTCTTGTGCATCATCTTTAGAAGAGGCTTCTTTCTGGGACGACAGAAATGCAGACCAATTTGATGCAGTGTGCAGCGAATGGTCTGAGCACTGACAGGCTGACCCCCCCACCCCTTCAACCTCTGCAGCAGTGCTGGCAGCACTCATATGTCTATTTCCCAAAGACAACCTCCTGGATATAACGCTGAGCATGTGCGTTCAATATCTTCGGTCAACCATGGCCGACAGACCGCTTCTGCTGTGATGTTTCAAAGCAGAAGCCGATCTACGGTTGTTGGGGACTCAATGTCCTCCAGCACCCAGCGATCGTCAATAAAACACAGAAAACAGAGATAAGCCTATGTAAACAAGGTATATCTAAGTTCTGACAGGGTGGAAGGAATGTATTCTGTGTCTCTGCAAAGCAGGGACTAGAATCCATTACTTCCCCTAGTAAGCAACACACTGTGTACACAAAAACACTGGTTAGGCACACAATTAACCCTTTGATCGCCCTAGATGTTTAACCCCTTCCCAGCCAGTGTAATTAGCACAGTGACAGTGCATATTTATAGCGCTGATCACTGTATTATTGTCACTGGTTCCCGCAAAGTGTCAAAAGTGTCAGTTAGTGTCCGATTGTCCGCAGTCCCACTAAGTCGCTGATCGCCGCCATTACTTGTATAAAAAAATAAATAAAAAAAATTCCATAAATACTGTATAACCTATATTTTGTAGACTCTACATCCTTCATGTAAACCAATCAATATAAACGTATTGGGATTTTTTTTTTTTTTTACCAAAAACATGTAGCAGAATACATATTGGCCAAAATTTGTGAAAAAATTTGATTGTTAAAAAAAATAATTATTGGATATGTTTTATAGTAGAAAGTAAAAAATATTTTTTTTCTCAAATTTTCGGCTGTTTTTGTTTATAGCGCAAAAAATAAACGAAGTTGTGATCAAATACCACCAAAAGAAAGCTCTATTTGTGGGAAAAAAATTACATCAATTTTATTTGGGTTCATGTGTCGCATGACTGCACAATTGTCAGTTAAATTAACGCAGTGCCGTATAGCAAAACATGGCTTGGTCATGAAGGGGGGATAAATCTTAGTTAACTCTAGTTAATTTAACTCTAGTTAAATCTCAGTTATCTACCAGTGGTGTTGTATGTTGTCTACCCCTGGGCTACCTGTGTCCCTCTATCATATGCAGGGCCTGTCTGGTTTATCTGCCAGTAAGAGGAAGTCTCCAAACTAGAATAACTTTATCCATATTGCATACACACTGGCAATGCATTAATGGATTATACTCACTGAATGCAATGCTGCTAATGTTTACTGACAGCTGTTAGTCTAGGCATCAGAGTCAGAGTTTTATAAAGAGGCTATGAGTGCATCCCCCTTGACTAGGGTGAAAGCATCAATGATTGAAGTCTTAGGCATTGAATGCTTTCCAGGAGTGTTGTGATTTGGATGTTTTCTAAAATCTCTTTGAAAGTTTTAGAAGGACAGTTATGGAAAATACTGTTAAAATGTAGTTCTCCTTAAGGAAACAAATTTCAGAAAACTCCTACATATGTCTGGTCAAGCTCTGAATAGCAGATTTTAATATTGCTTTCATTATTGTTCCTCTTCAGAGATTTCCAATCAGATTAACCAGCATATGTGTATTTATTTCTAACCTATTTCTTTTTACTTCTTCTTTTACTAGTTAACTTAACATTACATTTGTTATCAGTTATTTTTCTTTAAGTGTTTAAGCTTCCCACACCAATTGTTTCAGTAAAAAATGGCTTACTTTATTCTTAATTTGTCTGTCTTGTCTGATTAATTTGTTTAAATTAATATGCAAATGGTTTTTGTATGTATGTATTTTTAAGGCTATTTTATATGTCTGACACACACACACATATACTGTATATATGGCTGACTTTTATATGTAGTAGTTAGAATCTTTGGTCAAAGCAAAAAACATAGAAAGGACTGTAATATTCTTTACATCTTAGTATTTCAGGAAATATGTATATTTGAGAAAATGTATTTAAAACATTTTTTTGTTAAATTAATTTTGGGGATTTGTTAAGGTGCTAAATTGTCCTATGCACAAATATACTGCATACTGTAAAGGAAACCCCCAATTGGTGCAGAGTGCATCTTCTATCAAACCCTATACTGGGGGCAATTCTATCTAGGGAGTACTACACCACCATGACAGTCCAGCAGTCTATATTATAATTCCATTGTATTTTGCTGGCCAGCACATTGGGGCCCAGCTCTTGCATCAGAGCGTTCAGGTCAATGTCCCCTCACAAACTGATATAGGCACTGACTCTGTTACTTGCAGACAACACTGTCCATCTTTGGTCAAAGTTTACCCTGGTTTTGACCAGTGGCCTCTTACCAATTAACGTGTCGGCAGTTGATCACTCTGTTCACTGTGTTAAATGCAATCGGGCAGTATTACTACCATTCTTTCCCTTGGTCAGACAGTGGGCTCTACTAACCCAAGATGACTGTCACCGTGCCTCTCAGGTGCACCGCTGAGCAGATTGTCAGCAGCTTCATATCCTCAACCTTGGAAAAACAAGGAGGAACAGTACAATAAAGGCCCTTTCACATTGAACACAGTTGGATGCAGTTGGCTGCAGTTGGATGCATTTTGAACTGCACTCCAACTGCACAGACAGCCCAAAATCAAGGTAATCCTATGGGCATAGTTCACATCATTGCAGTGCAGTTCAGCGCAGTTTAACCACTTCAATACAGGGCATTTATACACCCTTCCTGCCCAGATCAATTTTCAGCTTTCAGCGCTCTCACAATTTGAATGACAATTACTCAGTCATGCTACACTGTACCCAAACAAATTTTGTTATCATTTTTTTCTCACAAATAGAGCTTTCTTTTGGTGGTATTGGTGGTATTTAATCACCCCTGGGTTTTTAATTTTTGTGCAATAAAAGGGAAAAAAGAGCGAAAATTTTGAAAAAAAACCCCACTTTTTAAAAAATGTTCTATTGTAAAATCTTGCAAAGTCATTTTTCTTCATAAATTTGGGCCAAAATGTATACTGCTATAAATAACCCAAATTAGTGTATATTATTTAGTCTGTGAAAGTTAGCGTCTACAAGCTATGGTGAAAATCATTAAAAATTGATCACACCTGATGTACTGAAGGCCTATCTCATTTCTTGAGACCCTAACAAGGCAGGGAAGTATAAATACCCTCCATATTACCCCTTTTTGGAAAGTAGACATTCCAAGGTATTTAGTAAGAGGCATGGTGAGTTTTTTGAAGTTGTCATTTTTTCCCACAATTTTTTTTTTTACTTATAATTGTCATAACAAGTTATTTCTCTCACACAGCACATGCATACTTGCAATGACACCCCAAAATACATTCTGCTACTCTTCCTGAGTATAGCAATACCACATGTGTGAGACTTTTACACAGCCTGGCCACATACAGAGGCCCAACATCCAAGTAGCACCTCCAGGCATTCTAGAAGCATAAATTACACATACTTGTCAGAAAATTATATCACACTTTTGAAGGCCCTGGATCACCAGTACAATAGAAACTCCCACAAAATTACACCATTTTGGAAAGCAAACACCTCAACGTATAATCTTTGAGGCATAATGAATTTTTTGAACGGTTCATTTTTTTCCAGAAGTTTTTGGAAAATATGGAAAAAAAATGAAAACACTTTTTTTTATACACAGTTGTCCATTTATAAGGTATTTCAAACACATAGCATGTACATAGCAAAAATGCTCCAAAATACATTCTGCTACTCCTCCTGAGTATGGCGATACCACATGTGTGAGACTTTTACACAGACTGGCCACATACAGAGGCCCAACATCCAAGTAGCACCTCTAGGCATTCTAGAAGCATAAATTACATACATAAATTCCTCCCAACCTATCACATTGTTGAAGGCCCTTCATATTTCTAACACATAGCATGTACTGTACATACCAATTACAAACCAAAATACATTCTGCTGAGCAGAGGGTAAAAAAAAGATTACCTGCGGTTTTAGTAGTGCAGTGGTCCACAGAGGAGAGCATCAGTCCAGGCAGCAGGCAGGAACATGGACAGCGACTGCAAAACAGGCAGCAGGCAGGAATAATGTCCATAGTCAGTACAGGTAGAGATGTCAGCACAGCCAAAGCATTGGTCCAGATAGCAGACAGGGATGTCGTCAGCAGCAGTGAAAGGATCATCCATGCAGTAGGCAGATATACTGTTCATGGTTAGTACAGGCAGCAGAGATATGGTCAGTACAGCCAAAGTATTGGTCCAGGCAACAGGCACATGGTCAATAAAGTCCTGACTCAGTGCAGGCAAATATATTGTCAGCACAGACAAAGTATTGTCCAGGCAGCAGGCAGGACCATCAAGCTTAGGGCCTCAGTCAGGAAAGAATGGGGACCGGGGTAGAGGCTTCTCCCACCCAAATCGCTTTGAAGCCTCTGGACTCCAGACCCTATTCTGGAAATTACAAAACAAAAATAAAACCAAAAACTGTTTTTCTCAGCTCAGAACACTCTTCTGAAGCCCCTCACATATGTGAGACCTCTGTGTAGCAGGGTAAAAGATCAGTCCAAGGGGCAGGCAAAAACATGGTCAACAGGTCGAGGTCAGTGCAGGTAAAAGGCAGAAATAGACGGTAGGCAGAGGCATAGTCGATAGTCCAGAGTCAGTTCATGTTAAAGGCAGAAGCATGGTGGATAAACAATGCAGATGGCAAGCAGAGGCATAGTCCATAAACAGGCCAGAGTCAGTTCACATGGAAGGCAATGATATGGTTAGTTGAGGCACCAGGGAAATTGAAAATGGGAAATGGCAGTCTATTAGAAATATGGGCTAATAGTTTACAAGAGTGTGATAGCATCTGAAGCATTCTCCGATGCAAAGGGCAGGTTGGGAGGGGCATTGGGGACAATGGAAACTGGTAGCTTTCCCAACTCCTCTTTTGCTGCACACCTGACATTTGTTTTGTCTTCTTCCGGTTGCTGATGGTGGAATATTGTCAGGAAAATGGTGCTCATGCAGTCCACTGACACAATCGGAGTGAATTCTTTCTGGGGGGTATCCCTGTTGATATATCAGGGCAGTGACAATGTCTTCAGTAAATTTTAGGAAGGTGTTGGATGTTTCCGTCAATTTTTGATAGGTGATGAATGCATTATACATGGGCAAATGAATAAAGTAAATTGTGACTTTTTTTATATCAAAAGAAGGACTTTCATGTTGATAGATAGGGCTGCAACATTTGATCATTTAAATCCACCCCCATTCATTTATTGTACTTGTGGATAAAGCAAGGCTTTCGAAAAGGACCGCGTCTTCTGCGAAGTTCCACCAAGGTATCATCATGGATGGTGGACATGATGTATACATCTTTCCTATCCCTCCACTTCACAGCCAACACTTCCTTGTTCCTCAGGCTTTCCGATTCCCCCTTTTGTAGCCTGGTGGTGACTAGATGCTGTGGGAAGCCCTTCCTGGTTTTTCTTGCTGTACCGCAGGCCAAAGTTTTCTTCAGGTATAGGTGGTGGAAAAGGCTCAAACTAATATAATAATTGTCCATATAAACATGAAACCCCTTTTGCAAGAGTGGGAATGCCAACTCCCAGACAATTTTCCCATGTACGGTGGACACTCAGGGGGCTGGAGCTGGGAGTGTTTGCCTTCATACACACAAAAGGCATGCACATATCCAGTGGAGCTTTCACAGAGCTTTGTTGAGCTTCAATGTGTTCCTCGCCTTCTTTCTGGGGCTATACTGCTTGATTCCCAGCCGACCTGTGAAATGGACCAGGGATTCGTCCACAGAGATGTTCTGGTCAGGGATATAAAGTTTGGCAAACTTCTTAGAGAAAAAATCAATTAGGGGGCGAATTTTATTTTATTTATCAAAGTGATTTCAGGGGAGGGGGGCACTGCGAGTTATCACTAAAATGCAGGAAGCGCATTATAATGTCATAGAGGGACCTGGATATGACAGATGAAAAAATTGGCATGTGTTGGATGGGGTTGGTAGACCAATATGCATGCATTTTATTTTTTTTTCTAATCCCCATGTTGAGCGTAAGGCCTAAAAACAATTTAAGCTCATCCACTGTTAGGGCTCTCCATTCTAAAGGGCGGGCATAGCTTGAGCTGGGGTTGTTTTCTATAAATTGACGGACAAAAAGATTGGTTTGGTCCACAATACCCTGAACTAATTCATCAGGCAAAAATAAACTTAAAAAAATGATTTCAGAGAAACCTTTGGTGTTGACCTGCACACCTGGCTGTGATGTGAAAGGGGGATTGTGGCTGACCCTGTTCTACAAGGCAGCCACAATGGGTTTGCCAAGGCATCCAGAAGCTGGGTTTGGGCCCTAATTCTTTGGCGTGATATTCCAGCGCTTGTACTGGGCCTTTCCTCCTGGGGTCTAGCAGTGCTTGTACTGGGCCTCTCCTCCTGGGGTTTAGCACCGTTGGCATTTGCCCGATTGGCCATTGGGGTGTCTGGCACTGATGGTAGCTGCCCGATCTTCAGACCATCTTCTTTTAGGACGGACTACTTCCTTCTCTGATTCAGATGCCTATGTACTGGCTTCGACTGGCTCATATTCTGAACCAGAATCAGAATTGGAATCAGAACTGTAACTGGGCGGTGAGAGCTCCCCGCTGCTATTGTAGCCCTGTAGTTTTCTGGACAGCTAGTTTTCAGATCTTGTAAGGTTGATATTACTGAGCTCTCAATGTATCATCTGGTGAAGTCAGACAGATCTGATCTCTCACTTCTTCATGGGAATGAATACAGAAATAGATTTTTAAATATTGAAATGAAGACTATAAGACTATAAACCAAATTTGGTATTATTGGCACAGCCCATTTTATTGTTGGTATTAATAATACCTTTATTGCATATACATATCTTTAATATTGATACTCCATAACTGTATTTATTATACATAAAATAGTCCAGATATCACAGCTCGAACTAATAAAACTATAATATAACAATAAACTGTCCCCTTCTGATGAAGAGACATAACCAAAACACACAACATTGGGCTGCGACAACCGAGCGGGAGGGAGGGCGTGTCTTCTTAACCACTTCAGCCCCCTGAAGAATTTACCCCCTTCCTGACCAGAGCACTTTTTTGCGTTTCGGCACTGCGTCGATTTAGCTGACAATTGCGCGGTCGTGCGACGTGGCTACCAAACAACATTGACGTACTTTTTTTCCCACAAATAGAGCTTTCTTGTATTTGATCACCCCTGAGCTTTTTTTTTTTGCGCTGAAAACAACTAAAAAAGAGCGATAATTTTGAAAAAAACGCATTATTTTTCACTTTTTGCTATAATAAATATCCCCCCAAAATATATGAAAAACAATTTTTTTCCTCAATTTAGGCCGATACGTAATCTTCTACATATTTTTGGTAAAAAAAATTGCAATAAGCGATTATTGATCGGTTTGCTCAAAAGTTATAGCGTTTACAAAATAGGGGATAGTTTTATGGCATTTTTATTAATAATTTTTTTTTTAAATGGCGGCGATCAGCGATTTTTATTGTGACTGTGACATTATGACGGACACATCGGACATTTTTGACACATTTTTGGGACCATTGTCATTTATACAGCAATCAGTGCTATACAAATGCACTGATTCCTGTGTAAATGACACTGGCAGTGAAGGGGTTAACCACTAGGTGGCAGTGTAGGGGTTAAGTGTGTCCTAGGGGCATGTTTCTAACTGTGAGGGGCATGGCTGTGTGTGACATGTGACTGATCTCTGCTCCGATGACAGGGAGCAGAGATCCAGTGACACTGTCACTAGGCAGAACGGGGAGATGCTGTTTACATTAGCATCTCCCCGTTCTTCCTCCCCGTGAGGCGATCGCGGGTATCCCCGCGGCGATCGAGTCCGCGGGTCCCGCGATCTGACTCAGAGTTTGCTGCAGGCGTGCACACGTGCCGCCGGTGTCGCGCGCGCGCCCGCTGGCCGCCTCTTAAGGGAGAATGTACAGGTACGTGATTTTGCCTGTACAAGCCCTTCTGCCACAGTATATCTGCGTGAGGCGGTCGGCAAGCAGTTAAGCTGTCACTGCCGCTCAGCTGAATAATGATCTTTTTCACTCCTATATATAGGTAATCTAGGTCACCTGACCCAACTGACAAGGGCTCATGCATACAGGTAAGTAACCAATCATTTTAAAGTTAAATTTATTTATTTATTTATTATTTTTTTATTATAACAGCTTTATCCCTACTCTGTTTCATTCCCATATGAGGGGCAACTTAATCGTTCCCCCCTTTTTTATGAGAATGAATACAGAAATGGATTTTTAATATTGAAATGAAGACTATAAGACTATAAGCCAAATTTGGTATTAATTGGCTGCAGTCTATTTTATTGTTGGTAATAATAATAAATTTATTGCATATACATATTTTTAATATTGATACTCCATAACTGTATTTATTATAGATAAAATAGTCCAACCATCACAGCTCGAACTAATAAAACTATAATACTAAACTGTCCCACCCGCCAGGCTCAACTTAACCACTTGCTCAACTTAACCACCCGCCGTCGTTATACGTTGGCTGTTTGAAGTGGAATATCGTTGTTATGGCAGCAGCTAGCTGCCATAACCCCAGTATCCACTTCTGCAGCAGGAGGTCGGCTTTCAGATAAAAGTGGTCTCATTGGCGGATTCGCCACAAGATCACTTTTATCAGTGGTGGGCCCCCCTCCCGCTGCACTCCAGTGCCCTCCACTGCTTACTGGAGCCGCCGGCAGCGGCGGAGGCGATCAGGTCCTGTCCCCTCTGTGGTATTGAGCTGAGTGATGGCCCCCACCCGGCTCCATACCTTTGCAGGGCAGAAGCAATGTCAAAACATCACTTCCGCCCATAGCTTTTAAAGGGAAATTTAAAAAAAAATAATAATTTTCAAACAATATTTTTTTATTACATTTTAGTGTAAAAATGAGATCTGAGGTCTTTTTTGAGGTCATGGTTATGCAGTAATATTTGTCTGTCAGCTTACCTCTCTTCCATGTGTTCACCTTTAGAGGCCAGCCACCCTCACCTGACTGCTTATATAATCTTCCCTCAGCATAGCTCCACCTCAGCCTCAGCTTGCTGAATGGTTGATCAGCAAGCCAACCTTGCTGATCAACCATTGTGTGTTTAGCTTTCGTGTGCAACTTGCTGTGTCTCCTACGTCTGATTCCAGTTACCGATCTTGGCCTGTTCTCGACTATCCCTGTCTGCTTGTGACCCTGACCTTTGGCGTGTTCTATGTTTATCCTTGTTTGCTAGTCTCCCCAACCTTTGGCTTATCCCTTTACTATCCTTGTTGTTCCAGCCTGCTGCTTCCTTCCTCTTTCTCCTGTATGTTTACCGTGAGCATGAGCTGTGAGACCCTGGGGGCCGCGACCTGGAGCCAGACTGCAGCACAGTTCATCCTCACCACTAGAGGCTCTGGTGAACACCTGCTGGCTCTTAGACTCAGCGTCCTGGGGAAACTATGCTCTAGCTCCCAGTGGGATCTGTGTTGGTGCTCCAGTGGACCTTCTTCCTGAACCTCCCAGAGTTCAATCCGCAGCAGTCAGTCCTAGGGTCCACTACCTTAGCGGTGCACTCCTGACTCCTACAGAGTGCATCTGTCACTTGAACTCTGGTGACCTGTCAGTTTGATCAGCCATGGACCCGGCTGATGTGCCGCTACCCGCAGATGATCCATTGCAGGGCATAGTTTGCAGACTTGAGACCCAGGAATCTAATCAGACCCAGGTGATGCGATTCCTCCAGGATTTGGCCTCCCTCTTTGAACAGGTTCAGGCCTCCTTAGGACTCCCGGTTCAACAACCTCAACCTCTATCTCCTGCGCACCTATTCCAGTCACAGCCACATCTACAAATTCTTTGCATTTACCTGCTCCGTCCTCCTTACTCTGGGGACCCCAAGGCCTGCAAGGGGTTCCTTAGCCAGTGCACAATTCATCTTGAGCTTCAGCCCCAAAACTTCCTGTCCGATCCGGCAAAAGTAGCCTATTTTGTATCCCACCTGCCCGGCGAGGCGTTAGACTGTGCTGCCCCTCTGTGAGAACTGAATGATCCAGTGGTATCTAGCCAGTCTGACTTCCTACTTTTTCAGAATATCTTCGAGGAATCGGGTCGTGTCTCTTCAGTGGCCAGAGCCCCTTTTATATCTCCGTCCACTTCTGTGGGACAGTACGCTCTTCATTTTCGTATTTTGACTGCAGAACTGAGCTGGAATAATGAGGCCTTAGTTGCAACCTTTTTACATGGGCTCTCTGATAGAGTGAAAAATGAATTAGCGGGAAGAGTTATTCCTGCTGATCTGGATGGTGTCATCACCTTGTGTAACCAGATCAATATTCGCTTTCAAGAGAGGACTCTGGAAAAAGACGCCAACACTCCCTGTTTTTTAGGCAGCATGAGCTCCCTGTCCCCTCTCTTTGTCCCGAGGAGCACCTCCTGCCTGCTGAGGAACCTATGCAGCTGGGCCAGACCAAGTTATTTCTCGAAGAACGTGCTAGGCGCAGAACTCTGAGCCTGTGCCTCTATTGTGGGGTCAAAGGTCATTTTCGTGACACTTGCTCTCTTCGTCTAGAAAAACGCTCGGGGCTAATACATCTAGAAAGTGGAGTATTGGACCCTGAAATATCACCTTCACCTTCTCGTCTTCTCCTTTCTGTGTTTCTTCATGTCGGCGCTTCCTCTCATTTGGTATATCTGGATTCTGGAGCTGCTGGTAATTTAATGGACTGTCGAACTGCATCTTCCATGAGGCTTACCCTTTTGTCCCTCACAATGCCATTGGTGGTCTTGGCGATTGATGGCACTGTTCTCCCAGGGGGCCCTATCCGCTTCCAGACTCTCCTTGTAAGATGCTGATAGGGACACTCTACCAGGAGTGGATATCCTTCCTTGTCTTACCTAAGGCTTCATCTCTTATCATTTTAGGTAACCTGACAGTCATGCTTTTTTTCTATTACAAGGGATGTTTACATTCCTTGTAATAGGAATAAAAGTGACACATTTTTTTTAAAGAATGGTGTAAAAATAAAGAATAAAAATTAAAATAAGAAATATATATTTTTTTTTTTAACACGCCCCGTCCCACCAAGCTTGCGTGCAAAAGCGAACGCATACGTGAGTAGTGCCCGCATATGTAAACAGTGTTCAAAGCACACATGTGAGGTATCACCGTGATCATTAGAGCGGGAGCAATAATTCTAGCTCTAGACCTCCTCTGTAACTCAAAACATGCAACCTGTAGAATTTTTTAAACATCTCCTATGGAGATTTTTAAGGGTAAAAGTTTGTCACCATTCCATGAGCGGGCGCAATTTTGAAGCGTGACATGTTGGGTATCAATTTACTCGGCGTAACATCATCTTTCACAATATAAAAAAAATTGGGCTAACTTTACTGGTGTCTTATTTTTTAATTCAAAAAAGTATATTTTTTCCCCCAAAAAAAGTGCGCTTGTAAGACCGCTGTGCAAATACGGTGTGACAGAAAGTATTGTAACGACTGCCTATTTATTCTCTAGGGTGGTAGAAAAAAAATATATAATGTTTGGGGGTTTTAAGTAATTTTCTAGCAAAAAAAACTGTTTTAAACCAGTAAACACCAAATTTCAAAACGAGGCTATGTCCTTAAGTAGGTAAAGAGCCTGGCACCCCACCAGGGCCACGGCCAATTCTATAGTAGATTGTAAGTCAAGATTAGATAAATCTAAAGCGACGTCAGGTAAGTGAATGTTATCTGAACAGTAAAATCCCGGTAGACTGTCCTTGAGATCAACATGTCTGAATGACTTAAGGTAAAAAAGTGTGTCACCGGCGCAAAAAATAGTGCTTAATAAATTATAGTAATATTTAAAATTTAAATTTAAATTAGATCTGCTGCAGTTAATAGTCCCCTACCACTGTTTAGGGGGAAAACAGTACTGCATAAAATGTAACTGCGCTGATCCTAAAGTGCTTATACAATTTTACCTCTTAAATGGTGTCTACAAAATGTGCACAAATAGATGCAATCATCAAAACTATATGACTATATAGTGCAAAGTATCAATATATTAATATATAGTGCAATTTATCAAGTGCAAAAGATCAAACACCAAGGCATAAGTTTTTGACAATAATCCCCAAAGTCCTTTTCACAATTTTATCATTTAAATCCCATGTGCATAATGTGCGCCAGTTCACATCCATGCTTTTAAGAGCCTTTTCACCACTTCGTTAATCACCACCACCTTCTGAAATGGGCACTCACCAGAACCTAGAAAAAACTTTGCATTTTTATTTTTATTTTATTTTCATTTTTATTATTTTCATTTTTATTATTATATTTATTTTCGTTTCATTATTTTTTATTGAAATTATCGTGTAAACAACAGTACAACAGTACATCCGTATACAGTTACAGGTATTCTTTGGTCACTTTTATGAATGCATCAAACAAAAGAATCAGCATATCACGGTGTACACTATATAATAAATGTAACTTGAATCGAGCATATTATTACAAACTTTTTCTTTTTCTAGTTGTGATACGTTTGGGATCAGAGGCGAGAGCCCCCCCCCCCAGACACCCCATCTGGGAACAAGCTGTGTCCGGAGAGGTGCCCCCCCCCCCGCCCCCAATAGTGTTCCAATTATCAAAGTAATTATCACTTGGAGCACTCTATTTTAGTCTATATTGTTTTTTATATATAATATTTATTTGTACTAATGCAGTATAACATGAATAGTTGTGAAACTACATTCTATAAAGATAATGAAGTCAGATATACGGCTGATTATTAAAGCTTTTAGCCAACATGTTATTATTAAAGAAAAAGAAAAGAAAGGAAAAGGAAAAGGATGGAGGGAAGGGAAGAAAAGGTGAAAATTAAAAGAAAAATAAAAATTCCAAAGAAATATAAATTAAAGGGATATAGAATTAAACATAAGAATGTAATGACAACATCTTACCACCAATTGACTTTTTAGTCATTATGTCAATATCAGAAATTCAATAAGAGGATTCTGGAACCTTTGTGCACCATGGAGCCCAATCACTCAATAATTTTGCTTTTGCGGTAATGGAGTAAGCAAAAAATTTTTCATATTGGAAGTGAGTGTTAACTCTGTGTATAACTTCACTAATGTTAGGGATATTATTTGATTTCCATTTTGAAGTGATCGATAATCGTGCTGCTATTAATATGTGAGTAGTTAAATGTCTATAATTCCTTGGTATTTTATCTATTCCTAAGTTGAGGATAGCTAGTGCAGGATTGGGGGTAAAAACTATTCCAGTGATTTTTGATAGCAAGGAAAAAGTTGAGTTCCAGAAGCTTCTTATAGATTTACAATCCCACAATATATGAAATATTGTTCCAGTGTTATCGCAATCTCGCCAACAGTGTGTATCAGAGTTGTGGAATATTTGTGATATTCTCATTGGAGTTAGGTAGCTTCTATATAACAACTTGAGAGAGATATCCCAATGGTTAGTGCAATGGGAGTATATATGATTAGCTTGAATAGCTTTGTTCCACTCAGTTAATGCAAAACTACTCTTTAGGTCTCTTTCCCAGTTTAGCATACTGGTAGTTTTGGTTTGATTGTGTGTAGTTTGCAGATATTTGTAAAACCATGTGAGGCCCTTAGGTTTGGCAGAAGAGGTGGAGATATATGTCCACACTATAGGGTTGTAGCTGAGAAAGGAGTGTGGGTATTTAGTATGGTAGTGATATAATTGGATATTTGCGTATGATGGTGTTGACAAAAGGTGATCTTTAAATTGAGTGTATGACATATTTCTTGGAGCATCTATTTTGGTTAATTTTAAAGAGGGGATGAGGTATTCGTACATGCCTAGTGAGATTTCTATTTTCTGTAGGGTTTTACTGGCATGATCTTTTTTATTGATTATTTTCCATGCGTTAACTGTTGCGTTTATAGAGGGAAAGTTGGGATGAAACACTGGTCTGCTTGTAAGAGTGGCTAATAAAAGTGAGGGTAAGTCTCTGTGGTTTACTATTGCGTTTTCTATTTGCACCCATAATTTATCTGATGTCCGGGTGAACCAGGACTTGGCCTGGTCCAGAAGTGCTGCTACATAATAGTTACGTATATTAGGGAAACCCATTCCACCTTTCTGTTTTTGTTTTTGTAATGTAGAGTAAGATAGTCTAGCTATTTTACCAGCCCAAATATATTTTCTTAGCATTTTATCTACTTTGATAAAGAAATGATCCGGCAAAATGATAGGGATAGTGCGGAAATAGTACAATATTTTGGGTAAAACAGACATTTTAAACGCAGCAATTCTCCCTATCCACGAGAGTTCATGTGAGGCAATATGTCCAAGGTCATTATTTATTGTATTTAATAGTGAGGGGTAGTTATGATCGTAAATAGTGGCTGAGGGATAAGCTAGATTTATACCTAGATATTTTAGATATTTGTGGGTCCACTCGAAAGGAAAGTCGGATTTTAACTTTTTAAGACTAGATTTATTAATGTGAATGGGGAGAATTGAGGATTTGTTAACGTTGAGTTTATAGTATGATATTTTCCCGAAGTCAGTAAGAATTTGTTGAGCTCTATCAAGGGATGTGAGTGGTGAGGTTAATGTCAGTACCACGTCGTCAGCAAATAGTCCTATCCTGTGATCTACGTCCGACACCGCTATGCCTTTGATAAGAATGTCTTTTCTTATTGTCTCCGCCAGGGGCTCCATCACCAATGAAAAGATCAATGGCGATAGAGGGCATCCCTGGCGGGTTCCATTTGTTATGTGAAATTTGTCCGACATGGCGTTGGAGGTGTAAACCTGTGCCGTTGGGACTGTATAAAGTGCTGATATAGAAGAGAGGATAGGACCACTGAGACCAAATTTCGCAAGTGTCGCTAATAGGTACCCCCAGTGGACCCGATCAAACGCCTTTTCGGCGTCTAGCGTCAGGAACACTGTAGGCACCTTTCGCGTTTCTGCTATTTTGAGAAGGTTGAACATTCTACGAGTTCCGTCGGGGGCTTGTCTTCCTTTTACAAAGCCTACTTGATCCGGTTTAATTAGTGAAGGGGTTACTTCCGCTAGACGGTTGGCTAAAATTTTCGAATAAATTTTCAAATCAGTGTTGAGCAGGGATATGGGTCTAAAATTTTGTGGGGCATCTGGTTTTTTCCCTGGTTTGGGGAGGGTTATTATAATTGCCTGAAGCATTTCTTCTGGGAATGAACTATCGGAAGATGCTTTTTGAAAAAGATTGGTCATATATGGCACTAAAATATTGGAAAGAGCATTATAATATTCAGCTGAAAAACCATCAGCACCAGGTGATTTGTTGTGGGGTAGAGATTGGATGGCAAGAGTAATTTCTTTATTTGTTATTGCAGAATTTAGGTACGTTAATTGGTCATTATTTAGGGAAGGGAGGTCAATTGAATTTAGGAAAGTATTGATTCCTTTTTCTGTGGGTTGTGTCGTTGAGGGGTCTTCTTTCAAGTTGTACAATTGTTTATAGTATTTACAGAATGCGTTAGCAATATCCTTTGGGTGATACACAGCTTGTGAAGTGATAGGGTCTTTAATGTAAGATAGTTTAGATTTTTGTTGTTTTTTACGGATGTAGGCCGCCAAAAATTTACCAGCTTTGTTACCTTGGGTATAATGTGTTGCTTTAAATTTTTGTAAGTATAGTTGATGTTCTAGAATCATATGGTTTCTAACCTCTTGCCTAGTTTGATTTAATTCTGTGTTTGTCTTGGAAGAAGGGTTTGTTTTGTGCTGTTTTTCAAGGGATGTAAGTTTAGCCATTAAAGAGGTAAATGCTTTTAATTTCCTTTTTTTTTCCCGTGCTGCTATTTGTAAGAGTAGACCTCTGCTAAATGCTTTGTGGGCACACCACAATGTGAAAATGTTTGTATCTGGAGTGTCATTGAATTGAAAGAATTCTTTGATCCGATCACGCAGACCGTCCCTATGTATGGGGTTATTTAGAATTGATATGTTGTTTCACCATAAACGTATGGGAGACTCTGCATTTTGCTCTTTAATTGAGAGTGAGACGGGTGCGTGATCAGACCAAGTGATTGGATGTATTTTAGCTGAGATTGCGTTATTAAGACAAGCTAGGTCAGTTACAAACAGGTCAATTCTTGAGTAGGACTTGTGAGGAGCTGAATAGTAGGTAAAATCTTTCTCTCCTGAATTGACGCAGCGCCATACGTCATATAAGTCAGAAGAGTGTAAAAAAGAACGTAGTTCAGTACGTAAGGATTTCCGTGGGGATGAGCAATCTAGCTGTTTATCAGGAACGCAATTGAAATCCCCACAGTATAAGACTAGACCTTTTTTGATGTTCCCAACCTTTTTTTTGAGAGCATTCAAAAAAGGTAGCTGTCTACAATTCGGAGCATAAACATTAATGATTGTGTACATAGTATTATTCAATTCACAAACTAGTATAATGTATCTACCCAATTGATCGCATACTATTTCCTGTAAATTAAATGCTACATTTTGGTTAATAGCGATTAACACTCCTCTCTTTTTCTTTGGGCCTGAGGCCGTGAAGATATGTGGAAATTGTCTATCTTTACAAATAGGGTGCTTTTGCTGGACGAAATGAGTTTCCTGGATGCATAAAATGTCGCTCTTTAGGGATTTTGCTTGTTGCCACATAGCTCTTCTTTTAAAGGGACTATTAAGACCATGTGCGTTTATAGTCACAAAATTAAGAACCATTGGGCTGTGAGAAAATTTGCTTAGGAGTGATAATATTCAGAATTTGAGTGGCGGGGCTGGATAAGAAGGTACTTGCATTTAAGGTTACCGTAACCTTGAGTGGAGGGTGTCCGGTCCAGTGGAAAAAACATACTGAAGATTTGGATTCCAGATTGTTGTCATCAGGTTTGCCGTGGGTGGTTGTCGGTGGTATAGTAAGAAAGAAAAGAAAGAAAACGTCAACATGCAAACAAAAAACAAAACTTAAAAAATTGAGGATGACATCCTCACAGTGCGAATAAAATCGCATGGTAACACTTGGGGGTATAAACTCCTAACAGCCAGCTGCGGCCCTTGGATTAGGAAGGTAAACATCAGATGTGTAGTTGATTTCCGATCCATGAGATAACAGTCAAGTGTCGGTGACAGATTTCCACTCTGGGGAGATACTTCTAGGGGTTTTGGTAGTAAGAGTGTCCTCTTCATCATCTAAAGGGAGTCCCCATTTCTTGGTAAGTTGAAGGCCCTCTTCTAGAGACCTGATTGTGTAGGTGCGGCCATCTTTGGTGACAAGGAGTTTCGTGGGGAAACCCCAAGAGTATGGAAGTTTACTGTTACGTAGTAATTTAGTTAGTGGTAATAACTTTTTTCTTGCCAACATCGTGTGCTGGGAGAGATCTGCATATATAGCAATGCCCGCGTAAGGATTGGGTAAAGGGGAATTTTGTCTCGCAAAGCGCATTAATTCATCCTTAATATGGTAGAAGTGTATGCGAGCTATGACATCACGGGGTATTTTTTCTGGTAAGTATTGCGGCTTGGGTAATCTGTGGGCGCGATCTACCGTAACTTCCCCTGGTGGCGTGTCTGGGAGCAGGTCTCGGATTAGTTGTTGGACATAGTTCCGAAGTTCAGAGGGGGGTACAGATTCCGCTACTCCTCGCAGCTTTATATTATTTCTTCGGGACCTATCCTCTAAATCCGCCATTTTGTTTTTCAAGGCTTCTATTTCGTCGTCTTTTTCGTTATGGGCGTCGACTAATTCATTATGTGCTGTAGAGAATTCTGCCATCTTATCCTCCACATGGCTGACTCTTTCACCAATATCATTGATATCAGATTTTAAGTGAGATATACACTCCATGAGGTCCCTGTGCATGGATCCCCTCAATGAGACTAACATTTCTTTCATAGTAGTGTCATTTAATGGCAGACCGGATGTTGGGAACTCTTGGATTTGTTCAATGAACTCAGTAGTACTGTCATGAGATGTAAAGTCCTCCTCATGTTTATCCCCTGCATAAGTGTGGGCAGTGGAGCGTTTAGGGGCAGCTTTTTGTGGGCTTTGAGAGGGGGTCTGGCAGGTGGAAGAACGGCTGCTGTGTCCTGGAGAGAAGGATGGCTGTCTGCAATCCTCCTTCCCTTTCCCACTAGTATCAGACTGTCTGGCGCGCTGCTGCCTGTGAGCGGCGGCGCCATCTTGGCTTTCTGGCGTGCAGGCCGCGGAGTAAAAGTCCGTCAGTTTGCGGGGTCCCCCAGGGGGTTTCCTCTTACCCATCGCTGGATCGATGTGCAGGGGTTCACAGGCTCCTCCGGAGTGAGTTTACCGGCTGATATAGTCGCTTTGTGCGGGTCGCTGCGGCAGGCTGTCACGGAGCTCTCTCCTTATGCGGCCATCTCCTCCGGCTGCTGGCCACGCCCCCCCTATATTTATTTTCATATTTATTTTTATTTCACAAATTCTCATTATTTAACACTTTCAATACTTTTAATATTTTTATTTTGTACCAACACATTGATATATATTTATCTTAACCAATTAATGTTTTATAAAGATTATGATTAACAAGAATATTTTTTGGTGCAGCTGAATTAATATAATTGTAGTATTGGTACATAGAGATTAGTTAGGAGAGGGATTTTAAAAGTGGATTGATTTATAAAGTGCAACATATATAAGAATTTAAAGTTCCAAAATATGTCTAAATTATGCAAAGGTGAAACATAAACGGGTATTGATGGGAGCGAGAAGGCACGGTCCCATTTGTAAACAACACATTTTAAAAGTGCCAGCAACTGAAATGGCGGAAGATATACTTCCGGCATGGGAACAACAATAGTAAAACGGTGACGAACTTCTGGTTTCGTTAGCGTTCTGATTAGCTGATCAATTGCCATTAAGGGCATAAATACCAAAACAAAGATGGCGTACCCAGCTTCCTGATGATGTATGTATGTATACATACATGCATCATGTATCTATACAGGCTTCTGGGTAATCGCCAACATCACTTCCTGTCACTTCCTGTCCTAACCTGCACCAGATTGAGGCTTGGAACGCACACCGATCCTGGGAGACAAAGCAGCGGAGCTAATCCAAAAAATATACTGCTGAAAAGACAATGCCTGTCTAAAGGCACCTGAATTGTGAGTGCACATTTTATACATTTTGTATGTTTACCTTATTGGTTTAAAATACATTTTATAAAAACATGTTGCGCAAGGATGGATGTTTACTTCCCATGAGATACCAAGACTAATATGGAGATATGAGGAGTAACTAGTAGCAACCTAGTTGGAGAAACGCCAGATAAACCCGGGGAGTGGAGTGGTTATCCCAATATGAACCAAAGGCAAAGTTTTTTTCTAGGTTCTGGTGAGTGCCCATTTCAGAAGGTGGTAGTTATTCACGAAGTGGTGAAAAGGGTCTTAAAAGCACGGATGTGAACTGGCACACATTATGCACATGGGATTTAAATTATAAAATTGTGAAAAGGACTTTGGGGATTATTGTCAAAAACGTATGCCTTGGTGTTTGATATCTTGCACTTGATAAATTGCACTACGTATTGATATATTGATACTTTGCACTATATAGTCATATAGTTTTGATGATTGCATCTATTTGTGCAGATTTTGTAGACACCGTTTTAGTGGTAAATGTTGTATAAGCACTTTAGGATCAGCGCAGTTATGCCCCGTACACACAATAGGATTTTCCCCCGGAAAATGTTTGAAGGGAGTTTATTGTCGGAAATTCCAACCGTGTGTAGGCTCCATCGGACATTTTCCATTGGAATTTCCGACACACAAAATTTTAGATCTGGATCTCAAATTTTCCGACAACAAAATCCGTTCTTTTAAATTCCGATCGTGTGTACACAATTCCGGCGCACAAAGTTCCACGCATGCTCAGAATCAAGCAGAAGAGCCGCACTGGCTATTGCATTCTTCTTGGCTCGTCATACGTGTTGTACATTACCGGGTTCTTGACATTCGGAATTTCCGACAAGCTTTGTGTGACCGTGTGTATGCAAAACAAGTTGAAGCCAACAACCGTTGGGAAAAAACCTTGGATTTTGTTGTCAGAAAATCCTATCATGTGTACAGGGCATTCCATTTTATGGGATAATGTCTGAATGACTGACCATTAACCAAGAGCAAAAATTTAGCAACAGCCCTATTCACCCTTTTACAAATTTTCGCTAAAAATTTTATGTCCGGAGACAGTAACCATGCTAACCTAGGAATTATTTAGAAAAAACAAGAACTGTATTAGGTAGAACTAAATGTAATTGAAATAAATTAACTTTTATTTGACTAAGCAAATCTAATGTCTTATAATGACCTAAATCATTACCCCCAAGATGGAAAAAAATAACATCAGGTTGGGGCCATGAAGAATATAACCTATTAAGGGCAGGGCGCAAGTCAAACCATGACATTCCGTGCCTGCCGTATCAACAAACAAAAAACTCATTACACTGAAGCCCCAGATTAGTACCATAAATACGAACAGAAGCACGATGTTGTGCCCAAAAAATTTAGGAATGTCCAAGTATCCAGATAGTATGCTTGGTACCTGTAATTCAGAAAGGACAAAGATTAGGACGAATATAAGTCTTAAAACTATTATGCCCCGTACACACGGTCGGACTTTGTTCGGACATTCCGACAACAAAATCTTAGGATTTTTTCCGACGGATGTTGGCTCAAACTTGTTTTGCGTACACACGGTCGCACAAAGTTGTCGGAATTTCCGATCGCCAAGAACGCGGTGATGTCAAGCACGTACGACGAGACTAGAAAAGGCCAGTTCAGAACCAAGCACGGCACCCTTTGGGCTCCTTTTGCTAAATTCATGTTAGTAAAAGTTTGGTGAGAGACGATTTGCGCTTTTTCAGACTCGTGGTTTTCAGATCGTTTTCTGCCGTTCAGTTTGTGCTTGTGGGTTTGTATCTGCTCTTCAGTGCGTGCAAGCAAGTTCCGCGTGACTTAGTCATTGTGTTCTTGTTCGTTCGTTACTGTTTTTCAGGTCGCTCTTCACAGGCCTTGCTGTTCTTCAGTGTGTTCTGTTACTTTGTTCTGAGCAGCCGACTGTTTTCTAGCCATGTTGCGTATGCGTACTCCTCGTAGAGTTCATGCTGTGCAGGGGCTTGGTGTTGGGGTCCTGACCTTAACACAAGTCCAGTCCATGAACAGGGCAGGGAGGAGTTCATGGACCAAGAATTGGTTGCTTCAGCGTGACCAGTTCTCTCATATGCCTTTGCTCCGTGAGATCTGTGAGAATAATCCTGATGATTTCAGGAACTTTCTCAGGATGACGGACCCCGTGTTTCACCGTTTGTTGGCTTCGCTGACCCCTTATATTAGCAGGCAGGATACCTGCATGAGGCAAACCATCACTCTGGAGCAGAGGCTCGTAGCTACCCTGCGGTATTTGACGACAGGGAGAAGTCTGCAGGACTAGAATTTCTCGACAGGCATCTCCCCCCAGGCTCTGGGTATCATCATCCCAGAGACCTGTTCTGCCTTCATCCAGGTCCTGCAGAAGGAGTATATGAAGGTAAGATTTTTATCCTTTAATATCGCATTTTATTGTATTTAATGTTTGCTAATATCTTGTATTTCTTTCCTCATTCCCTAATTACCATGATTGTAATATGCTGTGAATGTCCCCTTTGTCCTCATGCATGCTGGATTTTTATGTAATTAATTTTTCAGGTCCTTCATACAGATTGTCATTCACTAACCTCCCCAGCATGCTCTACGGGCCCTATATTCACCTCATGTAGTCACTAAAAAAAAGTGTATTTTATCAGCTCCATAGTAGTGCTTTACCCCAAACACCCCCTAAAATGTTTTGAAATGTTGTTTTAGCTTTAAATTCAGGCAGAGTGGCAGAGGCTTTTTTTTTGTGGTGTCCCCAAATCATTTTTAGTAACCCTCCCCCAACTGCTAAGTCAGCTGATCCCAATTCTCTACAATCCTCAATCATCTATCTGCTGACTTTGCCAAACCCATACACACTATACCCATCTCTTTTGTGCTCTGATTTATGGATGAATTCCCCAAAGCATGTAGTGCAAGGTCCTGCCTGTAAATCTTCAAATGGTACTGTTTGAATTTTTAAGATCCTATTATTATCTTGAGTCAGGTAATAGCAGAATGTTCAAATGTGCTCAAATGTGTACAGTGTGTATTTCTATCTTTGTATTTGGGCACTTCTTACCTGTCCAGTGGGCTGCCAATAGTGTAACTAAGGAGGGGCTGTTCCAAGTAATACCCTGTATTTAGGCATTCATCTCTCAATGAAGTGAAGAGGGTTACCTGTCCAAGATTTCCACACCCCCCATAATGTTAGAAATGGCCCATGAGAGGGGGGGAGGGGGAATATGATAGGTGTACCTTATACTTTGGTGTTGTTAAATTCCCCTTAATAAATGCTATCTGGAGGTTGCCCAGGAATGTTTGTGCCTAATCTGCTTGCCATGTTTCTGAGCCAAAATATTAATTGTTTTTTTTTTCCTCAACAGTTTCCTTCCACGCCACAGGAATGGCAGACTGTGGCCTCCCACTTTGCCCAGCGGTGGGACTTTCCTAACTGCAGAGGGGCAATTGATGGGAAACATGTCCACATCATCCCACCACTCAACTCGGGGTCGTACTATTTCAACTATAAGGGGTTCAATCGTATTGTGATGTTGGCGGTGGTGTCGGCTAATTACGACTTCTTGTATGTGGACGTGGGGAAGAATGGCCGGATGTCCGATGGTGGAGTCATCGCCCAGACAGAATTCTACAGGCATCTCCAGAATGGCAGCTTGGACTTGCCAGCTCCAGAGGACAATGTGGAAGGACTCCCATTAGTGTCCGTTGCTGATGAAGTGTTTGCGCTGGGGGACCACCGCGGAACAGAGAGTTTTTAATTACCGGCTGGCCAGAGCCCGAAGAGTGGTGTAGAACACATTTGGAATCCTGGCCAGCCGGTTCCGCCTATTTCTGACACCTATCCATATGGCGGAGTATAAACTGAATCATATTATCCTGGCGTGCTGTATTCTCCATAACTTTTTAAGGAAACATTCGGCCAACTATGCTTGCTCAGTTGGGCCTGAGGCCGGAGTGATACCTGAAACAACACTGACGGATGGCGCTTGAAAGCGGCCGTCCTGGCTTTCCCTCCCTGAGTGCCCGTGATGTCCGGTTACGATACCTGGAGTTCTTTGCGGGTAGGGGGGCCATCAATATGCCTTCAAATTTGTGAAGCCTTTTTCCAATAAAAAAGCAAAAAAAAGAAATTCTTTGTGGACATTTACTGCTTGTGTTTGTTTTAGCTGACCCTGACAGCAATGTGGGGAGTCCTGAAAATGGCGTGATTGTGTAACCTTATACAAAGCACTGTTGGCTGTTATTTACTAAAGGCGTATACACTTTTTATACTACAAGTGCTCTTGAAACTACAATGAAAATGCTCTTGTATTGCAAAGAGGATTTGCCCTTAAGAAATAACCCCCATTTTCTCAGAAAACAGCAATTACATCACCCCAAAAGTGTTGTAGCGTTGAGACAATAATCCACACATTCTTGATTAACAAACTTTTTTATACCTGCACAATCACATGTGCATTTACCAAAGGTTTTTCAAACAAACCAACATGTTTGTTGTATAACAATTTTTGGGGTGGCATTATCAAAAATAGAAATGTCCATTTACGATAAAACAGGCCTGTGTAAAACCAACAAGAAAGACAAAAAACTTGAACTTACAAAGTTCACATATGGTAAAACTTGAAGGCAGTATCAGACATGAGTATTTAGGAACTGTGTTTGATATTACGTTCAGATGGGGTCAAATCACCCCTTGAAAAGCCAAATTTGGAAGATGCACAGCAATTTACGAATGTCAACATGTGCTAGCTGCCATCACGGGGGATCAAGGGACGTGTTTTGTGGGAGCAAGCCCTTCCTCTCAGCTACTTTATTATTGAGGAAGGTGTTGCACCCCCAAAACGCGTCCATTGATCTCCCGTGATGGCAGATAGCACATGTTGGCACACTGTGTGCATCCTCCAAATTAGGCTTTTCGAAACATTGCTAAAATTTTTAAAACATTGTACCCACACAAAAAAAGTGAAAAAAATGTTTGATTCGAACGAATAATGGGCCCATGAACATTAAAATTGACATTTGAAACTGTACAATTAAGAAAAGCATATGGAGCAGCACAAACGTAAGAAAGACAAAAAGAATAGGAACACAGCACAACTACTTACTTTTTTGCAGCACTCTCCGTATCTTTCGGTACTGCTCTGGCTCTCTTAATTTGAGGTCCGACCACCGCTTCCTGAGCTGATCTTTCGATCGTCGTACCCCAAAATTCCTGTGCAGACTTTTGAACACTTTCGCCATGATCTTGGCCTTTCTGATTTTGGGGTTGGGGTAAGGCCCATACTTTCCGTCATAGTCGGCCCTCTTCAGGATGTCCACCATCTCCAACATCTCCCCAAAGGACATATTTGTGGCCTTAAATCTTCTCCTTCTGGATCGGGATGTTTCTGTCTCCGGGCTTTCCTCCGCCTCCTCCTCCTTGCTATAATTAGCATGCACCTGCTGTGACTCCGCCATGTGCTCTTCACCCACTGCGCCGAATGAAAAGGGACGGGGAATAGACTAGAAAGAACGTCAGGGGCGGGCGAAGTTACACGCATGCGCAGTGTATATAAAGCGTAACACACGTGCGTATTACGTACGATCTGTGAGCGGAGGAAGGAGCATTGAACGTGCCGATCGTAAGAACGAAGGTAAGAGACAAACTTGTGCCTATACTGCTTCTAGATTGAGGCCTATATTGTAACAAGATTACGAGAGTTTTGTCTGACATTAGGCTTTGTCTTGTGTTGTGTCTTGCAGTGAACATGGATATCTTAGTTAAAGATAATGACTTCATGTCACTATTCATTGATATGTTAAGGGAGCTGCCATGTCTGGGAGATCAACCACCCACATTACAAGAACCAAACAAAGAGGAAGGCAGCACTGGATCAATTGTTGGAAATTGTGAAGCAGTTGATCCCCACGGCAGACATCACATATTTGAAGATCTTAATTGGTGGCCTGAGGAGAACATATGTAAGGGAGCGCCAGAAAGTCCAGGATTCGCAGAGATCCGGAGCAGCAGATGACATCTATGTCCCCAGGATGTGGTACTACGACAGGCTGCATTTTCTGGCAGGCCAGACTAAACCCAGGCCATCCCTCTCCAGTCTTCCTTCCACGCTTCCTTCCCCCCAGGCTGAGGCTTCTGACGCCCAACCTGGGCCTTTTGGGCAGCAACATGTGGAGGAGCCCAGATTGAGCCAGGTATAGCATTCCTCTAAATTTCTGCTTGTCCAATCAATGATGTTACCTAGATGTTAGTTGGGAGTACTAATTTAGGATTGTGATTGATGAAGCAAAAACTAAAAACATGTCCCTTTTTCATACACAGGGAAGTCGCAGCCAGGAGGTGGCCGGGCCGAGCCGGCAGCCTGAAATGCCGGTCACTCCACTCCCCCTGGAAAGAGAAAGTGGCAGGAGGAGGAATGCCCCAGAGGAGGCTGCCAGAGGACTCTTTTGGAGGGCTACAGAGGTCCTGGGAGCACCACACACCGTGGAGGAGGACATTGCTGCCACCATTGCCTTTAAAATGCAGAGGATGGAGGAGGGACAACAATTCATGTGTGAGTCGCTCATATTGGAGGCTCTTAATAAAGGTATGAGGGGCCAAATTACATCTCAGACACAACTTTGCGAAATCACAGATGGTCCTCCTCGTCCTCCTCCTCCTCCTTCTCCTCCAGGTCCTCCGAGTCCTCCTCCTCCTCCAGGTCCTACTCCTCCTCCTGCCACATCTCCAACAGCACAGCCACAGCCCGGAAGGAAGCGTGGAAGGAAGACCAGAAAGTGAGGACCCTGGATCTAGTCTGGTAGGCCAAAAGATGCAGCCTCTTGTGGTACCACAGCCTGGGGACACAGATGTCATCTGCTGCTTTCCGGATCTCTGCGAATTCTGGACCAGACTGCCCTCCCTTACATATGGACTCCTCAGGCCACCAATTTTGATGTTCAAGAATTGATGTCTGCCCTGGGGGTCCCAGGCTTCGCTAATTTCTCCTGTTGATCCAGTGTTGCCTCCCTCTTTGTTTGATTCTGAGCCCTTAATAAAGGATTTTTTGTTTGAATTATACTTGCCTATGTGTGTTTTACTTCAAAAAGGACAGTTGGTTTGTGAGGATTCAGGTACATTTCAAAAATACAATGTGAAATTAACAAGGGACACCAACAACAAATAATCTCCTTGAGATTAAATAATACAAGATATCAATGGTGTTGTGGTAACTTGACACACAAAACACACACAAAAATAGTCTGGAGTAAAACTAAAAACAACGTTAAACAAAGATCAGCCTTGGAAAAAATACAAACATAAAATCTAAACCAAAAATGGCTTAAAATAAAAAACAAAAAAACAAAAAAAAAAACATTCTGCCAGATGTGACAAATAACAAGATATTCAGGGAATCCCAATAAAAAAAACAAAAAAATAAGTTTGTGAGAAGTGTGTGTGAATATGAGCAGCAAAAATACTTAATTCTTCTCACATTATAAAGAAGAAGAGAGTGCGCTGTATTAAACCATTTTTAACATTACAGCGTGACGAAAGTGCTGTATCCATTGCGAACGCTAAGTTTACCAGAACAAGCTGTTCCGTGTCGGAATTTCTTCTGAGCATGCGTGGCACTTTGTGCGTCGGAAAAGGCCATACACGATCGGAATTGACGCGATCGGATTTTGTTGTCGGAAAATTTTATCTCCTGCTCTCAAACTTTGTGTGTTGGAAAATCCGATGGAAAATGTCAGATGGAGCCCCCACACGGCCGGAATTTCCGACAACATGCTCCGATCGGACATTTTCCATCGGAAAATCCGACCGTGTGTACGGGGCATTAGACTTCCAACCACTCAATCCCTTAATTGCAGGGGCAGATAAAAAAAGCCTAGACGCTTCAATAGCTGCCCCAATTATAAACGAATGTGAGGTAATATGCAAGTGGCCAAGTTGTAAATTGACCAAACATTTCTTCAGAACTGCAGAAAACTGATACTGAGTAAGCGGAAGGCCATTATCATGAATAAATAAATGAGAAAAAGAATCAGGATGAATTGCCAAATACTTATGCATCAACTGGAATGCACAAATTGAACTGTCATAAATTTTAGAAAAAAAAAGTAAAAAAGACCATTAGAAGCAGATGAAGATTTTGATATTAATTCTGAAATCCGGAATGCTCCAAAGAAACATACACTAAAGGAAACCTTAAAGAGGGAAGCTTCAAAGGCTGAAGAACATACAGTATCAGTCACAGCAATCAAGTCCCACAGGATATTAATAGTGACTGGAACTCTCGAGTCAATAGAAGTACATCTGCGATATTTCTTCAGAGCCTGTTGGGCTGAAAAAAGAACTCGAGCAGGATGGCAAGTTCCACCAATTCACAAAAAAGTAAATGCCAGCAAGGACCTTGACAACATGTGAATAATAATATGCAGAAGACATGAAGAAATCAAGAAAAAAATCAGGTGTTTGTCATAAGCAGTATGTCCATGTCTTTATGGACCTTGCTTTGTGCAGTCATGTTGGAACAGGAAGGGGCTATCCTCAAACTGTTCCCACAAAGTTGGGAGCATGAAATGGTCCAAAAAATATTGGTATGCTGATGCCTTAAGAGTTCCCTTCACTGGAACTAAGGGACCAAGCCCAACCCCTGAAAAACAACCCCACATCATAATCCCCCCTCCACCAAATGATTTGGACCAGTGCACAAAGCAAGGTCCATAAAGACATGGATGAGTGAAATTGGGGTGGAGGAACTTGACTGGCCTGCACAGAGTCCTGACCTCAACAGAACATCTTGGGGATGAATTAGAGCGGAGACTGTAAGCCAGGCCCTCTCATCCAACATTAGTGCCTGACTTAACAAATGCCTTGTGGACAGCCTTTTCAGAAGAGTTGAAGCTGTTATAGCTGCAAAGGGTGGGCCAAATGGTTTTTGAACCCTACGGACTAAGACTGGGATACCATTACAGTTCGTGTGCGTTTAAAGGCAGGCGTCCCAATACTTAGGCCAATATATTGTATATTGCTTGTGACACTGAGCATGGTTATGGACTTAGGGCTGGTTCACACCACAGAGATGCAGACTACATGTGTTAAGCTGGCTAAGTGGTAGCAATTCTGTCTAGCAGCACTGGGGTTGCTGGTTCAATTCCCCAACATGCTTATTCTTGTGTTGAAGTTTATATGTTCTCCCTGTGTGGGTTTCTCACCACAATCCAAAGACATGCTGGTATTTTATTTGTCTCCTGTCGAAATAGTCTCTAATGTAAGAAAGTTCGTTTTGGACTTTAGATTGGAAGCTCATTGCAGCCAGGGACTGATGTTAATGTTTGTTAACACTAATCATGCTCAGGGACTTGGACATTTAAAATTGTAGGGGTTACACTGCACAGGTACATATGCTTAGAAAACTGTTGCTTTGTTTATGTGCAGGCAAATGGACTTCAATCTTTGGCCTGTAGTTAGAGATTTGATGCACATAGCCAAGGGCTAATATAGTTGCAAATAGTATTATGTGTTCCTGCTCATCAGGTGCAATCACTTTAGACATACGTGAAGAGACAGATTGAAATATACTGGTGGGAGTGTACTTCTATTGGGTGTGTGTCAGTGTGCTAACAATAAAACCTACCTTATATAAAGGGCTGCAGTAGGGGGGTTAGTTTGGCCTGAGAAGGCCGGGTTTTTTGCTGTGATTTGTGGGAGAGAAGGAATGGTATTGCGCCTATTGACAAATGCCCAACTAAGGCTGTTTGTTTGCTGAAATTCTTGTGCATTGTTTCAATCAAAAGTGGGTTTATGTAGTCATACTGTCAATGTTGTGTGTATGTGTGTATTGTTCCTGCCTGACCATGCAAACATGGTGCTGTGCTGACCTTCTACTCTTTGATCTAATTGCTTAATCATGTACACAGAAATGCAGGTTCCAGGTCACCAATGTATGTATGTGTGTGGATTTGTGGGGTGGTGGTGGGTGTTATATTTTGAACATGTGCCTTTTTTAATAATATGTTGGAATGCTTTGTAAGAATGTTAAGTGTGTTTCTATATGCTTGCAGATAAAATGTGATGTGTTGCCAGTTATACACAGTATCCACTCTAAGGTTCAGACATTTTTTAGATTGTAAGCTACTATGAGCAGAGCCCTTAAAACCCAATTGCTAACTGTTTTGCTAAATGTAGCACCATGTATCCTGTAGACATTTTTTTTTTAAGCTAGTAAACGATTGTACATAATTTTGTTTCTGCTGGCAAAATAAAAGTACAGTATTGAGCTTGTTTGTTGTGTTTGTTTTTTCTTTTCTTTATTATTTTTAAATAGTTTTGGGGGTGGTGGTTTTGGGGAAGTGCAATATCTTTTATATCTTATAATTTCTATATGTATTTGTGCACACCTGCAAGTAAATGATAAAGGTGGAATCTTTATATATATCAGCTGTGGAGAATTGCAGGTAATGAATTCAGCTGGTGGATAGGCAGTGTTTTATGTGTCAGCCCTGGTTCACATTGGTGTGATTTGACATGTCAAATTGGTGGCAATTGCACTGTTCTAATTGATGTGGCACCGCAATTTCCAAAAGTAGTTTCTGTACTACTTTTTGGCGACTTCGGGGTGCAGTTTTTATTGATATCAGTGCAGGAAACTGCACAGATGTCTCTGAAATTCCCCCCGCAGTCGGGACTGACATGCGGGAATGAAATTGTGTGAGTTCAACTGAACTTGCACGATTTCTGCCCGCCGTCAGTGTGAACCAGGGCTCAAACTGGGCCTTTGTCTTTGTAATTCACCTGCTGCTATCCGTGGAACATCATTTCTTATCGAACTCCCTTAAGTTTACCTTCAAATATCATATGTAGAAATACAGATTTGCATATCTGCAAATAAACAAAAATAAAAAATTCTAATTGTGGTTGCGATCAAATATATTCGCAGCTGCGATCAAAAGAGTGTGGTTTCACCTTCTGACCTGTAAATGAGTCATTGTAATCACCCGGAAGTTCCTGTGCTGGTCAGGATCTCCCTTTAGGTAGACATGGCGAGGTCCCTCTTTAGCAAAGAGGAGGTGCTGCTGATTTGACGGGTAAGTGTTCATTGATTTGTTTGGCATCACCACACATTTGCTTCTGGCCCATATGCACACATCACTTCCTGCATTTGTTCTACTGATGTAAATCAGTAAGGACTATGCAAATATAAATGAGAGCTCCTTTCTATTAAGTATATATAACTTGTTTCACAGTTGGGCGACTTTTTCAACAAATTTGGACCACCGAGTTGCATGACAAGTTGTACCCCATGATTCTCATGATTCTCAATGATAACCATTCATATCTGTTGCAACAACTTCAAAGTAGTCCCTGTACTACTTTGGTGTGACTTTCATGTGACTTGAGGTACATTGAGCACAATATTACACAGGCATTCCCAGAAGTTGGGGCCAAGTTGCAGCAGCAAAGTAGCAGCAAAATAGTGTGACTTTCAGGTCGCAGCAGTGTGAATGAGATTCATGGATATTACCTTTGAATTAGGCCTTATTCTCACTTGTGCATCCTGCAAGTGGGCCAAATTTGTCCCTACACTACTTTGGTTTGACTTTGATGCGACTTGAGGTCCATATACAGCAAGATTACACAGGCATTGGTCGCACAAGTCCCAATGAGGCCTAATTCAAAGGTTCCTTTCACACATGGCCAACATTTCATACAACTTGTGGTCCATAAGGACCCTTTCACACTGCGACCTGAAAGTCCCGCGATTTTGCAGTGCTTTTTGTCGGAAATTTGATGTGATTTGAAGCAATGCCAGTGTAATATTGAGGTCTATGGATGCAGGAGTCGCAGGAAATGTCGCACAAGTGTGAGAGTCGCACAGGACCCTTTTTTTGGTCCGCAGCAGAATCAGATCGCATGGTGGTGTCTGAATTTGCAGTTCGCTCTGCGATATGCAAACTGATTTGGTGGTGTCATTAGCTTTCTACTGACACTCCCAGCAGTTCGCATATGGCAGTGTGAACTGTCTGCGAGTTGTATACGGGAACCCGCACTGGATTTGCAGGGTTCCCGCATTGCTCCAGTGTGACCTGGCCCTGACCCTAGGTTCACACCTATGCATTTTTTAGTGCGTTTTGCAGTTTTCAGAAACACTCTACAGTCCATTTAACATGGTTTCCTATGGTACTAGTTTACATCTATGCGTTTTGCGGCCAGTGCATTTTTGGAAATGGTCAGGAACTTTTTTCAGGTGATTTACGGGTAATAGATTTAAATGGAACCACACCAGAAATGCAACTGTTGCTTTTGTGATGTGATTTTTGATGTGTTTTGCGGTTATTATTTTAACACTGTATATAGCTGGTTGCTAATAGACATGTGCACAGCCAAAAAATTCGTTCATTTTCGTTTTCGTTTCATTAGTTTATTATTTTTTTCATTTTTCGGGTCATTCGTTATGATCGTGATTCGTAAATTAGTTCATTCATAAATTCGTAAATGCGTTCATTCGTACATTCGTACATTCGTAAATTCGAACATTCATTCATTCGTACATTCGTTCATTCGTACATGCGTACATTTTTACATTTGTACATTTGTAAATTCGTACATTCGTAAATTCGTAAAATCGTACATTTGTAAATTAGAAAATTCGAAAATTTGTAAATTCGAAGTTTGAAAATCCAAAAACCCGAAAATTCAAAAATCTGAAATAGTAACTAACTATTAAATTATAGGTATTGTAATTTCCTTTCAAATTTGACTGTCAGTGAACGTAACAAATACGAATTTATCCGAAGTTACGAATTATCCAAAACGAATGCTGCATCTAAACAAATGGAACGGAACAAATTAATAATAAATAATAACAATAAAACATTGTTATTATTATTATTTATTATTATTAATTCATTACGTTCCATTCCGTTTTTTCGGATCATTCATAACTTTGGATAAATTTGTATGTGTTACGTTCACTAACAGCAAAATTTGAAAGGAAATTACAATACCTATAATTTAAAAGTTACTAGTAACTACTAATAGTTAAGTTATTATTAGTTAACTATTATTACAGATTTCCGAAATTTCGAATTTACAAATTTACGAATTCACTAATTTACTAATGTACGAATGTACAAATGTACATTCAGAAATTGTGAATGTACGAATGCCCGAATTTACGAATGTCCAATTTTATCGAATTTACAAATATTCGGAAAAAATTTGTTAAACGGGTTTTCGTTAATTCGGATATTCCCGAATTAACGAATTTGTTGTTTGTCGTTAAAAAAACGAATTCGGAACGAAACGAATTGCACATGCCTAGTTTCTAACCGGGGGGCTGGAAAGCCAGCTGCTGCGTCCTTAACAGCCAATTAATCTTCAGCTGTCAGCGGCTTCCCCACTGAAAGTAAAATAAAATGCCAGCCAAAAAAAAAAAATCACAAAAAAACTGCATCGGGTCCCCCCAGGTCTATACCAGGCTCTTCAGGTCTAGTATGGATTCGGAGGGGACCCCCTCAAGCCAAAATTTAACAAAAATGGTGTGGGGTTCCCCCCAGTTTATTACAAGGCCCCTTTGGGTCTGGTATGAATATTAAGGGGAACCCCGCATCAAAATATAAAAATAATTGCATGGGGGTCCCCCAAAATCCTTACCAGGCCCTTTAGGTCTGGTATGGATATTAAGGGGAACCCTGCTCCAAAATTTGAAAAAAAAATGGGCGTGGGGGTCCCCCCCAAAATCCATACCAGACCCTTATCTGAGCACCCAACCTGGCAGGCAGCAGGAAAAGAGGGGGAGATGAGAGAGTGCCCCCCCTCCTCCTGAACCATACCAAGCCACATGCCCTCAACATGGGGAGGGTACTTTGGGGTCCCCCCAAAACACCTTGTCCCCATGTTGATGGGGACAAGGGCCTCATCCTCACAATCCTTTCCTGGTGGTTGTGGGGGTCTGCGGGCAGAGGGCTTATCGGAATCTGGAAGCCCCCTTTAATAAGGAGGCCCCCAGATCCCGCCCCCTATGTGAATGGGAATCGGGTACATTGTACACCTACCAATTCATTGTATGAATGAATGAATGAATGAATGAATTATTTGTAAAGCGCTGCAAATGCTAACTGAATCGACTCAAGGCGCTAAATGCGTTTTGTGTTGTCAGCTTCTTAGAAGAGGAAGGTCTTAAGTTTTTTCCTGAAGGCCAGATGGTTTTCTTCCATGTGGATGTGCATCGGAAGAGCGTTCCATAACCGAGGTCCTTGGACTGCGAATCTTCGTTCTCCCTTTGCTTTGTAGCGGTATTTGGGAATGAGGAGGAGATTTTGGTTAGATGATCGAAGATTGCGAATGGGTGTGTAGTGTTTTATTTTCTCTCAAAGGTATTGAGGAGCGTTTCCTTGTATGCATTTGTGGGTAAGGCAGAGGGTCTTGAATGTGATCCGATTCTTTCTTCTTAGCCAATGTAGGCTCCTCAGGGATGGGGAAATGGACCCCCAGGGTTTTTTTCCAGTTAGCAGTCTTGCTGCAGCTTTTTGGATGATCTGTAGGCGCGCAAGCTGATATTGGGGTAATCCTATGTAGAGCGAGTTTGCATAGTCGAGTCGGGAATTGATGATTGTTCCAACTACTGCTGCTTTGTCCTCTTCTGGAATGAAGGGGATGAGTCTACATAGCAGGCAGAGGAGATGGTGAGATCCGCTAACTACTGATCCTATTTGTGCATCCATTGTCATTTCTGAGTCAAAGATAACTCCGAGGCTCTTGGCTTTGGTGCTTGGAGAGATGGTCTGTCCAAAGATGGTGGGAGGTGTACACAGAGTCTTGGTTTTGGAATTTTGGTTAGCGTGTAGGAAAAGAAGTTCTGTTTTTGAACCGTTAAGTTTGAGGGAGCTAATGGTCATCCAGTCATCTATCAAAGTGAGGCATTTCTCTAATTGCTGATGGTGGTCTTTTTGTCCGGTGATGTGAAAGTAGATTTGGGTGTCATCAGCGTATGAGTGGAAGCAGAGGTCCGATTTTTTGATGATTTTGAAGAGTGGGCGGATGTAGATGTTGAATAGCACTGGTGACAAGGGTGAACCCTGAGGGACTCCACAGGAGATTGTGCGGGTTTCAGAGGTGAATGCTCCTAGTTTCACTGTCTGAGAGCGATTCTCTAAGAAGGATGCAAACCATTTTAGACCAGAATCTGTGGTTCCTGCTACTTCTGTGAGGTGGACAAGTAGAGTATTGTGGTCCACTGTATCAAATGCTGCACTGAGGTCTAATAGTACCAGTAGACATGATTCTCTGTCATCTGCTGCTTCAAGGGTATCGTCCCATATTTTGAGAAGTGCTGTTTCTGTGCCATGGCCTGGGCAGAAGCCTGATTGCAGAGAGTACAGGAGTTGGTGTGTGTCCAGGTGACATTGTAGCTGTTGTACTACTGCTTTCTCCATAATCTTGGAGATGGTTTTGAGGCTTGTTATCGGTCTGCGGTAGTTCGGGTCCTTAGGGTCGAGATTGGGTTTCTTTAGCAGGGGTTTGACGATGCCTTGCACAATCCCTTCTTTGAATGACTGATTTATGAGGTGTGTTATGGTAGGGGCCAAGATGTCGGAACATTCTTTCAGGAGTTTTGTGGGAATTGTCATTTGGTGATGTGCTTTCTCGAAGGCTTCTCATAATGTTTTTAGTCATGTCAGTGGTGATTGGGGTCAAAGAGAAATCCAGTGGTTGTGTGATGTTGTACCCCTACCCACACAGAAAGCCCGTCCCTTTTCTCCAGAAAATAAAGGGGCAAGCTCTTCATGTGACGCCAATGGATGGTCACGCCCCATGGCTGTGTAAGAGACTCCAGACAGCGGGGGACAACACAACGGAGGAAGACGGTGGAGAAGAACACGGCAGCGAGGAAGAATACAGCAGCAGGAGAAGCAGGCGGTGCTGGGAGAGATGGCGACAGAAGACGACAACAGAAGATGGCGGCAAGAGAGACAGCACCAGGAGAAGATGACGGTGGGAGACACGGCTCGGGGGAAGAAGACCACGCAGAGCTATTTTACAATAAAGTAATTGTCAAAAACTGAAATACAACAAGTAAAGAGGCGCCTCTGGGTGCAGACGTTTTTATAGATATAAAATGCTTAATTAAGATATATAGAGATAAACTCACATTGTGGTGATAAAAACAAGCATGATAGTAAGAGTCATGGATGGCGCTCCCAGTCCTGTGCCTGTGAAAAGTCTCTGTAGTGGATGTAGTGACAGCTCTTCCTGGTTGTAGTGAGCCGGCTTCAGACAACGGAGGAGCCTCAGAACGGGGCTTGACACACACGAGACAGCTGGCTGCAGGGGGGTGGCGTCATCAATAGTGGACGCGTTTCCTGGGCAAGCGTGCTTGGGTGGTAGGCAAGCCGCGCCCTTTTCTCAACAGACTGATCTACTAGACATGCTGAAGGATTAAATAAGGATGGGGAGAAGGAGCGGGGCGGAGAAAGGGGAGGGGATGGGGCGGGAAAAACTAAAGGAATATACAGAGCTCAATGCTATTTAAAGTGATTAGTGAAGTGAATGGAGAAATAATAAATGAAAAATAAAAAACAAAATCGGAGACAGAAAATGTGTATGAATGTGCATGAAGAGATGGAGAAAGAAAAAGAAAAAGAAAAAGAAAAAGAACAAAAGGGAACAGAGAGGAAAGAGGGGGGGGGGGAAGGAGGGGGGAGGGGAGAGGCTGGAGTGGCGAAGACGACCTGAAGCTGAAGGCAGAATGTGAAAGGGGGAAGGGTGGGAGGGAGGAGGGGAGACAGGGGGGGAGAGGGACAACTGACTAATCTCTAAAAGCAAAAAATAAAAATAATATCCGGACATAAAAAATGCATCTTATTAATACAACTCATCAATAGAGCATATGTGTATGGTGAAACACTAAACAATCAAGATAAATATATACATATACACACATACCATATGCGTGGATAGCACTGGGAGATAAAGCAAGAAATTATATGAGTCAAAAAATAAAAATATATATAGAAACATGACATTACTACTGACTTTGCACTGCATAGTAGTAAAATAGAAGAAAGGAGGGGGGAGGGGAGAGGCTGGAGTGGTGAAGACGACCTGAAGCTGAAGACAGAATGTGAAAGGGGGAAGGGCGGGAGGGAGGGGGGGAGAAAGGGAGGGGGGAGAGGGACAACTGACTAATCTCTAAAAGCAAAAAATAAAAATAATATCCGGACATAAAAAATGCATCTTATTAATACAACTCATTAATAGAGCATATGTGTATGGTGAAACACTAAACAATCAAGATATATATATATATATATATATATATATATATATATATATATATATATATATATATATATATATATATATATATATATATATATATATATATATAAGCACTCAAGCACTTTCTAGCAAAAGACCCGCTCATCAATCCTCGCCAGGCATCATTTATCTTGGAAGCGACTTCATATTGTCTCACACACAACTATTTCCAATTCGATGAAGAATTCTATGTCCAAATACAGGGAACAGCGATGGGGGCCAATTTTGCGCCCTCATATGCTAACTTTGCCATGGGCTATTGGGAGAATCTACACATTCTCCAGAATAACCCATATGCCCGTCACATTGTATTCGTCGGTCGTTATATCGATGATATCGTCATCATTTGGGATGACGAGGTCGATGTGATTAAAGACTTTGTAAAATATGTCAATGATAACCAATATGGCTTATCTTTTACTTTTGTCGCCAGCCCTGACACGTTGCCCTTTCTCGATCTGGAGTTAGGGGCCGACATAGCCACTTCCACCATCATCTCCAAAAACTATGTCAAACCGACTGCGGGCAATTCATCTTTGCACTATAAAAGTTGCCATCTTCCGCAATGGATTAATAACATCCCAAAGGGGCAGTTCTGCCGACTAAGACAGAACTGCACCAGAGAAAGTGACTACGTCCACCAGAGTACTTTGCTCAAAAACAAATTTATAGACAAAGGCTATCCTGTAGATCTCACTGATCGAGCCTTCAAGCATTATCTAAAAGGTAAACCTCCGAAACAATCTGGGGACCCTGACCAACATACGGTACGGTTTACCACCACCTTCCATTGTCAATTTAAGAAAATGGAAAGAATTCTAGCGGATCATTGGGACATACTACTACAAGATCCACTATTAAAACCCTACATTTCTGAAAAACCCAAGGTCACATATCGCAGAGCTCCCAACATCAAAACAAAAATAGCCCCTAGTAAAATTTGATCCAAACACTGCCCCCCCAGCCAGCCCCTACTCATTCCACTGGTTGGGATGTTCCAGTGTAAAAAAACGCTGTGTAAAACCTGCAGATTTGTTCACCGTGGCCAGAAGTCCTTCACCACCAAGGGTGTTACTCATGTGCTGAAGGATTTCTACAACTGCTCTTCAGATTTTGTGATCTACGGACTATCCTGTCCTTGTGGCCTACTTTATGTAGGCCGTACGATACGAGCACTCAGGACCAGGTTCGGTGAACACCGAAGATCCATTGAGGGTGGAATTGATCCCCTAAAGGTGGCACATAGTGTGCTCAAACACTTTGCCCAAGTCCACCAAAAATCCACCGTAGGGTTACAGGTGTGGGTCATAGAACAAATCCCTAGATCTCTATCAGCCGCAGAACGTTTCAAAAAACTATGCGCCCGTGAAACGTTCTGGATTTACCAGTTAGACGTTCTTTCACCTGGGAGTATGAACGAAGGAATAGAAATCTCTACCATACTGTGATTCTGGTACCTTCCTCCTTCCGCTCATAACGCAGAGAGTTCACAACAATATAGGCTTAGAATTTAAATAGCTAATTATTCTTCATTATCCCATAGACTTGTGGTCCCTCCCAGTATCGCAGACACTGGTTTCCCTTTTTATAGTCCTATTGACATTTTTATATAACTTTGAACAATGTGTGACATGTTCTATATGTATATATATATATTTTTATATGTGCATTTAATCCATATGTGTGTACATAAATATACACGTATATGTACGTATATATATTTTCTCATATATATATATATTTTTTTATTTACATATTGAACAATTTTTTTCTAATTTTTTCTAATAATTTCTTTCCATTTTTTCTAATTTTTTCCAATTTTACTACTATGCAGTGCATAGTCAGTAGTAATGTCATGTTTCTATATATATTTTTATTTTTTATTTTTTGACTCATATAATTTCTTGCTTTATCTCCCAGTGCTATCCACGCATATGGTATGTGTGTATATATATATATATATATATTTATATTTATTGTTTAGTGTTTCACCATACACATATGCTCTATTAATGAGTTGTATTAATAAGATGCATTTTTTATGTCCGGATATTATTTTTATTTTTTGCTTTTAGAGATTAGTCAGTTGTCCCTCTCCCCCCTCCCTTTCTCCTCCCCTCCCTGCCGCCCTTCCCCCTTTCACATTCTGTCTTCAGCTTCAGGTCGTCTTCACCACTCCAGCCTCTCCCCTCCCCCCTCCTTTCTTCTAATTTACTACTATGCAGTGCATAGTCAGTAGTAATGTCATGTTTCTATATATATTTTTATTTTTTGACTCCTATAATTTCTTGTTTTATCTCCCAGTGCTATCCACGCATATGGTATGTTTGTATATGTATATATTTATCTTGATTGTTTAGTGCTTCACCATACACATATGCTCCATTGATGAGTTGTATTAATAAGATGCATTTTTTATGTCCGGATATTATTTTTATTTTTTGCTTTTAGAGATTAGTCAGTTGTCCCTCTCCCCCCTCCCTTTCTCCCCTCCTCCCTCCCGCCCTTCCCCCTTTCACATTCTGCCTTCAGCTTCAGGTCGTCTTCACCACTCCAACCTCTCCCCTCCCCCCTCCTTCCCCCCCCCTCTCTTTCCTCTTTGTTCCCTTTTGTTCTTTTTCTTTTTCTTTCTCCATCTCTTCATGCACATTCATACATATTTTCTGTCTCCGATTTTTATTTTTTATTTTTCATTTATTATTTCTCCATTCACGTCACTAATCACTTTAAATAGCATTGAGCTCTGTATATTCCTTTCGTTTTTCCCACCCCATCCCCTCCCCTTTCTCCGCCCCGCTCCTTCTCCCCATCCTTATTTAATCCTTCAGCATGTCTAGTAGATCAGTCTGTTGAGAAAGGGGCGTGGCTTGCCTACCACCCAAGCGCGCTTGCCCAGGAAACGCGTCCACTATTGATGACGCCACCTACCTGCAGCCAGCTGTCCCGTGTGTGTCAAACCTCGTTCTGAGGCCACTCCTCCGTTGTCTGAAGCCGGCTCACTACAACCAGGAAGAGCTGTCACTACATCCACCACAGAGACTTTTCACAGGCACAGGACTGGGAGCGCCATCCATGACTCTTACTATCATGCTTGTTTTTATCACCACAATGTGAGTTTATCTCTATATATCTTATTAAAGCATTTTATATCTATAAAAACGTCTGCACCCAGAGGCGCCTCTTTACTTGTTGTATTTCAGCCTCAGGACCATGGTTTCGTTCCTACTATGATGGCAGCCCTGCTTGCTTTTTCTGGGCATTTTTTCCCCTCATCCTGATTACAACAATATATGGACTATTGGCTTGTGCTTATTGAATGGATTGTCATTGTTTACATTTTTTGTTTTTGACTGTCCTTTGATTGCTTTTATTGTACAGATTTGAATATGTGGGAGCTCTAGGTGATTGCGCCTAGACTTGCTTTTTTATGTGATTGTCAAAAACTGGCTGTTGTTTTTTGTCACGTTTCACTGCTTTCTTTTGGTAAATGGGTAGGGATACAATGTACCCGATACCCATTCACATAGGGAGGGCTGGGATCTGGGGGCCCCCTTTTTAAAGGGGGTTTCCAGATTCCGATAAGCCCCCTGCCCGCAGACCCCCACAACCACCGGGCAAGGATTGTGGGGATGAGGCCCTTGCCCCCATCAACATGGGGACAAGATGTTTTGGGGACCCCAAAGCATCCTCCCCATGTTGAGGACATGTGACCTGGTACGGTTCAGGAGGAGGGGGCTGCTCTCTTGTCCCCCCTCTTTTCCTGAACCCTACCAGTTTGCATGCTCGGATAAGGGTCTGGTATGGATTTTGGGGGGACCCCCATGCCAATTTTTATTCAAATTTTGGCGCACGGTTCCCCTTAATATCCATACCAGAACTGAAAAGCCTGGTGTGGATTTTGGGGGGACCCCCGCACAATTTTTTTTTGATGCGGGGTTCGTCTTAATATTCATACCAGACCCAAAGAGCCTGGTAATGGATGAGGGGGGGACTCACGCCGTTTTTTAAAATGATTTTTATCTATATTGCCAGGATCCGATAATACATTACAGCCGCGAGCAGATTTACATGACATTTTTTACCTTTAGAAATGTCATTTTGCTGTGGTACTGTTCTAAACATGGGAAAGATGCGCTACTTTACAGGCATACTAAGGACACCCCCAGGCACAATATTTAAAGTAATATTTCATTTTTATTGTTTCCCTTTAAGCATTATTAAAATCACTGCTCCTGAAAAAACTGCAGTTTTGAAAACTTTTTTTTGCCCTCATACACTTTTTATGGCAATAACTTGCATATAAGCCTTTAAAATGAGCACTTTTTCATGTTCGTGTCCTATAGACTTTAACGATGTTAGCACAAATTATTGGCCTGTTCGCAAGTTCTGGTGCGAACCGAAACGGGGGTGTTCGGCTCATATTAATGCCTCAAATGCAAAATATTATTGTATACAATGAAAAGAATAAACATTAGTAAAAGTATTTTATATGTATGGTTGTGCTCAGCTCCATAGCATAGTGGTATGCTCTGCTACCTTCAAAGATTCAAGCAATGGGTTTGAATTCCACCAATGGTATCACCTCCTGAAAACGTACATTGTACTCAGCAGCATAATTAGCAAATGCACATCAGTTTTGTTTATTCCATCATTTTAACTCTTCAAATGCATGCAATGGTATGTAATTATTCAATAATATTATGGTGTGGAATTCAAAAAATCCAGCTATTCAAAAATCAAGGAAAAAAATGGCGTAATGTCCCCTCACCCAATGCATACCAGGCCCTTCTGATCTGGTATGGACTTTGAAAATCCATGCTAAAATGTAAAACAAAAATGGCGTATCGGTCCCCCCAAAATCCATACCGGCCCTTATCCGAGCACGCAACCTGGCAGGCCACAGGAAATGAGAGGGGAATGGCAGAGCGCCCCCCTCAGCTGAACCGTACAGGGCCACATGCCCTCAACATGGGGAGGGTGCTTTGGGGTCCACCCCAAAGAACCTTGTCCCCATGTTGATGGGGACAAGGGCCTCATCCCCAAAACCCTTGCCTGATGGTTATGGGGGTCTGCGAGCTGGGGCTTATCGGAATCTGGAAGCCCCTTTAACAAGGGGGCCCCCAGATCCCACCCCCCCATGTGAATGGGTATCGGGTACATTGTACCCCTACACATTCACCAAAAAAAGCAGTGAAATGTGACAAAAGACAATAGCCTTTTTTGACAATTCCTTTAAAAATATCTTCTTCTTTCCCACTCCTTCCTCCGGTCTTCCTTTTGGTTTTCTCCTACTTCTTCCAGCTTCTTCTTCCCCTGCTTTGTCCTCCATCTTCCCCGCTTCGTCCTCCATCTTCCCCCGCTTCGTCCTCTGGTCTTTCTCCTCCGCCGTTCCTGCCAACAACCTGCTGAACATGAAAACAATGAACGTCCTCCGGTGCTGCGGCCAGCCAATCTGTCTGCTTCCATAACGCACATATCATATATAACTATGGGACATGGCTGCCGGATGAAGTCACCAGGAGACCCCATCCCCTTGTGATATCACTGACCCATCATGTTCCATGCGGTAAAGTCACAAGGGGCGGTGTCTCGGAGTGACGTCATCCACCCCATCGCAGCATGGAGGAGGTTCATTTTTTGAATGTTCAGTGGGAGCGGCGGAGGAGAAATACCGGGGGAAGAAGAAGCCAGAGTAAGATGGAGAAGACCAGAGGAAGAAGCGAAGGAAGATGGAGGAAGAAGTGGGGGGGGAGAAGAAGCTAAAGGAAGATGGAGAAGACCAGAGGAAGATGCGGGAAAAGAAGATATTTTTAATAAAGGAATTGTCAAAAACTGGCTATTGTCTTTTGTCACATTTCACAGCTTTTTTTGGTGAATGTGTAGGGGTGCAATGTACCCGATACCCATTCACACAGGGAGGATGGGATCTGGGGGTCCCCTTGTTAAAGAGGGCTTCCAGATTCTGATAAGCCCTCCACCCACAGGCCCCCACAACCACTGGGAAAGGGTTGTGGGGATAAGGGCCCTCGTCCCCATCAACATAACAGGGAAATTCAAAGCAGAATCAGAGGCACAGGCACACATACTGTATATTGGACACAGCATTAACCAAACCTTTTTTGCAGGAGCTTTTGCAGTTTTATTAAGCAGGGTAGAAACATGTTTTGCACCCTTACCCTTTCTCTACAGATCCTAGGTGGTGATGGGGATTTGAACCTGCGGCTCCTCTTCAGCCTAGCAGACCTAAGACTGCCTGACTGTTCCATGCTTGTGTCAGCAGGACACACACTATCCAAGCTGACATCCACTTCAGGAGGGGGAGCTGATGACATTGAAAGGCGGGCTGAGGAAATGGCAAGAGGCAGAGGAAACTGCTGGGAGCCTGAAGCCTGTGGAGAAGAAAATATGTGCTGGGGGACCAGAGGCAGACCTGTAGCAGGAAACAACACAATAGTAGGAGACACCAACAGTGGATCTTCCTGCCCAGCCAAAGGAAATAGAGGAGAGAGAGACAGACAGCAATTCACCCACTCATCCCCGCCGAGGGCCGCCGACCGAACCATCAGCTGACGCAGGTAAAAATCCATGACAAGGAGCGCAGAGAGTGTGTCTCCTTAAGCTGTCACCGCCGCCCTGCTGAATAACGATCTTTTTCACTCCTTTATATATATATATATATATATAGGTAATCCAGGTCACCTGACGCAACTGAAAAGGGCTTGTGCATACAGGTAAGTAACCAATCATTTTAAAGTTAACTTTTTTTTTTATTATAACAGCTTTATCCCTACTCTGTCTTACTCCCATATGAGGGGCAACTTAATCGTTCCCCCTCTTTTATTCTTAAGTAACTCGCTAAAGCCCTTGAGCGTGCAAGTTATTGTAGATGAGGTATACCAGGATAAAATTATGTTGAGCATTTAGCTGTGGTTTAGTCTTTAACCACTTTAGCCCCGAAAGAATTGGCTGCTCAATGACCAGGCCATTTTTTGCAATACAGCACTGTGTTGCTTTAACTGATAATTGCACAGTCGTACGACACTGTACGCAAACAAAATTGACATCCTTTTTTTCCCACAAATAGAGCTTTCTTTTGGTGGTATTTGATCATTTCTGCGGTTTTAATTTTTTGCGCTATAAACAAAAAAGAGCGACAATTTTGAAAAAACACAATATTTTTTACTTTTTGCTGTAATAAATAGCCCTATTTTTTTTAAAAAAAGCTATTTTTTTCCTCAGTTTAGGCCGATATGTGTTCTTCTACATATTTTTGGTAATAAAAATTGCAAAAAGCGTATATTGATGATTGTCCATAAAAGTTATAGCATCTACAAAATAGGGGATAGACTTATGGCATTTTTATTATTATTACTTTTTTTATTAGTAATGGTGGTGATCATTATGGCGGGCACATCGGACACTTTTAACACATTTTTGGGACGATTGACAATTATACAGCGATTAGTGCTATAAAAATGCACCAATTACTGTATAATTGTCACTGGCAGGGAGAGGGTTAACACTAGGGGGCGATCAAGAGGTTAACTGTGTTCCCTATGTGTGTGTTCTAACTGTGGGGGATGGGACTGACTATAGGAGATCGTGGTTCCCAGCTTGTAGGAACTCGCAATCTCTCTCTCCTCTCCTCACAGAACTAGGATGTGTGTGTTTACACACACACACATCCCTGTTCTTCCTCTCGTGCCCGCGATTGCTCGTGGCCAGCAGTCATCGTGACCAGCGGCCACAAGCTTCGGCACCCCTGCTGTGCGCCGTGGGCCTACTATCCTGTTTAAAGGGCCGGATTTATAGCTACGACGGGATCGTGCCGACAGCGGCTGGTCGGCAAATGGTTAAAGTGGAACTTTACCATTACAATTTGAAAAAAATGTATGTTCTTTAGAAATAAAAGCATACATTTCACATTAATAATTATGCTACCAAATTTAAGGCCCATACACACGATATGAAAATCGGATGGAAAACTTTGTACGACGAGCTGTCTGCCGATTTCCGGAACATTAGTACAGTGCTTTCGACAGGCAATTTTGCTTTTCTGTCAGGCAAAAGTTGGATGTTCCGACTATAAAATTTTTGGTGGATGTGAACTCAACATTCGATTTTCATTTTATTGGTACGGTTTTCGTATGAAAAAAACCATAAGAGCAAGACTATGCATGCTCAGAAACAAAAGAATACATACAAAACTATTCAACACATTACGTCACTTCTGACGTATTCTGTTGTACGAAAATTTTCGTACTGTGAGTAACTTCTTCACTTTCGACATGAGACTAGCATGCCACAAAAAACGGACGTTCGGTCATCTGAAAATATACAGTAAGTGTGTGTATGAGGCTTTAGTGTGTGCTGTAAATTGCCTCCTGTCTTGCCGGAGACCACCATTTTACATTCTGAAGTCTTCGTTATTGAAAACTCTCCCTCTCTCCTTATTCTCAAAAAATTTATTTCACTTTCTGCAAATAAAGTTTGTGTATCTCAAGCCTTGATTGTATGTCTTTGTTCAGCTAGACAGGAGGGCAGTGCTCACTCTCATAATGCTGCCCTGCCAAGGGAGAAAGGAGAGAATATCAGGGAGATGACATGAAACGCTATCCTTGTAATTTTAACTCTTTTTTGTCTCCCTGGTAGCAGAGTTTGTCCTCTCATCTCTCCTGCTTTTATCTTCTTCCTCCTTAGTCTGTCCTTCCTCAGCACAGTCTGTGTTATTCCTGATGCTTCCTCCCCCTTAGCAGCAATAAATCTTGAGGCTGTCAGCAGATTGGCCTCTTTTGACTCAATGATTATCAGCACAGTGTCGAGAATAGAGAACAACTGAGGTTGTGCAGAGCAGGGTGAGATGGTGCTTTATTGGATTTTAAACAGTATAGGCACTTTTTTTTTTTTTTTTTGTTCATTAAGTTTTTATTGTGTTTGAAGAAATACAAAGGTAGGAAGTACATGACATGTTGGTTTCATATTAGCAGTTATTAGTTGAGATCACATTGCGGGTAAGGCACATAGTAAAAAGATAATGATAATTGTTTCTTTGGCAGAACCTGCCATTGGCAGAAGGTAATTATAAGAATAATTTGAACATCAAACTCGAAGTATACATTACGTGAACCATACCAGAATGTTGAGTGTCAGCAATTACACTACATGTACTTAACAAGAGGAAAGTAAAGGAACAATTAACTAACAAAATATAACAACATGTATGCCTATAGTCACAATCAGGTATCGCACTTGAATAAATCAGTCAAGTTATGGTTTAGGGAGCCTTGATCACTATGAGTACCATTTCTGCCAGGTATGCCAATGCTCAACTACCTTTTGATGGTTACCTGTACTATATGCAAAAAGTATTTCATATGTACTATATATGTGTATGTTTATTGTTAACAAGGTTTCTGACAGTCCTGGGGCCAGTGCCGGACCAAGTTAAATTGTGCTGCTGTTAAGATATGGGAAGTTACTATCCTCAGATCAGGCAGAATAGTATCAATGTCTAGTGACAGCAATGCCATACCAGGAGAAGGTAATACCATTGTGCTCATGAGTTTACATACCTTGGCAGAATTTATGATTTCTTGGCCATTTTTCAGAGAATATGAATGATGACACAAAAACATTTCTTTCACTCATGGTTAGTGTTTGGCTGAAGCAATTTATTATCAATCAACTGCTTTTACTCTTTTTAAATCATAATGGCAACAGAAACTACCCAAATGACCCTGATCAAAAGTTTACATACATTGTTGATTTTGGCCAGATAACATGCACACAAGTTGACACAAAGGGGTTTGAATGGCTATTAAAGGTAACCATCCTCACCTGTGAGCTGTTTGCTTGTAATTAGTATGTGTGTATAAAAGGTCATGGAGTTTCTGGACTCCGGACAGACCCTTGCGTCTTTCATCCTGTGCTGCACTTGACATTTCTGGATTATGAGTCATGGGGAAAGCAAAAGATTTGTCAAAGGATCTGAGGGAAAAGGTAGTTGAACTGTATAAAACAGGAAAAGGATATAAAAAGATATCCAAGGAATTTAGAATACCAATCATCAGTGTTCAAACTCTAATCAAAAAGTGGAAAATGAGGGGTTCTGTTGAAACCAAACCAAAGGTAGACCAACTAAAATTTCAGCCACAACTGCCGGGAAAATTGTTTGTAATACAAGGAAAAACCCACAAATAACTTCAGGTAATATACAGCAATCTCTGAAAACATGTAGTGTGGCTGTTTCAAGATGCACAATAAGGAGGCACTTGCATGGTAGAGTCACCAGAAGAAAGCCATTACTACGCAAATACCACAAAGTATCCCACTTATAATATGCCAAACAGAACAGAGACAAGCCTCAAACCTTCTGGCACAAAGTCATTTGGAGTGATGAGACCAAAATTGAGCTTTTTGGCCACAACCATGAATGCTTCATTTGGAGAGGAGTCAACAAGGCCTATGATGAAAGGTACACCATTCCTACTGTGAAACACTGAGGTGGATCGCTGATGTTTTGGGGACGTGTGAGCTACAAAGGCACAGGAAATTTGGTCAAAATTGATGGCAAGATGAATGCAGTATATTATCAAAAAATACTGGAAGAACATGCATTCATCAGCCAGGAAACTGCGCATGGGACGTATTTGGACATTCCAACAAGACAATGATCCAAAACACAAGGCCAATCGACCTGTCATTGGCTACAGAAGAATAAAGTGAAGGTTCTGGAGTGGCCATCTCAGTCTCCTGACTTCAATATCATTGAGCCACTCTGGGGAGATCTCAAACGTGCAGATCATGTAAGACAGCCCAAGAATTTACAGGAACTGGAGGCTTTTTGCCAAGAGGAATGGGCATCTTCACCATCTGAGAAGATAAAGAGCCTCATCCACAAATACCACAAAAGACTTCAAGCTGTCATTGATGTTAAAGAGAGCAATATACAGTATTAAGAACTGGGGTATGTAAACTTTTGATCAAGGTAATTTGGCTAGTCTCTGTTGCTATTATGATTTGAAAAGAGTAAACACAGTTGATTGATAATAAACGGCTTCAGCCAAACACTAACCTTGAGTGAAAGAAAATTTTTTGTGTTATCATTCATATTGTGTGAAAAATAGCCAAAAAAATCATCAATTCTGCCAGGGTATGTAAACTTATGAGCACAACTGTATATGGGTTCCTAAAACTTGTTCAATAAGGTTGAATATAAGAGACCAATAATTATTAATCTTCGGACAGGACCACATAAGTTGCATCAGTGTCCCAGGTCCCCCACAGTTTATCCAGCATTCTGGGGATACCCCAGGGGCAAATTTAGAAATACGGTATGGAGTGAAGTACCAACGTAACAAAATCTTTTGGTAAAGTTCCCATAAATTGGCACATTTGGTTGATGTATATGCTACACTCAAGGCTTTTTTGCCATTGGTCCTCTGAGTATTCTCTCCAAAACCCCAGGCTTGTATATTGGAGGATTTGGTAAATTCCTGTTTGTTCTATAGGTGTTTATATATTAAGGAGATACCTTTAGTTTTTGTGCCATTGGTTAAGTAATATTGGGCAACTTGCCAAGGTAAATAGATGTTCAGTTTCTTAGTGTTTTAGCAGATGAGAGATTTGCATATACTTATAGTACTCTGTCTGGGGGATGGAGTACTCTAGCTGGATTGTCCTAAAAGTTTTGAGCACAGGACCTATAAAAAGATCTTCTATTATAAGATCCTTTTTAGAGCACCAGTTAGTGAGGGAGATATCAGTGATTAGGAGTCAGATAACTGATACTGGAATTCTTAATAAAGTTAAGCTAGCCACGATGGGCGAGATTTTACGCAACAATACCATGCTTCTATAGAAGCTTGTATTGTAGGGGCCACTGTGGAAGGTGTATGTGGGAGGAAAGGGCTAGCTATAAGATAGTTGTAAAAGTTACCTCCCCTAACTTGGTGGTGTTCAAGTTCAGCCCAAAGTGTATTGGGGTTTGGGCAAACCATTCTTTTAGTTGTGCTAATATAGAGGCGGTGTGGTAGTCTCAGTGAGTGTGCCCCATGCCTCCTGCTCTTCTGAGCTTGATAAGCTTGCTGAATGCACATTGTGCTTTCTTCTCTATCCATAAATATCTATTTAAATTGGATTGCACGTATGAGAAAAAAGAATTAGGTACAGGGATGGGCAGTGACCTAAACAGATACAGAAGTTGTGGGAGCCCTAGCATTTTAAGGGCTGCTAGCCTGCTTGACCAAGATAGCTTGCATTTTCCCAGGTTTTCTAGCTTGGAGGGCAAGGACTGTAAGAAAGGAGTATAGTTTTCTTTACCAAGGTCCAACACTGTAGGAGTAAGAATGATGTCCAAATATGAAATCCCTTTTTCCTTCCAGGCATATGGGAATCAGGTGTTATTTTTATGCTCCAATGTGGATGTGGGTTACAGTATATAGGTCGTACATCTAGAACCCTGAAGATTAGAGTGGGTGCGCATATTGCTAACATTAAAAAAGGTACAACCATCCACAGTGTTCCGAAGCATTTTAAAGTAGTGCATAATAAGGACCCTAGTTTGTTACAACTTTGGGGTATTGAACACGTAGACAAAAACTGGAGGGGGGGGTCATTACATCAGACAACTCAGCAAAAGGAAATCCTTCTGGATTTATGAGAGTAAGGTACTTTGGCCGAGGGGTTTGAATGTGGACTTTGATTTAAATTGTTTTATTAGTAATTTATGAGTTGAGGGATTAATATGAATTTTGAATATTCTATTTTAAATATTAATTTATTTATTTTATTCATTTATTTCTGTGGACAATTAATTAGTGTCACTTTTATTGTATTTAAGATGCTTGTACGATGGAGTCACCAGCGTTATTTTTATCAGTGTATTTTTATTTACACATTTTTTAGCCCAATTGGGGAGGAATTGGTCTTCCCTTGTTGGGTGTCCCCGTGTGTGTTGGTGCCAAAAAGTTACTTCCCACATCCGGTGTCAGTTAAGTAGGGCGTATCATGCAATCTAGCAATGCCTAATGAGCCGGAGTGGAGAGGGAGGAGACGATGCACCTGACCAGAGAATACTAGTATATTTAAACAGTGGTGAGACGTCTAGTCTCCGCCCCTTACTGAAGAAGTCATGCCCATTTGATGTAACGTGTATAGGGGGAGGAGTCGCAGTGGTGACGTCATCCTGTGAGCATCTTGCTGTTTTATGCATCCTGAGCCCGCACTGCCTAAGTGCTTCGTTTGTGAGTAGCGTTTTAATGTTTTATTGATTAAATATACCCTTGGGTATACAGAGAGCACTAGATTTGTTTTTTTACTCCTATGTTCATCGGTTCCAATTGAGGGATTATCCCACTGGTTGATAGCCAGGCAATCAGCCTTTTGCTGCACGGATGAAATAGGAGCTTCACGCCCGACTGATCCTTTTGTATCCCTGAGAGGGAATCTGCTATTTCTGACCTACTGGTGAAACAGAGGTCAGAATTTGAGGTGAGCGGCTAGGACACTGAGGTGGAGGAGAGAGAGCACCAGCACTTTAGAATTATTTGCACTGAGTGTATTTTCGTTTGGAAGATATTGACGACTGCTATGGACTTTATATCACATTGCATTTTCATGTTACTTTATTTGTGTTATTATTTGAATGTTTTCTATTGTGTATTATTCCAACACAGGGAACACTTTTAGGAGGGAGGGTTTATAATCCCCTTTATCCGAATAATTGATTGTACACCTTGTATCTTGCTATTTTTTGCAAGTCGATCAATTATTCCTGTGAGCATTAACATTCAGCAATTTCAGTTTGTTATTTAGGCAGCACAGCACTGTTTTGTTATTTATATGGGAATCTATGACTGATATCTTGTTTAACTATGCTGAATAATCCAGACCCAGAATATATGACCCTATAGTACAATATAGTGTTGAATAATTGTAATGTTTGGTGTACCGAAGCCAGGGAGGTTTCAATATCCATGAGCATCAAGATTATGTCATCTGCATAGCGACTTATGGTGTGCATTCTACCTCCGGCTTGGAATCCTGTGATATTAGGATGGTGGCGGGTGTAAGTGGCCATAGGTTCCATTAATAAATTAAAAATGAGTGGGGACAATGGGCATTCCTCTCGTGTCCCGTTGGTAATGGTGAATGGGGTCGAGCATACCTGAGATGTAGACTTGGGACGAGGGTGTTGTGCACAATGCCATAGTGGCCTGGTAAATCTGGCCTGTGAATCCAAACCTGTGCAGAACTTGTGCCAAGTAATCCCAATGGATCCTATCGAATGCCTTCTCTGCATCCAAAGCTTGGAGGATGGTAGTAGGTCAACCAATCTGCTTGCAAGAAATTTGGCATAAATCTTTAAGTCATTGTTGAGTAAAGATATAGGGTGAAAGTTTTGTGGTGTGTTGGGATCCGTCCCTGTCTTCAGCAATGCAACTATCATTGCCCTGAGCATTTCAGAGGGGAAAGAGGAGGAGGAGGCAGCATGGTTATAAACCTCAACTAAATATGGAGATAATACGTCTCTAAATTATTAAAAATATTCCCCTATAAAACCGTCCGGTCCAGGTGATTTATTATTCGGTAACGAGTCAATGGCTGTAAGTTGTAAAGTGAGCTATAATATTGGCTAAAGGCATCGACAATAGCCTGGGGGTGATGCAGCTTAGCTTTGTTCTCCGGCAGCAGGATGAAGGGAATTTTGGTCTTATGTCTATGTCCTCTAAGATGGTTAGCTAAAAGTTTCCCGTCCTTATTGCCATTTGCATAATAGGGCTTTTTCAAAGTCCTCTAGTAGGATTAAACAAAGGTCATATCTGACCTTAGTTAATTGGTCAGTTAAAGATTGTGATGTATTGGTTTTGTTTTGGGTTTTTAAAGTTTGGATTTTAGAGGAAATTTCGTGAATTTGCCACCCCCTCTGTCTCTTAGCCCTTACTCCCAATTAAATGAGGAGCCCCGCATGAACACATTATGAGCGTTCCAAGTCACAAATGGGTCAGTAACAGAATTTGCGTTATATTCCAAAAAATTCAAGTAATTCTTTAATTAGCATAGACTTGGAGGGATCAGCTTAAAATAGCCGCGGGTTGGATATCCAAACAAATGTGGGATTGACATTGGGTGTGTCATCAACCAGCAGTGATACCGAGACATGAGTTGACCACGTAATGTTATTGATCATTGATAATTTTATTCTGGTTAGCAGCCATTTAGCCGTGAGAAAGAGATCTAGTCTTGTATAGATTTGGTGGCTTATGGAGAAAAAAGAATAGTCTCTTTCTGTGGCATGAAGGCACCTCCATGCATTATAAAATATCATAGGTGAATAGTAGGGGTTGCAATAATTGTTGTGGTCTGTTAGAGAGTGTGGTGGAGTCCACTTTGGGGTCAGGGGGGAAGTTGAAATCACCACACAGTAATAAAGTACCCTGTTGGACTTGTTTGACTTTCTTAAGGACTTGGTGTAGAAAGTGGTACTGACGCTCATTAGGTGCATACACATTTACCACAGTGTAAGTGGTGGAATTGATGTCACGTACCAAAATGTGATAATGGCTTTGCAGATCTGCCAGCTCTTTGTGCAGTGTGAAAGCAACAGTGTGTCTTATAGCTTTCAGCACTCCTCTCGTTTTAGCATCCTTATTAGCTAGGAATACATGTGGGAACTTAGGATTGGTACATTTGGGCATGGCTAGATTGTGAAAGTGCATTTCTTGAATGCAGAGGATATCACAGTTATTTTGTGCCGCTTCTTTCCACAATGACCTGCGCTTTGCGGGGTGCTTGAGGCCCTTAGCGTTGATAGTCAAGAAGATTATTGTCATTGTGTAGGGTGCAAAAAAATCTTGGTATGTAGCATGTGTAGGTAACATTTACATATAACAGTGGTTTTGTCCATGTGTTGCCGGGTGTGACAAAGTTTCAGAGTTAGGCGTGAATCAATGAAGATATTCAGTAACGATTCCATCTGGGTGGAAGGGTAGGCGTAGATCTGACTGTGAATACAAATGTTAGTTAAACTGCAAAACAAAAAGAAAAAATAAATGTATAGAAAACTCCAAAGAGAGCCAAAATAGGTCATTGTGACCTGGGTGTAGCATAAAGTCACTCATGAAATTTGTGGGGAAGAAAAGTTCCGCATGCCGGATTATTTGCAATACAGGGAATTTAAACTTGAATGCAAGATTTGGCTGCTGGTCGGGTTATTTATGCTTGCAAGCATTTCTTGTGGTAACCAGATTCCAGTCCTCCTCAGTGTGCTCAGGACTGCGTGGATTGGAGGCCTGTGGTGAGCTTTCCGACACAGTGTGCAACATCTTGAGAAGATTTAGGCCTTTTGCGAGAGATGATCTTTACCCTCCTTAGTGATGATTAGTTTGGTCGGGAATCCCCACGTATAGGCGATCTTATGGTTCCTTAATACTTTAGAAATAGTGTTGAGGTTTCTGCATTTTTGGAGGATATATTGGGACAGCTCAGCAAAGAATTCTAGAGTGTTCCTCAATATCTGCAATTTTAATGTTTAACTGCCTCCATCTCATCTTCTTTGCTATCATTGGCATCCACTAGATCATGGCTATGCAATTAGCGGACCTCCAACTGTTGCAGATCTACAAGTCCCATGAGGCATAGCAAGACTCTGACAGCCACAAGCATGACACCCAGAGGCAGAGGCATGATAGGACTTGTAGTTTTGCAACAGCTCGAGGTCCGCTAATTGCATATCCCTGCACTAGATCATTGATGGTGGTTACAAACTCTTTCATCTTTGTTTCAATGTGATCCACCCTGGATGCTACAGCTTGCAGCTCTACCCCAAACTTGTTTACACTAGGGATGAGCCAAACACCCCCCGGTTCGGTTCGCAGCAGAACATGTGAACAGGCAAAAAATGCATTCGAACACACCAACACCATTAAAGTCTATGGCACACAAATGTGAAAAATCAAAAATGCTAATTTTAAGGGTTAATATAGTGTTTGGGGACCTGGGTCCTGCCCCAGGGGACATGTATCAATGCAAAAAAAAGTTTTAAAAATGTCAGTTTTTTCAGGAGCAGTGATTTTAATAATGCTTAAAGTGAAACAATAAAAGTGAAATATTCCTTTAAATTCCATACCTGGGGGGTGTCTATAGTATGCCTTTAAAGTGGCACATTTTACCCATGTTTAGAACAGTCCCTGCACAAAATGACATTCCTAAAGGTAAAAAAAGTCATTTAAAACTACTCGAGGCTATAATGAATTGTCTATGGGAGAAATCAAAAGTTTACGTACCCGAATGGCTCCGCCCCCTCTGACGCCACGGGAAAGACATTGGGAAGACGGGGTCACCTGGATATGTCACCGCGTGGCTCCGCCCTCAGTTATAAAAGAACTGTCATCAGAGCTGAAGCGTTATGCGGCGGTTGCCTCCCATGGAGGCGGATCTTTTTTTTTTCGGTCCGTCAGCGGAGAGAGAAGAAGAAGATGAATGGACTTCGTGGGACATTTTTATTTTTTTATTTTTTTAATAAAGGACTTGTCCCAAGATGTGTCTAGTGGTTTTTTAACATTTTGACACTTTTTTTATGATATGGTACGGGTGCAATGTACCCATTACCATTTCAAACTGGGGGGCCGGGATCTGGGGGTCTTCGAGATTCCGAAAAAGCCCCCCACCCACAGACCCCCACAACCAGTGGGCAAGGGTTGTGGAGATGAGGCCCTTGTCCCCATCAACATGGGGAAAAAGTGCTTTGGGTGGCTACCCCAAAGCACCATCCCTATGTTGAGGGCATGTGGCCTGGTACGGTTGGGGGGGATGCTCTCTCATCCCCCCCTCTTTTCCTGTGGCCTGCCAGGTTGTGTGCTCAGATAAGGGTCTGGTATGGATTTTTGGGGGGACTCCACGCCATTTTTTTTAACTTTGGCACGGGGTTCCCCTTAAAGTCCATACCAGACCTGTAGGGTCTTTGTGCAGGGACTGTTCTAAACTAGGGATGAGCCGAACACCCCCCGGTTCGGTTCGCACCAGAACCTGCGAACGGACCGAAAGTTCGCACGAACGTTAGAACCCCATTGACGTCTATGGGACTCGAACGTTCGAAATCAAAAGTGCTCATTTTAAAGGCTAATTTGCATGGTATTGTCCTAAAAAGGGTTTGGGGACCCGGGTCCTATCCCAGGGGACATGTATCAATGCAAAAAAAACTTTTAAAAACGGACGTTTTTTCGGGAGCAGTGATTTTAATGATGCTTAAAGTAAAAAAAAAAAAAGTGAAATATTCCTTTAAATATCGTACCTGGGGGGTGTCTATAGTATGCCTGTAAAGTGACGCGTGTTTCCCGTGTTTAGAACAGTCCCTGCACCAAATGTCATTTTTAAAGGAAAAAATCTCATTTAAAACTACTTGCGGGTTTAATGTAATGTCGGGTCCTGGCAATATGGATGAAAATCAGTGAGACAAACGGCATGAGTACCCCCCAGTCCATTACCAGGCCCTTTGGGTCTTGTATGGATATTAAGGGGAACCCCGCACCCAAATTAAAATAAGGAAAGGTGTGGGGCCACCAGGCCCTATATACTCTGAACAGTAGTATACAGGCGGTGCAAACAAGACAGGGACTGTAGGTTTGTTAAGTAGAATCTGTTTGTAATCTTGAACGGGTACATTTTTAACGTGTTTAGCTCCAGCCAAAAAATCTTTTTTAAGCTTTTTGGAAAACATAGGGAAGGGTTATCACCCCTGTGACATTTGTTTTGCTGTCTTTCCTCCTCTTCAGAAGATTTCACCTCACTTTTTGTCCCAATGAAAAATGTTTTTTGAAAATTTGGGTTTTTTTGTGGAACAAGGATTGGAAAGCATCAGTGGAAAGGAGAATTTTTTCCCCATATTAACTCTTACAGGAGAGAATTTCCCTTCCTAGGGGTAGATTTCATCTCACTTCCTGTTGTCTCCTTTCGTTTGCAAGTAGGAGTCGTTTGTAAGTTAGATGTTTGAAAGTAGGGTCCTGCCCTATATACTCAGCAGAAATTTGGGCCTTAGGTGTTGCTGTGGCCACAACACTGTAAGCCCTCACAGGGCCCTGCTGTGAAATATTAGATCAAGAATTGTAATTACATGCCCCTGTTGAACAGGAGCTGAAAAATTAGGCCTCAGGCACTGGTGCTGGTTCCACAACACTGCAACCCCTTACAGACACTCTAGTTGGAACGCAGGAACGAGCCCTGCTGCAAAGTATTGCATCAAAAATTGTAATTACACGCCCCTGTTAGACAGGGGCAGAAAAATTGGGCCTTAGGCACTGGTGCTGGTGCCACAACACTGCAACCCCTCACAGACACTCTAGTTGGAACGCAGGAACGAGCCCTGCTGCAAAGTATTGCATCAAAAATTGTAATTACACGCCCCTGTTAGACAGGGGCAGAAAAATTAGGCCTTAGGCACTGGTGCTGGTGCCACAACACTGCAACCCCTCACAGACACTCTAGTTGGAATGCAGGAACGAGCCCTGCTGCAAAGTATTACATCAAAAATTGTAATTACACGCCCCTGTCAAACAGGGGCTGAAAAATTGTGCCTTAGGCACTGGTGGTGGCGCCCAGAACCAAAAATGTTCTTACAAGCTATCAGCGTGATGATTGAGGAGGAAGAGGATAATTACTCAGGGATAGTCACTCAGCATCAGCATAGGCAGTCTTTGAAGGGATCTGAGATTTCAAAAAAAATTATTCGGTTACATCAGCATCAGGTGCTTGGTAGCTGGTGGTGATCCAAGACTGATTCATTTTTATGAAGGTCAGTCGATCGACCGAGTCGGTGGACAGACGCACCCTGTGATCGGTTACCATGCCTCCAGCAGCACTGAATGTGCATTCCGAAAGAACGCTGGATGCAGGACAGGCCAGTAGCTCAATTGCATACTGTGCAAGCTCTGGCCAGTGATCCATCCTCAAGACCCAGTAACCCAGAAGATTTTCGGTGGGAAAGGTGTCCAAGTCTGATCTTGCCCCTAGGTATTCCTGCACCATGTAAAACAGACGCTGGCGATGGTTGCTGGAACCGATCATACCTTGGGGCTGCGGACCAAAAAATTGTCTGAACAAATTGGTCAGACGGCCACCTTCTCCACCGCTCCTTCTTTGACTGACCGAAGCCTCAGCAACACGTTGTCCAGAAACAGGAGTTTGTAACCTCCCAGTCTCTGGGAACGCGTTGCACAGACCTTTCTGCAAGGCCTCCCAAAGATGTTTCATCCTCTGCTCCCTCTGCGATGGCAAGATAAGGTCCGCAACCTTACCCTTGTAACGTGGATCAAGGAGGGTTGCCAGCCAGTATTGGTCCTTCTCCTTGATACCACGAATACGAGGATCCTTACGCAGGCTTTGCAGGATCAGGGAGGCCATGCAGCATAGGTTTGCTGAGGCATCGGTCCGGAGTCCTCTGGATCACTAAGGACGACATGGTCCGCAGCCACCTCCTCCCAGCCACGTACAAGTCCATGTGTTTCTTGGGACTGATCCCTTAAAGACTGCTGCTGATGCTGAGTGCCAGGCTCCACCTCCATACTGATACAATCTTCCTCCTCCTCCTCCTCCTCCTCGTCCTCTTCCTGTGTGATCGGTGGGCACGCAGGAACACTGTCTGGATAAAGGGGGCCTTGAGAGCTAAGGAAGTCCTCCTCTTCCTGCCTCTGTTCTGCCTCAAGTGCCCTGTCCATTATTCCACGCAGCGTGTGCTCCAACAGGTGGACAAGGGGGACAGTGTCACTGATGCATGCACTGTCACTGCTCACCATCCTCGTGGCCTCCTCAAATGGTGACAGGACAGTGCATGCATCCCTGATCATGGCCCACTGGCGTGGGGAAAAAAAACCAAGCTCCCCTGACCCTGTCCTGGTGCCATAGTCGCACAGGTACTCATTGATGGCCCTCTGCTGCGTGTGCAGCCGCTGCAGCATGGCCAACGTTGAGTTCCACCTGGTGGGCATGTCACAGATTAGGCGGTTCTTGGGCAGGTTAAACTCCTTTTGGAGGTCCGTCAGCCGAGCACTGGCATTATATGACCGGCGGAAATGCACACAGACTTTCCTGGCCTGCCTCAGGACATCCTGTAAGCCCGGGTACCTGCCCAAGAACCGCTGCACCACCAAGTTAAGGACGTGAGCCAAACAGGGCACATGGGTCATTTGTCCCTGTCGGAGGGCAGAGAGGAGGTTGGTGCCATTGTTGCAAACCACCATTCCTGCCTTAAGTTGGCGTGGCGTCAACCACCTCTGAACCTGCCCCTGCAGAGCTGACAGAACCTCTGCCCCAGTGTGGCTCCTGTCCCCCAAGCACACCAGCTCAAGCACCGCATGGCATCTTTTGGCCTGCGTACTTGCGTAGCCCCTTGAATGACTACGGAGCACCACTGGTTCCGAGGAGGAGGCCATGGAGGAAGAAGAAGAGGAGGGGGTGGAGGAGAGAGGTGTGTCACAATCATTAGCATTTTGGAGGCGTGGTGGCGGAACAACCTCCAACACTACTGCACCTTGTCCTGCATCCTTCCCAGCTGCCAGCAGAGTCACCCAATGCGCCGTGAAACTTAGGTAACGTCCCTGTCCATGCCTGCTGGACCATGAGTCAGCGGTAATATGCACCTTACCGCTGACCGCCCTGTCCAGCGAGGCATGGACATTGCCTTCCACATGCCGGTAGAGAGCCGGAATCGCCTTCCGTGAGAAAAAGTGGCGTTTGGGTACCTGCCACTGAGGAACCGCACATTCCACAAACTCACGGAAGGGGGCAGAGTCTACCAACTGAAAAGGCAGCAGTTGAAGTGCTAGCAATTTTGCCAAGCTAGCATTCAACCGCTGGGAATGTGGATGGCTGGGAGCAAACTTCTTTCGGCGGTGCAGCAGCTGGGGCAGGGAAATTTGCCTGGTACAATCTGACGTCGGTGTACCAAAAGCAGATTGCCCACAAGTACTTGGCTGTGACACACCTAATTCTACACCTTCATTCCTCTCAGTGCAGGTCTCAGAGAGGACTGAAGGTCTAGTGGGGTTGGAAATCTCAGCTGATGAGGAGCAAGGAGAGGTCCTCTTTGTTCTTTGGTGTGGGTCTTTTAGATGCGCTTGCCAACGAACTGCATGGCAGGTCAACATATGTCTGGTCAAGCATGTGGTACCCAAGCGGGAGATGTTTTGGCCACGTGAGATACGCTTGAGACATATGTTGCAAATAGCAGCGGTGCGATCTGATGCACTCGTCTCAAAAAAGGCCCACACCAAAGAACTTTTTGAATAACGCGCAGAGACTGCAGCGCCCTGCACATGTGATGCAGTCAATGTGCTGCCCTTAGGCTGGCCCCTGGAGGGCATCCTGCCTCGTTGGTGATGTGCCGCCTCCTCCTCCTCCTCCTCTCTCCTATCAGGCACCCACGTTGAGTCAGTGACCTCATCATCCCCTCCCTCCTCATCACTGGAGCAAACCTGGCAGTATGCTGCAGCAGGGGGAGCATGACTGCCAGATTGCTGTCCTTCTTGGGCACCCCCTCTGTCCGTGCTCATGTTACTGCCTTCATCGAGCTCAGTATCATCATCAGAGCCTTCCAAACGCTGGGCATCCTCCTGGAGCATGTACCCAACACTGTCGTCAAACAGTTCGAGGGACTCCTCAGGAGGACATGGTGGAGCTAGGGAAGGAGTCACTGATTACATTGAGCCGAGGGAAGAGGCCGCTGCTTTGTCAGACAAAGCACCCTGGGCATGGATGAGGAGGATGAGGACGGCTTGGTCATCCACTCGACCAAGTCTTCCGCATGTTGCGGCTCAACACGGCCAGCTGCCGAAAAAAAGGCCAAGCGTGTCCCATGGCCACGTGCTGATGAGGATGCACCGTCTCCACGACCAGCACTAGACACAGAGCCTGCTTGCCCTCTCTTATTGGCTTGTGACTGTCTGCCTCTCCTTCTTGGCCTTCCAGACATACTAATGGCCTGTAGCTGCACTAAGCTGGGATATATATATATATATATATATATATATATATATATATATATATATATATATATATATATATATATATATATATATATATATATATATATATATATATATATATATATATATATAATATATTGCAGCTAGCAAAATCAACTGCCTGCCTGTAGTATGAGAACACCACCAACCTTCTACAGGTAGCTTTAGCTGAACACTGTGAGGTGGATGCACCCCACTAACTTGTAGGTTTAGCTGAACACTGTGAGCAGGACGCACTGCACTAACTGTAAATAGTCTAGCTGCCTGACCGTGGTACTAATAGGATCAAAAGAACACCAGTAATTTTCTTTAGGTAGCTGTAAATACTTTAACAAGACAAGCCTGCCTGTCAGTAGGAAGATAACAGGAACGGATCTAGCTGAACACTGTGAGCAGGATGCACTGCACTAAATGTAAATAGTCTAGCTGCCTGACCGTGGTACTAATAGGATCAAAAGAACACCAGTAATTTTCTTCAGGTAGCTTTATATACTGTAACAAGACAAGCCTGCCTGTCAGTAGGAAGATAACAGGAACGGATCTAGCTGAACACTGTGAGCAGGACGCACTGCACTAATAGTCTAGCTGCCTGACCGTGGTACTAATAGGATCAAAAGAACACCAGTAATTTTCTTCAGGTAGCTTTATATACTGTAACAAGACAAGCCTGCCTGTCAGTAGGAAGATAACAGGAACAGATCTAGCTGAACACTGTGAGCAGGATGCACTGTACTAAATGTAAATAGTCTAGCTGCCTGACCGTGGTACTAATAGGATCAAAAGAACACCAGTAATTTTCTTCAGGTAGCTGTAAATACTGTAACAAGATAAGCCTGCCTGTCAGTAGGAAGATAACAGGAACGGATCTATCTGAACACTGTGAGCAGGACGCACTTTACTAAATGTAAATAGTCTAGCTGCCTGACCGTGGTACTAATAGGATCAAAAGAACACCAGTAATTTTCTTTAGGTAGCTGTTAATACTGTAACAAGACAAGCCTGCCTGTCAGTAGGAAGATAACAGGAACGGATCTAGCTGAACACTGTGAGCAGGACGCACTGCACTAAATGTAAATAGTCTAGAAGATAACAGGAACGGATCTAGCTGAACACTGTGAGCAGGACGCACTGCACTAAATGTAAATAGTCTAGAAGATAACAGGAACGGATCTAGCTGAACGCTGTGAGCAGGACGCACTGCACTAAATGTAAATAGTCTAGAATTTAACAGGAACGGATCTAGCTGAACACTGTGAGCAGGACACACTGCACTAAATGTAAATAGTCTAGAAGATAATAGGAACGGATCTAGCTAAACTGAATACAGTGTATATATATATATGCAACACCTGGGATGCATATATATACACAATACACTGTAAGTGCAGCTAACTGACTGACTGTTCTGCCTAATCTATCTAACTCAAATCAAATGACACTGTCTCTCTGTCTATCTCTTTCAACGACGGAACACACACTACACAGGGCCGCCGTGCAGGCGGCCTTATATAGTGTGGGGCATGTACTAAATCCCCTGAGCCATAATTGGCCAAAGCCTCCTTGGCTTTGGCCAATTACGGCTCTCTGTTCAGGCGGCGCTGTGATTGGCCAAGCATGCGGGTCATAGTACATGCTTGGCCAATCATCAGCAAGCAATGCACTGCGATGCCGCAGTGAATTATGGACCGTGACGCGCCACACGAATTTGGCGCGAATGGCCCATATCGTTCGCAATTCGGCGAACGACCGAACAGCCGATGTTCGAGTCGAACTTGGGTTCGACTCGAACACGAAGCTCATCCCTATTCTAAACACAGGAAAAATGCGCCACTTTACAGGCATACTATAGACACCCCAGGTACGAAATTTAAACAAATATTTCACTTTATTGTTTCATTTTAAGCATTATTAAAATCGCTGCTCCCGAAAAAACGTCCATTTCTAAAACTTTTTTTGCATTGATACATGTCCCCTGGGGCAGGACCAGGGTCCCCAAACACTTTTTATGACAATACCATGCATATAAGCTTATAAAATTAGCAGTTTTGATTTCTCCCATAGACAATTCATTATAGCCGCAAGTAGTTTTAAATGACTTTTTTCCTTTAGAAATGTCATTTTGTGCAGGGACTGTTCTAAACACGAGAAAAATGCGCCACTTTACAGGCATACTATAGACACCCCCCAGGTACGAAATTTAAAGGAATATTTCACGTTTATTGTATCACTTTAAGCATTATTAAAATCACTGCTCCCGAAAAAATGGCCGTTTTTAAAACTTTTTTTGCATTGATACATGTCCCCTGGGGCAGAACCCAGGTCCCCAAACAGTTTTTATGACAATACCATGCATATAAGCCTTTAAAATTAGCAGTTTTGATTTCTCCCATAGACTTACCTTCGACTCGAACATCGGGCTCATCCCTAGTTTACACATGATAGTATCTCAGCATGCAATGAGCTCCTTATGCCGCGTACACACGGTCGGACTTTCTATCCTACTTGGTCCGGCACACTTTCCGACGGACTTTGTCCGCCAGGTGCGCCGGACTTTAAAACGGACGGACTTGCCCACACACGCCGGGACTTTCCGGCGGGCTAAGTCCGCCCGTCTTTCCGACGGACTTTCGCCGGACTTTCAGAATGAACGGACTTGCCCACACACGGACAATTCCGTTCATTTTGAACGTGACTCAGGTGCGACGGGACTAGAAAAGGATGTCAATCTTGCCGCTTTTATCGGCGAGATTGACACCTTGCGAGCCCCGTCGCGGGGCATACCAGGCCCTTAGGTCTGGTATGGATTATAAAGGGGAACCCCTACGCCGAAAAAACGGCGTGGGGCCCCCCTAAAATCCATACCAGACCCCGATCCGAGCACGCAGCCTGGCCGGTCAGGAAAGGGGGTGGGGACGAGTGAGCGCCCCCCCCCTCCTAAACCGTACCAGGCCGCATGCCCTCAACATGGGGGGTGGGTGCTTTGGGGGAGGGGGCAAAGCACCTTGTCCCCATGTTGATGAGGACAAGGGCCTCTTCCCGACAACCCTGGCCGTTGATTGTCGGGGTCTGCGGGCGGGGGCTTATCGGAATCTGTGAGCCCCCTTTAATAAGGGGGCCCCCAGATCCCGGCCCCCCACCCTATGTAAATGAGTATGGGGTACATGGTACCCCTACCTATTTACCTAGGAAAAAAGTGTAAGTAATAAAACACACTACACAAGTTTTTAAAATATTTTATTAAACAGCTCCGGGGGGGGATCTTCCTCCGGCTTCGGGGGTCTTCTTCCGGCTTCGGGGGTCCCTCCGCTTCATCTTCTCCCGGCGTCCGGTTGGTTCTTCTCCGCTCTCCGGCCTCTTCTCCCGGTGTCGCAGGTCTTCGGCCGGCCCCTTCTGCTGTCTTCATGTAGCTCTATTGCCAGCGGAGGTCTGGACTTCTGGGCTTCTTGACTTCTTGGCTTCTCTTCTCTTCTCTTCCCCCAGATGTTGACACGACGCTCTCTCCGGCTGGACTGGTCTCTGAGGGCTGCGTTGTGACTTATATAGGCGGAGACCCCGCCCCCATATGATGTCACAGTCCTTGGGCATGCTGGGACTGTGACGTTTTAGGGGGCGTGGTCGACCATGCCCCCTAAAACGTCACAGTCCCAGCATGCCCAAGGACTGTGACATCATATGGGGGCGGGGTCTCCGCCTATATAAGTCACAACGCAGCCCTCAGAGACCAGTCCAGCCGGAGAGAGCGTCGTGTCAACATCTGGGGGAAGAGAAGAGAAGCCAAGAAGCCCAGAAGTCCGGACCTCCGCTGGCAATAGAGCTACATGAAGACAGCGGAGGGGCCGGCCGAAGACCTGCGACACCGGGAGAAGAGGCCGGAGAGCGGAGAAGAACCAACCGGACGCCGGGAGAAGATGAAGCGGAGGGACCCCCGAAGCCGGAAGAAGACCCCCGAAGCCGGAGGAAGATCCCCCCCCGGAGCTGTTTAATAAAATATTTTAAAAACCTGTGTAGTGTGTTTTATTACTTACACTTTTTTCCTAGGTAAATGGGTAGGGGTACCATGTACCCCATACTCATTTACATAGGGTGGGGGGCCGGGATCTGGGGGCCCCCTTATTAAAGGGGGCTCCCAGATTCCGATAAGCCCCCGCCCGCAGACCCCGACAACCAACGGCCAGGGTTGTCGGGAAGAGGCCCTTGTCCTCATCAACATGGGGACAAGGTGCTTTGGGGGGGGGCGCAGGGCGCCCCCCTCCCCCAAAGCACCCACCCCCCATGTTGAGGGCATGCGGCCTGGTACGGTTCAGGAGGGGGGGGGCGCTCGCTCGTCCCCACCCCCTTTCCTGACCAGCCAGGCTGCGTGCTCGGATCGGGTCTGGTATGGATTTTAGGGGGGCCCCACGCCATTTTTTTCGGCGTAGGGGTTCCCCTTTATAATCCATACCAGACCTAAGGGCCTGGTATGCCCCGCGCTTGCCGCAATAGGAAGATTTGTTTTTCCTATTGCAGCGAGCGTGAGATGCAATACCCTGCCCTCGTGTCGTATTTGGTCTGTCGGACCAGCCTACACACGAGCGGGCTTTCCGTCGGACCAGCACACACACGAGCGGACTTTCCGCCCGAAACTGAGTCCGACGGAAAGATTTGAAACTTTCTTCAAATCTAGGTCCGGCGGGCTTTTGGGAAGAAGTCCGCCGGAAAAGTCCGCCGCCGCCCACACACGGGCGGATTGTCCGGCACACTCTGGTCCGCCGGACCAAGTATGCCGGAAAGTCCGACCGTGTGTACGCGGCATTAGAGATACTAACATATCTTTTAAGGTAGTGTCTAGTACTAGCAGATTGTTGGTGGGGAAGAGGTCAAGTGAATCAGGAAGTTCTCTGGTATCATCCCCTGAATCTAGGCCTTGGCTCACCTCATGCTCAGGATCCGTTCCATCCATCCTAAATCGTGCCTTCTCCGGGCTCCCCGAGATAGGAGTATTAAGAGGAGATTGTGTGCTTTTAGGTGGTGTGTTCCTTTTGGCGGATTGTTTTTGTGATGCCTCTGCTGGGGTGTGCTTAATTGTAAGAGAACTATTAGTTCCCATTCGGAGCGCACTCATGTACATGCGTGCACACACGGACGGCTGCAGATGCCTGTGCGCATCAATGCGCATGCGCGGCGGACAGCGTGTACGCGCAGGAGCACGCCCATAACGCCAGTTGGCGTCAGCCGGCCTATTTAAAGAAGTGCTCTGACCCCAGACCGGTGCTGACTGGTTTTCAGCTGTAGCCTGATACCTGAACCCTGCTACTCCCTGCTTGGTACCTGTTGATGAACCTGGCTTGCCTTGACCCTGCTTCTGGATCCTGTTTCTGCTCTGACCACAGGTTTCTGATCCTGGCTTCCCAATGGACTCTGCTTATGCCTACTGCCTTGTACTGCACTGCTCGCCTGTTGCCAGACCCGGCTATCCATGTGATTTCGCTTCTGCCTGCTGCCTTGTACCCTGCTGCCTGCCTGTTACCGAACCTGGCTACCCTTGAGACTCTGCTCCTGCCTCTGGAATTCTTCCTCATTACTCTGCAAGGGCCTGCAATCACGGTCCTGCAACCTGCTGCGACTTCTTGCTGCAAGTATACCAAGAACTTTACATCACCTAATGTTCCAGTACCACAGTTCCTGTGGAGTGCCTCCTTAAGCCCAGCTGATCCTTGGCGCAGCACCGCTTATCCTGATCTGACGGTTTCCCTGCTCATCCAAGATCGCATCCTCCGCCACAAGTCTCCGGGTCCGCAGCTGCAGGCACTCGTGTTCCTCCTGGCCCTCGGTTCCCACTGTTCCACTTCCAGTGGGACCTGGACTAGACATACAAGAGAGGCCAACCTCGTCATTTCAGTCTCCAACCAGGTACGTGACATTGATGCAGTGGTCATGGAGGAGCCGGCGCCATTTTGCCCAGGCCCGTGGATGAAGAAGGCTGTTAGTTTCTGCAGCTTCCAGACCTCCTTTCTTTTCCTCTGCATGATCAATCGGGTCTCCAGGGTGAGGTCTCGGTGCTGCAGTGAATGAGTCATGGTTTTGCAGCCCGTTATGTGCCGATGTGTCCCCAGTATCATTGGAGCTCCACTCTAATGAGGCGTACACACGGGCGTACACTTTCTGACCTGACTGGTCCGATGGACTTTCCGACGGACTTTTGACAGTCTTCCGCCGGACTTTTTTTACGAACGGACTTGCCTACACACGACCGGACTACGGATGGACTTGCCTACACACGACCGGACTTTCCGGCAGACTATATCCGCCCAACGGAGTTACGGTGGACTTTCTGAATGACCGGACTTGCCCACACACGAACAACTGACTCAGGTATGATGGGACTAGAAAAGGAAGTCAATCTCGCCGCTTTTAACGGCAAGATTGACACCTTGTGAGCACCGTCGCGGGGCATACCAGGCCCTTAGGTCTGGTATGGATTTTAAGGGGAACCCTCTACGCCGAAAAAACAGCTGGGGTCCCCCCAAAATCCATATCAGACCCCTATCCGAGCAGGCAGCCCGGCCGGTCAGGAAAGGGGGTGGGGACGAGCGAGCCCCCCCTCCTGAACCGTATCAGGCCACATACCCTCAACATGGGGGGGTGGGTGCTTTGGAGGAGGGGGGGCCCTGCGCCCCCCCCACCCCCAATGTACAGTACCTTGTCCCCATGTTGATGAGACAAGGGCCTCTTCCCGACAACCCTGGCCATTGGTTTTCGGGGTCTGTGGGTTGGGGGCTTATCGGAATCCGGGAGCCCCCTTTAATAAGGGGGCTCCCAGATCCCGGCCCCCCACCCTATGTGAATGAGTATGGGGTACATCGTACCCCTACCCATTCACCTAGGAAAAAGTGTCAATAAAAAAACAGTACACAGGTTTTTAAAGTAATTTATTAGACACCTCCGGGGGTCTTCTTCCGACTTCGGGGGTCTTTTTCCGACTTTGCCACGCTCTCCGGCCTCTTCTCCCGGTGTTCGACATCTTCTCCCGGTGTCCGATTCTTCTGCCGGCTCCTCCGCTATCTTCTGCCGCTCTTTTGCTAGCGGTGGCCCGGACTTCTGCGTCGTCTTCTTCCCTCTTCTCTTCTTCCGATGTTGACACGATGCTCTCTCCCGCAGTAATGGTGTGTGAGCACTCCGCAATGACTTATATAGGCGGTGACCCCGCTCCCTTATGATGTCACAGTCCCTGGGCATACTGGGACTGTGACGTCATAAGGAGGCGTGGTCAACATCACCCAGTGACCACATCCCTTTATGATGTCACAGTCCCAGCATGCCCAGGGACTGTGATGTCATAAGGGGGCGGGGTCACCACCTATATAAGTCATTGTGGAGCGCTCACATACCATTACAGCGGGAGAGAGCGTCGTGTCAACATCGGAAGAAGAGAAGAGGGAAGAAGACAACGCAGAAGTCTGGGCCACCACTAGCAAAAGAGCGGCAGAAGAAAGTGAAGGAGCCGGCAGAAGAACCGGACACCTGGAGAAGATGTCGAACACCGGGAGAAGAGGTCGGAAAGCAGGAGAAGAACCGAACACCGGGAGAAGAGGCCGGAGAGAGTGGCGAAGTCAGAAGAAGACCCCCGGAGCTGTCTAATAAATTACTCTAAAAACCTGTGTAGTGTGGTTTTTTATTGACACTTTTTCCCTAGGTGAATGGGTAGGGGTACGATGTACCCCATACTCATTCACATAGGGTGGGGGGCCGGGATCTGGGGGCCCCCTTATTAAAGGGAGCTCCCGGATTCCGATAAGCCCCCCGCCCGAAGACCCCGACAACCAACGGCCAGGGTTGTCGAGAAGAGGCCCTTATCCTCATCAACATGGGGACAAGGTGCTTTGGGGTGGGGAGCCCCCCTCCCCAAAGCACCCACCCCCCCTTGCTGTACTTTTAGAGGTTTTTTTTGCAGTAAATCACTGTACAATTTCCTGGCTTTTTCTCAGATCATAGCTTTACTAACGCTATCGCCTGCCAGTTGTGTCTCATTCAACCATACTAACAAAAGTTTTTCCGCCTCTTCCAGCATTTGTGTCCTCTGCTCGGTTAACATTATTACTCCTTTTGCCACATCAGCTCCTTTTATGGCAGCTTTCTTCTTCAAAATAGTCAAGATTGTTGACTTCGCCATCTTGTATCCCGAGGCCAGATCAGTCACACAAATAGCACAGTCATTCTTTTCTACAATTTCCTTCTTCATCTCAATGTTTATTTTCTTCAAACCTTATTCTTACAATCCCTGCTGTGAACAGTCTTGTCACCTTCATTAACGCTCTGCACATTCTTGTCACTTGCATTACCGCTTTGAACATTCTTGTCACCTACATTTCTGCTCTGCACATTCTTGTCACCTGCATTTCTACTCTGCACATTCTGGTCACCTTCATTATTGCTCTGCACATTCTTGTCACCTGCAGTACCGCTCTGCACATTCTTGTCAGCTTCATTACCGCTCTGCACATTCTTGTTACCTGCATTACCGTTCTGCACATTCTTGTCACCTTCATTACTGCTCTGCACATTCCTGTCACCTTCATTACTGCTCCGCACTTTCTTGTCACCTTCATTACTGCTCCGCACTTTCTTCTTACCACCATGCTTGCTTGAATTTTCTTTGGAGCCATACTGGATGCCCGGTACAGTACAGAATATGATAAAAAGCACACAAAAAAGCTTTACAGCAAGTGTGCACAGGGATGTACAGTACAGTACAGTACTGTACGGTATGTGCTAAAAAGCACACCAAAAAGCTTCTCAATAATGTAAGTGTCTTCGCCTACAGGAGTTCATGACCACATGTCAGAGCAGGGAAGCACGGTCATGCTTTTCTACAATTTCCTTCTTCAGCTCAATGGTTATTTTCTTCAAACCTAATTCTTACAATTCCTGCTGTGAACAGTCTTGTCACCTTCATTACCGCTCTGCACTTTCTTTTTACCACCATGCTTGCTCTGCACATTATTGTCACCTTCATTACCACTCTGCACATTCTTGTCACCTGCATTTCCTGCTCTGCACATTCTTGTCACCTGCATTTTTGCTCTGTGCATTCTTGTCACCTTCATTACTGCTCTGCACACTCTTGTCACCTGCATTACCACTCTGCACATTCTTGTCACCTTCATTACCGCTCTACACATTCTTGTCACCTGCATTACCACTCTGCACATTCTTGTCACCTTAATTACCGCTCTGCACATTCTTGCCACCTTCATTACTGCTCTGCACTTTCTTGTCACCTTCATTACTGCTTCACACTTTCTTCTTACCACCATGCTTGCTCTGAATTTTCTTTGGACCCATACTAGATGTCTGGTACAGTAAGTGATAAAAAGCACAGAAAAAAGCTTTACAGCAAGTGTGCACATGAATGCACAGTACAGTACTGTACAGTATGTGCTAAAAAGCACACCAAAAAGCTTTGCAATACTGTAAGTGTCTTCACAGTACACTTACAGTGCCTCTCTGTGACAGCGATCTCACATACAGGAAGTCGCGACCACATGTTGGAGCAGGGAAGATGGCCGCGGCTTGTGTTTGTGAACCGAAGCTGAGTTTGCATACTGAAGCAAATTTTTGTGAACTCTTCTGTTCGTGAACCAAGGTATCACTGTATTCAGAACAACTCTGCAATATGTGCGTGAACATTTGCAAGTGTTTCACCCCACTAACAATGCTGCAAGTACAGAAAATACTCTTTGACCTGTCAGAAATCCACTGAGCTCCAAACCTCCTGTAGTGAGCTGACAATGTTACCTATGCTACAATGAGCATTTTGCTGGATAGAAATACATTCCTAATAAAAATGCCAGTTTTAGTAACAGCTGCTAGATACAATATGATTTTGTCATTCTTTCATTGTAAATTATTGATCGTATTACAATTGAGATCAATAGGTGATCCACTGTCCACCCACTGCTGCATATTTAATGGTTCGTCCACATTTGCTTGTTCTATCTGCATTCAGTGCCATGAAAAAGCTTCCTAAATGTGCAGGACACATGCTGGATATATTATTATTATTATTTAAGGTACTTATATAGCGCCGTCAATTTACGCAGCGCTTTACATATACATTGTACATTCACATCGGTCCCTACCCTCAAGGAGCTTACAATATAAGGTCCCTAACTCACATTCATATACTAGGGCCAATTTAGACAGAAGCAAATTAAGCTGGCATTGTGTGTGAATCTAGATATGCCTACCTTTAATAAATAAGACCTCATGTGTTATTAAGACTGATTCTAAAAAGTTTTCTAATCATTGAAAATGATAATAAAGTTAAATTAAGATTCACAAAGGGAGGCATTATTTGTCAATGGCTCTAGCACAGAATCCGCTTTGCATTTAAATCTTTGTCCTAAATGTCTTCTGCAATAGCTCACAATATCCTGTAGCATTTTTCCATTTCCAATCTTTGTTTCACAGGCAGTAGCAGCAGATAGCAACAGCCTTTACTGTGTATGGAAGAGACAATCTTTTTATGTCGTATTATCAGCTGGATTAATTCCAGTTTAAAACTGTTTGGGTTACATTAATGTTCCTTTTCTATAAAGTTATAAATAATGTATGTTTTCCTTAAGGAGATGGAAATAAATCAGGTCTTGTTTTGTTTTCTAAATCCTCGCTGTCTTGGGTTGTTATTCAAATTATCAGTTTGCTAAACCTTAGTAGCATGTTTGAAGCTAAGTTTCTTTTTCTTGATGTTGGATTTTAAAATGCCATGCTGGGCGCTGGCCTCCAATAAAAACACCTGCCTCTATATCAACAAAAATGCCCTTTTTTACTTTTGTTTTACTTTTTTTGTCCTCTATCATTCTGAAACTAGATACAGTATATATACATTATACACATTACACACACACATATACTGTATATGCGTACATACATTTTCAAAGTGACATATAAGCAATTTAATTTTATTTGAAATTCCTAGGTGGCTGTTACACTATAACAGACTTGATTTAAAGCTTGTTGGTGTCCTATGAACCATTAAACGTGTTTAAACTCTGCAATACTCTTTAGGAATAGTTCTTTATACGCTGGACTTTTATAGAGATTTTATGTAGTAAGGATTGGTTGAAAGATGGTACTTTTTTCACCCTCGCTAATATATACACACCCAACTCGGAGCAGATCGGGTTCCTAGAGGAATTCTTTGAAAAAATCCAACCCTTTTCCCAACCCTTTATGATCATTGGGGGGGATTTTAATCTTTGTATGTCCCCATACAAAGACAGATTGCCCTGTTTCAAAACACCCCTTCTCTCCAAGTACAAAAAACTTCCTCTTCATTCCGTAGAACGATCCGAGCACATAGTTTGTTTGACACTTGGAGGGTGAAACACCCAACTGCCAAACAATTCTTGTTCTTCTCCCCACCCCATAAACTATACACAAGACTGGACCATTTCTTTATCTCGGCACCACTATTGACATACATGGTTGATTCAAACATACACATGATCATGTGGTCAGTTCACGCACCCATAACTCTAGATCTTCTCCTATGTGCACCGACTCCTAGGAAATGTCATTGGCGTCTTAACGAATCTCTCCTCAACACACCTGCAACCCGTGTACATCTGCAACAAAAACTGACTGAATTCTTTCAACTCAATAAAGGTTTGGTGTTGGAGACCTCCACTTTGTGGGAAGCCCACAAGACCTTCTTCAGTGCATCGCCTCTGGATCTCGCCTTAAAAAAGATCGAGGCCTTCAATGCTCATCTCTATTGACTCAATTATCTAAACCCGAAAAGGGCCTACTCACATCCCCCACAATGGACTGTCTCCGCACTGTAACAGCTTTAGGAAATCGCATTAAAACCTTGGACTTAGGCAGGATCACTAAATCCATGCTTTGGTCTAAACAGAAATTCTATGAGTTTGCTAACAAGCCTCACAGAATGTTAGTCAATAAACTGAAGCCAAGACCCCATGCTTCCATGCCTGATTTTTTGATACAGCCCGATGGCAACCCCACGTATTACCCCCAGGCTATGACTAAGCTATTTGGAGACTTCTATCAGAAACCGTATAACTGCCTATCCACAGACCCGGAATCTCAGTTCACTCAAGGTAAATTTGATGCATTTGTTGATTCCCTAAATCTTCCCACCCTATCTCCTTACGACTGCTCAGGACTTAACGCTTATATTACTGCTGAAGAAATCCACTATGGTAATTAACCAACTCCCGTCCCCCAAACCCTAAGGCCCCGATGGACTTCCCTATTCTTTCTATAAAAAGTTCCTTCCAATTTAATTACCTCATATGGAGGCTTTGTTTGCTTCACTGATGAATGGGAAGATCCCCCACGCTCAGTTCCTACATGCCTTCATAACAGTCATTCCGAAACCAGAAAAGGACTCATCGCTACCCGACAATTATCGCCCCATAGCTCTTCTAAATTCTGATTACAAAATTTTCACTAAAATACTAGCAAATAGACTCTCTCTACTACTCCCTTCGCTAATCCATAAAGACCAAGTGGGGTTTGTTCCCACTAGACATGCAGGGGACAATACTAGGCGTACCATAGACCTTATAGACCTTTTGACCAAAACTAAAACACCTGCTATAGTGTTGAGTTTAGATGCTCAGAAAGCATTTGATCGCTTAAAATGGTCATTTATGTTTGCCACATTATCAAGATATGGTTTTTCGGGCCCATTTATACAGGCCTTAAAGGCACTGTATTCGACCCCCACATCCCAGGTACAGATGACCTCCCATGTTTCAACGTCATTCCCCCTCAGCAACGGCACCAGACAGGGTTGCCCCCTGTTGCCCTTGCTTTTTATCCTTAGTCTTGAACCTCTTGCTGCAACCATACGTTCTCATCTGGATATTCGGGGAGTGGCGTTGAGACATCAGGCGTATAAATTGTCCCTTTTTGTGGATGACATACTATTAACGGTTACACACCCGCATATTTCACTTCCATCACTTCATACAACTCTTAAATCATTTGGCAACCTTTCAGGTTTTAAAATCAACCCGACCAAAAATGAAGCCCTTCCTATAAATGTCCCGACTGACACACTTGTGACCTTGCAAAACAATTTTAAATACATCTAGTGCTCCCATTCACTCAAATATCTTGGTGTCCGCCTATCCCCTTCATATCCCACACTCCCACCACAGGTAAATTTCCCTCCTCTCTTTGAAGAAATCAACAGACTATTAAAATCTTGGACAAAGCTCACCCTGTCTCTAATTGGAAGGATCAACGTCCCTAAAATGTCTATACTCCCCAAATTGCTGTATCTCTTTGAGACTCTCCCAGTACTGATCCCAGTAGCCCAACTTAAAATTCTTCACAGAAATTTCTTAAATTTTGTGTGGAACAATGCGTCCCACAGGATAGCCAGCTCAGTTCTCCTGACCCCCCGTTCGAGTGGGGGACTAGGGGCACCAGATTTAATAAAATACTTTTATGCTACCCATCTAAGAGCTATCTCTTCCTGGACGTCCCGGTACGCCCTGAACAAATGGTCAGAAATAGAGATGGGAATCATGGCCCCTGCTCATCCATGCTGCATGCTATGGCCTTCCTCTGACAAATTTATCCCCCAACTGCGTAAAATCTGTCTAAATCCAATGTTATTTACGCTTTAATTTGGAAACGTCGTTCTAGTAAATACTCTTTATCCTCCCCGTGCTCACCCTTAGTAAACATCCTCTTTAACCCAGAAATTGCTGATAGCCTATCTTATGATTCCATGTTGCCCAGGATCCAAGCAGGCATATTCCAGCTACGACACTTAGTACACCCAGTGACACGCAAACTACTTTCCTTCTCTGACCTGCAATCTAAACATAAGCTCCCAAAGATGCTCCTTTACATTTTTCTACAGATTAAACATTTTTTCATTACTAAAACCCCACAAATAACTCTAGACGTACCTACCGAATTTGAAATGTGTTCCAGAGGTCCCCATGAAGCCCACCAGATCGCCACTATATATAAAATTCTCCATATGGCCTCTCCTATCTCCGAACATAGTCACTCGTATATGAAGAGGTGGTCCCAGATTCTACATAGGCCTATCTGCCTAGGTAAATGGGGGACGATTTGGGATGCCACTTTCAAGGTTTCTAGATGTGTAGCCCAGAGATAGACTGCCTATAAAATACTTATGTTTTGGTACAGGACTCCGGAATTCCTAGCAGCTCGCAAACTGTCACCCCACAGTCATTGCTGGAGATGCGGTTCCTCTCTGGGCACCTATTACCACATATTTTGGGAATGTTCTATAATTACCCCTTTTTGGTCACAAGTACATGGCCTCTTGGAAAAAGTGCTGGAAATTCCCATTCCTCTCCAACCCATACATCTCCTATTGGGCTTACCTCTCCAGAAAATCACTAAACTTCTAAACAGATTGATGGCATTTATTTTACTGGCGGCCAAACGTGTTATACCACAATGCTGGTTAGCTATCACCCCTCCTACCTTTGTACAATTTCTTTCGGCCATAGCAGATATTCACAGAATGGAACACCTTACAGCTGTTATAGATGACTCTCAGCCCAAATTTAACATTATCTGGGGGAAATGGGATTCATCTGAATATAACACGAAAGCGCATTTCACCTCGCCATGATAAATATATACCGCTGCTGTCTTTGCAGATCTATGTGAAATGGTCATTAATCGTTCTGATGCTAAGTTTCTATACAATAAGCTTATTTGCAGCACCATGATGTATTATCGTTACTTCTTTTTCTTTATTCTTTCTAATTTTATTTAGACGTTTTAAGCATTTTGAATACTCCCAATATTCTACATTTTATAATGATTGTAACTCAGCTCATTTACTACAACAATGTCCTTAATGTTTGAAATGTTGCCTTTATTTGTATATCTTGAAAACTTACAAACAAACAATTAAAAAAAAAAAGGATTAAAGATGGGCCGAACCCCCACGGTTCACAGCAGAACATCTGAACAGGGGAAAAGTTCTAACCCGAACGGCGAACCCCATTGAAGTCTATGGGAGCCAAATAGGAAAAATTAAAAGTGCCCATTTTGAAGGTTTATATGCAAGAAATTGGCCATAAAAGGGGTATGGGGGTGTCCTGGGGGACATGTATCAATGTAAAAAACTTTTACTTTACATTTCTAAAGAAAAAAAAAAGAGTCACATCACATTAAAAATGGCTTGTGGTTGCAATTGCTAGCACCTGGCTATTAAAAAGAAATAATGAAAGAAAATAAAACGGCGTGGGGTCCACCCCAAAATTTATACCAGAAATGTATCCGGGCATGCAGCCTGGAAGGTCAGAAAGGGGGGAGGGTGGGTGGGCGGCTCCCACTCATGAACCTAACCAGGCCACATGCCCTCAACATGGGGGGGTGGGTGCTTTGGGGTGGGGGGGAGATCTGCCCCCCCACCCCAAAGCACCTTTTCCCCATGTTGATGGGGACAAGGCCTCATCCCCACAACCTTGGCCAGTAGTTTTGGGGGTCTGCAGGCGGGGGCTTATCAGAATCTAGAAGCCCCCCTTTAACAAGGTCCCATGTGAATGAATATTGGGTACAAAGTACCCCTACCCATTCACCAAAAAAGTGTCAAAAAGTAATAAAAACACACAGTTTTTGACAATTACTTTATAAAAAAAAAATATATAGTGTGCCCAAATGTAAATCCATCATCGATCACGCCGCACCCGAAAAAAATAAAATAAAAAACACTCCCACCAACCTGAAGGCTGGCCATTTGACAGCTTTTATATAGGTAAGGGGTAAGGCCACCTGGCTACGTCACCTGGTGGCACCACCCTATTTTGATATCTCTGGCTGGTGTACTATATACCCAGTACTCATTCACATAGAGAGGGGCCGGGATCTGGGGGCCCCCTTGTTCCGCTAAACCCCCTGCCTGCAGACCCCTACAACCACCAGCCAAGATTGCGGGGATGAGACCCTTGTCCCCATCAACATGGGGACAAAGTGCTTTGGGGTGGGGGGGCCCGGGGGGCCCCCCAGCCCCAAAGCACCCACCTCCGATGTTGAGGGCCTGGTATGGTTCAGGGGAGAGGGACACTCGCTCGTCCCATCCCCCACTTTCTTGACCTGCCAGGCTGCATGCTCAGATAAGGGTCTGTTATAGATTGGAGGGGCCACGCCATTTTTTTAAAATCCATACCAGACCTCAAGGGCCTCGTATAGACTGGGGAGACCCCACGCCTTTTTTTTAATTATTTTTTTAACTGGTACTTTATTTTTTTTTTTATTCAGCTGTCAGCAGGGAAACCCATTGACAGCTGATTACTCATCGGTTGTTAAGGACTCCGCGGCCGGCTTCCCAGCTTATAATGAGCGCCTGATTGGGCAAAGCTTTGAGAAGAGTAATACCATCCCCTCTCTGTAGAGGATCCTATTAGTTGATGATGGTCATAATTTCTATCAATTCAGCCACTAAATACACTAAGACTAATGTTAAACAATCTACTCAGGGGCCCTCAAAAAGAAAGTCAAGTCAAGTCAACGAACACTGTGGTTATAAACCCACTCTCTCATCATTTCTAAATTACTTCCATAGTGCTGATCTATGCTCCTGCATGTATCCTTACCTGTAAAATATCTCCCCTTTAGCTGTTTGGAGCCCTGCAATACTCTGGATTCTGTGGGCAGGTCTGTTATTCAGGGTTCAGGAGAAAAAAAAACAGGAGACCAAAACCACGCATGCTCAGTAGGGATGAGCCCAATGTTCGAGTCGAACGTAAGTTGTTCGCTCGTTCGCAGAATTTAGAACATAATGGGGCATTAGTGGGAAATTTGAGTGCCCGTAGAACATCCCATAATTAACAGCGAGACTGTCAATGCACTGCAAGATTGCAGTGCATTGATGGCTGCTGATTGGCCAAAGCATGCACCCGACCTGCATGCTTTGGCCAATCACGGCACGTTCTGCTGTGAGAGCCATGATTGGCCAAAGGCAGGGTGCCTTTGACCAATCATAGCTCAGGGGACTGAGTCCACGCCCCACACTATGTTAGGCTGCTTACATAGTGGCCGTACATAGTTTTATGAATAAGAGCAGCAAAATTACATTTGTAAAGGAAAAAATGTAATTTAAAACTGCTTGTGGCTATAATGTATTGCCGGATCCCGGCAATATACATAAAAATAATTGAAGAAAACAGCGTCAGTTCCCCCCCAGTCCATTACCAGGCCCTTTGGGTCTGGTATGGATATTAAGGGGAACCCTGCACCACAATTTTAAAAAAAAATTGCGTGGGGCCCCCCATAAAATCAATACCAGGCCCTTCAGGTCTGGTATGGATATTAAAGGTAAACCCGCGCCAAAATGTAAAACAAAATGGTGCGGTGGTCCCCCCAATACATAGCAGGCCCTTTAAGTCTGGTGTGGATTTTAAGGGGAACCCCGTGCCAATTTTTGTTAAAAAAATGGCATGGGGTCCCCCCAAAATCCATATCAGACCCTTATCCAAGCATGCAACCTGGCAGGCCGCAGGAAAAGGGGGGGATGAGAGCGCGTCCCCCTCTTGAACCGTTCCAGGCCACATGCCCTCAACATGGGGAGATGGGACAAGGACGTTGATGGGGACAAGGGCCTCTTTCCCACAACCTTTTCCCAGTGGTTGTGGGGGTCTACGGGCAGGGGGCTTATCAGAATCTGGAAGCTCCCTTTAACAAGGGGGCTCCCAGATCCCACCCCCCTAAGTGAATGGGTATCGGGTACATTGTACCCCTACTCATTCACCAAAAAAATGTCAAAAAACAAAAATGACAGACAGTTTGGGACAAGTCCTTTATTAAAAAAAAAATGTCCCGCGATGTCCAAAAAGGCTGCAAACGGCATGAGCCTCCCATCGAGCCTCCCATCGAGGTGGAGTTTTACCTTTTTTATTTTTTTGGGTTGTCAGCGCTGTGATCGAGGTAATAATGTAATGGTGATTTACTGTCCAATGGAGGCTGAAGGTGGAGAGGTTATATAGGAAGCTGAATTACTGAACCAGAAACATGAATTACATAACCGCTTGCCGACCAGCCGCCGCAGTTCTACTGCGAGGATCGCCGTCATGTTACGTCAGTAGCATAGACAGCCACTAGGGGGTGCGTGCGCACCTCCTGCTTGCCCATGGAGCCCTTGCGAGTGCCCGGCGGTTGCGATCACCGCGGGGCTCCCGCAATTGCTCGGGGCACTCGGAGAGCTGTGATCTGTGTGTGTAAACACACAGTTTCCGGTTCTCTGAGGGGAGCACATACAGATCATCTGTTCACACAGAGTATGAACTGTGATCTGTCATTTCCCCTGGACAGTCCCATCCCCCCTTCAGTTAGAACACACACTAGGACACACTTAACCCCTTCACTGCCCCCTAGTGGTTAAACCCTTCACTGCCAGTGACATTTTTACAGTAATCAATGCATTTTTTAGCATTGATCGCTGTAATAATGCCAATGGTCCCAAAAATGTGTCAAAATTGTCCAATGTGTCCACCACAATGTCGCAGTCATGATAAAAATCGCCGCCATTACTAGTAAAAAAAAGCCATAAAACTATCCCCTACTTTGTAGACACTATAACTTTTGCGCAAACCAATCAATATACGCTTATTACAATTTTTTTTTTACCAAAAATATGTAGAAGAATACATATCGGCCTAAAGTGAGGAAAAAAAATATTTTTGGGGGATAGTTATAGCAAAAAGTAAAAAATATTGCATTTTTTTTCAAAATTTACGTTTTTTTTGTTTATAACACAAAAAATAAAAACTGCAGAGGCGATCAAATACCACCAAAAGAAAGCTCTATTTATGGGAAAAAAAGCATGTCAATTTTGTTTGGGTGCAATGTCGCACAACCGTGCAATTGTCAGTTAAACGACGCAGTGCCGAATCGCAAAAAGTGCTCTGGTCAGCAAGGGGGTAAAATCTTCAGAGGCTGAAGCGGTTAATCAGATACTTTAGATGTTACCTATGTGTCTATGCAGTGTGCAAACTATGGGGCCATTTACTATAGCGCCAGGAAGTACTGAGCACTATTACATATAATAGCGCCCATTTTAGGCAATTAAGATTTCAACAGGCAAACGTGAGAATGTAAAAGAGCGCTATCAGCGGTGAACATGCGTTAGTAAATTCGGAAATAGGGGCTATATGCAAATGCCAATTTCTAAAAGTTATATTATATAGCACTGAACTGAAACCATGATCCATGTATGTGAAAGAAACATTTTTATGTGAGATGTGCTCTACCTGGTGTGCATCTATTGATGTATATTGCAATTAGTATTCCTTGTTTTTTCCATCTTTTGCTAACGAATGCAGTTATGAATGATTATTACAGGGAAATGTCTGCTATTATGTAAAGTTACATGTATTGAACATTTAGGTTACCTATTTGTTGTATGTTGTTTTTTTCATTTTTTTTTTATTTAGGTGACTATAAAGCGGTAATTATTTATGTTCATTCTTTAACCATACTACACTATTATGCAGGTCTCAACGTACTTAGCTCAATGGCTTGGTGGTCTGCTCAGATGTCTCCACAGTACTTACGGTATGAGTTCAAATCCCTACCATCCACCAGCTGTGTTTATTTTTTCAGTGCACAAGCAAATTAAAATAAACAAAGAAATGTAAACTGCCCGTTAGCTATTGTGTGGTGTTTGGAATTCCACAACATAATATTATTGAATACTTACATACTATTGCATGCATTTGAAGAGTTAATATAATAGAATCAGCCAAATTAAAGTGCATTGGCTAATTGGTATTCGCCTATTTTCAGCATATGCTGCTTTGGCTAATTGTCATTCACCCTTTTTTCACCAATGCAGTCTTTTAGTATCTTTCTGTGGGATTTGAACCAATGAGTCAATTCAAAGCCTGAGTTTTTCAAGATAAAAGCACAATCATACATAGAAAATACATTTACTAGTGTTTGATGTTTCTTCTCCCCGAGCTGTCTTCTCCCCAAGCCGTCGCTGTCTTCTCTCGCTGCTTTGTTCCTCCGCACAGCTGGTTACCTGCTTTTTTTTTATTAGCGGGTAACCGGCAGTGCAAAAGAACACAGCAGATGGAGAAGACGTCGGCATCAGGAGAGAGGGCTCTAGGAAAAGACAGCTCTAGAAGACCTGTCCAAAAACGTTTGTTTTTTTTTTTTCTACATTTTACTGCATTTTTTTGGTGAACGGGCAGGGGTACGATGTACCCCATACCCATTCACATAGGGGGGCAGGATCTAGGGCCTCTTTGTTAAAGGGGGCTTCCAGATTCTGATAAATCCCCTGCCTGCCAACCCAAAACCACCGGCTAGGGTTGTCGGGAAGAGACCCTTGTCCCCATCAACTTGGGGACAAGGTGCTACGGGGGGGACCCCAAAGCACCCTCCCCATGTTGAGGGCATGAGGCCTGGTACGGTTCAGAAGGGGAGGGTGCTCGCTCGTCTCCCCCCTATCCTGACCTTCAGGCTGCATGCTCGGATAAGGGACTGGTATGGATTTTGGGGGGAGCACGTCAATTTTTAAAAAAAAATTGGTGTGGGTTTCTCTTTAAAGTCCATACCAGACCAGAAGGGCCTGATATGTACTGGGGGGATCCTATGACCTTTTTTCCCTTGATATTTGGAATTCCACACCATAATATTATTGAATAAGTACATACCATTGCATGCATTTGAAGCTTTAAAATATGGAATAAACCAAACTGATGTGCATTGGCTAATTATGCTGCTGAATACAATGCACGTTTTCAGGAGGTGATACCGTCATTTTGGACTCATGGCTTGAACCTTTGAAGGTAGAAAAGCATACCACTATGCTACAGAGCTGAGCACATACCTACATAGAAAATAAATTTACTAATGTTTGATTCTATACAATAGTGTTTTGCATTGCAGGCATTAATATTATAGTAACAACCATGCTCATGCTAATGTAGCATTGGCTAATAGGAGTTTGCCTCTTTTCAGCATATGCTGCTGAGTACAATGCAACCTTTCAGTGGGTGATACCATCTGTGTGTTTTTCAGCCATTTGAGCACAAATATATAGAGAACATACGTTTAGTAGTCATAAAGAGAGCAGTGCAGCGTTGGACAAATATCATAGGTGAAAAGTATTGTGAAAAATAGTGTTGAAAAATAAAAATTAAACAACAATAATAAAAAATGATGATGACTAATGAAAAAAACATTCAAAAGTCCATAAGTGATAAAAAAAGCAAGTACAGTGAATGCAAATATAGTGAAAAAAGGTTCTGAAGTATGATGTGAGTGAAGTCCAAAGGTTATTCCATGCGGAGTTCTGGATCCATAATCCACTGCCAGTGCTACCCACCAACTGGTGATAAAGTAATGAAGGCTTACCAGAGAGCCTGCGACCGCCCTTACTCAGGGGGGTCAAAACAGGCTTAGTAGAGGGAGATGTGAGATGAACTTCGAGGGATTTCCCCTGAGAGACTCTATAGGGAATCTTGCCAACCTGCTTCCTGGGTGACTATTCAGCAACAACAGGGCGCCAATTCGGAATATGTAGTCCTAAAGACGCTTTCGTTTTGAAGGCAGCTTCTCGCTCCTCTCTCCAGTCACATGAATGGTCATACATACAGTTGTCATACAACTCGGAGGTCCAAATTTGCTGGAAAAGAGATACAAGTGTGAAACAAGCCATACATTTATTATAAAAGGAGCTCTTATTTGTATTTGCATAGTCCTTACTGATTTACATCAGCAGAACAAATGCAGGAAGTGATGTGTGCACATGGGCCGGAAGCAAATGTGTGGTGATGCCAAAGAAATCAATGAACTCCACCCACACCAAATCTAACTACCACATTGAGAAAGCACAAGTACATATGCTACACTTACCTGGCAAAAGAGCAGCACCTCCTATTTGCTAAAGAGGGACCTCACCATGTCCACCTAGATGGAGATCCTGACCAGCACAAGCACTTCCGGGTGATTACAATGACTCATTTTTGGGGTCAAAAGGTGAAACCAAGCTCTTTTGATTGCAACCACGATTAGTATATATTTTTTTTCGTTTATTTGCAGATATGCAAATCTGTATTTGTACATATAACGACATTTGAAGGCAAAATTAAGGGAGTTTGATAAGAAATGGTGGACCTGGGATTGCAGCAGGTGAATTACAAAGACAAAGGCCCAGTTTAAGCCACACTGACAGCGGGAAGAAATCAGTTCAGCTAAACTCACACGGTTTCATTCCCGCATGTCAGTCCTGGCTGCGGGGGAATTTCAGAGACATCTGTGCAGGTTTACCTGCACAGATGTCAATAAAAATTGCACCACGAAGTCGCCAAAAGTAGTACAGGAACTACTTTTGGAAATTGCAGCTGCGCACCAATAAGGATAGTGCAATTGCCGTAGATTTGACATGTCAAATCGCACCAATGTGAACCAGGGCTGACACATACAACACTGCCTATCCACCAGCTGAATTCATTACTTGCAATTCTCCACAGCTGTTATATACAAAGACTCCATCTAAACACCTTTATCATTTACTTGCAGGTGTGTTGAAGAGATTAGGTTTTTTGGTGCACAATTATATCTTATAATTTCTATGGGTATAAGATATTAGACTTCCCCAAAGCTAATTAAAAAGAAAGAAAAGAGAAAAAAACAACAAACAAGCTCAATAATGTACTAAATAATGAACAAAATTATGTACATTTACTAGCATAAAAAAATTAATGTTCTACAGGATATATGGTGCTACATTTAGCAAAACAGTTAGCAATTGGGTTTTAAGGGCCTTGCTCATAGGAGTTTACAGTCTAAAATTTGTCTAAACCTAATGCCGAGTACAGACAGTTGGACATTCTGACAACCAAACCGTGAATTTTTTTCTGACGGATGTTGGCTCAAACTTGTCTTGCATACACACGGTCGCACAAATGTTGTCGGAAATTCCGATCGCCAAGAACGCGGTGACTTACAACCTGTACGACGGCACTATAAAAAAGTTCAATACCAAGTGCGCCACTCCTTCTGCTAATCTCATGTTAGTAGAAGTTTGGTGAGAGACGATTTGCGCTTTTCAGCCTTGTGTTTTCCAGTTCGTTACTGCTCTTTAGTTTGTGCTTGTGGGTTTGTATCTGTTTTTCAGTGCATGTTGTCAGTTTGTATCAGTTTTTTAGTGCGTTCTTGTCCGCTCCTTTCTGATTTTCGGCTCGCTCTTCTCAGGCCTTTCTAATTTTCAGTGCGTTCTGTTAGTTTGTTCTGACCAGCCGACCGTTTTGAAGCCATGTTGTGGGTACGTACTCATCGTAGAGTTTGTGATGTGCAGGGGCTTGGTGTTCTGGTTCTTACTTTGACCCAAGCCCAGTCCATGAACAGGGTGAGGAGAAGTTCATGGACGAAAAATTGGTTGCTCCAGTGTGTCCAATTCTCGCACATGTCTTTGTTGCGGGAGATCCAGGAGAATAATCCTGATGATTTCAGGAATTATTTCCGGTTGATGGACCCCATTTTTCACAGTCTGTTGGCTTTGCTGTCCCCTTATATTACGAAGCAGGACACCTGCATGTGGCAAACCATTACTCCTGAGCAGAGGCTCGTCGCCACCTTGCGGTACTTGGTGATGGGGAGAAGTCTGCAGGAAATCAAGTTCCCGACAGGCATCTCCCCCCAGGCTCTGGGGATCATTATTCTAGAGACCTGTTCTGCCATCATTCAGGTCCTGCAGAAAGACTATATTAAGGTAAATTTTCTCCTTTAACATCACATTCTATGTATTTAATGTTTGGTACTGTATTGTATTTATTTCATTATTCCATAATTACCATGATTGTAATATGCTGTGAATGTCCTCTTTGTCCTCATGCATGCTGAAAGCTTTTAAAGCTCCTTTTTTGTCCTTCATGCATATTTGCCTTCACTAACCTCCCCAGCATGCTATCCTGGGCCCATACACACCTAGCCTAGTCTCTTAACAATGTATTTTGTCAGCTCCATTGTAGTGCTTACCCTAAACACCCCCTAAAATGTGTCCAAATGTTATTTTTGTCCTTAAATTCAGGCAGAGTGCAAGAGGCTTTTTTTTTTTTTTCGGCCCAAACTCATTTGGAACCCTCCCCCCCCCAACCACTAAGTCAAACGATACCAATCCTCTATCTGCTGACTTTGCCAAACCCATACACACTATACCTACCTCTTTTGTGGTCAGATTTATGGATGAATTCACCAAAGCATGTAGTGCAAGGGCCTGCCTGAATACTTTCAAATGGCACTGTTTAAAGTTTTGTTCTCCTATTATCTTGATGGGTAATGGCAGAATGCAAAAATGTTGTTCAATTTTACAGTGTGTATTCATATTTTTGTATCATGACACTTCTTACCTGTCCAGTGGGCTGCCAATAGTGTAAGTAATGAGGGGCTGGCCAAAGTAACACACATTATTTATGCATTCAGCTCTGAATGAAGTGGAGAGGGTTACCTGTCCAAAACATACTCCCCTACCCCTAAAATTTTTACAATGGGCCATCAGAGGGGGGAGGAATCTGATAAGTGGACCTTGTACTTTTGTCTTTAAATACTCCTTAAAATAAATGTTATACTTATGTTGGCCAAGAATGTTTGTGTCTAATCTGCTTGCAATGTTATGTGCAAAAGTACACTTTTTTTTTCTTGTTTGACTCCACAGTTTCCTTCAAACCCACAGGATTGGCAGACTGTGGCTTCCCAGTTTGCCCAGCAGTGGGACTTTCCTAACTGCGGAGGGGCAATAGATGGAAAACACATCCAAATCGTCCCACCCCCCAACTCGGAGTCCTACTATTATAATTATAGAGGGTTTAATAGTATTGTGTTGTTGGCGGTGGTGTCGGCGACATACGAGTTTTTGTATGTGGCTGTGGGGAAGAATGGCCAGATGTCGGATTGTGGAGTCATCACCCAGGCCGAGTTCTACAGACGGCTCCAGAATGGTGGCTTAGGCTTGCCACCTGCAGAAGACAACATGGCTGGTCTTCTGTTTGTGTTCATTGCTGATGTAGCATTTGGGCTAGGTGAACATCTGATGAGGCCATTTCCCATGAGGACCCTCACCCCGGACCAGAGGGTTTTTAACTACCGGCTGGCCAAAGCCAGAAGAGTGGTGGAGAATGCTTTCGGCATAATGGCCAGCCGGATCCACCTATTTCTGACACCAATCCACACAGCGGAATATAAACTGAACCATATTGTGCTTGCCTGCTGCATTCTAGACAATTATCTACGAAAAAATGCAACTATGTGGCCTAAGTTGGGACTGAGGCCGGTTTCCTGATCCATCAACCCTGATGGCACTTGAAGCTTGCCCCCCCAAAGCCCCCGTGAAGAGAGACAAAAATATCTGGAGTACTTTGCGGTTAGGGGGGCCATTGATATGCCAGCAAATGTGTGAAGCATTTTTAAAATAAATTTTTATTTTAAACTGAACTAATATTTCATTTGATCTACTGCTTGTGTTTCTTTTAGCTGTATCCTAGGTTCTCCAATGGGCTTTTCTTTTTGGCCATTTTCTTCAATAGTGCAAACATTATTTATTGATACATGATGCTAACTATTATGTTGTGGGTCTGCTACACACACACGTTGTTTTTGTTGTTAATGTATGTAATGCATTAATGATAAAAATTTTCATCCTTTTCAACACCATGAATTAATTGTTTTGAGTCCCTAAAATGGCCTGATTGGGGCCAATTTTAGAGTACTTTGGGGGTTATTTACTAAAGGCAAATCCACTTTTCACTACCAGTGCACTGCAGGTGCACTTGAAAGTGCATTGAAACTGCACTGAAAGTGCAAAGTGGATTTGCCTTTAGTAAATTCAACCATTGTCACTGTAAACTACAGCAACTTACTCAAAAACTGGTATTGAGCAATGAAATAAGAAGCCACACATTGTTGAGTATAAAACATTTTACTCCGTGCACATTCACATGTGCATTAGAAAAGAATTTTTGAACAAACCAACATCTTTGGTGTATAACATTTTTATGGTTGACATTAGAAATAGCCTTTTTTTGGTTAAACAGGCATGTTTAAAACCATAATAACATACACAACTCAGGAACTTACAAAGTTCAACTTTGAAAAATTGAAGGCAATATCAGACATTAGTATGTCCAAACTGTGTTGATCTTGCCTTCATCAAATGGGGTGAAGTAACACCTGTAAAAGCCAAATTTTGAAGATGCACACAAATTGGGAGTCAAAATGTGGATTTCCCTCCTGATCCCATGCCTAATGTCAACATGTGCTAGATCCCATCATGGGGGATCAATAGACATGTTTCGGGGGTGCAACCCCTTCCTCTCACCTACTTGAGTTGCAAGGAAGGGGTTGCACCCTCAAAACGCGTACATTGATATCCCGTGATGGCAGATAACACATGTTGACACACTGTGTGCATCTTTAAAATTTGGCTTTATAATTACTTTAAAACTTGATTACAAAGAACAAATTACACGTCAAAACGATACAATGTGTGTTTTGTGTGTTTTAGATTCTGCCTAAAACATCAGTGATGTTCTTAATTTTTTGTTGAACATCATTGATGTTTTCCTTTATCTTTTCTAAATCACGATTGCACACCATGAGCTCCCAGATGGGGACGTGTGCACTTTCACTGGTGAAATGAGTTTCATCTTCCACATCACCTAAAATAAAAAAAACATACCATGTATTATAAATATGCAGGCATACATCTATTACCTGAAGCTGTGGTCTCAGACACTCACCTGTTGTGGTCACTCTTTCGCCCAATTCATGTACCTCTGAATCCACATCTTCAGGTTGTGGTGTGGGATTTCCCCTTCTTTAGGAGGTGTGGTGTTCTTGGTGTCCTCTGATGTCTCGAGTCTTTTCTCCCCTATGTGAATAAAACATAAGGTATACTCTTCACACAGATATTTGAGGCAAGAAATAGTAATATGAAACATTGCTTGGAAGTGTCGTACAATTGTCTGTTTTGGTAGAGTTCCAAGCTGACATGACATGATTTTTTCCCTTTCTTCAATTCTTATCTTTTTTGGTAAAGTTTCACACATGGAGACACCCCTAGTATCCACTGGAGCACCTGTGAGCACCTAAAAAGGGTGTTCTGGTGTCCCACGCTAGTGCTCCTATGTCCAGATGTATAAACAGCTGCTGAGTGTCTGTCAGAAAAGAGCCTGTCAACATCGGATGGTTCCTGTGCGTTTGCGCGGCGGAGCCGCGCTTCGGCGCATGCGCGTTAGCAAAGTAGCGGCACACACGGGTTCACTACACGGCGTAACGGCGTAATGGCGTACGAACGTCCGCTCGTCAGCATCACGCCCCCTTTCTGGCCTATATAAGGACTGACTTGTGCCCTGTTTAATTGCTGGTTTGTCTTTCAGCTTCCAGTGTTCCGTTCCTGATTCCTGCTTCTTGTGTTTACCTGTTTGACCCGGATTTGCCTGACCTACCTTGTCTCTCTCCAGCATTTTGACCTCGGCTTGTTTAAAGGACTTTCCCACGATCTGCTTCCAGTGTTTGACCCTCTGCCTGTCTCCGGATTCTCCTGCCTTCTCGTGTATGACCCCGGCTTGTTTAAACGGACTTCTCTGCTGACATCTCCAATCCCCTACCTCTGGCTTGCCTTCAGGATTCCTCTACTTACCATCTGCTGTGTTTGACCCTCGGCCTGCTTCAAGGACTTCCTCATCTACCAGTCTCCAGTATTAAGTTATCGGTCTGCATCATAGACTCTCCACTACTGGGTTCTCAGTGCCTGATCTCCTGCACTTATCCCAGCTCCCATTGTGTTTGCGGGTTAGAACCCCGGCCGGGTCTTCTTCTCCAGCTCTGGGTCAGAGCCACCGTTGCTCTCATCTCTGCGTGACTGAAGTCCTCCTCTCAAGAAGCTTCCTGCCTGCAGGCGACCCGTGCCTCTCTGTGCCCTACACCCTCTGTACCACTACCAGGGGTGTAGTGCGCTTAGCCGCAAGGGAAGCCACTCCCAGCATCTCGGCCTCGGTGAGTACCCATGATAGTGTCCTCTCCCTACACTGAATCAAGTTTGCATTTCATTCTAGTTAAAACACATCTAGACAGCAATGTAATAAACATCTTTTAATACAAATAGGCCTGAACAAATGTAGTTAAGCTGCATCTGTCAAAAACATCATATTAGTGGGCGAATGAACAATGTTTACTACGAACGATTACTGTTTCCAACCGGAAACTTGCCATTGCCATCTCCACCATCTCAACAAAGGCCATATTTGAGGCCTTAAATCTCCTCCTGGATCGGGATGTTTCTGGCTCCGGGCTTTCCTCGTCATTGCTGCTCTCCTCTGCATGCTCCTGCTGTCTTCGCCATGTGCACTCCAACTCCGCCGAATGAGAAGGGACGGGGAATATACTAGAAAGAAGGTCAGGGGCGGATTTTCACGCATGCGCAGTGTATATAAAGCGTAACACGCGTGCGTCATACGTACGATCTGTGAGCAGAGGACGGAGTAGCGTAAGCGCCAATCATGCTAACGAAGGTACAATTTTAACTTGGGTCATCAGTGGCTTTTACTGCTTATAGATTGAGGCCTATATTGGGACAAGGTTAGGAGAGTTTAGCCTGACATTAGGGTTTGTCTTGTGTTGTGTCTTGCAGAGAATATGGATACATTCAATGACCATGATTTCCTCCCCAACTTCATTGATAAGTACAGGGAGCTGCCCTGTCTGTGGCAAGTGAAACACCCATTTTATAATAACAAACGAAAGAGGAAGGCAGCGCTGGATCAACTGTTGGAATTGGTGAAGCTGGTGATTCCCACGGCAGACATCAACTATTTGAGGTGCAAAATTGGTGGTCTGAGGAGCACATATAATAGGGAGCGCAAAAAGGTCCAGGATTCCATGAGATCAGGAAAGTCTCAGCCAGGAGGAGGCTGTGGAAAATGGCAGCCAGGAGGTGGCAGGGGAAAGTGGCAGCCGGGAGTTGGCCGTGGCAAGTGGCAGCCACGAGGTGGCCGTGCCTAGTAGCCTGACTGAATCCCAGGTTCCTCCCCTCTGCCTTCTAACAAAAAGGCCCAGGAAGGGGAGGAACATGGAGGAGTCAGCGCTTGGTTTGATTCAGCAGGCTACTGCGGTCCTTACAACAACCTCCAGTGTTCAAGAGGCCTTTGCATGTATGACGGCCAGTAGGATGCAGGAAATGGAGGTGGGCTAACGCATTATCAGTGAGGAGCTCATATTTCAGGTCCTAAATAAAGGGGTGATGGGCGAACTCACAAAAAAAGTCACATATGTGAGTTAGACCATACTCCTCCTCCATAGCCTGCCACAACTCCAACACCACATCCACAGCCTGGAAGGAAGCGTGCAAGGAAGTCTTGAGAGTGATGGCCTGGGTTCGGTCTGGTCTGTTGTAAGACCACAGCCTCTGTACATATATGTCATCTGCTGCTACTCCCAATCTCTCGGAGTCCTGGACCGGATTGTGCTCCCTATTAAATGGACTCCTCAGGCTATCAATTTTGCCTGTCAAATAATTGATGTCTGCCCTGGGGTACAAAGACTTCGCCAATTTCAACACTTTATCCAGCGTTGCCTTCCTCTTTATTTTGTTATGACCCCTAATAAACTTCTAATTTTTTTTTTAAATCCTTGGCTATGTGCTTTACTTCAAAAAGGACAGTTTGCTTGACTTTGAGGTTAAAAAATAAAAGATAATAACAATGTTGTGGTAACTTGACACACAAAACGACAAAAAAGACTATGGAGATCACTAGAAAAAAAAAAAGGAGATCGCTATAAAAAAATTATAAACATTATTCTGGAGAGATGGCAAAAAAAAAAAAAAGATTATTCAGGAGATCACGAGAAATAATAAAGAAATCAGTTTGTCAGAACTCTGTGTGAATATCAGCAGCAAAACTATTTCATTATGCTAGCATTATAAAGAAGAAGAGAATGCGCTGCATTAAAAGATTAAAAACTTTGCAGTGTGACAAATGTGCTATCTTCATTATAAACGCTAGTTTTACCAGACCAAGAGCTTCCATCTCATACTTGATTCAGAGCATGTGTGGAATTCTGTGAGTCGGAATTGTGTACACACGCTCAGAATTTCCGACAACGAGTTTTTTTTTGTCGGAAAATTTGAGAACCAGCTCTCAAACAGTTGTCAGAAATTCCAACAGCAAATGTCCGATAGAGCATACACACGGTCGGAATTTCCGAATTTGACAACAAGCTCACATCGAACATTTGTTGTCAGAAATTCCGATCGTCTGTATGTGGCATTAGAGTGAACACAGCTTTACTTTCAGTGTATAACGGGCAACACATTGCATTTTTATCTGCAAGATTATAGAAACATAATTAACAGTCATTCTTACAAAGTATTCCAACGTAAAATTAAAAAAGGCACATATTCAAAGTATAACACCCACCACCACCCCACAATCCACACACATACAGTGGGGAGTACGTGTTCTGCTGAAAGCTGGAAGCTGCATTTCTGTGTACACGATTAAGCAATGAGATCAAAGCGTAGAAGGTCAGCAGATGCTCCCAAACCATGAATGCTTGTTCAGACAGGAATACACACACAACATTGACAGCATGGCCACATAAACCCACTTTTGATAGAAAGAATGCACACGCCCAATAAAATTACACGCCCACCAGCATCTTTCAATCTGTCTCTTCATGTATGTCTAAAGTGATTGCACCTGATGAGCAGGAACACATAATACTATTTGCAACTGTGTTAGCCCTTGGCTATGTGCATCAAATCTCCAAATACAGGATAAGGATCGAAGGCCATTTGCATGCACATAAAGTAACAGTTTTCTAAACATATGTACCTGTGCAGTGTAAACCCTACAATTTTAAATGTTCAAGTCCCTGGGCATGATTAGTGCTAACAAACATTAACATCAGTCCCTGGCTGCAAAGAGCTTCCAATCTAAGGTCCAAAATGAACTTTCTTACATTAGAGACTATTTCCACAGGAGACAAATACAGAGCCAGCATGTCTTTGGATTGTGGTGAGAAACCCACACAGGGAGAACATATAAACTTCAACACAAGCATTAGCATGTTGGGGAATTGAACCAGCAACCCCAGTGCTGTGCTAGATGGAATTGCTACCAGCTTAGCCAGCAGGCAGCCTCACACATGTAGTCTGCATCTCTGTGGTGTGAATTATCCCTAAGTCAATAGATATGCTCAGTGTCACAAGCAATATATAATATTGGCCTAAGTACACCTGCCTTTATACGTACATGAACTGTAATGGCATCCCAGTCTTAGTCCGTAGGGTTCAAAATTGATTTGGCCCACCCTTTGCAGCCCTAACAGCTTCAACTCTTCTGGGGAGGCTGTCAAACAAGGTTTAGGAGTGTGTCTATGGGAATGTTTGACCATTCTCTCATACGTGGAAGAAGGCCTGGCTTACAGTCTCCACTCTAATTCATCCCCAAGGTGTTCTGTTGTGTTGAGGTGCAGGCCAGTCAAGTTCCTCCACCCCAAACTCCCTCATCCGTGTCTTTATGGACCTTTCTTTGTGCACTGGTCCAAATTATTTTGTGGACGGGGGATTATGATGTGGGGTTGTTTTTCAGGGGTTTGGCTTGGCCTCTTAGTTCCAGTGAAGGGAACTCTTAAGGCATCAGCATACCAAGACATTTCAGATAATTTCATGCTCCCAACTTTGTGGGAATAGTTTGGGGATGGCCCCTTCCTGTTCCAACATTAATGCACACCAGTGCACAAAGCAAGGTCCATAAAGACATGGGTGAGGGAGTTTGGGATGGAGGAATTTGACTGGCCTGCACAGAGTAGTGACCTCAACCCGATAGAACACAGTTTGGCTGAATTAGAGCAGAGACTGCGAGCCAGGCCTTCTCATCCAACATCAGTGCCTGGCCTCGCAAATGCACTTCTGGAAGAATGGTCAAACATTCCCATAGACACACCTTGTGGAAGCTGTTATAGCTGCAAAGGGTGGGCCAAATTAAATTCTAACCCTGCAGACTAAGACTGGGCTTCCATAAAAGTTCATGAGTGTGTAAAGACAGGCGTTCCAATACTTTTGGCTAGATAGTGTATCTAGCAAGATTTACAGTGGTGGTGGAACCCTCCTACACATAAAAACTACATTTAGACATTTTTTAGGACCTGAGTCAGGAATTATGTTTAACAACATAGGGAGATGAGACAACCTCTCTACATGAAGCAGCATGCTTGGGGTTTAAACCCAAACCCTCAGAGTTGCTAAGACAGAAGTTCTAACCTCTAAGCCACAGAACCTCCACATGTGGAAACCTCCGACACATAAATACACATATACTGCACTTCTTTGGACATATAGGTGGTAGAATTACATTACTCAAGAGTTATTCTTCTTGATGTATTCTGTGATATTTGGTAGGTGATATTTGGTAGGTGAGTGTAAAATAGAGATGTTACCCTGTCATTTTTGGGAAGTACATTTTGATTTCTGATGTTGGTACACATATCATACTTTTTGGGCTCAAATGATGATTATTTGGAAATAATAAAAAACACACAAAATTGTGACCCATTTTAAATTTGCCTCAGCGATGGTATTGTTTGTGGTTTGTAAAGACACCTGTGTGAGTTTGGGTAAAGATTTTTGTGAGATGGAATAACAAGTGAAAGTGACAGTGAAAAAAAAATATTTTACCAAAACATCAAAACATTCCACATTCTAGCATTCTTAAAAACAAAATAGTTGAGAAAAAACAAAATAGAAGCAGCAACATTGTTGCAAGGAACATTTATGTCACAGAAAGATACATTTCATCTCAACCTTAAAAAGTATTTATTTGAGGAAGTTACAATTGTACCATTAGAATCAATGGCTGAAACTTGCATTGGACTATAATAGCGCCGATTTTCATTCTCAAAAACACATTTTAGCCCAGCGCTAATTTTGGTATTTACTATAGTGCCTTGTAAAAAAATCCATGGGAGCAAAAATGAGAGCTGTTTGCAGGTCTGAGCATGCTCAGTTGTGTTGGCACTTAGTTGTACAGAGATAGGGAATTTATCTCTTTTCAGACTGTTATATTTTTTCACACAGTTTTAAAGCAGATTATCATTAAACAAAATAGTGCATATTTCAGTACCATTTAGTCAGTTATATCATGCTCTAAACATTATTTCCATGTGCACTACTAAAGGTTTTAGCAGAGTAATGCCGCTTACAGATGATCAGAATTTCCGTCAACAAATGTTCGATGTGAGCTTGTTGTCAGAAATTCCAACCGTGTGTAGGCTTCATCGGACATTTTTTGTCAGAATTTGTCAGAATTTCCGACCAACAAAATTTGAGAGCTGATTCTCAAATTTTCCGACAACAAAATCCGTTGTCGTAAATTCCGAGTGTGTGTACACAATTCCGATGCACAAAATTCCAAGCATGCGAGACGGAAGCGCCCGGTTTGGTAAAACTAGTGTTCGTAATGGAGCACATTCGTCACGCTGCAAAGTTTTTAATCTTTTAGTGCAGCGCATTCTCTTCTTCTTTAGAATGTTAGAATAGTGAAGTTGTTTTTCTGCTCATATTCACACAGAGTTCTGACAAACTGATTTCTTTATTATTTTTCGTGATCTCATGAATAGTCTTTTTTTTTTTTGCCAGATCTCCAGAATAATGTTTTATTTATTTTTATAGTGATCTACTTTTTTTTAATCAAGGCCTCCTGTTTTTTTTTATAGTGATCTACATAATATTTTTTCTCGATTTGTGTGTCAAGTTACCACAACACCATTATTATCTTGTATTTTTTAACCTCAAAGATATTGGTTGGTGTTGGTGTCCCTTGTTAATTTGACATTGTCTTTTTGATATGTATCTGCCTACTCACAAACAAACTGTCCTTTTTGAACTAAAACACATAGCCAAATATTTGTGAAAATAAACTAGGTATTTATTAGGGGTCATAACAAAATAAAGAGGAAGGCAAGGCTGGATAAACTGGTAAAATTGTCGAAGCCTTTGTACCCCAGGGCACACATCAATTATTTGACAGGCAAAATTGGTAGCCTGAGGAGTCCATTTAATAGGGAGCACAATATGGTCCTAGACTCCGAGAGATCAGGAGCAGCAGCAGATGACATGTATGTCCTGAGGCTGTGGTCTTACAACAGCCTGCGTCTTTTGTCAGACCAGACTGAACCCAGGCCATCACTCTCTTGTCTTCCTTACACGCTTTCTTCCATGCTTGCTTCCAGGCTTTGGCTCTGGTGTTGGAGTTGTGGCAGGAGGTGGAGGAGGTGGAGGAGGAGGAGGATGGTCCAACTCACAGGTGGGTTTTGCTTGTGATTTCGCCCCTCAACCCCTTATCTAGGGCCAGATAGATCACTTCCTCACAAAAGAGGCATTGGCTCACCTCCATTTCCTGCATTCTGGGATTCGGTCAGGCTACTGGGCCCAGCCACCTCCTGTCTGCCACTTTCCCCCGCCACCTGAGGCTTTCCTGTGTATGAAAATGAGACATATTTTTAGTTTATTGTTCATCAATCAAACACAATTTTGAGAAATTTGTGAAACAATGCTATACCTTACACATGCTGGGCTCCTCCACATCTTCTTCTTGGGTGGAAGGCCCAGGTTGGACTTCTGAAGCCTCATCTGAGGTGGAAGTAGGAGTGGAAGGAAGTGTGGAAGGAAGGGTTGAGAGTGATGGCCCGATTTCAGTCTGGTCTGACAAAAAAGCAGTCTGTCATAGTACCACAGCCTGGGGACATAAACGTCATCTGCTGCTGCTCCTGATCTCATGGAATCCTGGACCTTCTTGAGCTACCTATTATATGTGCTCCTCAGGCCACCAATTTTGGCCTTCAAATAGTTGATGTTTGCCGTGGGGATCTGCGGCTTCACCAATTCCAGCAATTGATCCAGCGCTGCCTGCCTCTTTCTTTTATTAGTATAAAAGGCGTGTTTCACCTGCCACAGACAGGGCAACTCTCTGTATATATCAATGAATTGGGGCAGGAAATCGTGATCATTGAATCGATCCATTTTCTCTGCAAAACACAACACAAGACAAACCCTAATGTCAGGCTAAACTCTCCTAATCTTGTCCCAATATAGGCCCCAATCTAGAAGCAGTATAGACCACTGATGTCCCAAGTTCAAATTGTACCTTCGTTATCACGATCGGCGCTTACGCAACTCCGTCCTCCGCTCACAGATCTACGTACGACGCACACGTGTTACGCTTTATATACACTGCGCATGCGTGAAACTCCGCCTGCCCCTGACCTTCTTTCTAGTCTATTCCCCGCCCCTTTTCTTTTGGCGCAGTGGGAAAGCACATGATGAAGAAAGTGCATGCAGAGGAGAGCACCAACGAGGAGGATGACAAAATCCCAGAGCCACAAACGTCCCGATCCAGGAGATTTAAGACCTCTAATATGTCCTTTGTAGAGATGCCGACTATGACGGGAAGCATGGACCTTACCCAAACCCAAATGTGAGAAAGGCCTAGATCATGGCTAAAGTTGTGAAAAGTCTGCAGAAGAATTTTGGTGTAAGGTGATCCAAGGAAATGGTGGTCAGACCTCAAATTGAGGGAGCAGGATCAGTACAGAAGAATCAAAAAAGTAAAAAAAAGAGTTCTGCAAAAAAGTAAGTATTTTGTCATGTGTTCTTCTTATTATTATTACGTTCATGCTGCTCCATGTGCTTTTCTTTACTGTTGATCAGTTTAAAATGGCAAGTTTCAGGTTCGTGGGCACAGTAATCGTTCGTAGTAAATATCGTTCGTTCGCCCACTAATACGATGTTTTTGGCAGATGCAAGTTAACTACATTTTTTCATGCCTATTTGTATTAAAAGAAGTTTATTACATTGTTGTCTAGATGGGTTTGTAACTAGAATGAAATGCAAACTTGATTCAGTGTAAGGAGAGGACACTCAGCAGCGGTTTACACATCTGGATGCAGGAGCACTAGTGTGGGAGACCAGAACAAACTTTTTAGGGTGTCCCACACAGGTGCTCCAGTGGATACTAGGGGTGTCTCCATCTGTGAAACTTGCACAAAAAAGGTAATTATTCCAGCTTTCTAAAGGCAAAAAAACATGTTTTCAGCTTGGAACTCTGCCAAAACAGACAATTATATGACACTTCATGCAATGTTTCATATTCCTATTTCTGGCCTCAAATATCTGTGTGCTACGTATACCTATATTTTACTTTACATAGGGGAGAAAAGACTCGGCACATATGAGGTCACCAGGGACCCCCAATCTCCAAAAGAAGGGGAACTCACAACATCACCTCAGGATGTAGAGGAAGGAGAGGTTTATGAAGTGGGCGAAATAGTGAACACAACAGGTGAGTGTCTGAGATCACAGCTTCAGGTAATAGATGTATGCCTGCATATTTATAATACATGGTGTGTTTTTTATTTTAGGTGATGTGGATGTTGTGGAAGAAGAATCTCATTTCACAAGTGCAAGTGCACACGTCCTCATTGGGGAGATCATTGTGTGCAATCGTAATTTACAGAAGATCAAGGAAGACATCAATGATGTGGAAAAAAGACTCAAAAACATCATTGATGTTTTAGGCAGAATCTAAAACACCCCAAAATTCTTCTAGTTTGTTTGTATTTTGATTATTTTCACACATTTTAAATATTTTTTAGAAGGCAAAATTTTGAAGATGCGCACACTGTGTCAACATGTGCTATCTGCCATCACGGGATATCAAGGTAAGCGTTTTGTGGGTGCAACCCCTTCCTTGCAACTAAAGTAGATGAGAGGAAGGGGTTGCACCCCCGAAACACGTCCATTGATCCCCCATGATGGGAGCTAGTACATGTTGACATTAGGCATGAGATCAGGAGGGAAATCCACATTTTGACTCCCAATTTGTGTGCATCTTCAAAATTTGGCTTTTACAGGGGTGACATCACCCCATCTGATGAAGGCAATATCAACACAGTTTGGACATACTAATGTTGGATATTGCCTTCACTTTGTCAAAGTTGAACTTTGTAAGTTCCTGAGTGTATGTTTATGGTTTTAAACATGCCTATTTAACCCAAAAAAAAGGCTATTTGTACTGTCAAACCTAAAAATGTTATACAACAAATATGTTGGTTTGTTCAAAAACCCTTTTCTAATGCACATGTGAATGTGCTTTGAGTAAAATGTTTTCTACTCAACAAAGTGTGTCTTCTTTCAATACTCAATACCAGTTTTTGTAGTGGTTTGGTGTTTACAGTGACAATGGGGGTTATTTACTAAAGGCAAATCCACTTTGCACTACAAGTGCACTTTCAGTGCTGTTTCAGTACACTTTCAAGTGCACTTGCAGTGCACTTGTAGTGCAAAGTGGATTTGCCTTTAGTAAATAACCCCCACAGTGCTCTAAAATTTGCCCCAATCAGGCCAGTTTGGGGACTCAAAACAATTACTTCATGGTACTGAAAAGGATGTGTTTTTTTATCATTAATGCATTACCTACATTAACAACCAAAACATTGTGTGTGTGTAGCATACCCACAACATAATAGCTGAAGAAGAGATTATGTATCAACTAAATTACGTTTGCAATTCTTTAATTTTAAGCAAAAATTTTGTTTTAAAAAGGTTTATCAAACATTTGCTGGCATATCAAAGCCCCCCCTACCCGCAAAGTATGCCATATATTTTTGCCAGACCTCGCGGGCACTTTGGGGGGGCAAGCCAGGACGGCCAGCTTCAAGCGCCGTTAGGGTTGTTGTTTGTTCTGGAAATCCGGCCTCAGGCCCAACTGAGGCCACATAGTTTGTAGCATTTCTTCTGAGAAAGTTGTGTAGAATGCAGCATGCAAGTATTATATGGTTTAGTTTATATTACCCTATGTTGATTGGCATCAGGAACAGGCGGAACCGGCTGGCCATTATCCCAAAAGCATTCTCCACCACTCCTCTGGCTCTAGCCAGTCGGTAGTTGAAAACCCTCTGATCCGGGGTGAGGGTCCTCATCGGGAACGGCCACATCAGGTGATCACCCAGCCCAAATGCTTCATCAGCAACAAAGATGAATGGAAAACCAGCCACGTTGTCTTCTGCAGGTGGCAAGCCCAAGCTACCACTCTGGAGCTGTCCGTAGAACTCGGTCTGGGCAATGACTCCACCATCCGAAATCCAGCCATTCTTCCCCACGTCCACATAGAGAAACTCATATGTTGCCCGACACCACCGCCAACATCACACTACTATTAAACCCCTCGTAATTATAATAGTATGACCCTGAGTTGGGGGGTGGCATGATGTGGACGTGTTTCCCATCAATTGCCCCTCCGCAGTTGGAAAAGTCCCACTGCTGGGCAAATTGGGAAGGCACAGTCTGCCATTCCTGTGGCATTGAGGGAAACTGTTGAGTCAAACCAGAAAAAATAAAACTACTACTTTTGCACATAACATTGCAAGCAGATTAGACACAAACATTCTTGGCCAACATCAGTATAACATTTATTTTAAGGAGTATTTAAAGACAAAAATATAAGGTCCACTTATCAGATTCCTCACCCCCTCTGATGGCCCATTTCAAAATTTTAGGGGGGGAGATGTTTTGGACAGGTAACCCTCTCCACTTCATTGAGAGCTGAATGCATACATAATGTGTGTTACTTTGGCCAGCCCCTCCTTACACTATTGGCAGCCCACTGGACAAGTAATAAGTGTCATAATACAAAAATATGAATACACACTGTACAAATTGAAGCACATTTTTACATTCTGCAATTACCTATTGCAGAATGTAATAGGTAATCCCTATAATAGGATAACAAAACTTTAAACAGTACCATTTGAAAGTATTCAGGCAGGACCTTTCACTACATGCTTTGGTGAATTCATCCACAAATATGAACACAAAAGAGGTAGGTATAGTGTGTATGGGTTTGGCAAAGTCAGCAGATAGAGTATTGGTATCGGCTGACTTAACGGTTGGGGGGAGGGAGGGTTCCAAATGAGTTTGGGCCCCCCCAAAAAAAGCCTCTTGCACTCTGCCTGAATTTAAGGACAACAATAACATTTGTACACATTTAAGGGGGTGTTTAGGTTAAAACACTACTATGGAGCTGACAAAATACATTTTTAAGTGACTAGGCTAGGTGTGTATGGGCCCAGGATAGCATGCTGGGGAGGTTAGTGAAGGCAAAAATACGTGTGAAGGACAAAAAAAAATCCAAGCATGCATGAGGATAAAGGGGACATTCACAGCATATTACAATCATGCTAATTATGGAATAATGAAATAAATACAATGTATTAGCAAACATTAAATACATAGAATGTGATGTTAAAGGAGAAAACTTACCTTAATATAGTCTTTCTGCAGGACCTGAATGATGGCAGAACAGGTCTCTGGAATAATGATCCCCAGAGCCTGGGGGGAGATGCCAGTCGAGAACTTGATGTCCTGCAGACTTCTCCCCATCGCCAAGTACCGCAAGGTGGCGACTAGCCTCTGTTCAGGAGTGATGGCCGCATGCAGGTGTCCTGCTTGGTAATATAAGGGGACAGCAAAGCCAAAAGACGGTGAAAAACGGGGTCCGTCATCCGGAGATAATTCCTGAAATCATCAGGATTATTCTCACGGATCTCCCGCAACAAAGGCATGCTGGAGCAACCAATTCTTCGTCCATGAACTCCTGTTCATGGACTGGGCTTGGGTCAAAGTAGGAACACCAAGCCCCCGCATAGTACGAACTCTATTACGAGTATGTAACCGCAACATGGCTTCAAAACAGTCGGCTGGTCAGAACGAACTAACAGAACGCACTGAAAATCAGAACCTGAGAATGAGCTGAAAAAGAACGCACTGAAAATCAGATTTGTACTAGAAATAGCACGCACCAAAAACCAGATGCGAACTGACTACACGCACTGAAAACCAGATACGAACCCACAAGCACAAACTGAAGAGCAGTAACGATCGGAAAAGCACGAGGCTGAAAAGCGCGAATCATCTCTCACCAAACTTGTACTAACATGAGATTAGCAGAAGGAGCCCAAAGGGTGGCGCACTGGCTATTGAACTTCTTTTTTCTAGTCCCGTCATAAGTGTTGTACGTCACCGCATTCTAGCCGATCGGAATTTCCAAAAACATTTGTGAGACCGTGTGTATTCAAGACAGGTTTCAGCCAACATCTATCGGAAATAAATCCATGGTTTGGTTGTCGGAAATTCCGATCGTCTGTACGCGGCATAAGGCTGGCCATACACTATATCATTTTCTTATTCAATTTTCTTTAGATTTACCTTCAACTACGTAGTGCAAGGGCCTGCCTAACTACATACACATTGAAAGTGTTTAGGTTTGACCTGATATTATATGGTTTTGGTAACTCTAAAGGAAAATTGAATAAGAAAATTGTATAATGTATGGCCAGCCTAAGGATTTTGGCGCTATTTGTTTTCAGGGAACTATAGTATATTTGATTTTGGGAGTATTTTTTTACCAGTGCTATATTAGAGCTAAATAGCGGTAAACCACGCTAATTAGCGCGGATGGCAGCTAAAGTAATAAATGGCAGATAAAATAATAAATGGCAGATAAAATAATAAACAAGAATTTCAACTGAGTATTTACCTGTTCGCCTGAGGTTACATTTTATGTTTGGTTTCACACAGGGTTGTTCATAACATCCTGTTATTCTGTTATTCACTTAGAATGGCAACCCAATGCACACGTAGGTGCTAATGGACCTGTACTGCAAAATTTCACACATTTACATGCATGTGGTAACACATCACATTGGACTTGCCAGGTGTGAAGGGGCCCTAAGAAATACAATTTGATACCCCACAATCCCACAAATGCACACATTTTGCAAATAAATAAATAAATACATTACAATACTGAGTTTAGGTTTAGTGCAGGTAAAGCTTTTTTGTAAAAAAATTCTTTGCATGTCTCATTGTGGTTTTTTTCCAGCACTAAGCCTCTCCTCCTGCTCATGGAGCACTCTGTAGCAGAGCTAACTAGTAAAGGCTAAGCAAATGTAAATGAGGTTGACTTACTAAAGGCAAAGAGGCAGTTTACTTTGTACAGGAATTTTATCTTTGCTAGGGAATTTGGCGAATGTGTTGAAAATTCATTTTTCAAAGAATATTCCATCAGGTACAATTAAAGAAAAAATGAATTTTTACATTTTTTATTTGCCTTTAGTAAATCAAATCTATTGCGCTTGTTGTGCTTGTGTAGAATACAGATCTTTTGCTTCAGAGCTGCATGGGCTGGGGACAGGATCAGAAATCCTCTTTCCCAGATTCAGACTCCCAACAAGGAAAAAAAAAGAGTAAATGCAAAGAATGATATTACTTCAGTTTAAAGAATACCTTCTCCCTAATTACCCCTAGGTCCCAACAAATACGTCAAATGTTTTAAATGACATTTACTAACTGCATAAGCATTAAACACTTGCATTGGCAAGTTCAATGTAGATCTGAATGTTATTGATCACAAATCTATGTAAATACCATTGTCATACTAGATTCTGTCAACAAAAACCAAATGATTTTATCTCAGAATTATAAACATTTTAAAAAATTTTAATAATGGCATATTTACAAAAGCTAATTATTTTATATGTTTTAGAAAACCTTGTTTATGTGTTTTTTATTACTGTATATACTCGTGTATAAGTCGAATTTTTCAGCCCCATTTTTGGGGCTGAAAGTGCCCCCTTCGACTTATACACGAGTCACCGCCATCTGCCTACATGATCAGCGTGTCATGCAGGCAGACGGCGGCCAGCGTGTGCTACATAGCACTTGGCAGCAGCTCTCACAGTTTAAAAGCCGCGCCTCCTTGTCTGTGATAGGCAGTCAGTGTACAGCCTATCACGGACATTCTCTCATCCTCGTCCATGGTATGAGGATGAGAGAATGTCCGTGATTGGCTGACCGCTGACTGCTGGGAAAGTTTTTTGGACGAAGTTTTTTGGACGAAGTTTTTTGGACGAGGAGGCGGCGCGGCTTTTGAACAGTGAATGGCCGCCGAATACTACACGGTGATCGGTGCAGAGCGGCACACGGAGGATGCACAGGACACAGGTAGGATATACACACACACAGACACATGCACATGCACACAGGTACATATACACATGACAGATACACAGGACACAGGTAGATGCACATATACACAGGACACAGGTACATGACACAGGTACATATACACATGACACATATGCACATGACACATATGCACAGGACACATATGCACAGGACACATGACACATATGCACAGGACACAGGGAGGTATACAGCTGCAGATGGGCATTGTTGACCCTCTTTTTCCACTTACAGTAGCTGTGCATTTCTCACCCTCGTCTTATACTCGGGTCAATAAGTTTTTCCCATTTTTTTGTGGTAAATTAGGGTCTCGACTTATACTCGGAATGACTTATACTCGAGTATATACGGTATATTTATGTATGCGGGAAACTATATTTGCTCATTGCATACATGCGATCTTCCTCTTCCTTTGGAGTGTTGTCCAATGGTTGAATTTTAAGACTAATTCTCACAATGGAAGTCTTTAATTGAGCCTCTTTGTTTACAATGCACTTCCTATGAATCTTATGTAGTTAGGCTGGGTCATTGTAGTAACTAGTCTACCCTGCCTCTCATGACTGTATTGCAAATATGACTTACAGTAGGGCCAGTTCACACCAGCATCTGCATTAGAATGCAGCCATTGGTGTGTAGTAGGATGGAAACCGTGCAATGCATAGTATTGTTTTATTTTTTATTTAAACAAATGTATTAAAATGTTGTACAGTGGCATTTCAATAAGTTCTATTGGCCGCGTTACAGTGTGAGGTGGTGGATTGCATTGCACTGTGCTGCTGCCCAACGCAGTCCTACACAAGATCAGCAAGCATTTTCTTTATTTTCTAAAAATGTTCTTGGCTTGAAAAAAAGAAATATAATGCAGCCACCACATCTAATGACTATAAGCTGCAATATATTATTATTGGGTTTAGTTATCCCTTAAAGTATATGTAAACCCCATGACCATTGTTACAGGAACAGTAACAATGGATTGGGGCTGTGTTGGAATTATCAAAGAACTGATTGTGCCTGTTCTCCATCTTATAAGCTTAATTAAGGACACTTAAGAAGTATTGCAAGATGGTGATTATATCCTTTACAAACACAAGTGTTGTTTTTCTTTCTTATAACTATATATGATAATATTCTAAGATTGTAAGGTTTCCTGACGCAGACAATAAAGTTGTTCACTGGGGGGAAAACCTCTAGGGGGAATCTAGGATGGAAAGGGACCTGGGGGTCCTAGTAGATCATAGGCTCAGCAATGGCATGCAATGCCAAGCTGCTGCAAACAAAGCAAACGGAATATTGCCATGCATTAAAAAGGGGATCGACTCCAGGGATAAAATGATAATTCTCCCACTCTACAAGACTCTTGTCCGGCCGCACCTAGAGTATGCTGTCCATTTCTGGGCATCAGTCCCAGGATGTACTGGAAATGGAGTGAGTACAAAGAAGGGCAACAAAGCTAATAAAGGGTCTGGAGGATCTTAGTTATGAGTAAAGGTTGCGAGCACTGAACTTATTCTCTCTGGAGAAGAGACGCTTGAGAGGGGATATGATTTCAATATACAAATACCGTACTGGTGACCCCACAATGGAAATAAAACTTTTTCGCAGAAGAGAGTTTAACAAGACCCGTAGCCACTCATTAAAATTAGAAGAAAAGAGGTTTAACCTTAAACTACGTAGAGGGTTCTTTACTGTAAGAGCGGCGAGGATGTGAATGACCGCAACATACAGGGATATACAATGTAATACTGACACATAATCACACATAGGTTGGACTTGATGGACTTGTGTCTTTTTTCAACCTCACCTACTATGTAACTATGTAACTATATATATGTATATATATGTTAAGTCCAATGAGCTGCCAGCATACGCCTAGAGACTTATGACTCCTGTAACTTCCTCTTTTTACATATGACAATAAAGTTAATTGTGGTAGTTGTGGATAGTACTTGTGTATTGTGTACTATATACTTTTGTATTGCGAGTGCATGTAGGTCTGCAAGTGCATGTAGGTCTGCGAGTGCACGTAGTTCTGCGACTGTTCTGCGAGTGCACGTAGGTCTTTGAGTACCTGTGTATTGTCTTGTTGAGTACCTGTGTATTGTCTTGAGTATTAGTGTCAGGAAGCTAGCTGTTAGGTAATTTGGACAGGGTATAATCCCCAATCCTCACTAAATTTAATAGGTACGATGCCCGGCAGGTGTGGAGAGGCGACTCTTTGTACATCTTGCTGCATGTATGCGTTCCTTGATCATACGATCAAGGGCAAATACTGCTGTGCAAAATGTAAGCACATTGTTTCCCTGGAAGCCCAGGTTCTGAATCTGGGGAAGCAGCTGTCAGCACTGAGAAGTCCCTCCATACTAAAGGAGAGCCAGGAACCTACACGGCAGGTGCTGGCAGGGGCCATCACAGAGGCGGGTGGAGACAAAGAGGTGCAGGCACTAGCAAGTAGATGGGTGACAGTCAGGAAGGGTAGTGGGGGAAGTGCCAGGGAGGACGGATCCAGGACTGGAGCATCCCAATAAGTAAGCTCCATTGAGTGACATTGGTGAAACCAGTCAGGGACCAGCACTGCTGGAGCTGGGGGACTCTCCTAGCTGCCGGGGGAAGAACTCCTCCAGTGAGAGTGGGGGGGCAGCGAAGGGGAAGGAAAGACAGATTCTGGTGGTAAGGGACTCAATTCTTAGAAGGACAGAGAGGGCAATCTGTAACAAAGACCTGAAGTGCCGAACAGTATGTTGTCTACCCGGCGCTTGGGTTCGGCACATCACGGATCTTGTGGACAGATTACTGGGAGGGGCTGGGGAAGACCCAGCTGTCATGGTGAACGTTGGCATAAACTAGTATAAACTAGGCGATGGGGGGGAGGGTCCAGAGGTAGAAATAGTCAGCGCGGAGGATATTCCAGAGGGTAGTATTGGGGGCATTAGTGGTAGGTTGACCAAAGCACAAAAACACAAGGTAAGTATAGTAGCAAGTCCTAGTTGCAATCTCGAAACACCCAATACGAGGACAATATGCGACCGGTCTAAACTTTGTGGCATGTTTACCAATGCCAGGAGCATGGCGGACAAGATGGGTGAACTAGAGATACTGTTGTACGAGGAAGATTTGGATTTTGTGGGAATTTCACAGACCTGGTTCAACAGCTCTCATGATTGGCTGGCAAACATTCAAGGGTATACCCTTTACCACAAGGATAAAGAGGGTAAAAAAGGGGGAGGGGTATGCCTATATATCAAAAATAATGTAAAAGTGAATGTGAGAGATGACATCACTGAGGGAGCTAGGGAGGAGGTGGAATTCTTATGGGTAGAGCTCCAAAGTGATGAAGCTAAGGGGAAAATAATACTGGGAGTATGCTATAGGCTCCCTAACCTGAGGGAGGAAGTGTAGACAGATCTCCTATCACAATTTGGATTAGCAGCAAGGATGGGAAGTGTTATCATAATGGGGGATTTTAATTATCCAGACATAGACTGGGCGGAGGGAACCGTGCATTCATTTAAGGCTCGCCAGTTCCTTAATGTCTTGCAGGACAATTTTATGGGTCAGATGGTAGACGCACCTACTAGAAAAAAAACATTACTGGATCTACTGATTACCAACAATACAGACCTTATCACGGATGTGGAAATATGGGGCAATTTAGGTAACAGCGATCACAGGTCAATTAGTTTCAGTATAAATCACACAAATATGAAACATAAAGGAAATACACACTGAATTTCAAAAGAGCCAACTTCCCTAAACTACAAACCTTGCTAAAAGGCATAAATTGGGATAAAATATTAGGAACAAAGAACACGGAGGAGAGATGGGTTTGCTTTGAGAGCATATTAAATAAGGGCATTAGCCAATGCATCCCATTGGGTAATAAATTTAAAAGAGCGAACAAAAGTCCTGGATGGCTTAACTCCAATGTAAAAATGAATATAAAAGCAAAGGAGAAGGCCTTCAAAAAATACAAGGTTGAGGGATCATCCTCAGCATTCAGACTTTATAAAGAATGCAACAAGAAAAGTAAAGGTGCAATTAGGACGGATAGAACATGAAAGACACATAGCGGAGGAGACCAAAAAAAATCCCAAGAAATTCTTTATATATGTAAACAGTAAAAAAGGGAGGACAGACCATATTGGCCCCATAAAGAATGAGGAAGTACATCTGGTTACAAAGGATGGGGAGATGGCGAAGATATTGAATTTATTCTTCTCCTCAGTCTTCACGAGTGAATTGGGGGGCTTCAGTAACCAAAACTGCAGTGTTTATCCTCATGACACAACACAGGAAGCACCTCCATGGTTAACAGAGGACAGAATTAAAATTAGACTTGAGAAACTTAACATTAATAAATCACCGGGACCATATGGCTTGCATTCGAGGGTACTTAGGGAACTCAGTCAAGTGATTGCCAGACTGTTGTTCCTAATTTTTACAGACAGTCTACTGACTGGAATGGTACCAGCTGATTGGAGAAAAGCCAATGTAGCACCATTATTTAAAAAGGGCCCAAAATACATCCCTGGGAATTACAGACCAGTTAGCCTAACATCAAAAGTATGTAAACTCTTGGAGAGGATGATAAGGGACTATATACAAGATTTTAGTAATTAGAACGGTATCATTAGCAGTAATCAGCATGGATTTATGAAGAATCGTTCTTGCCAAACCAATCTACTAACCTTCTATGAGGAGGTGAGTTGCCATCTAGATAAAGGAAGGCCCGTAGAAGTGGTGTATCTGGATTTTGCAAAAGCATTTGACACAGTTTCCATAAACGTTTACTGTACAAAATAAGGTCCGTTGGCATGGACCATAGGGTGAGTACATGGATTGAAAGCTGGCTACAAGGGCAAGTTCAGAGGGTGGTGATAAATGGGGAGTACTCGGAATGGTCAGGGGTGGGTAGTGGGGTTCCCCAGGGTTCTGTGCTGGTACCAATCCAATTTAATTTGTTCATAAACGACCTGGAGGATGGGATAAACAGTTCAATCTCTGTATTTGCAGACGATACTAAGCTAAGCAGGGCAATAACTTCTCCGCAGCATGTGGAAACCTTGCAAAAAGATCTGAACAAATTAATGGGGTGGGCAACTACATGGCAAATGAGGTTTAATGTAGAAAAATGTAAAATAATGCATTTGGGTGTCAAAAATATGAATGCAATCTATACACTGGGGGGAGAACCTCTGGGGGAATCTAGGATGGAAAAGGACCTGGGGGTCCTAGTAGATCATAGGCTCAGCAATGGCATGCAATGCCAAGCTGCTGCTAACAAAGCAAACAGAATATTGCCATGCATTAAAAAGGGGATCAACTCCAGAGATAAAATGATAATTCTCCCACTCTACAAGACTCTTGTCCGGCCGCACCTAGAGTATGCTGTCCAGTTCTGGGCACAAGTCCTCAGAAAGGATGTACTGGAAATGGAGTGAGTACAAAGAAGGGCAACAAAGCTAATAAAGGGTCTGGAGGATCTTAGTTATGAGGAAAGGTTGCGAGCGCTGAACTTATTCTCTCTGGAGAAGAGACGCTTGAGAGGGGATATGATTTCAATATACAAATACCGTACTGGTGACCCCACAATGGAAATAAAACTTTTTCGCAGAAGAGAGTTTAACAAGACCCGTGGCCACTCATTAAAATTAGAAGAAAAGAGGTTTAACCTTAAACTACTTGGAGGGTTCTTTACTGTAAGAGCGGCGAGGATGTGAATGACCGCAACATACAGGGATATACAATGTAATACTGACACATAATCACACATAGGTTGGACTTGATGGACTTGTGTCTTTTTTCAACCTCACCTACTATGTAACTATGTAACTATATATATATATATGTCCAATGAGCTGCCAGCATACGCCTAGAGACTTATGACTCCTGTAACTTCCTCTTTTTACTACTATTAAAGGCTAAGTCTGTGGTCACTGGGTGTGACTCCTCGCTTGAATCTATGCATGTAAGGATTTTACCCATATGTATCGATACCTATGAATAAAGCTTCTTCATTGCTACAGACTGGGAGTCTTGATTGATTTAGGATGACCAGGAGATTTTCCTGACAGGCTGGATGTTGCTGGCTGACTGTATGTGAGGGGAACCCGGATATTAGGCTAAGAAGCCTGCTTTCTCCTACAGGGCTCAGTACATATGTGGTTCCATCCACTCTTCTGACTCCTACTCCATGCAGACAGGGAGGTAATTCATCCTTACAGTCATGGTGAATGTCACTCATCATTCACCACAACAGAACAAAGACAGCACTAGCTATTACTATGATTGTAAAAAAGCACTGAGCAGAGGACCGACAGAGTTAGTTCTTGGATGCAGACCCTGTGTCTACAGTGTGTCTGCACTCACTCCCCATTCATTTTTTTACTGGCAAAGTAATAGCTCGTTGGTTGTTGCCATTTTGTTGTTGTATATGACCAACATTGTCAATCACAACAACAGAAGCATCAGACTATTACTCTGCCTGTAAAAAGATAAACCATAGCCCTTCCAGCACTATGTCTGCAAACTCTGCATTGTCTCCTGGCTCTTGCAGCCAGCGAATCCAGCATGAATAGAGAGAGTTAAAGGGGCTGTGTGCTGGCTGTATGCTCTTCAATGTAATTGCCTATAAATTGGGCTTTTACCTCAGGCCCCTCACCTACATGAACACTCCTTGGCAGTGCGAGGCACAGTCTGACTGAAAAATTTCTTCAGTCGGCTATTGTATGTAGGCGCCATCTCGCCGACACAACAGCTGATTATAAACTCAGCTGTTGTGCTATTACGTATGGTGCATGCGCAGCCTGGGCACTACTCGATAGCGGGCACTTCTCAAGAGAACACTGGCCCCGGGGTCCAGGATCCTGCTGCCACCTCAGGGCAGAAGATTGTGGTGTTCTCAGGGTGCCCTGCCACTAGGCCTGTGATGAAGCCAGGACCTGACAGAAGGAGAGGACTTGAGAGGCAGAAGATCAGGCCACCAGCTGACTGCCAGGAGGAGAGGTAAGTGAGCCATCATACTGAGGCTGAGCAAAGTCCTTAGTTGAGTTACTGGGGTTGAAACTTGTGAAGAGGGGGTATTTGTGGAGTATGTGGGGGGATATTTGTGAAGTGGAGTGTGGGGGGGTATTTGTGGAGTGTAGGGGGTAATGCTGGGGTTTAATATTGCGTCCACTGACACGAGTGCTGGGGGTTAATAGTGCGTTCGCTGACACCAGTGCTAGGGGTTAAAAGTGCGTCTGCTGACACCAATGCTGGGAGTTAATAGTGCATTCCACTGACACCAGTGGTGGCGGTTAATATTGAATCTGCTAATACCAATGCTGGGGGTAATAGTGCGTCTGCTGACACCAATGTTGGGGGTTAATAGTGCATCCGCTGACACCAGTACTGGGGGTTAATATTGCGTCCTCTGACACCAGTGCTGGGGGTTATTATTGCATCCGCTGACACCAGTGCTGGGGGGTTAATATTGTGTCTGCTGACACCAATGCTGAGGGAAAGGACAGTTTGCTTGAGGCCCCCATTTGATGTGAAAATTTGTCCTGTGGCTCTCAGTTAATTTGAGTTTGAGACCCCTGTGTTAAAGTGATTGTAAAGGAAACATTTTTATTTAAAAAAAATAACAAACATGTCCTACTTACCTGCTCTGTGCAGTGGTTTTGCACATAGCAGCCCTGACCCGCCTCTTCTCGGGTCCCCCGCCGATGCTCTGGTCACCTCTCCCTTCCCGCGTGCCCCCATAGCAAGCCGCTTTCTGTGGGGCACTTTTCCCTGCTCACTCCCGAACCGGCTCTGTGCGTCCATAAGACACAGAGAGCATGGCTCAGCCCTGTCCCCCACTCCTGCCTCACTGGCTGTGATTTTTAGCAGTGGGAGCCAATGGCTCCTGCTGCTGCATCTCAGCCAATCACTAGGGAGAGACCCGGAAGAGTCTCAGCTCTCGTGCATATTGCTGGATCGAGATTGGGCTTAGCTAAGGTATTGGGGGGGGGGGGGGGGGCTGAGGGGGAAGCTGCACACTGGAGGTTTATTACCTTCATGCATAGAATAAGGGTAAAAACCTTTAGCCTTTACAACCACTTTAATGTAATTTCAAATGTTATTTTCAGTATATGTAAATCTGCTGTTTTCATTAAATTAATACCAGGTAGTCCTGCCATTAGGGTTCTTGATCAGGCGCTATTATAGGGTGGCAGTGGCTATCTCATAATTTTATTCTTGCTTTATGACATTGTCACCCTGTCTCAAAGGGCCTCTGATTGAGACTAAAAGTGGCGTCTTTAACACAAATTATGTAGTCCCCTGTTGTCACCATCAGAAAATAGGCACTGAAAAATGCCATAAAGCCACATGCACATAGACAGGAGGATGCTGTTGTATAAGGATGCAGTAGATCAGCAGCACTGTAACACATTGAAGGTTGTAAAAAAGGTCAAAATAATATATATATATATTTTTTAAATGCTAGTTGTTTTTTTTAATAATATGTGTTTTAGCTAACGTAATGTCATTCACATAGCATTTGCATTTAATATAAACATTGCTATGAACTTTAAAAACACACTAGTGATCCTGCTTCAAAAGACTGGCAATGATTTTAATTTTATCTTACACATTACATTTTTCACGGTGTCAGAAATACTGTTACGAGCTGTTAATTCAGCTAAAACATGTTAAATACATAATTACATAATATTGTTAGGCGGTAATGTCATCTAATATAATTTTCTACATTGATATATTACAAGCCAACCAAAAGTCACTATACTAGGGTCAATCAATTGCTGCAAGAGTAGGACATTTCACAAGTGACAAATACTGCCAACAATGTAAACCTGAATTCTTAAATATGCTGATTTAAATGTTTGTCTCAGGTGTGTATATAATTGATTTGTCTGAAGAAAGGTCCAATATCACTTCTCAAAAATAGCAATCATTTATTGATAATGTTACCAACAAATGATATCATAATGTCCTAATTCTGAACATTATGTTTATGCCATAAAAAAAAGCAATCTGTGTTTTTCATTTTAGAGTACTACTGTAGTTGCTAAGTTCTTTTTCATCTTTGTTCACTTATTAGCAGTGGCGGCCACTCCATAAGGGGCTAATCCAAGCGCCTGGCCCCTAATCTACATGCAGGCGCCAGACGCATGGACTTCAATGTTTTTTTGTTTTTTTTTAAGCACATGATTAGAGCCTGAGCCTCTAATTGGCTTCAAAAAGGTTCACCCTGGTCCCGGGATTGGGGGCTGACCGAGATGGACGTGCAGTGAGATTGCCCTTGCTCACCCAGGCATCAGCTGTGTTAACTCCCAGATGATTATGGACTCGGTCCTCCGGTCCTCTCTCCTTGCAGCGTGCAGCAAACGACAATAGGCTTGGAGACGACCTGATTTACCGGCTGGGTCGGATAGGTATCCCTGCTGAGTGTATGCGCTTGGAAAGGAGGGAGCCACCGGCTGGATCTGACGACCATTCCCGCTGATAGCGAAGGAACGGAGGTGCATCTTAATAAAGCCTGCCGCGGGGTGTGAGTCCCGTTGACTGGGGTACATCTACAGGGAAGGTTTGATCAGCGATGAGTGAACGCAATCTCCTCTAAGCCCTCCTGCTCTTGGCGGAGTTGTGGATGTACCCGTCCATTTGCCCAGGAGGCTCGGTGAAGGCTCTCCCTCTTGGACTAAGAACGTAGTACATACGAGCAGAGCGGAGTAGCTCAAGGATACATGAGTCCTCCCGAACTGACCATACCTTATCGCCGATAACAGAGACAAGCTGATTCGAGTCCCCGCTGTCCACTGTGGAATCGGAGGCTGATCCCGTCTGTGGGTAAGGCTTAATCTTTTGACGGTGATTGTGAACGCATAAGGAGAGCTGGTGTATAATGCAGTTAGATCAGGCGAGCATTACTGTTTATTGAACATTCGGTATTTAGAGCTGGAAAGGATACAGAGAACCTACTTTTATACTAGGAGAGGACTTGGACTTTGGTGCAGGCAGAAAGCCTAAAGTGAGGCTGGAGAGACATGTATCTAGTTCTAGTGTAATTATAGGGGAGCCAGGAGTTATTAACTCTTAAGGAAGAGATAACTTGAAGTCTGAAAGTCCTGGAGCTGTGCCATATTATGGAGCTGTTGTCACGAGATCCCCTCGTTGATTTGTGGTAAACTAAATATGGTATCAGTAAGCGGAAAAAATAAAGTTATTATCTAAAGGCACAAGGGTGCTAAAGTATTGAGGGTGTGTGATTTTTGCAATACTCTCTACTTTATTGAGATCTGATAATAATATGCCTCCTAAAAGTGCACATTCCCAGAAAGCTAAAAGAGGATCCAACGGAGGGACAACTAAAATCCCCCCGAAACCTCCATCTACTCCTAAAACAGACATCAAGGGCTTTTTTCAGCAGTCCCAGTCTCAGGATCAACTGGAAGGCTCTATAATAGCTGAAATGAATACTGAGTCTCCTGCTAGGGATACAGAGTAGCTATGAGCCGAACACCCCCGTGTTCGGTTCGCACCAGAACATGCGAACAGGAAAAAAGTTTGTTCGAACACGCGAACACTGTTAAAGTCTATGGGACACGAACATGAATAAATAAAAGTGCTAATTTTAAAGGCTTATATGCAAGTTATTGTCATAAAAAGTGTTTGGGGACCTGGGTCCTGCCCCAGGGGACATGGATCAATGCAAAAAAAAGTTTTAAAAACGGCCGTTTTTTCAGGAGCAGTGATTTTCATAATGCTTAAAGTCAAACAATAAAAGTGTAATATCCCTTTAAATTTCGTAGCTGGGGGGTGTCTAAAGTATGCCTGTAAAGGGGCGCATGTTTCCTGTGTTTAGAACAGTCTGAAAGCAAAATGACATTTCGAAGGAAAAAACCCATTTAAAACTACTCGCAGCTATTGCATTGCCGGTCCGACAATACACATAGAAGTTCATTGATAAAAACGGCATGGGAATTCCCCACAAGGGAACCCTGAACCAAAATTTTAAAAAAAATGACGTGGGGGTCCCCCTAAATTCCATACCAGGCCCTTCAGGTCTGGTATGGATATTAAGGGGAACCCCGGCCAAAATTTAAAAAAAAAATGACGTGGGGGTCCCCCTAATTTCCATACCAGACACTTCAGGTCTGGTACGGATTTTAAGGGGAACCCCGCGCCAAATAAAAAAAAAACGGCGTGGGGTCCCCCCAAGAATCCATACCAGACCCTTATCCGAGCACGCAACCTGGCAGGCCGCAGGAAAAGAGGGGGGGACGAGAGAGCGCCCCCCCTCCTGAACCGTACCAGGCCACATGCCCTCAACATTGGGAGGGTGCTTTGGGGTAGCCCCCCAAAACACCTTGTCCCCATATTGATGAGGACAAGGGCCTCATCCCCACAACCCTGGTCGGTGGTTGTGGGGGTCTGCGGGCGGGGGGCTTATCGGAATCTGGAAGCCCCCTTTAACAAGGGGACCCCCAGATCCCGGCCCTCCCCCCTGTGTGAAATGGTAAGGGGGTACTTACCCCTACCATTTCACTAAAAAACTGTCAAAAATGTTAAAAATGACGAGACAGTTTTTGACAATTCCTTTATTTAAATGCTTCTTCTTTCTTCTATCTTCCTTCATCTTCTTCTTCTTCTGGTTCTTCTGGTTCTTCCTCCGGCGTTCTCGTCCAGCATCTCCTCCGTGGCGTCTTCTATCTTCTTCTCCTCGGGCCGCTCCGCACCCATGGCATTGAGGGAGGCTCCCGCTCTTCTCTTCATCTTCTTCTTCATCTTCTTCTCTTCTTCTTTTCTTCTCTTCTTCTCTTCTTCATTTTCTTCTCCGGGCCGCTCCGCATCCATGCTGGCATGGAGGGAGGCTCCCGCTGTGTGCGGCGTCTCCTCGTCTGACGGTTCTTGAATAACGGGGGCGGGGCCACCCGGTGACCCCGCCCCCCTCTGACGCACAGTGACTTGACAGGACTTCCCTGTGACATTACGGGGAATGCCACAGGGAAGTCCCGTCATGTCCCGTGCATCAGAGGGGGGCGGGGTCACCGGGTGGCCCCGCCCCCCATTATTTAGGAACCGTCAGACGAGGAGACGCCGTCGCACAGCGGGAGCCTCCCTCCATGCCAGCATGGGTTGCGGAGCGGCCCGGGGAAGAAAATGAAGAAGAGAAGAAGAGAAGAAGAGAAGAAGAGAAGAAGAGAAGAAGAGAAGAAGAGAAGAGCGGGAGCCTCCCCCCATGCCATGGGTGCGGAGCGGCCAGAGGAGAAGAAGATAGAAGACGCCACGGAGGAGATGCTGGATGAGAATGCCGGAGGAAGAACCAGAAGAACCAGAAGAAGATGAAGGAAGAAAGAAGAAGCATTTAAATAAAGGAATTGTCAAAAACTGTCTCTTGTCATTTTTAACATTTTGGACAGTTTTTTTAGTGAAATGATAGGGGTAAGTACCCCCTTACATTTCACACAGGGGGGGGCGGGATCTGGGGGTCCCCTTGTTAAAGGGGGCTTCCGGATTCTGATAAGCCCCCCGCAGACCCCCACAACCACCGGCCAGGGTTGTGGGTATGAGGCCCTTGTCCTCATCAACATGGGGACAAGGTGTTTTGGGGGGCTACCCCAAAGCACCCTCCCAATGTTGAGGGCATGTGGCCTGAAACGGTTCAGGAGGGGGGGCGGACTCTCATCCCCCCTCTTTTCCTGCGGCCTGCCAGGTTGCGTGCTTGAATAAGGGTCTGGTATGGATTTTTGGGGGGACCCCACGCCGTTTTTTTTTTTTTTTGGCGCGGGGGTTCCCCTTAAAATCCATACCAGACCTGGAGGGCCTGGTATGGAATTTAGGGGGACCCCCACGTCATTTTTTTTTTTAAATTTTGGTTTAGGGTTCCCCTGTGGGGAATTCCCATGCCGTTTTTATCAATGAACTTCTATGTGTATTGTCGGGTGGCAATGCAATAGCTGCCAGTAGTTTTAAATGGGTTTTTTCCTTCGAAATGTCATTTTGCTGTCGGACTGTTCTAAACACAGGAAACATGCGCCCCTTTACAGGCATACTATAGACACCCCCCAGCTAAGAAATTTAAAGGGATATTACACTTTTATTGTTTGACTTTAAGCATTATTAAAATCACTGCTCCTGAAAAAACGTCCGTTTTTAAAACTTTTTTTTGCATTGATCCATGTTCCCTGGGGCAGGACCCAGGTCCCCAAACACTTTTTATGACAATAACTTGCATATAAGCCTTTAAAATTAGCACTTTTGATTTCTCCCATAGACTTTTAAAGGGTGTTCCGCAGCATTCGAATTTGCCGCAAACACCCCAAATTGTTCGGCGAACTTGCAAACAGCCAATGTTCGAGTCGAACATGAGTTCGACTCGAACTCGAAGCTCATCCCTAATACAGAGCTTAGATCCAACATCAGCTCAGAGGCCTATACAGCACTAGTTACGATGGACCATGAGAGATTGGAACAAAATCAAACATAAAGTCCTTATCAACTAGGGAGGATATGGATAAATATGTCTATAGACTGGAAGCCTCATATAAGGAAGAGATGCAGACACTGAGGTCTTCTTTAGTGGATGTGCAAAACAAGATAGCAGCCACAGATTCTAGACTGGACATTATCGATCATAAGATAATATTGCTGGAGGAAAAGAATAATTAAGTCGATCAACGGTTAAAGCATTTAATCAATGTTTCTGATGATTTGGAGAATAGAAGTAGGCATAATAATATAAGAGGCCTGCCAGAATAGGTGGGAATGGAAGGCCTGAAAGTGGCTCTTCAAGGCATATTTAATGATTTATTAAAAGGCCAAAGACAGCAGATCTTGAGATTGACAGAGCACACAGGGTAATGGGCCCCAGAGACAGAGATACAAGAATTCCAAGAGACATTATATGCAGAATCCACTTCTTTTTTGTTAAAGAAAGCATTATGGCAGCGGCCCGGATACAACGTACCATAGAATATGAGGGTGCCCGCCTTATGCTTCTACAGGACCTGTCCAGATATACAATGATGAAGAGGAAGGCAGTAAAGCCTCTACTGGATATTCTGGGACAGAAAGAGATATCTTATAGATGGGGATTTCCTTTTCAAATTAAGGTTCATTGAAATGGACATAATATTTTTTTCTGGGACATGGGGGACCTTCCTAATTTTTTGAAAAATCTTCAACTCCCTTTGGTTGATTTGCCTGCATGGTCTCAGATATATTATGGCAACTCGGGAGGTCAATACAGGGGATAGACTGATGGTTGGGCGAGGTTGGGAGGGGGGGAGGCTTGGTGGGGGGAGGGAGAGATGGGAGAGATTTATGTTTAAAACAGGGTTTTTTTTTTCTCTCGTAAATAAGACTAAACATTCTTATTGGTATAACAATTAAGAAAAAACTAGATGGTTTATGAGGAAAATTTATCACGAGGTTATAATATTTATGTAAAGTGCGGATGTTCTATAATGGAAAATAGATCGTGAGGACATTGATAAAAGAGAAGGAAAAAATATATACTTTTTTTTTTTGCCTTCTCCAACCTCATAATAGTTTATGTTGTTCACTGTGATAAAGGTACTAGGAGGTTAATTTATATAATTTTTTAAATCTCAAATGGGGAATAGGTTTTCATATTGTGTATTGTTTATTTGTTTTGTAAGCACTAGTTGTTGTATGTATATCATGTATTGTTTATTTGTTTTGTAAGCACTAGTTGTTGTATGTATTACACTATATAGGAGATATTGTTATTATATTTACCATGCCAGGGAATTCACACGCATATTGTTGCTGATAATGCTTGGCCTATAGGTTGACTGGGTCAGGTGGAGTTAAGGTGGGGGGGTGGGGAATTTTTTTTTTCCCCTCACAATTGTTTGTGAACGGATTGGTTGTCTATTGTCTAATGAAGGAAAAGTATAATGGGGTTAATTACACAAAGTATATAATTGAATAGGTAAACAAGATATCACATTTGAACTGTTAATTGTCTTATACAGCACTAGAGGTTGTATGCATTATATTTTGGGGGATAATGTCATTTCACTGGCCATGTTGGGCAATGTTGGGGGGGGGGTGGGCTGGTAGGTTTTTTTTTTTTTTTCTTGCATCTTTTCTTCTTCTCCGTGTTCCTCCCCCTGGTGTCCTTCCCCCTCCCTTTCTCTCCTTCCTGCTTGCTCAATTTTTCTTTTTGGGGTTAGTTGGGAATACAAGGTTTTTAATAGAATAATATGCCTGGGTGGGACACGTCTTTCTAGGGTAAACCCCCTTATCTCCCTGATCAGGGAACTTACTTAGTAAGATTGATTCTAAGGAATCGAGTAGGTAGAGAGAGAATTGGTGGGTGTGGTGTGTGTGACTGTTTATTGGGTTTTTTTTTTTCTTTTTTTTTTGCTTTCTCTTTCCCTCATGGGGACAATAAAACTTTGCTTGTATAATGTTAGAGGTCTAAACACTGCAATTAAAAGATCACAAATTCTACACTCTCTCCATAAGCAAAACGTGAGTATTGCCTTATTTCAGGAGACACATTTTCCAACTGACCACATACCTAATTTACAGAATAGATTCTATACAACCTGGTATCATGATTCCTTTTCATACTCAAAATCTAGGGGAGTCTCCATAGCAATACATAAATCAATTCCTCAACAGGTAGTGGAAAGTTAGAGGAATAGAGACAGGAGAGCATTATTAGTAAAACTTGTTATATGTGGTAAAAAAATACACTCTTATTAACGTCTATATTCCTAACTATGAACAAATTAAAATAGCAACACACCTGTTGATAGATCTAATGGAGAGAGCAGAAGGGGTAACAATAATAGGTGGTGATTTTAATTTTGTTTTTGATCAGGATATGGATACTACCACACCTTTAAGGTCGCAGAAGAGTAGGGATAAAAAGAAATTTAAGGATATGATGGAGAAGCATCAGTTGGTCGATATATGGCGGGCTTTTCATCCATTGGAGCGGGAATATACGTTCCACTCAAAAGTTCATGATACTTATCATAGACTTGATTACTCTTTGACTAATCAATTGGCAACGGCAGCGACCTCTTCCTCGGATATAGGCAGTGCGATTTGGTCTGATCACATGCCTATATTTTTGGTGATAGCAGAATCCAAAGGGAATAGGAATAGAGGTTTTTGGAAATTAAATGATAACCTATTATTTGATGAGGCCTGTGTAGGCGGGATTAAAGAAGCAATAAGGAATTTTATAACAGACCATATTAGGGACACTACCTCTTTATCTATTCAGTGGGAGGCCTTGAAATGTGTAGTGCAGGGTCTATTTATAAAACACGGAGCTAGATTAAAAAAGGTTAAAGAGAGCAGAACAGCTGAACTCCTTAAGGAAATTTCGAGATTGGAGTCACTGCATAAGGGATTATCGGTATTGGGAAAATGTGAGGAACTAATAGAAAACAGAGCGGAGTTGCGAACCTTGTTAAATGAACAAGCACTGAGGGTTAGAGATAAAAACCGGATGCTGTATTATCAACAGGGCAATAAACCTGGCAAATTATTAGCTAGGGTTCAATACATCAACGGTTCAATACATCATCCATCGTAAAGATTAAATCAGAAACAAGCGACATAACGTACGACCCAAAGGGGATCCTGAATGCATTCCATACTTTTTATGCTAGACTATATAATATTCCAAATCAACTAGCAGAGCAGGACCCGGAGAAATTCCAGCAGAGAATATATCAATATATAAAAGATATGGCCTTACCAACTTTATCAGCAACAGAAATAGAACAGTTAGAACAGGAGTTCTCTGAGATGTAAATACAGAGTGTAATAGATTCACTGGTGCCAGGTAAAAGCCCTGGACCCGATGGCTTTACCCCACAATTCTATAAAACTTTTAAGGATTTATTGGTCCCTATTATGAAGCGGACATTTAACTCCCTATCTGTTTTGCAGCCTTTTGTTTCTCAGGGTATGCAGGCTTTTATCTCATTGATACCTAAATCCGAAAAGGACCATACTTTATGCGGTAATTATCGACCTATCTCATTGACAAATATTGACCTTAGAATATATTCTAAAATTATTGCAAATAGAATTACCCCAATAATACTGACGTACATACACTTAGATAAAGTGGGATTTTTATAAGGACGTGGGGCAAGAGATAACACCTTAAAGACTTTGACACTGGTGGAGTACGCCCGGAGACACGCCATCCCATCCTGCCTCCTGGCAATAGATGCAGAGAAGGCGTTTGATAGGGTGGGATGGTGCTTTCTCCGGGAGACTTTAAGACAATGGGGGTTGGGCCCGATGCTTCTAGAAAAAATAATGGTGTTGTATCATAATCCAACTGCTAAAATATTAACAAATGGGGATGTATCTGACACAATCACCAAAGCGAACAGTACCCGACAGGGATATCCGTTGTCCCCTTTGCTATACGTGTTAGTTATGGAGCATTTAGCAATAGCTATTCGGAATAACAGGGATATACTAGGTATAAAAATAGGCGACACCGAATACAAAATGTCAGTTTATGCGGACGATCTGCTACTTTATATCACAAACCCATTGGTAACCCTACCAAATCTAATTAGGGAATTCAAGCGCTTTGGGGAAGTGAGTAACTTCAAGGTGAACTTCGATAAGTCAGAAGCGCTCAGTGTCACTTTATCAAGTGATACTGTTGAATTACTTGTTGTTGAAAAAACTTTTCGTTTAAATGGCAAGCAAATGCGCTCAAATATCTCGAAACATACATCCTGAGGGATGTGTGTAAGATCCAGGAATATAACTACCTCCCGTTAGTGAAAAAAATTATAAAACTACTTCAACAATATAACAAAGGGATATTTTCTTGGATGGGTAAGTATTATAAAAATGGATATTTTGCTAAAGATACTTTATATATTTCAGACTATGCCAATTTTCCCTTCAACAAAAATCCTGATTTAACTACGGAGAGCCATCAGGAGCTTCATTTGGGCAGGTAAAACCAGCAGAATTAGTAGAGAAGTATTATTTAAATTAAAACAGGATGGAGGGTTGGCCCTCCCAGATTTATCAACTTATCTTAAATCTGTATTTATTACCAGGATTGTGGATTGGTTTCATAATGCTGATAGTAAGCAATGGGTGAGGTTGGAGAAAGAAGTTGCAGCCACTAAATTGAAAGCATTACCATGGATAGTAAAGGAAAAGCGAACTCCTGAAGGGGAGTTACCCTTCTTGGTGGCTTCGACACTGAAAGTGTGGGACGGATGGAAACGGGGAAAGGGTTTACTTGTAGAGGTCCAATGACCCCCTTATTTGATAATCCTGAATTCCCTCCAGCATGGGGTGATAAGGAATTATCGTAAATGGCAAAGAAATGAGGACACTAGGATAGTAGAGACAATGGAAGGGAATAGACTTCTTCCGATAGAGGCTTTGGGTATGGAATATAGAACAAATTGGATGCAGTATCGACAGCTTCAGATGTACATCATTTTGGCGAAAGAGGCGATATTAGATAGACCACTTACAGATTTGGAAAAATTACTTTTACAAGAACAAAAGCCATTGCATACACTCTCCATGATTTATAGATACTTAATTTCAAATAATACGATACATGAGGTAACATATGTCAAAAAATGGGAGGCAGAACTGGTGATAGCTATCCCTAAAGTAAAATGGGCAAAGGCAATCAAGCTAACACATAAGCTATCGATCTCCTATAGACATCAAGAGAGAAATTTTGAGCCCACCCAGTTGTGTGACATTAGCAAATTAACATTCGCTAATGTCTTCCTGTTTCTCCTCACAGGAAGCGGGTCCCAAGACCTGATTGGCCGGTAGTCCTAAGACCCCATTGGCCGGGAGTATGAAGACCCATTTGACCAGGAAAAGAAGAGAAGCAGTGACCGCCAGTACATGAAGGGGATAGAGGGGGTTAACATGAGTTAACTTACAGCCTGATATATTTATTACAGTACTTTCAATGATCCCAGGTTCGGTAAAAAGTATAAAGAAGGGTATTCTTAAAAATTTCTTAACAGCAGCGCGCACAATTATAGCCAGGAAATGGAAAAGTAGTATAGAACCTTCTATAGCGGAATGGGAGTGTGAGCTGGGTGAAATGCGTTCATTAGAAGAGAGAATGGTATTGGAAACCGGGCTAAAAAAAACAGATTATAACCTCTTGGCAGATATGGGGAGAGTATAGAGCCTCATTGACATCAAATTAGATGATAGGACCCTTATTAATGGGTAGTTAAGTGTTCCTATATAAATTAGAAATTCATTGAAGTGGGACCCATAAGTTTGAACAAATGAATGATAATTCCATTCCATTGTTAAGGGTTGGATTTTATATGTAGAATGTAATTATAAAATTTTATAAAAGTGTTTTGATAAATAAAGATTATAAAAAAAAGGGGTGCACCCTGAGCCCACCCAGTTGTGTGACATTAGCAAATTAACATTCGCTAATGTCTTCCTGTTTCTCCTCCCAGGAAGCGGGTCCCAAGACCTGATTGGCCGGTAGTCCTAAGACCCCATTGGCCGGGAGTATGAAGACCCATTTGACCAGGAAAAGAAGAGAAGCAGTGACCGCCAGGACATGAAGGGGATAGAGGGGGGAAGCTGCAGCCGTGACCTGGATGGGGTATGTGCCAATCGATCGGGCGAGCAAGCCGGCGACCAGGCCACAGGGGAGGGTTGGTGTGGGGTGCCGGGCTAAAGTGACCTGGGGGTAGATGTCTCAGGTTTCTTTGCCGCCCCCAAAACAAACACATCTATTACGCTAGGGTTAGTACAAAGATCCCACATACAGCAGCTAGCACAGTATTGTTGGAAACAATAAAACAGTATTATGTGGTAATGGTCGTCAGGAGTTACGTTCCTCTTTTTTATAATAAACCTTTAACTGGGATGTCTGCACAATGAGGAGTGTGTTATATTTTTATATTGAGAGAATCATTGTCATGGTGGAAGCATTAACTGACATTCGTGCAGGCTGTTGGTGGATTATACTCCTGAATTGGCATCCATTACCTGCTGATCGGTGCTGAATCCTGAAATCTTGCTCTAGTGGAGGTGATGTCTTTAAAGTGGAGGATTGCTGAGTTTGCCATCGGATGATACTTAATTCCTATATGTCCTTGCCTGAGGGTAAGAGTAAGTGTGATCGGGTGTTGGTGATGGTTTCCATACACTATTGTCATACAGCATAGAACACCATTTAGATTACTTATGAACTACTTGGTACTTAATAGATATACGAAAGTAGGTTAAATAGCGTATTTAACAGACCAAAAGGGAGCAAATACAAGAACTTCATTGTTAGGGTTTACTTACACTTAAGAAACTGGTGATATGTTAGACAGACCAAAGCACCTCTTGGACCACTGTTGTATTTTTTATTGCACCTGTGTCATCAGATGTGTAGCAGGTAACAAGAATCTTTTCACCTCCACCTCCAATGTGAAGCAGATTTCACAAGAACCAATAGAGCTCATTTACAAAAAGTAGCAATTTCCATTCTGGTCTATGTTTACCAAAAGCAGAACTAAAGTCTAAAACAAATGTGAGCAGATAGTTTTTTTTTTTTTTTTTTTTTTTTTTCAGAAGAGGCATTCAATGTTTCTTCTGCAATAAAATAAACCTACCTGCCTGCTTGCAATCTTTTTTTAACATGTACACTGAGTTGCACATGCTCACACATATGCTGGGATGACTAAGATGATGTCATTCCATGCCAGCCAATGGCCAAAGGCTAGTGCCTGAAAGAAGCTGTGGAGGTGCCACGGCAAAGTATTGCACACTTTAGTTCTGCTTTAAAATTCCCAACCAGGCTTAAAGGAAAATTCTGTTTGCCTATCTTCACTTAAAGCTCAACTACACTTTTTGTTAGAGTTGGGCTTTAAATGGTAGAAGATGTATACTGAATTTTGGCAATAATGAAAGCTATGCCTTTCATCTAGGCCTGGATGAACCTCAAAGAATAGCTTCCTGCATATGGTTCATATAGCTAAGGACAGCTCTAAATAAAACAACATAATTATAATGATTTTAAGTCCAATCATCTTTAAAATTACAGCAGTTATTAAAGAATACAACTAAATAAAGTTTTATAAATGCAGAATGCCGATGGGCTGGGAAAAGACAAGAGTACATCTACACAGAACTGAAGTTAAACCATTTGACTGAAAAGTCAAACACATCATGGGGGGTCCTCCTTGAAAAGCTGGTGAAATTATTGAGTTCTTTACCCAAGGAGGTGATGACATCCAACAGCATATTTTTTTTTTTTTTTTCCAACAGCATACCGGTAATTTAATAACTGCTCCCAACTCCATAATATAGGTATCTCAAGGTACTTGGTCACTGGCCTGCTTTTTTTCTAAAAATTATCAGCTACATAGCTTCCTAATCAGAAACTGCTCCTTCCTTCCACTTCACATATTTCTATTTGCCACTGAGGCCAATTATTGCATTTGACAGGAGAAAATGTGAATGTGATTGACAGGTCAGTTTTCAACGAAGAAAGTGTACTGTTGATAATAGAGTTCTGCTGATTTGGTAACCCACACACATTTTAATGGTAAAGTAAAATGGCAAACAGGCGCCTGGAGGTGTCCATTTCATGGACATGGAGATACCTAACAATGTACTATAATTAGAATTGGATATAGAAAACACAAAAAGAAATATGCATATGCATTCATACAGTACTCTATTTAGCTTTAAAGTTTTAAAAATACTTACAAATAGTATAATATAAAACAATTCTTTCCTAATACTATCCTCTCTGTAGTCCCAGGAATAGGTGCAGGTATTTTATCAATTCATTTGAAGTCCTCCCTTGAACCAAGTCATTATGCTTGGCAACAACAAGCATAACACACATTACATATTTACTACTTACTATATATTATTTGACACCAACCCAGTACATCCACAAAATATTTTTTATGTATTCTCAGAATAACTTACTGCAGCTTTGAGTCAAAACATGTCTTGAGTCACATTGTGCAAAATGCATTACCTAGAAGCTCCCGGTGAAAATAATCTCTCTCCTTTTCCTATCCCTGGTAAATATTTATAAATCTTTATACTCATGGAAGCCTCTCTGTATGTTCAGGATGAAAGATTTCAAATTTCAAGCTTCTTTGCCATTAGGGTTTACTTTTTCATTAGTTTCCCTAGTCTTTAATATTTACTGCCACTAATACCTGCTACAGCACACAATCCTCCCATTTATCATTGCTGTGATGCTTTTATGCAACAGATTGGATTGACTGATCAACAAGCCAATTTCATTTTTTGCATATCTATGGAATTGCAGTAATAATATTATGCTTTCTAAATAATTGTGTCGCTATGAACACAATTATTTGAACAAAAGGAAAATACAAAAGAAAATTGAGTGTCAAAGAATTTGCAACAAGTGGTTTCAAATGACTGAACCAAGATGTCATAACTAACAAAAGATATATCTAACTTCCTTTTTAGTTGGCATTTTAACCCAACATTAGTATTTCTAGTTATGAATTACAGTTAGAAAAACCAAATAGTACAATAAAATACCAACATCCTAAAGAACTCTAGGAACAGTGTTAAAACTTACTGTGGGCCAGCTTGGATTAAACAGTTTCTGCACATCCCAATACAATACACTGACATAGCTGTATTCGCTACATACAGTAATCTGTGTACCTTCTGCAGTGTTAGGACTGATTTCACACCATTGGAAACATAGGAGAGTTACTTGTACTGCAGTTTGGCCATTCTGGAAGAGCCTTGTATTTTTATAAATGAATACAAGCATTCTATGATTGGCCACGGTGGAGATGGTGACGTCATCTGCCCCCTCATCTCTGCCACAGCCATTTAGAGAATGCCTTGTATTCATTGGTAAAAATAGCGCTTGGCCAAGGTGCCATACAAGTGACTCTCTCATGTTTTCGTTTAATCCAAGCTGACCCATAGTAAGTTTAAAGACAGACGTAATTCCTGGAGTTCTTCTTTTAAATATATCTAAACCCCAAAACAATAACTTAAAGTGATTGTAAACCCCATTCATGAAATTTGACATAGGCACATAGATATGTAGTGCTTACGTTTCTCTCTCTGTTATCAGCAGAGTCACTTCTGACAAGTTCTCTGACACATGAGATAACAGCAGCTGAAAATTTGTTTAGGGGAAGGCGCTAAGAGGTAGATAAGCAGAGAGCTTGTCTATTCAGAATACAGCTCTGCATGTTCCTTCATTCCTCTGCCTATGTGGATAGGGTGTGTGTGCCTTTCCTCCAATCAGCTGTCACCCAGTGTAAGCCCAGACTCCCCTCCTACAGCTGGAAAAGGAAGAAACATGATCTGCACATTCCAAAGAGTTTAGAAAGGGGAAGACAGTAGATAGACAAGTAAAACTTATGTAGGGAGATTTGTTTCCTCTCTGTGTATCATCTGAGGCTGTTTACTCCACTGGGTATATGTGAGGGTTATAACCACTTTAATATATTTCAGCTTACCAGCTCAGATGAGATGGGTGCATTAGTTATAAATATGCATATACTTATATAATACTCTTTCCCTTTATGTTCACCTGGTGATCTTGCCAGTAACACACTTCCTGTCAGAGGGTGACAACACTCACTCAGTATAGCTGTGGAGGAGCAACATAGTCATATAAACCACCTAAATTGAAACACCTCCCCTTTCCTCTTTTGAATTAGATAGGGGGGACATTGTTTAGTTTACAGAAGTTAGATTGAAAAGTAAGATACTATTGTTTGAGACTTCAGTTCAGTATACAAAAGTGCAAGGATAATGAATTTATATTAGGATCACCGGGTGTGTTCTGTACTTCTAGAAAATGTAGTTAGCCTGAAAAAATGCAGCCACCATATCTATGGACTGGTAAACTAGAATATATTACATTTTTGTTATCAGGCTTAAATATACTTTAATAACCTAATCTAATTCTTTCTATTACTCATCTGTTATGAGCACTACATGAAGTATATTTAAACCCAATTATTAACATTTCCTTAAAAGCTTTAACATGTTAACAATGTTAACTGTCAGTCAGCAGCTCTCTGCTCTGCCCTGCCTGGACTGGAGTGCTGCGCTGTGGAAGGGGGCAGGGAGCGACAGGCTCAGGCTCTCAGGGGCTCACTGAGAGGCTGTGCCGGGTGCCTGTCTAGACATGTGGGTGGATCTTGACCGTATGGTCGCTATCTTTCCCGAGCCTGGATTGGCTCTGCGTTGTCAGCTGACAGAAGGCTTCAGCCCGCTGTCTGCTGAAAACGGGTCACAGGAGTGCAGACTGAACTGCACTCTTGTGATCCATAGGAGAAGTACAGCCAAACAAGCTTTGGCTGTACTTCTACTTTAAAATGTATTTTTTATTTATTTTTGGTGCGTGTCAGTACATTTATTTTATTTCAAGGTGAGCAAAGAGTTCTACTCCTGCTGCCTCTCCTAAATTTCCACACCATAATTTGAGTCCAGTATATTTTGAAAGGTGTAGTGACAGTCTATTATTTGTAGTCATCTCTTGAAATACCTAAGTGCTAAAAAAGAATGCAGGCTGATATTACTATAATATATACCAACATGTATGCCTCTAATAACATTATTTTTATAAAAATGACTTATTTGCTTCACAAGACAGTGTGGTATACTGTAGTGAGAAATGTTGGGTCTCTAAGGAAACAAAACAGGTCAAGTATTTATTTATATTGATATTTTTATAGTTTGTCATTTTAGGAATATATTCTGGTTATTGTGTATTCTAGACACAGAATTTAGCGAGCAATATCATATAATCCCGGAAGCCAAGTTGAAATATTTTATAGTCACATAAATCTTTAGCCTTTTTCCAATATGTGAAAGATTATGCTAATATTTGATAACAAGTATGACAAAACCCCTTTTTACCCATTGATTATTGGATTCTGCAAATAGAGTACTTCTTTATGGCATGTTTGCATCATGTTTTTCAGAGGCAACAAATATAGCAGGAAAAAAAACATATTTTTATAACACTAGAGAAAAAGTGGATCCTGGCAATGACATAATAAATGAGTTTTGTTTTGTTCCATGCAGTGGATCAATATATTGTATTGTATTAATACAGTAAGTAATTTCTGTTCACAGGAGAAGCCTTGGGAAAGAAGTACTTAACATCTGTGCACTTTTTTCATGATAAAATAGGTAGCTAATAAAATGAAATAGAAACATGCTTTTTAAATCAATTATATTACTTTGCCAATTACTGTGTAATATTGATTCTGTTGTATAACTAACACTTTGGTCTTATATGTTTTGCAACTACATACATATAAATCCAGCCATGTTTTAGTGGTTTAATGAGCTGTGATTGTGTTTTAACATCTGGATTATAGTGACATCACAAGTAACATCACAGCACTACCTCTCAGTATGGAAGCTCAGGTAAAGCTTTTGCAGCTTATTCCAGCCCCTCCCTGCAGTAATAGATCGCTAAAGTGATCTATGTGCTAGCTGATGGCAGCCAGCAAATAAATAACTATTATGCCCTGTACACACGGTCGGACTTTGTTCGGACATTCCGACAACAAAATCCTAGGATTTTTTCCGCCGGATGTTGGCTCAAACTTGTCTTGCATACACACGGTCACACAAAGTTGACGGAAAATCCGATCATTCTAAACGCGGTGACGTAAAACACGTACGTCGGGACTATAAACGGGGCAGTGGCCAATAGCTTTCATCTCTTTATTTATTCTGAGCATGCAAGGCACTTTGTCCGTCGGATTTGTGTACAAACGATCGGAATTTCGGACAATGGATTTTGTTGTCGGAAAATTTTATATCCTGCTCTCAAACTTTGTGTGTCGGAAAATCCGATGGAAAATGTCCGATGGAGCCCACACACGGTCGGAATTTCCGACAACACGCTCCGATCGGACATTTTCCATCGGAAAATCCAACCATGTGTACGGGGCATTAGAAGTGAGATATTGCTGCATAGCTGCATGGGCTGTCTGGCGCAGATCTCCATTGACCTGATTCAGAAGCACTATAGAAAAAATAGACAAATAAGGAAACATATTATGTGCAAAAAATGCTAAAACTCGAAGGGGTTAAACACAGCTTAGACAGCAGTTTACGGCATAGATAGCAAACTTTTTAAATAGTTTCGGCTGCATCACTTGATTTTTTTTATCCAGTGGTAATAGGCCTTAATTGACCTTTGGGAGTAATAATCACTAGAGTTCTAAAAACTATAGGAAATAATAGTCTTAAAGTAATAAAGCCCTCAACCTTGTAAACAGTACCACACTGTATTGCCCTAAAAGTGCACTTCAAAAACAACTTTTCAAAACCACAATGCCACATTTTCCAACCCCTGCCATTTCCTGTATCCCCAACTATTCCCAAAATATTTAAAATATATAATTTAGGTATGTGTTTTTTAGAAATTGTCTATTATCAGGACAATATGTAACCACTTGTAAAGGCAGCAAATTGAAAGAGCTCTGCTGTGTTGGCCTTTTACTTCCACGTCTGCTGCCAACAGAAATGTTGGTGTCTGAAGCTTCAGCCTGAAGTGTATCAATCATGGTAAAAGTACCAGCCTTTTGGGTACCACATGTATAAGGAGAGGCATGACTATGCACCAAAGAGATTATTTAGAGCAACAGCTCGACGATACTGCTCAGCAGCATAAGGCCCACATACCTCCTTCTCCTCTTTCATCACTTTCCACAGGACATTCTAAAATCCAGGGTATCCAATATATCTTAAACAACTGTGCTACCAGGTTTAGGACATGTCACAGGTAAGTTATATGTGTGAACTTTTCCCTCTGAAAGAAGCCAGACTGATAAACAATAGAGAGGTGGGTATTAGCAACACAATCCATCTAGTATTCTTGGTGGAGCATACACTTCATGGAAAGGCAGCAAAAGAATAATGAGTGCTTTCCTCAGGACCTGCCTACTGCCCCAATCCTGTGAGGCAGAGGCAACAGGAGGCAGAGTAATACAAGAAGAAGGGTTGGCATGCTGGCAGTAAAAAAGGAGGAGGAGGGTTAGGATGCTGGTGGTGGAAAGCAAGAGGAAATCTGTGGAGGCTCCAAGGGGAGCATTCTACCTCTCCTTGATCCAAGGGGAAAATTATGTGGGGATCCTCTGTTACTATCCAAGAGGAAGGCCAAAGTAGCCCCCTTTGAGGATGTATGGCAAAGAAGCTCTTTGTTGCATTTTCTGATGGCGGCTATATCCACCGTTCTTTAGGTATAAGTGAAGTTGGAAGTGGAAAAACGATGTCTGCCCTATCACAAGTAGGGATGGGTGAACGGTTTGGCCTAAGCATAAGCTTGGGCCGAACTTTCACTGTTCGGACGTTCGATGAACAGCTAAAAAAAAAGGGTTGTTCGACCATTTGTTCGCCCCTCCGAACCGACCACAATGTATTGTGGCGCTGAACAGTGCATTGCAAGCCCTGATTGGCTGAAGCAGTCAAAGCTTCAGCCAATCAGGGCACAGAGCACTGTCAGAGTCATGATTGGACACTGTCATCATGACTTTATCCAATCATGGCTCATTTCCGCCTCACAGTATAAAAGTATTCTTTCAATGGCAGCCATTTTCAGTGTGATTTTGGTGTGGAGAGAGATAGAACAGGGCTCTGTTCAGTGCTGTTAGTTAGTTGTGCTTTACTGTGCTATTTTTCTTCAATTGTCAGTGTAGAGTATTAGTTTAGTGTCAGTCTAGGGATAGTGTGAGTGTAGTGAGGAGGACCATCATTCAGCTTTGCATAGTGTGCAGCTAGAGTAGGGACAGCTCAGATAGTTTCACTGTAGTGTAGTGAGACCGTGTCATTCATACATACATTAGCGTAGAGTAGGGACAACTTAAATAGTTTCAGTGTAGTGTAGTGAGACCGTGTCATGAAACCTTTACATTAGTGTATAGCTAATGTAGGGATAGTTCAGATAGCATCCAGTGTAGGGACGGTTGAACACCGTCTATTTGATTGCGTTACTGGCAGTTTAACGGCATTTACTTCTATGTGTGTTACTGCCAGTTTAACGCCATACCGTTTTGTGTGTGTTACTGCCAGTTTAACGCCATATAGTTCTGTGTGCGTTACTGCCAGTTTAACACCATATAGTTCTGTGTGACTTACTGCCAGTTTAACACCATATAGTTCTGTGTGCATTACTGCCAGTTTAACGCCATATAGTTTTGTGCTTTACTGCCAGTTTAACACCATTTACTTCTGTGTGCGTTACTGCCAGTTTAACGCCATATAGTTCTGTGTGCGTTACTGCCAGTTTAACGCCATATAGTTTTGTGCGTTACTGCCAGTTTAACGCCATATAGTTCTGTGTGTGTTACTGCCAGTTTAACGCCATATAGTTCTGTGTGCGTTACTGACAGTTTAACACCATATAGTTTTGTGTGCGTTACTGCCGGTTTAATGCCATATAGTTCTGTGTGCGTTACTGCCACTGCCAGTTTAACGCCATATAGTTCTGTGTGCATTACTGCCAGTTTAATGCCATATAGTTTTGCGCGTTACTGCCAGTTTAACGACATTTACTTTTGTGTGTGTTACTGCCAGTTTAACACCATATAGTTCTGTGCATCACTATAAGTTTGGCACATTATATTGCAGTATATTATAATGTATCCGTGGAGTGTGTCTGTGTAGTGTGAGTACTCAAATTAAAGTGCACCAATAAAGTGCATCTACGTACAGATTTCAACTTCTTCTTTTACATTTGCTTATAAGCACTGCCCCCTCCCTCCCAATAATTTCTGGGAGGACAAGTAGAGGCAGATGTTATCTTGGCACTATAAGTGGGGCAGCAACAAATGTGTACACAGGCAAGGGTGGACGTGGTGGTCAGTCCTCAGACAGGGCATCATTTCCTCTGTTTAGTGAGTTTGCCCGTGCTATCCAGCCACAGCATGCAGAAAAGGTGGTGGACTGGCTTACTAAACCTTCCTCATCCTCTTCATCCCCTGTCAGGCAAGCAGAGGCAAGTGTGCAGTTCCCTGCAGTTGCCAGAGTGGATAAACCTGCCTCCTTGTCCACTTCTATTCCTGCCAAAGCCCCAACATCAGCCATTGAGGAGTCAGCTGAGTTATTTGACCACAGCATCAGCCACTTGCTCCTTGATGATGCCCAGCCATTACTGGATTCAGATGTTGGTTCTGAGGTTGAGGATGACAGGAACATGAGCCTAGAGAGAGAGAGGAACACTGGTAGACAAATTGGCATTCATGTTCCCCAAGCTGCAGCGTATTGCCAAGTTGTTTCCAACTAATGATGAAGATGGAGGAGATGGAGATGATGATGATGATGATGATGAGGTCACTGATGTGACTTGGGTGCCAGATAGAGCAGAAGAGGAAACTGAAGGTGAGGTGGCACAACCCCAAGGAGGCTGACATCAAGAAAGAGTAGAGAGCAGCCACCCTATCGCATTACATTCTGCAGCTGTTATCTCCCAGCCCACTCCTCGAAGCTCAGCTGTCTAGGCCTTTTTCAGCACATCTGAAGCAGATTGCACTGTTGCTATCTGCAAACTCTGTCTCAGGCACATCAAACGTGGCAAAAATACCAACCATTTGGTTACCACATGCTTTTTTTTTAATTGGAAAAAAACAACTTTATTTTGGATAAGGTTCATTTTACAAAGTAATTATATACATATGAATATAAAAGGATAGTTTACAATCATATTGTGTCGAGTTTCATTGTACTTACAGTATATGACAAAGGTTTGTGTATATATGTCAATTATGTACAAAGGAGACTTCTTCTGTCTAAGAAGAAACAGATAGAATACCTGGGTATGGTTATCAAATTTTGTACCATCATAAAACATTAGTTCTCTGCTATTGTCAGGGGGAGCCTTGCACCAAGGTATAGGAAGTATCATGTGCAGGTTTCCCCGTCTTTGAGCCATCTATCCCATACTTTTGAAAACTTATGGGCACAACCTCTATGGGCATAGACTAGTTTTTTACATGGTAGTGCATCATTAACGTCCTTCTTCCATTGACTTATCATAGGGGGCGGAGTCTGCATCCACACATTAGCAATTACCTTGCGTGCCATGCACAAAGTTTTGTATAAAAATATAGCTTGGTATTTGTCAATCTCTCTACGTCAGGAAGTAGTCCTAACAGGCATAATTTAGGGTCTAGAACTGCAGGGGATACCATCTTGTCATGCAGAAACCCGACAATCTGTGTCCAATATGTCTGAACAATTGGACAACTCCATATTAGATGGTAGAAAGTGCCCGGGGCAGCATGACACAAATAGCATGTTGGGTCGTGAGTGCGTATGAAATTTGTCTTTTTCACCGGGGTCAAGTATGCTTTATGTACAATATATGGTTGCGTCAATCTCTCTGAAAGCTTGGGGGATGCTTTTTTAATTCCACTCAGTATTTCATCCCAGTCCTCGTCTCCTATTTGGCCCGTATCCTGCTCCCATTTTACTTTTGCTTTCTGTGCAATGGTTGCCGACCTTTGTTTTCTGAGAGGAAAGTACAAGTTCGATATGAATTTAGAGGGGTCCTCACCCATTATTACACTTAATACAGGCGGAGAGTCAGCCACTTCCTCTAAACTAGGTGATTAGGTTCTTATTGCATGTCGGAGTTGTAGGTATTTGAAGGCTAGTGAATTAAGAAGTGTGTATTCCTCCTTAAGTGTATGGAACGGTTTAAGCCTGGCGTTGGACACCACCTGATGCAGATATATTATACCATGTGAGGCCTAAACTGTCGAGTCCGGAATGGATTTCAGTTCGTGAAGTTAAGTATTATGACATAGTGAGGTGTGGGAGTGGATAATCCCCAGGTTATATTTTTCAGTGCAATTTCCCATACTCTCTGATGATGAAGTAACATTCCCATATTATATCTACGGGGTTTTTAATTGTTTGTTTCTCTCGGGGGATAACCTGGAGCGGGGTAAACGCTGGGTGGCCTGGTTTGTTACATAATAAGGACCTGTATCTTTGCAATTCTACAGTATTAAAGTGGTAAAAGTGAGATAGTTGAGCTGCCAAGTAAAAGTCTTGTAAGTCAGGTAGAGATGCTCCGCCCATATCCGTTGGATTCTTTAAGATATTCCATGCCAGTTTGTGTCTACCATTCCCCCCATACAAATGAATTTAGGATGGCCTCCATTTGCTTATAGATTTTCAAGGGGATATAAAGCAGAGCATGCCACACCATGTAAAGTACTTTAGTTAATAGGATAATTTTTATAATGTTTATGCGTCCCATAACCCCTAACGCCAGTCTAGACCATGTCTGGGTTTTGGACTCGATAGGCTCAAAGATGGGTGTGACATTGAGGGGGATATAGTCCACCAGGGTTCTAGTAACTTCCACCCCCAAGTACTTAATTTGTAAAACTCTGGGTAGTGGTAGTGATGGGTATGTTTTGGGGGGTGGGAAGACCTCTATGGGAAGAATTTTTGAATTTGTCCCAATTTATACGCAGTCCTGAAAAGCTGCCTATCTTTTCAATTATTTCAAGAGCTGCTTGCAGTGACGGTCCCTGATTCGCTCAATATAGAATAGTGTCATCAGCATATAGACCTATTTTGTCTACCATGGGTCCTCTCCTCAATCCTATAATGTTGGGGTCTGTTCTGATAGCAATTGCTAGTGGCTCAGTGGCCAACGCATATAGTAGGGGTGAAAGGGGGCATCCCTGACGCGTGCCCCTTTCCAATGGAAATTGTTCTGACAACCATCCATTCATGAATACCCTTGATTTTGGTGTTTTATAGAGGAGTTTAACTCATTTTATAAATTGTGGACCGAAGCCATAGTTGTGTAAACACCCCCATAAGTATGACCATTCTACCGAATCTAAGGCTTTGGCTGTATGTAGTGCTACTACAACCCTAGTGCCAGAGTTGTCATGTTGGGCCTGTATATTCATATATAACCGTCTAATATTCATGGCAGTGTTCTTCCCTGGCATAATCCGGTTTGGTCTGGATGTATTAGCGTGAGTATGGCTGTATTCAGGCGATTGGCCAGTATTTCAGCTAGTAACTTAATGTCTACCTGCAATAGGGAGATGGGTCGGTATGACGCATGGTAGTGTGGATACTTACCCGGTTTGGGAAGAACTATTATTTGAGCCTCCTGCATAGATTGGGGGAGTGAGTTAGTGTCTAAAATGGATTGGTAGAGTGCATTAAGCTTAGGGATAAGCATCTTAGAGTATGTTGCATAGAACTCGAGGGGCAATCCATCTAGCCCAGGCACTTTGGACTTGGCTAATTGAGCGATCGCATCAGTGACGTTCTGTATAGTAATAGGAGCATCCATTAATTTCACTTGTTCCGGGTTTAGCCTGGGGAATTGTATTGTGTTTAAATATGATTGTATTTCCCTTTGCGTGTGTACACTTTGGGATTTATATAGGCTTTCATAGAATTGCTAAAACTGGGATGCAACTTGGGATGGGTCTGTGATACTGTTTCCCTGGGTGTCTCTTACGGAGACCACTACCGGTGGTCTATCATCTATGTGGGCCAAATAAGTCAGAAGCCTACCTGCTCTTTCCCCCTTTTCATATACTCTTTGTTTACAGAAAAATATACGTTGTTTTGTCTTCTCAGTATATAGTTGTGTTACCATGTGGGATTGTATTTTTACCTTGTTAAGATTTTCAGGGGTGGGGTTTTAGTTATAGGCAGATTCTAATTCTTCAAAAGTGGGGGAAGATGGTAGTTGCGCTGTGATAAAGGGGGGGGGGGGGAGCTGTAAAGATGACTAAAGTGGCAAAGTGAACTAAAAAAGCAGAAACGGGCCAATGCATGAATAGATTCTACATGCTAAAAGAACATGGTGGGGATGCAGTGCAGTGCAATGTAGCTGATCAACATGACATGTTGCGGGCAGACAAAGCCTAATATATAAAGGTAATCGTGAAACAGTGACTGCTTGAATATAGCAAAACAAAAATGCATATACTAACACAAATAGGGTGAATAATGACACAATGCAAAAAAAAAAAATATAATGCAAGAAAAATATGTGGGCTAGTGCCCCATTAGCAAAAATGTGCCAGATCCTGGTGAGCTACAAGTGACAAATCCCTAGGACAAACATGAATATTAGTTCTATCATCCAGTCCAAAAAGCAAAAACACGTGATGAGAAACACAAAACAAGTCCAATCGTGAAGGGAGGGGGGATCTTCAGTGAGGACACCTCCGTGTTTGCAAGCCGCTTACCTTACAGCTGTAAGGTGTACAGCCTGTGTTGCAAATGACCCGCAGGTGTAGACGTTCAGGCAGTGACAATGATGAACATGCCAAGCGAAATAAAAAATAAAAAGTATACAGCATGTAAAATAACTCTGCAACGACCACAGTGGAGGGGGGGCAAGACACACACAGGGGGAGGTTGCACTCACTTTCATGAAGTGAGTGTGGGCATCAATCCACGAGCGCCGAGCTCGTATGCCTCCAGGAGTGTCACCAATCTGGAACATGTCATGTTGATCAGCTACATTGCACTGCACTGCATCCCCACCATGTTCTTTTAGCATGTAGGATCTATTCATGCATTGGCCCGTTTCTGCTTTTTTAGTTCACTTTGCCACTTTAGTCATCTTTACAGCTCCCCCCCCTTTATCACAGCGCAACTACCATCTTCCCCCACTTTTGTCCCATTTGTCCTGCCTTGGATCAGTACTTAGGTGTTGCAGCAGTGTCCTTTTAGCATAGCCCCCCCCCCCCCGACAGCGCAGGAGTTTCCACTTTCACATGAGATTCTAATTCTTGCAGCTTATTGGTTGTTAGTTGTAATATTAGATTAGATGACTGTTTGAGCCTATTTATTGTAGTGGATAAAATCCAACGAGCCTGTATTTTGAATGCATCCCAGTAGGAATTAGGCAAGGGCGAGTCTCTAGGTCTGTCTAAAAAGTATTGTACAGTAGTTCTCTTGCAATGGATTCGTGGTCTGTAATGACTGAGAGCCAGTGGGGGTTTAACCTCCACGTGCGTACAGGGGGGACGATTCTCAGAGAGGCTGTCATCCAGCAAAGGGAGTGGTCAGATAGGGTCCTAGGTGCAATCCCCGACCTCGTGACCTTAGGTAGTAAGGCCTTGGATACCACTATGAAGTCTATTCTAGACATGGTGTTATGGCTTGTGGAGTGGCATGTGTATGCTCTGGTTGCAGGGTTGTTGTGCCTCCACATATCCATAAGGGCAAATTCCGTCATGGTACGAGAAAGTCTGGTCTGCATGGGGGTCTCCCATTTGGATTATGGTCTGTGTTGGGCGGTCTAGTATCGGAGACATAGTATTGTTAAAATCCCCCATCCATATTGCCGGCACAGTCGGAGGTTGTGCTATAAATGCTAGACACTCAGTTACTACGTCAGGGTGAAAGTCAGGGTGAATGGGGGAGCTGAGGAGAAGGGAAAGCAGTCGGGGGGTAAATCCTCCAGTATTTGGCATGGAAGGGGCGGTTATACTCACTCAGTGTCTCTGAGTAGCATGTCACAGTGCTGGGCGTCCTCTTTGATCCAGCCAGGCTGCAGCAGTCTTGGGATCTTCAAAAAACTGAACGCAGCCATCTTCTTCCACTCAGTCTGGCAGGGAACAACATGGCATATGTAGGATGCAAAACCCTCAGCCTCCTTCTGACATCTTGGAACTGTGCTCTTTTCTTTTGTACTTCATTAGAGAAGTCCAGAAAGACTGCCACATGTCCATTGCCCAGTGGGATATTACCTTTTTCCCTGGTCAATCTCAGGATTTTATCTCTATCTTTAAAGTTTAGAAACTTCGCAATAAAGGTTCTGGGGGGAGCTCCCACTGGAGGGGGTTTTGCTGGGATGCGGTGAACTCTCTCCACTGCAAACATGACAGAGAAAGCTTCCCTTCCAAAGATGTTAATTAGGAGAGACACCAGGTATTCAGCAGGATTGTTACCTTCTATTTTTTCTGGCATGGTGATGAATAGGAGATTGCACCTCCTGAGTCTGTTTTCCATGTCATCCTGATGTGGATGTAATTGCTGTACTTGTCTTTGTAGTTCCTCTGTAGTATGGCTTAAGGGATGCAGCATGTCCTCTGCCACTTCAATATGGGTCTCCGCTTCAGTGACCCTGTCTTTCACTTTTGAGAGGCCCTGGTGAAGGAGGGATATGTCTATCTTGACCTCATCAATCTTAGCTGTTAGCGTCCCCTGAAGAGTGGCAATGGCATCCAGCACTTTAGCTGTGTCCGCTCCTTGCTGTTCTGGAGTGGAGCACATGTCGGCACCATCTTGGTCTGGCCGGGCCTTGTCCTGGTGCCGGTATTTCGCCAGCTTGTCCACTGTATCTGTGGTACTTTTAGGGGGTGACATGGTACCGGTCCGCTCCTCCGTGCTGAGCTCATTGTGGCTGTGTCACTTTTGGGCTGGTTTGTGCGCAGGATAGCTGTTAGAATAATTAACAAGAGGAGCTCACTCTGCTTGCTTCCTACTCCATCGCTGTCCAGGCCATGCCCCCAGATACCACATGCTTAACAAGGCATTAACGTCCAACAACTAAGCCTGTTGGCAAGAACACCTAAAAGCCACACAAAAGGGGCACAAATCTGTCCCTCCTCCTCCTCCTTACCCACTTCAGTCTGCCCCTGCTATACCGAGTCATTACCTCTCAGCAGCCTCCACTGACAGGGATGATGGTATAGCACAGGGTGTCCCAGGTCCTAGCAGCACATCTGCCAGCAGCACACCACCAGCTGTAGACTGTAGCCAGCAAATTTCTTTGTCCCATCTACTGCAGCGGAAAAAAAAATACAGTCCCTGGCACCCACATGCCCAGTGTCTAAATGCAAGCTTGTCAAAGCTGTTGGCTCTCAAACTTCTGCCTTTCAGCCTGGTGGATTCTGCCCCCTTCTGTGAATTTGCACAATGTGCTGTACCACAACGGTAGGTTCCCAGTCGCTACTACTTTTAACGTAAGGCTGCTCCATCTCTCTACCATCACGTGGAAGGGAATGTTCTGGCATTGTTGGGCAAGGCAGTCAGCCATAAAATCCACCTTACTGCTGACACGTAGTCTAGCAAGCATGGTCAGGGATGATATATTTAGTTCACAGTACACTGGGTAATGCTGCTTGCAACTTGAAAGAATGCAAAACAGAGTTTGGTGCTGAAGATTGTTATACCCCCACGTCTCCATACAGCTGGTGGTGATGATGCCAGACCTGTGAGCTCTACCCCCTCCTCCTCCCGCACCTCCTCCCCCTCCACCACCTCCATGCCCTCCTTTTGCAGAATTGTTCTTTGAACATCAGGTACCCCCTAAGCGTTCAAAGGGCTATTCTCAGAGTCAAGCTAAAAGGTGCCATGCAATACTTCAGCTGGTGTGTTTAGGGGACAGGAAGCACACCGGAGCAGAGATTCTTGCAGCTCTGCAGGGACAGGCCCAGAGGTGGTTCACACCATGCCAGTTGGAGCCAGGAATGGTGGTGTGTGATAATGGCTCAAACCTCCTGTCTGAACAGACAAAAAGAAAACTTATGAACCGAGAAACTTTGCTTAGTTCAATATAGATGTTAACAGATGGGGGTAGTACCCTGACAGCATCTGCATATAAATGAAGCTACTTGCAAACACCCAAGGGCTCAGGAGATCACAGGTGGGTGTGTTCCTCTGAATTGAAAAGCATATAAGAAAAAAAGGGGGAGGAAGAAAAACGAATTCTTCAACAAGGAACCAGCAAAATAGCAAAAATATGATTTATTGTAGAAAAATAATACCACATATACACCAGACAAAATCAAAAAAATATATGACAGTAAGTGAACCAAATACCACCACTAAAAATAAAATAGACAACGTTGTCTAAGGACAAAAACAACACACAGATGGCCACCACTGAACATACAATTACATCCAACTGGCTAAGTGGACAAGGACCGTCCTATATATGGTGTCTATAAAGTAATGTTGAGGGCCAGGGGGTAGATGTATGCAGCCGTGGATAAAGAAAGTCCGCTGTGCACGCTGCCGGTGGCAGACCTAGAGTGTGACTAGAGATATAGGCCACGAGAGTTGCTGATTATAGCACTTGCAGATGAGTACCCAGCCGTAGCTGATAATCATGCATTAGCAGCTGTGTAGAGGCTGTGCAAGGGTACAGGAGGGAGTGTGTGCCTGCATGGATGATGATGGAATGAACACAGCATATTTGCTGAATCATAAAAGGAAGACACTGATGATACTGTAGTGACAGTAATCAAGAAAAGATATTGGGTAGATACAATCTCACCAGTCCGTGGACATCAGTGTATGGGAGGCATGCAGAGGCATGCAGAGCACTCTGATCCTCCTCGGATCTTCTCAAGTTGTGCAGGACAGCTGAATCCTCCTTTGGCCAAGTAGAAGTGGCTCATAGGTCTGTGTGAACGAATGCCAGCCGGGATAGTAGAGATTGAAGGGGTGTTGTAGCGTACCGCCTGGACGCGGTGTAACTCCTCAGGTACTTCCGGGTTCCGTGCAGCAAAGGCTTCAGCGGCTTCAGCGGCTTAGCGAATCAGATGCCCAGGGCTGATGGGTGGAGTGCTACGTAAGGCGTGATGGCGTCATGCTGACGCGTTTCATCCGTCAAGGATTTCTTCAAACCTCCTGTCTGCCCTTAGACAAGGAAAGTTGACACATGTGCCATGCCTAGCACATGTCCTCAATTTGGTGGTTCAGCATTTCCTAAATATGTACCCAGGGTTGCAAGATGTGCTAAAGCTGGCCAGAAGAGTCTGTAGCCATTTCAGACGATCATGCACAGCCAGTGCTTGGTTGGCTGAAATTCAGCGGGAAATCCACCTGCCTGTAAACCGCCTGATTTGTAACATGTCCACCAGGTGGAACTCGACTTTGTCAGTGCTGCAGTGGCTATACATGCAGCAGAGGACCGTCAACAGGTACCTATGCGAATACGGCATGGCGACAGACTCAGGCCGCCTCGGAATTTTTTCCTCATGCCAATGGCTGATCATTAAGGATGCATGCACTGTATTGTCACCATTTGAGGAGGCCACAAGTATGGTGAGCTGTGACAGTGCATGCATCAGGGACACAATCCCTGTTGTGTTCCTGCTGGAGCAGACTCTGCGTGGCATTATGGGCACTGAAGGCAGAGCAGCAGGAGGAAGAGGACTTCCTTTCCTCTCAAGGCCCACTTTATCCAGACACCATCATTCCTATGTCAAAGAATACACAGGAGGAGGGAGGGGAGGAGGATGAGGAGGAGGATTTTGGCACTTTCATAGGCTTCGAGGAAGAGGAAGACCTGCGTCAATCTGTAAGTGATGGCTTTCGAATCCCAGGACCCTTGGGAGTAGTACGTGGCTGGGAGGAGGAAGTTCCAGATGCTGTCATCCAGAGTGACCCCGAGGAGTCTGCTTCTCAAGCCTCGACAAATTTGAGGCGCATGGGCAACCTCATGCTTCAAAGCCTGCGAAAGGACCCAAGAATACATGACATAAAGGAGAAAGATGATTATTGGTTGGCAACCCACCTTGACCAGCGTTATAAGGGGAAGGTCTCAGATTTTGTAAAATCAATTATAAAATTCCTAAAGCGCTGAAGTGGACTATAAAAGGATTTGTGTAGAAATAATGAAAAAGTACAATAGTGAAAATACAATAGTGAAAAAGTAAAAAATAAAAATAAATGAAAGGTAATACAGCTGCAATCAATTAGTGACACCCCACAGTTTGTTATAAAATAAATGAATAAAGTGATGCGCTTGTATTATCTATTAGTTAATATACTACCTCTTGTGCCTGTTTAGTACTTCTAAAATAAGTGAAACGTTGTGTGAAACTTTTTGTTACATGGTAACTTGTGTTTAAATAACAACTCAATTATATAGACACATAAAAAGATATGTTTCAGGAGATACTGTGTTCCAAGCCTTTCTCTATTAAATACTCCAAAAAAACTTTCAGCCAGTGATTATTAATGAAAATTTCTAATATATAGCATAACATTTTATGATCAAAGTCAAATCATAGTGATTAATCCACCAAATCGCATTAAAATGATACCTCCTCCTCTGATAAGCCTAGGCTTAGTGAGTCTGTGTCAGCGGTGGAGCGGCTTGTCAGTAATCAGCCGCCGGCATAGAGGATGTGACTGACCATTATCCTTTATAAATGCGAGTTATATCTAAGGGAGCATGTGAGTGGCAACAAGTAGTTTTTTATGATATTTAAAATTTGGCTGATATCTGCGCAATGGTGTTTCTTGACTATTTTATCTTCTATATGGGGGAAGACCAGTAGAAGCTGAGCAAACTACTCCTCTATGCCGGCGGCTGATTACTGACAAGCCGCTCCACCGCTGGCACAGACTCACTAAGCCTGGGCTTATCAGAGAAGGAGGTATCATTTTAATGCAATTTGGTGGATTAATCACTATGATTTGACTTTGATCATAAAATTTTTGCTATATATTAGAAATTTTCATTAATAATCACTGGCTGAAAGTTTTTTTGGAGTATTTAATAGAAAAAGTCTTGAGTTGTTATTTAAACACAAGTTACCATGTAACAAAAAGTTTCACACAATGTTTTACTTATTTTAGAAGTACTAAGCAGGCACAAGAGGTAGTATATTAACTAATAGATAATACAAGCGCATCACTTTATTCATTTATTTTAAAGAGGATTTTATTGAACGTTTTTCCTGACTCCAGTAGGTTACGGTGTCATGGAAAACGTCCTTTTAAGTCTTCTGTTGGTCAAGAGAGGATCGTTGGAGAAGGTGTCCGCCTAAGTGAGGCATTTCGGAATTGTTTTAGTCCTTGCCGCCCAGGGCTGCCAGCTTCCACATCCCATCGGCAGCGTCTGCATCACATGGTGGATGATTACCTCGGGGCCAAAACAGAGATGGAGAGCTTTCCAGCTGACGATCCACTGACTTACTGGGTCATGAGAATAGACCACTGACCAGAACTTGCCCAGTATGCTATTGAGTTTTTGGGCAGCATCCAGTGTGCTTTCAGAATGGGCATTTAGTTCTGCAGGAGGCTTTGTTACTGATCATAGAACGTGTCTCTCCACAGACTCCATGGACCATTTGACTTTTATAAAAATGAATCAGTCTTGGATTACCAGCTATGAAGCCCCTGATGCCGGTGTCATTGATTAAGTCTTTATGGGACGTGGAATCTCTGCAGGACTTTGAGGCTGCCTAGCTTTTAGGATGTTCAATCATTTCATCTGGAAGAATGTTTTTGGTATAGGTGTCATGGGCACAATTAACAATTTTTCAGCACCTGTTTGATAGGTGCATATTACTGCATATCTTTGCAGTTTTTTTTCAAACCCAAAGACCAATTTTTCTGCACCTGTTTGACAGGTGCATATCATTGCAATTTTTTACAGCAAGGCCAATTCTTGCTTTCATCAAGATTACCTCTATAGGGTTACGGTGGGAAGGCGCCACCGACACCCAAAGACCAATTTTTACGCACCTATTACTTCTATCCAAACTCAAAGTGACACCAAAAAATCTCTAATCTTGTTCCCAGTGCACTACATTGTGGGCTCATCATACACATTGGCTTCCCAACTGTAGCTGATCAAAATAAAGGCAGCTTGCAGGGAAGATGTCATTTTTTTTGGCTTTATAAATGCAATTATTGCTGCAGCAGATTCTAGACATGGTACAGATCTGCCACTTTACAGGTATACTAAGGGACCCCCCCCCCCCAGGCACTATATTGGAAGGATTTTTTTATTTTTAGGATTTCACTTTAAAAATCCAAAAATCACTGCTCATTTAAAAATTATGTTTTTCACAAACTTTTTTTTATTGATAAATGTCCCCCAGGGCAGGACCCGGACCCCTGTATGCCCAATTACTAAGGTATATAAGCCTTCAAAATGGGCACTTTTGATTTTTGACATTCGGGTCCTGTTGACTTTAATGGGGTTTGCTATTTGGATCCAAACTTTTGCGGTGTTCGGAAGTTCTAGTGCGAACCAAACAGGGGACCTTCGGCCCATCCCTAAGGACAAGTTGGCTTTGATTTAATTTGTTGCTGAAATGAGCAAAGCTGCCCTGTGTGTGTAACATATCACCACACCCTTGTGTGCTCAAAAGCACCACCTATTTTTCCCCATTTTCCATTATTTTTTTTTAAATAGGGGTAGGCTGGCCTAAAGTTAGGGTTCAACATGCAAATGTAGTATTTTTTTGCAGTATGTGCAGTTTTAAATTTTCTATAATCATATTAATTTAATTGTTTTTCTTGTGTGTCCATCTCTGCCCTGGATGAAGCAACATGGAGGGGCAGCAATACGATCTGGATACTCTCTCAACAAAAGAAGATACCAAGCTTACTCTATGGAAAAACATTAAAAAGGCTGTCTGCCCTTCCACAATGCAGGGGGCAGAACATAGAGGGGGTAAATTCTTGCGGACATGAGGATGAGCAGGCAGCAGCAAAAAGTGTAGAATCTTATGGGCATAAGCTGCCCTCCCTTCCCTAAAACTTTCTTTTAAAGTTTAATTATGTCAGAAAAGCAGTCTGGAGAGGCTCTAGGGAGCTTTATCACCCCATCCCCTCCCCCAGTGGTGAATGGCACAGGAGTTAGTGATGTGGCCAACAAACTTTTTCTCTTTATAATCCCTAAGGCACGCACAGAGCAGTCACTTGCTTGCATATGCTCCTAATGCATCCTTTTCCTCCTGCTACAAGGCACAAAGCTGTGTTTTTGGACTACTAATGCACCGCTTTCCGTCTCCTCTTCCCTCACAGATGCCCATTTTCCTCCTCCTCTTTCTCCTCACAGGCCCACATCAGCCCCATTTTTGGACTGCTCATGCATCCTTGTTTTGGGGCCTGTGCTACACCAGAATGGCAAGTACCCAGCTTCCATGAGTTTAACCAGAGGGTCCATAGTCAGTTCTCTTATTTTGCACATAAGGCCATCCTTACCATCTTTGGCACACATTTTGTACATCCTTACCATCTACCTGAATGTGGTGCTGGGGTGCTGATGGTGAGGAGGAGTATGTTTTTGAGAGGCTTTCTAAGGGAAACATTTCACTTCTCCCAAACCCAAAATGAAAATCATTTGGGAATCTACTGGCACTACCCAAGAGAGAGCACAACATGTCCTACTATGGGGCAGCACATAATCTCTTTACTGCATTTACTGATGATGGTTTGATCCACCTCACTGTAGACTTAGCTGAAGGAGGAACATCTAATAGGAAAAGGCTGGCCATCCTCCCACAAGATGGCATTGGTTTCACACTTGTTACTGAAATGAGCAAGGCTGCTCTATTTTTGCTCCAAAGCACACCCTATTTTCCCCACAATTTTCTATGACATGAGCCAAGTAAATCTCCTTTGTTAAAAATCAGGTAAGCCAGTGTCACAGTCTGGAGTCAGGCTCAGAAGCCAGTAGCTATAGCAGTAGAGCAGCACCCACCGACAAGTGGGACAGGTATATGAGCAGGTCACCCTGGCAGATGACACGGGTTCATCTGAGGTGCGGGGTCTAAGTACTAACTGGTATTCACCAGAGCTCCTGATGATGGAGATGGGTTTTACTGCATGTTAGCACCAGGTTGTGGTCCTCAGGATCTCCCCACCAGGAGGTGAGCAAGTCAGGGTCCAGTAGCAGATAAGCAGGTAGGGATAAAGCAGAAGTGTAGTCAGTAAACAAGCCAAAGGTCAGTAATGAGTGGTTGCAGGTTGGGGTTAAGCAGAAACATAGTCGAGGAACAAGCCAAAGGTCAGTAACCAATGGTAGCAAAGATACGGATGGCAGCAGGAGAGACAAGAGCGAGTTATTGGCTCGAGAGAGCACAATAATCTGTCAAACAAGAAGTGCAGAGACATGGCTTAAATCAGGAAGTTCGTGGAAGGAGCAAAGAGTTCAAGGTTCAGGACAAACAGGCCTCACGGTATGATCATTCAAAGAATTCTCCAGGAAACTGTGCAGCATTCCAGGTAGTTCAGCAAGAAGAGTAATTGCCAGACACAGCAGAGGTCCCAGGTTCAGATCAAGGCCCTGACAGCTGGGCCGAAAATGAGAGGCAGTGGTTCTGCACAATGAGGTAGTAGGTTTGTATTTTTTAAAACAGCATTTTGTATTTAAATATTTAATTTTTGTATAATTCAGGATCAGAAGCAGACTACAGCTCCTTTACCTACTAAAAGTTTCCTTGCAATATAAGGCTGCCCACTTGCAGAGGTGATGATGGCTATAACTAGTTATATTGGCATTATCTGCACATGGTTCTCTGATGTAAAACCTTTGTAAAGCACATATAACAGAACTTCAAAACAATTCAGTTACATTCTACTTCTTCAAGACATTAAATAAAAAGTATATATTGAACAATAAATTGAAAAAATATATATATTATAGAAAACAAAAAATATTGTGGACAAAATGAACAGTGCATAAGCAGATCTATTAGATTGAGATTTAAGAAGGAGAGACAAAGCAAGTTTTTAATGTAAAATACAAATGTGAGTGTACTGTTTAAGAGAAAGAAGCTATACATTTTGCACAGAACAGAATGTAAGCTGCTTTAGTAGGCTGCAATATAAAAGGAAGGAGCAGGCAGTCCTTGTCAAGAACTAAAAATGTGAATTAAAAAAAAAATAGCAAGACATATTTTACAGTCCATGAGCAGTACATAAACAGCTTTATTAGGCTGGAATTTATGAGGGGGTAACCAGCCAGGTTTATCATCAAGTAATATAAATAGAAGTATCTTATTTCACAGAAAAAAGGCACAGTATTTAATAACTTTTAGTAGACTGCAATTTTAAAAGGAAAAAACATCAGGCAGCTTGTAATCAAAAAGCCAAACTAGAGTGTATTTCACGTTTTTTAAACCGTGTTTAGATATACTTTTACTAGGCGATTTTTTGAATAGGAGAGAAAGCAGGCATCTTGTAATCAAACAAATTGTATTAGATTGTATTGTTTCATAGAGAAAACAGCAAAATAGTTTTACTGAATCAATGCACAGTGTTTAGGCATTTTTACAAGGGAGAAGATGTTAGCTCCAAAAGAAAAAGCAGGAGAAATGTTGGGATGAGAATTGTCCTTTCAGACTACATATTCTAATCAACATGGAATAGTAAAAAAAAGATACTCAATAAACACTGGCAAGTGTTAAAAAATGATGAAGTATTAAGTCCAGCCCTTCCAGAGCAGCCTAAAGTAATTTTTTAAAAAGCCCCCGGGCTTAGACATTTAGTAGCCCAAAGTGTAGTTGAACCACCTGTGAGACCTACTTTTTTGGGGAATCTAAAAGGTTTATTCCCCTGCCGAAGATGTCCAGTATGTATATGCTGTGGGCCTAATTCTATTAGAACTACATCTTTTTCTTCCACAGTTACTGGGAAAACTTATAAAATAGAGAAATTTATATCATGTGTATCGGTGTAGTTGCCACTTGTAACAAACGTCCACCATATCACCCCACTGCCAGACTCCCATATAGATCTTGCAGAGACAATGAATAGTCATTTGCTTTGTTTTGTTTATTGGGGGTACAACTTGGTTGGGGAAAAGGGTATATGGGATGCCCATAGGATAGATCACTTCGCCATCATATTTAGAGATTTTATAGATTTAGCACATGGTTTGAGCCTGAAGGAATGATGTGCATGTTTAACAGCTACAGTCTATTTCCTGCATCACCTTGCAGACTATTGCTTCTCCTCTGCGTAACTCCTGCAGACTATTGCTTCCAGAATTTCCTCATCAATGACCATGTAAAGATGAGGACATCACCCTTGACCGTGTAAGGGTGATGTTCCCAGAAATCCTCTTCTCCTGCACAAAGTTATACTGTAGCATATTAATTACTTGTCACATCTTCTTCTGTAAGCAAAAGAACCCACTCTGAATAGTTTCTCATGCTAACTCTGGTTGCTCGCTGCTACTAGGCCAGAGGTCTACAGTACCTCTCCCCAAAGGCCTAGTATTTAAAAAGCATGTTCTTAGCGGTGGACTACTGTTCTCAGCTAGCCCAACTTGCAAATCCTGTGCCCTCAGGCCACATTGATTTGACACCACTTCCCACAGTCTCTCCTCTGATCCAGGACTCCTCATCAATGACCATGTAATGATGAGGACTTCACTAATGACCCTGTAAAAGTGAAGTTCCCTCACAATCTTCCTGGCACATCCAGCCCTACACTGTGGTACACTCACCGACCTTTCTCTGCCATGAATCCTTGATGGAGAACTTAACCGGACTGTATGTTCCAACAGCTTCACCTGCCCCTCTGCTCCAGGAGTTCCTCATCAATGTCCATGTAATGATGAGGACATCACTAATGACTATGTAAAAGTGATGGTCCCTCACAGTTCTCCCCGGGCCTCCTACTGCGATTGGCACACCCCCTCCCCCACAGTGGGGTGCCCTCCTGCTGCTGTCTAGTACTCCATTCTCCACTTCACCTGGCCGACAACTCCTCCCAGTGGCATGTTACCTCAGCTTATATAGGAGGCCCGCCCCCTGCCAATACCAGTTGGGGATTGGTCAGGGCCCCCACATGAGCTGCCTGCTACTCTAGTTCTAGGCCCTGCCCCTCTTCCAGAACATTCTCTCTGGAAGCAAGGGAGGCGCCTCAGAACTAGAGCACAGGTGGTCACACCCACTGCTACTCTAACCACTCCCTGCCTCTAGATCAAAACAGACAGGCCTAGCTTAAAACATAGGCCTGACTAAATTTACCTGTGCTGACAGTCTCCCTAGTAAAAATCCCATACTAGCACCTACCTATTGGTAGAGGGTGCTACACATGTAACACAAACATGTGTTTACCTACTGGAATGTAGTTGCAGTCAGCAATATGTTGGAAGAACCAAAAGAAGTCTACATGTCAGAATAGGGGAACATTTGACAAATATTAAGAAAGATTTAACATAGACACAACTTATCTGGTCATTGTGTGCTTAAACATAAGAAGGATCCATTGAGGCTTAAAGTCATAGGTATAGAAGTGGACATACCACACTGGGGGGGGGGGGGGGGGGGAGCAATAAGCTTGGCAAATATCCAGACATGAAACTCGCTGGATATTTATATGAATTAAAATCCTTCCAACTGAAGGGGTTAAAATAGAATGGGATATAAATAGTTTTATAAACAATAGCTGAATTAGAACATTTTACTTTTATATTATTTTTTGGAGTGTAAAGGGAACTATGTCCATTAATTTGATATTTTATGTAAATTGCTTATACTGATTAATTTAATATATGAGAGTATATATTTTAAGTTTGCATTCATATGCATATTTATGATAATGATAAATGCTACATGGGTAATACGTTGATTTTGATTAGTTAACATATTGACATCATATGTGTTGAGGTCAGTTGGTTCTGATTACCAGGGATTGTTTAAATATTTTATACCTGGACAGAATTAGTAAATCCTTGTAGTATTGTATACATTTTATTTCATTATATGTATTTCTGTTAAAAAAGATTTTTACTTGATAGGTTAAAAACAGAAGATAATGTCGGTATTGTTAATCCTAACCACTGGAGAATAGTAAGGCTTCAATAAAACGGCCACTGCTTTTAGAGACAATAGATCAAGGCAACAAAACTATGCAGTGCAAGGTGGTTTATATGGTAATTAGTGGAGCACTTCTGCCCTCCAGTGGTAGATATATTGAATCCTATTTAAGGATAGATTGTGCACACCGCTATCCCCTAATGCAGGGGTAGGTAACCCGGGGCCCTCCTGCTGTTGTGGAGCTTCATTTCCCATGAGGCATTGCAAGGCTAGCAGTTTACAATTACTCCCAGAGGTATGATGGGACTTGTAGTTCTGCAACAGCTGGAGGGCCCCAGGTTGCCTACCCCTGCCCTAATGCGTATTCAGACGAAACATACGTCAGGCAGGGCAGGAAATAGCGGTGACGTTGAGACACTTGTGAGGGTGTAGGATGGATGTTATTTTTCCAATGCCTGTAATCACTGATCTGTTGTAAGTAGATTTTTAATAAATTCCCTGTCTTTAATCTGGACGCTCCACAATGAATTTTCCTTTTCTTATTTGATTGATGGTTTGATAGGCTTCTGTGGATACCCTGAGAACTTTATCCCTGGCTTGTTTTTACCAACGGTTTCCATGGGAAGGTTGGATGAGCTGAGATAACCTTTACCTAATGTGAGGGATAATAAAGCTCACAGATGCGAATATAGACCTTGAAAGGTCTTTGGATCTGGTAAGAAGATATTTTTGCCTCATTTGTCTGAGCACCGGGTGTTGCATTGAATTTGAAGGACTTTGCACATTTCATCACTATATGGACTTAGGTGTTTTTGGTGTTTATTTAATCCAATGTTTAATTAACATTTAGTCATTTTTTCACGTGAGCGCAACACAACACAAGACCTCCTACTTTCAAGCCCTCTCATCTCCTCCTCTCATGCTCATCTCCAGGATTTCTCCAGAGCCTCTCCCATCCTCTGGAACTCGCTACCTCCACCTGTCCGGCTATCCCCTACTCTTGCTACCTTCAGGCGATCCCTGAAAACTCATCTCTTCAGGAAAGCCTATAACGTCTCTAACTAATCTTTTACCACTTTCATCAGCTCATTCCCCACAGTTACAACCTTTTGTACCACCTGCCACACCCTATTAGATTATAAGCTCTTCTGAGCAGGGCCCTCTTAATCCTCTTGTATCTTATTGTATTATAACTGTATTGCCCCCCTTTTATATTGTAAAGCACTGTGTAAACTGTTGGAGCTATATAAATCCTATATAATAAGAATTTAATTTTTACAAGGCTACGTTCTGCTTCAACAGACACTGACATAAAGGTTTCTGGGAAACCTGACTTTTATAGGGAGGAGTATAAAATATTAGAGACCCCTACCCATCATTGGCCCTTCTAATCCACCTGACCACAATTTAGAGGCCAAGAAGTGCATTATTGGCAATCTACTACAATTGGTTACAAAATGCTAATGACCACATTCGTTCATGATAGGAATGACTTGGGCTTTGGTTTCGGTAAAGCTCATGTTCAACCCAAACCCAAAGCTCATTCCTGTATATGAATTAACGTGTTATACACTTCACAGTACTGCTTATTATAATTTTAATATCTATGGGCCAAGACAACTATTAATATTAATAATTGAAATATATTAGGTGTTGCTGCATCAACAAAATACTGCACAAAACAAGTCTGTTTATTTTCCTTTAAAATAATTTGTCATTGGATATTTTACAATGTGGATGTAAAACATTTCAGGAATTTTTATCAAATAATGTTTACAGTATAGTTTTAATCAAGGTCACTAATGAGCTTTATTGTGCAAAATTATTATGTGGCTGGCAGTTAAAGAAAATTAAATTTAAAGTATTAAGAGCTAAATTGCAGCACATTAGACTAGGAAATTAGTGTAATACTTTAATCTTTATTAATAAATATTATTTTTCTCAATTGTTCACTGTTACTGACCAAATTCTGTTGCTTCTGGACACACTGGCAGTGCTTTTTTTTCTGCCATTAAAATCTTGTGTCACTAAACGCTTTTAAAAACGTATAAGTGCATGGCCATATAGGCTAACATGTAAAGGAGGCAGGAAAACAAATGCCAGGTGCCCCTAGGAGTAGCTGTAACAATGCATGCATGATGCCTACACAGTTTGCTATTTTATTTTTTCCTATTCACAGTGGATAAAAGATCCCTTGAATATGGGAAAAATAGCCCTGGCCTTTATTTACTTCAGTTTTCAATGAACATAAGCTCACTGGATCCAAAATAAAAAAGTTTCCGGTGTCCAGTGTAAGTCTGGGAATGTATTGTCATTAAAACTGAAATTTATTATTTCAGTTAAAGTAGAACAGGATTAAAAAGGTGAATATTTGCTATATTATATGGAACATATAGAAATGTTAATTGTATCTAAGCATTACCCTAAAATTACCATTTATCTGGAATTCCTCCTAAAAAATAGCAGTGCACTTCATGGTATGTAAAGGTGCCTAGACACACCTGTGGCTACAGCCTCATTTCTGTCTACCTATAGTGAGAATATGAGGGTCTGCTGCCTCTGACCACTGGCTTTATTAGATTCAGGATAAATTTACTACTGTTCTGCTCACTTTTCTCCTGGCTCTGACATGTGGAATCAAAGGGAAAGCTTTACCAAGATGGTCACTTGTGCTGAACAAGGAATGGTAATTCAATAACGGGGAAAAGATTAGCTGCAGAGAGCCTACAGCCTACACGCCAAAATGTTTGTTGTTTGTTGCCCTACTGGAGGGATTTATCCTCTCTGTATGTCCTGTAAACCGTTGTTACTGAGACTGAACAATATGGAAAAGGTAAACATTTTGATTTATCACTATAAAGAGAATAGAGAGGAAATATTTAGTTGGGGAAGCTTGTTGTCTAAAACAGGGTGTCCCTCACTTTGCAGAGTCTTCCTTTCACTGTCAGGATATAACGGTAAATGGGATGCAAATGGTAGTTAGAACCATTCCTTACTCCTTCCAGAATAAGTAAGCTTAGGCTTTAGATACCATTCAAGATGAATCTTACTTAATTTTGAACTTTTAAATGTAAATGTCTAAACAGCAGACATCACAACGCTTGCTTGCTATAATTATTAATCATCAGAAAAGCCTCTTTTATGCCCTTCACCTTAGTTCCACTTTGTTGCTGGGGCCTGACTTCCCTTGATTTGATGGCTAATCTCCAACATATGCCATCTCCCTTTCCACTGAGAGTGACTTTGCTACCAATTGAGTCTCACTGGACATTGGAATTGCACTAGGCTAGGCCATCAGGTCAGAGATAGCCATGCCCCAATAATAAAGAAAATATTTCAGAGAGGTGCACAAATGAGGTCTCACTGGGTAATAAAGGTAACTTATGATTTCTCCCCTTAAGCAGCACTTTTACTTCAAAACGTTAAAATGTAGCACAGATTCACTATAAAGGAATAAAAAAAAAGACAGCCACTAAACCAGGGTGAAACATTGTATTTTTTTTTTTAGAAATGTTAAGATGTGTGAAAAGCATGACCTCATGTCCAAGTCTATGACCCATGGTCCATCAGCATTAAGATTTACCTGTGCTGAGAACTGATTCCAAAAGTTGTTCTGGTAATTCTCATATTAACAATCCATGTACAGTATATCAGGTAATGCAACAAACTTCCTGGTGTCTTGTTTTTCCATCCATTAGATCAGACAGGATATGAAAAGCAATTTTTACTTACCTGTTTTTCTGTACCAAAAGGATAGTGAGTCAATTTATCACTGCGTGATAAATATTTTCCTTTTAATCTACCTTTTTAAAATTCTTTAAACATGCAGATTAAAGGGAACAATATCACAGGCTAATGAAATGACTTGCTGTTTTTCCTGTATTCGTTTTATTCATTTATAACATTACAAGCTAGCAGCAATCAACTGCCTTTGAATGTTCTCTTTTATCCAGGTCATGGAATATCTAGTAGCAGTTGGTCACATTTAACTGGACTTTGTTAGGCAATGTTGAAGATGTTTCAACATTACAGATAATGGAGAAGCTTTGAAATGTCTTCAACATTACAGATCAAGTCCAGTTTAATTGACTAGCAATCAACTCTTTTTCAGTGGAAATATGCCCTAGTGTAACTCAAAGGTGGAAAATATTAATGACACCCATCCCGAGTCTCTCTCACATCAGCAGCGGCGCCAGGAGAGAGAGACCACACCCCCGGGAACAGAAGAGGAGCCCAGATACAGCAGCATATACAGTTCCACTGCAGATGCACATTTATCTACCAGGGAGATGGCAAAGTGTGGCAGAAAATATATATTCAACTAGCAATCCATGATATATATTATATCTTATATGTACACAATACTTACATAATCAGGTTAAGTGTTCTTGAGGTCCACTATCCTCATGGGTATTGGTACTTCCCACCTAGGATGGCCGGTGAGCCTACAAGGTAAAATTAAAGGGGGATTCCATATGCTAATACAGTATATCACATGCGCTGCGCCTGGGGATATATCTGAGTAACTAAAATCCTAAGTGTGAATCGAAAATAATAATACTATAAAGTGCAAATCACAGAGAGTATAAAACTAAAATCACTTGCTGTATGGATCTTATAACCATGTACACCAAAGTGCCGTGTACATTAAATCACAAAGTGCAATGTGCATATAAAGCGTACCTAAATCTTGCGATATAACCATGACAATATAGATCTAAAACCATCTGTGATTAAATGTGTAAAATACCAAAAATCCTTGAATAAGTGTGCATACTGAAAAAGTGTTATACATATAACACATAAAAGTCCACTGTGATTATAAAAGTGAGAGTGAAAAAAATGATAAAAATAAAAAAAATAAAAAACACATATAAAATAAATAAATCACACGTGTAGAAAAATATAACTATAATCGTCCTTATTGTGGTATTGAAATCACAGACGTGAAAAAATCTTCCAATCCAACAACGTGAAGTGACAAAGTTCCAGCAAAAATCAATATACTAGTGATGTTTCAAGGAAAAAGTTCCAGTACTGAATCAAACGTGCCCAAAAACATTCCGTGAAGTGCCTTGGTGACCCCCAATGTGAATGCGCTCACCTTGGAGCGTGTGACACAGTGTTTAATTGTGTCAATACACGCTTTTGGAGCCACCCCTGGGCTCAGTGATTGGTACAGCTGATTCCCCAAACAGATTCGTTATGGCTCCACTCACATCATATCATAGAAAAGAGAAAGGCTAATATAGTGTAATACCGTAAAATAATTTTATTAGAATGACATCCAATCCCCACAGTGGGGTACTCACATTTATAAGGTGCTCATGTGCACCAAACATAACAAGCGAAAAAACGGCTGTGCGGGGTGTGAGAGCTCCACAACCCAGCTCTGTGCTGATTGCTCCGTCCTGGCCCCTCCCCTACGCGTCTTCGACACATGAGATGAATATTTTAAAATATTCATCTCATTAGCCAGTCTGAGATTGATATGGATTATGATCGTTACTACATTCGTTCTCATGTTTACAAATATTTACTATGTTCTGTGGGAATGCTGAGCGGTGTGAGTTTCGATTCCCTTCCTAGCTCCGTCCTGTGTATTTTTATTATAGGATCGAATTTTACCCTTAGCTTTATATTATTAGAGAGATCGTAAAGGTTTATTTTCTCTGTGCTGGGATTAAGAAGAGCGGAGCCCATTACATTAATGTCTGCGGTCCCACGCAAAATGGCCGCTGATAGTGTTCTTAAACTGACTAAGAGGAGCGTAGCCCATCATATTAATGTCCGCAAAATGGCCGCCGTCAGTGTATTTAAACTGCAGAGCGCCCGTCCAATCATATCCCCCTGATGAAGACACGTGACTCCCTGTGTCGAAGACGCGTAGGGGAGGGGCCAGGACGGAGCGATCAGCACAGAGCTGGGTTGTGGAGCTCTCACACCCCGCAGCACGCCGCACAGCCGTTTTTTCGCTTGTTATGTTTGGTGCACATGAGCACCTTATAAATGTGAGTACCCCACTGTGGGGATTGGATGTCATTCTAATAAAATTATTTTACGGTATTACACTATATTAGCCTTTCTCTTTTCTATGATATGATGTGAGTGGAGCCATAATGAATCTGTTTGGGGAATCAGCTGTACCAATCACTGAGCCCAGGGGTGGCTCCAAAAGTGTGTATTGACACAATTAAACACTGTGTCACACGCTCCAAGGTGAGCGCATTCACATTGGGGTCACCAAGGCACTTCACGGCATGCTTTTGGGCACGTTTGATTCAGTACTGGAACTTTTTCTTTGAAACATCACTAGTATATTGATTTTTGCCAGAACTTTGTCACTTGGATTGATTGGAAGATTTTCTTGGATTGGAAGATTTTTTCACATCTGTGATTTCAATACCACAATAAGGACGATTATAGTTATATTTTTCTACACTTGTGATTTATTTATTTTATATGTGTTTTTTATTTTTTTTATTTTTATCATTTTCTTCACTCTCACTTTTATAATCACAGTGGACTTTTATGTGTTATATGTATAACACTTTTTCAGTATGCACACTTATTCAAGGATTTTTGGTATTTTACACATTTAATCACAGATGGTTTTAGATCTATATTGTCATGGTTATATCGCAAGATTTAGGTACGCTTTATATGCACATTGCACTTTGTGATTTAATGTACACGGCACTTTGGTGTACATGGTTATAAGATCCATACAGCAAGTGATTTTAGTTTTATACTCTCTGTGATTTGCACTTTATAGTATTATTATTTTCGATTCACACTTAGGATTTTAGTTACTCAGATATATCCCCAGGCGCAGCGCATTCTTCATTTATAGTTTATCGCACGGTCATGAATTTGTGATCTGCGTCTGCAGCCGGGTATTTATTCGGTTGGTTCTTTACTGAGGCATTGGATTATTGTGGCTCGCAAGATTTTTTCCATATTACAGTATATCACATGTGTATCCCCATTTATTACATCTGAAAGTCAAATGTACCTTAATGCGTATCCACAATACCAGGGACCAGCAGTTAATGGGTTAATACAGCCACTTATATGTAAAAGAACTCCCTTAATAGTTCTTGTCAAAGAGCCTGTCACCCGGCCCGGCTGCCAACCTACCATGCATGTGTTGTCATCTGGCGCATGCACCCAGGATCACCTGGTGGACTGCAAGAGCAGGTTCTAGTGCCCCCTGGATGGGAATACTTATGACAGGAGAATGGGAACACCAAGGAGCTGCCACAGGGTTCTCCAAGTGCTGCGAATGGCCGCAAGGCTCACACCTTGGGGTACCCCCTGGGAGCAGGGCTGCAGCCTCCGCAGCTGTGCAGCCGCACACCTGCTAGGACTGTAGGCAGCCACCACAATGCCCTCACCCTAACCCTGGAAATAACTAGTGAATTAATAGTGAATTAACTTCACTATTTTGTGTTAGGGCTATCTAGCACACCTACAGGTTTACTCGTTGCCCCATTGGGGTAAAGGGTAAGCTTTAAATAGCATGCTTAACAATGAGCCTAGTAAAGCCGTGAATTGTGTCACATACAAGAAACACAAAGTCAAATGTACATCCATTGTGTAGTCCTATGTTTTTTCTGGTCTCACTATAGAAAATGTTTGTATGATAGAATCTCATTGATCCGGGGAGGTTTTGTGGCGTTAAGCTTCTCTATCCAGAGGGTTTCTTTTTTAAGAATACTCCTCTCTCAGTCTCCGCCATGTGGGTCTTCTGGTATCACCTCCAAAACAATTAATTGAACGTAGGTAGTATCAAAGCTGTGATAAAGACCCAGGTGGCAGCTGACTGAGGTAAGCATTTTAGCATTTTGGGAATAGTATATACAGTCAGGTCCATAAATATTGGGACATCGACACAATTCTAATCTTTTTGGCTCTATACACCACCACAATGGATTTGAAATTAAACAAACAAGATGTGCTTTAACTGCAGACTTTCAGCTTTAATTTGAGGGTATCTACATCCAAATCAGGTGAACGGTGTAGAAATTACAACAATTTGTATATGTACCTCCCACTTTTTAAGGGACCAAAAGTAATGGGACAATTGGCTGCTCAGCTGTTCCATGGCTAGGTGTGTGTTATTCCCTCATTATCCCATTTACAAGGAGCAGATAAAAGGTCCAGAGTTCATTTCAATTGTGCTATTTGCATTTGGAATCTGTTGCTGTCAACTCTCAATATGAGATCCAAAGAGCTGTCACTATCAGTGAAGCAAGCCATCATTAGGCTGAAAAACAAAACAAACCCATCAGAGAGATAGCAAAAACATTAGGTGTGGCCAAATCAACTGTTTGGAACATCCTTAAAAAGAAAGAACGCACTGGTGAGCTCAGCAACACCAAAAGACCCGGAAGACCACGGAAAACAACTGTGGTGGATGATCAAAAAATTATTTCCCTGGTGAAGAAAACACCCTTCACAACAGTTGGTCAGATCAAAAACACTCTCCAGGAGGTAGGTGTATGTGTGTCAAAGTCAACAATCAAGAGAAGACTTCACCAGAGTGAATACAGAGGGTTCACCACAAGATGTAAACCATTGGTGATCCTCAAAAACAGGAAGGCCAGATTTGAGTTTGCCAAACAACATCTAAAAAAGCCTTCACAGTTCTGGAACAACATCCTATGGACAGATGAGACCAAGATCAACTTGAGTGATGGGAAGAGAAGAGTATGGAGAAGGAAAGAAACTGCTCATGATCCAAAGCATACCAAAGCATACCACCTCATCAGTGAAGCATGGTGGTGGTAGTGTCATGGTGTGAGCATGTATGGCTGCCAATGGAACTGGTTCTCTTGTATTTATTGATAAAGTGATTGCTGACAAAAGCAGCAGGATGAATTCTGAAGAGTTTTGGGCAATATTATCTGCTCATAATCAGCAAAATGCTTCAGAACTCATTGGACAGCGCTTCACAGTGCAGATGGACAATGACCCAAAGCATACTGTGCAACCAAAGAGTTTTTTTTCCATAGCTCTTGGTGCTGAGCTGAAAATTTGGTAATGAATTTAATAGTGGAATATTCAGCCTTAGGTGCACAAATTTGGCACAAATGGGAAGTCCTCTTCCTATTAAGAGATTTGTTGTAAACCTTACATAAGAGGGTTTTACTGCAGCCTCATTGAAGGAGGCGCTGATGCAGCTGTGCTGCTTGCATCTTGAAGTCCTCTTTGTGTGTGCAGTTCCGTTGTAGACGGATGTATTGAGCATAAGGTATGCTTCAGATAAGAGACACTGGATGTGCGCTTGGCATGTAAGATCGTATTGCCCGCTGTTTCTTTATGATAGCCTTTAGTAACAAGGCAAATGTCTATGTCCTTATAAATTTGAAGATCCAAAACTGATATAGACTCCATGTGCCAGTTCATGGTAAATGTAAGGTTATATCTATTCTGATTTTAGGTTTAATAATTCTTCTAACAGATCAACTATACAGGTCCAAATCACCAAGATATCATATATGTACTTAAACCAGCAGAGGGTGTGGTCCAGGTACCTGCTGAGGGTTTCAGTGGAGAAGATGTCCTCTTCCCCATATGTGTTTGCACTGAAGGCAAAGCAGGTCAATCTTTTTCACATGTTTGTAAAAGCCAAACTATAATTTTTGAAAGAGCTCAGCAATAGCAGCATCAACATTCCCTTATGATATGTTTCCTTGGAGCTTTCTGTCCTGGTCTTTGTCATCTATTCATCAAATCAGTGAGGTTATGAAAAGCTGTATTTTAGTACCCATCATTCTTTTAACCATACTATAGAAACAAGAGTCTATCCATCATTTTGTGATCGTTTTCCCTTTAATTTAATCTGCATGATTGAATTTTTGAACCACCCTGTTGTGTTCCTTCCTGCGTTTTTTGCTGTATACATTACTGTGATTGAAAACTTCTCCTTGACTTGTTCAATCAATCTTCTCAGGTTTGTATAGAACACATACAAATGATATTGGATATTTAATCAGAGCAGACCAGAATGGCACTGATAAAAGAAAATAAAAAATAAAAGGAAACACATCATAAATGAATGCAAGTTTTCAACAGAATATTGTGTCATATTTTAGTATCAGCACACTGTTCTTGGAAACAAAGGAGAGGCAGGGGACATAGTGCCTATAAGGAGACGTACAGATACTAATGCATATTGCCTGACCTTCAAGTTGATCACTGAATACAATGAATGTCCTGTTAGAAACAATGCTAATTTGTTTGACAAAGGTGCTGCTGAAATCACGAAAAGTTCCTGAGCTTTTAATTTTAACAATTGCCATTAATAGCAGTGGAGTCAGCAGCTTAACAGAACAAAGGCTCATTGATTTTGGTTTGGTTATTTTCATCTGTTAATATTACTACCGTGAAGAATATTCATGTATGGTTGTGAATATGTTAAATTGAACATAATATGTACATTGTCAATGTAATATGAAAATGTGGAGAAGATATGCACATTCGGCAACTAGATTATACTCATTATTGTACATTTACTTAGGAATAACGTTTTTCTCTATCTACAGCTTGTATTTAGTCATTTACTAATATTCTGCAAAACAGCAAATCCTGTTAATTGTTAGTAGTCATGGATTATACGGTGCATTACAATTATAATATTTAATAAATGCAACCATTTATAAAATTGTATTTATAATGTGCAAAATATCAACCCATCATTTTTTTTTTAATACAATTATTTTTATAGTATTAACAACCTACACAGTGCTTTAAATATATATTGTACATTCATATTGTTCCGAAGCTGCACTGCAGCCATGTGCAAGGTGCCATGGCACACAGTGCAGTCATGGTGGGAGCGCAGTCATACTGGTAGGGCCATGTAACGACACACATGGGCACTTTTGCTGGTGTGGGAGACCCAGCCGGGTGTGCATAAAACAGGGGAACAGTGAGGACAGCCTCAAGGCATTTGCTGGGTTGCCCGGATTGTGGACTCCAGGAATCCTCCACAGGTGGAGACATTCACTTCAGCTCTTCATATATGGGAAGCATGTGAAATCGCGCTGTGAGCGGGGGCTTCTCTAGCCTTTTTTGGTACCTTCCACATCTTGAAACTAGTTTCTAGTTTGTATAAGTGTGATACAGGTTTGTTGGTGTAGAATGTGAGGGCAAGAGAAAAGAGAATGTGCAAAGTCCCCCTCTATCTTGTTTCTAGCACATGAAGATGGTACTCCTTAATTGTGTTTTAATTTAATGTGGTATTAGAAAAAATAAAATAAAAAATTGTTTAGCTGCAAATGGTCTCATTGACAAGTATATTTACACCCATTCCTTTACAACTGGAGCAGCTACAGAATCAGCTAAGCTAGGCCTTAGCCAAAACTATATCAAGATGATTGGCAGGTGTGAGTCTATTAGATTTTGACCCCTGATTTAAATATTTATTAAGTATCTTACTTCCTTTTAGATTCCCCAAATGTGGCTTGAATTATAGACCACTTATCTATCATTTGGATCCATAGAAGGGCTTTGGCAAGAATTTTTAGAACTTCTCTTTTGAAACGGATAGTAGTGAAATGAAATGGGACAACTTAGGGCCAGTTCACACCACATGCAGTCCATGCATCAAAAACGCATGGAAAGTAGGTTATATGGTTTTCAATGGCATAGTTCACACCAGTGCAGTCAGTTCCAGTGCGTTCCAGTTCCAGAAAAAAAAGTGGAACATGCTGTATTTTTTCTGCACCGGACTGTACTGGAACGCTGTAAAATGCATCAAAAGCACACTGGAACGCACCGTAACGCACCTAATTGGCCGAATCCACAGAAGACGTCAGTTCATAATGAAACGCGTAGGGTGGAGCCTCGGACGATGACGTCATCATGCCGGCCTTCCGCGGCGGTGGTGAGACAAACGTTTTGGGAATAGGGAGAAGCGAATAGAGACACCGCAGCTTCATGCGAGATTGATGACACATCGTTTTTGTAAGTGCAAATCTTTCTTTTAATAAATAAGATTGAATTGATATACTGCACTATGGAAGTTTCTATTTTCTATTTCTGAGCATTAATAGAAAGAACAGCTGACCTGGAGAATATTAAGTTCTGGGGAGATTTTCAAATTCCCTGTGCTGGGAGAGACTGTTAGCAGCAGTCATGGCTTTTTGGTAAGCAAGCTACCTCACTTTTGGGTGTTGACCTGAACACATGTTAGTTCGCATTAGGAAGATTGGCGTCACAGCTTCTGTTTCCTGCAATTCACCTTTTCTCCTGTGGAGGCACATTACTTATGTATTTCCTTAATGATCACTTTGGGACATTGCTTTAGTTTTCCCCTTTTGCTATTTTTTCCTTTTTGGATTTTTTTTCTTTTTTTTGGGTTAATTGTTATGTTTTAATTTCATTTATTATTTGAAGCATCACTGTTTGAGTATTTCATTATTATACTTGCTGCTTTATTCCAGATTTATTCTTCACAATTTTACTATTTAATTTCTAACTTTAAAAAAAAATTGAGGGTTTATTTCACTACTTTGTAGTATTTCCCAATAATCTTTCCAGTTCAATTATTTTTCTTAATTTTTAGCGCTGCACTTATTGAATTATATATTATGTTGGAAGTTTGTGGTATTGAACTTTGGGGGCTGGCTGCTTCACACTCTTTATTATTTGCTAATTATTGAGCACAGCGTTGACCTTAGGGTCTTCTTTTTTCAATGATTTTCAATGATTGTTTTAGTTTGTCTGACATTGGTTGTGATGTTTTTAATGGAGGACTCGAATCCATGCTTGTGTTGGCTGTGGTGGTGGGGGGTACCAGATCTTAACCTGACTGGTGGGGTAATGTCACCCAACAGGTGTGGGTGGATAGTGTTTATGGACCTAGTAGTTGGTACAGTTACTTGGTGCTCGAGTCCTGAAAGACTGAGCAGGTGGTTTGGTTAAAGTTTTATTGGTGGTATTGGTCTGTGTGTTTAATATTAAAGGTATGGTACAGCAAAGATTAAAGGTTTTCATATTTGTTTTAAAACCCAAATAAAGAAGCGGCAGCCATAATTTTCCACGCTTCAGTTTCATGGTTTTATTTACAATCATAATTGATAAGACAGTTATGGTGGGGTGAAAACAGGGTGGTTGTTTGTGGGGTTGTACAGTCCCATGCTATGGACACAGGGCTAACCAAGTGTCCCCATGGGACTTGTTACCCCCTAAAACCAACCCCTCCTTTCCTTCCTGTATGGTTTTCCATCGTCACAGTTTTAATTGAATTAGCACAATAAAATGTACAGAATCTTTCTGCCACCTCCACTCACATCCTGGTCACTGATAAGAAGGCACAGACGACAACTATAGTCAGAAGATACTCACTACTTTGATCCTGGGCAGTTTAAAAAAACAAATGCTTAGAAACTAAATTTGAAAGTTAATCAAGCAGTGGGGATGATGTGTTTTCCTTTATAGGTGCCAACATCTGTGGTCTGGTACAACAGTTTTAATCTTCAATCAAACGGACATCTCCCCTCCCTCTCTCCCTCCCTTTGTCACAGCCCTAACTTTATTAGGGTAATGGGCGTGGGCGGACACTTTTTATGGTGGTACCTGGTGGTTAGTCGGTTACTTGGCGCTCAAGTCCTTAACCACTTGACGACCAGCCGCCGCAGTTGTACTGCGGCAGAATGGCACAGCTGGGCGAAACAACGTTATGTAATGTCGCTTTGACCTGTGGCCACTAGGGGCGGCACTCCCCCTGCTTGCCCACGGAGCCGATACTAAAAATGCCATAAAACTATCCCCTATTTTGTAGACACTATAACTTTTGCGCAAACCAATCAATATACGCTTATTGCCAAATACAAATACCACCAAATAAAAGCTCTATTTGTGGGGAAAAAAAGGATGTCAATTTTGTTTGGGTGCAACGTCGCATGACCGCGCAATTGTCAGTTAAAGCGAAGCAGTGCCGAATCGCAAAAAGTGATCTGGTCAGGAAGGGGGTAAAATCTTCTGGGGCTGAAGCGGTTAAAGACTGAACAGGGTAATGTCACCCTACAAGTGTGGGTGGACAGTGTTTATGGTCGTACTTGGTGGTTGGTACAGTTACTTGGTGCTTGAGTCCTGAAAGACTGAAAAGGTGGTTTGGGTAAATTTTGAATGGTGGTATTGGTCTGTGTGTTTAATGTTAAACGTATGGTACAGCAAGGGTTAAGGGTGCTCATATTTGTTTTAAAGCCCAAATAAAGGGGTCACGGCAATCATTTTCCACACTTCAGTTTCATGGTTTTCTTTACTATCATGACTGATCATACCATTATGGTGGGGTGGAACCAGGGTGGTTGTTTGTGGGTTTGTACAGTCCCATGCAAAATCTGGTGCAGCTGTGCATGGTAGCCAATCAGCTTCTAACTTCAGCTTGTTCAGTTATGCTTTGACAATAAAACCTGGAAGCTGATTGGTTTCTATTTAGAGCTGCACCAGATTTTGCACTCTCTAGTTTTAGTAAATCAACTCAATAGTGTCCATTGAGAAAGTTCTTGGATGATGAAATGCACCAAATGAGATTCCTGAGTATGCACTCCCAGTAGTCACTGTTGGCTGAGCAAAATCCATGGGACTAATAGATAGGTGTAGGATATGGCGGGTGACACCTAACGTTGTCAGGTAAAACAGTGATCATACTTTTCAGCAGCAGTAGACTCTAATATGCATTGACAAACTGGTACAAGTTACAGCACAATTAGATGAGAGTAATGATTAGTGATTTTGGATTTCAAAATAAATTGAGTGTTTTTAGCAGAATAACACTGTTTGGAGTTTTATTTATGTTTACATTGCTTTGAGGAGAAAGTGGATTGGATGATAAGTTAACAGAAGGTTGGAAAGATCAAAAAAGCTTACTTTGGCCTCAATATCTATTAAGGGCATTCACTTCTGGTGAGTTTATTTGTTAAACAAAGGTTTGGGGCAGAGCATGGCTTGAAGTGTAATTTTATGAAGATGCTGGAAGACCTTTTTTGACACACTGATACACAGGACTGATACACAGGATCTACACAGCATTTAATTCATGGTTTGAAGAGATTTTATTGAAGAGTTGTTGGAGTATAAATAATTCAAGTCTATATACAGTTTTACACTTTTATTATAATCATTGGAAGAGTATTTTATTTGGACACATTTTCTCATGCTTGTTTAGTTATACTGTATGTGGTGATTAGTAAAAATGCTTGGAGTTCATTTTAATTATACAACATGTCTCTGTAACATTTTAATGCTGGATGGAAGCCTTCAGAAGTCCCCCACTTTTCTTTTGTAGTGAGTGCCAAAAGTAAGACTATTTTATAGGCATATCTACTGTATATTAAAAAGCAATGTATAGCATTTACATAATTTCTGTTTTTATCATGTTCAGGACTGAAAAATGAAATGAATAAATTATTTATTTAGTCAGGTAAAAATAAAATGATGCATATGAAAATCTTAAATTAAGTGAACAAGTCTTGATTTTTTGTTTGCTGGGTTTGCTGGGTTGCATTTTTGGGGCTTTTCCTTTTAGTTTTTCATTGCCTTTTTCTGTCACTTTTTAGATAGCTTTTTTTTTTCTCTGGTGCCTTCAGTCTATCAAGGGGGGTGGTTAATTGCTCACAGGTGCCTATTTAACTGGGTGTGGGGACTAAGTCTGAGCGTGCTCAGTCTGAGGCTGTGGAACTCGGTGTAAGTGGAACTGGTCTAAGTGGTGAGTTACAACCAGAGTTAGAGTGAACAAGTCTTGCTTTTTGGTTTGCTGGGTTTGCTGGGTTGCATTTTTGGGGCTTTTCCTTTTAGTTTTTCATTGCCTTTTTCTGTCACTTTTTAAATAGCTTTTTTTTTTTCTCTGGTTCCTTCAGTCTATCAATTAAGGGGGGTGGTTAATTGCTCACAGGTGCCTATTTAACTGGGTGTAGGACTCAGTCTGAGCATGCTCAGTCTGAGGCTGTGGAACTCGGTGTAAGTGGAACTGGTCTAAGTGGTGAGTTAAAACCAGAGTTATAGGGCGTACACACGGTCGGACTTTGTTCGGACATTCCGACAACAAAATCCTGGGATTTTTTCCGACGGATGTTGGCTCAAACTTGTTTTGCATACACACAGTCGCACAAAGTTGTCGGAAAATCCGATCATTCTGAACGCGGTGACCTAAAACATGTACGTCGGGACTATAAACGGGGCAGTGGCCAATAGCTTTCATCTCTTTATTTATTCTGAGCATGCGTGGCACTTTGTCCGTCGGATTTGTGTACACACGATCGGAATTTCCGACAACGGATTTTGTTGTCGCAAAATTTTATCTCCTGCTCTCAAACTTTGTGTGTCGGAGAATCCGATGGAAAATGTCCGATGGAGCCCACACACGGTCGGAATTTCCGACAACACGCTCCGATCGGACATTTTCCATCGGAAAATCCGACCGTGTGTACGGGGCATTAGAGTGAACAAGTCTTGCTTTTTGGTTTGCTGGGTTTGCTGGGTTGCATTTTTGGGGCTTTTCCTTTTAGTTTTTCATTGCCTTTTTCTGTCACTTTTTAAATAGCTTTTTTTTTTTCTCTGGTTCCTTCAGTCTATCAATTAAGGGGGGTGGTTAATTGCTCACAGGTGCCTATTTAACTGGGTGTAGGACTCAGTCTGAGCATGCTCAGTCTGAGGCTGTGGAACTCGGTGTAAGTGGAACTGGTCTAAGTGGTGAGTTAAAACCAGAGTTATAGGGCGTACACACGGTCGGACTTTGTTCGGACATTCCGACAACAAAATCCTGGGATTTTTTCCGACGGATGTTGGCTCAAACTTGTTTTGCATACACACAGTCGCACAAAGTTGTCGGAAAATCCGATCATTCTGAACGCGGTGACCTAAAACATGTACGTCGGGACTATAAACGGGGCAGTGGCCAATAGCTTTCATCTCTTTATTTATTCTGAGCATGCGTGGCACTTTGTCCGTCGGATTTGTGTACACACGATCGGAATTTCCGACAACGGATTTTGTTGTCGCAAAATTTTATCTCCTGCTCTCAAACTTTGTGTGTCGGAGAATCCGATGGAAAATGTCCGATGGAGCCCACACACGGTCGGAATTTCCGACAACACGCTCCGATCGGACATTTTCCATCGGAAAATCCGACCGTGTGTACGGGGCATTAGAGTGAACAAGTCTTGCTTTTTTATTTGCTGGGTTTGCTGGGTTGCATTTTTGGGGCTTTTCCTTTTAGTTTTTCATTGCCTTTTTCTGTCACTTTTTAAATAACTTTCTTTTTTTTTTCTCTGGTTCCTTCAGTCTATCAATTAAGGGGGGTGGTTAATTGCTCACAGGTGCCTATTTAACTGGGTGTAGGACTCAGTCTGAGCGTGCTCAGTCTGAGGCTGTGGAACTCGGTGTAAGTGGAACTAGTCTAAGTGGTGAGTTAAAACCAGAGTTAGAGTGAACAAGTCTTGCTTTTTTGTTTGCTGGGTTTGCTGGGTTTCATTTTTGGGGCTTTTCCTTTTAGTTTTTCATTGCCTTTTTCTGTCACTTCTTAAATAGCTTTTTTTTTCTCTCTGGTTCCTTCAGTCTATCAATTAAGGGGGTTGGTTAATTGCTCACAGGTGCCTATTTAACTGGGTTTAGGACTCAGTCTGAGCGTGCTCAGTCTGAGGCTGTGGAACTCGGTGTAAGTGGAACTGGTCTAAGTGGTGAGTTAAAACCAGAGTTAGAGTGAACAAGTTTTGCTTTTTTGTTTGCTGGGTTTGCTGGGTTGCATTTTTGGGGCTTTTCCTTTTAGTTTTTCATTGCCTTTTTCTGTCACTTTTTAAATAGCTTTTTTTTTCTCTGGTTCCTTCAGTCTATCAATTGAGGGGGGTGGTTAATTGCTCACAGGTGCCTATTTAACTGGGTGTAGGACTCAGTCTGAGCGTGCTCAGTCTGAGGCTGTGGAACTCGGTGTAAGTGGAACTAGTCTAAGTGGTGAGTTAAAACCAGAGTTTAAAACAGGAGTTTATAACAGGGGTCATAGTACCTGTGTAGTGTGAGTATCTGAGTGTTGTCTGAGTAGTGTGTGTGGATCATTAGTACTTGTGTATTGTGTACTGTATACTTGAGTATTGCGAGTGCACGTAAGTCTGCGACTGTTCTGCGATTGCACATAGGTCTGTGAGTACCTGTGTATTGTCTTGTTGTGTACCTGTGTATTGTCTTGTTGTGTACCTGTGTATTGTCTTGAGTATTAGTGCCAAGAAGCTAGCTGTTAGGTAATTTGGACAGGGTAAAATCCCCAAATCCTCACTAAATTTAATAGGTACGATGCCCGGCGGGTGTGGAGAGGCGACTCTTTGTACATCTTGCGGCATGTATGCATTCCTTGATCATCCGATCGAGGGCGAATACTGCTGTGCAAAATGTAAGCACATTGTTTCCCTGGAAGCCCAGGTTCTGAATCTGGGGAAGCAACTGTCAGCACTGAGAAGTCCCTCCATACTAAAGGTGAGCCAGGAACGTACACGGCAGGTGCCGGCAGGGGCCAGCACAGAGGCGGGTGGAGACAAAGAGGTGCAGGCACTAGCAAAGAGTAGATGGGTGACAGTCAGGAGGGGTAGAGGGGGAAGTGCCAGAGAGGCCGATCCAGGACTGGAGCATCCCAATAAGTACGCTCCATTGAGTGACATTGGTGAAACCAGTCAGGGACCAGCACTGCTGGAGATGAGGGACTCTCCTAGCTGCCAGGGGAAGAACTCCTCCAGTGAGAGGGGGGGGCAGCAAAGGGAAAGGAAAGACAGATTCTGGTGGTAAGGGACTCAATTCTTAGAAGGACAGAGAGGGCAATCTGTAACCAAGACCTGAAGCGCCGAACAGTATGTTGTCTACCGGGCACTCGGGTTCGGCACATCACGGATCTTGTGGACAGATTACTGGGAGGGGCTGGGGAAGACCCGGCTGTCATGGTGCACGTTGGCACCAATGACAAAGTCAGAGGCAGATGGAGTGTCCTAAAGAACGATTTTAGGGACTTAGGTGCTAAATTGAGGAAAAGGACCTCTAAGGTAGTATTCTCAGGAATACTACCGGTACATCGAGCCACACCAGAAAGGCAGAGGGAGATTAGGGAAGTAAACAAGTGGCTGAAGAGCTGGTGTAGTAAGGAGCAGTTTGGGTTCCTGGAAGACTGGGCCGACTTCTCAGTCGGTAACCGGTACTATAGAAGGGACGGACTGAACCTAAATGAGGAGGGTGCAGATCTGCTGGGAATGAAGATGGCCAAAAAGTTAGAGGGGTTTTTAAACTAGGCGATGGGGGGGAGAGTCCAGAGACAGTGATAGCCAGCGCAGAAGATATTCCAGAGGGTAGTATTGGGGGCATTAGTGGTAGGTTAACCAAAGCACAAAAACACAAGGTGAGTATAGTAGCAAGTCCTAGTTGCAATCTTGAAACACCCAATACGAGGACAATATGCGACCGGTCTAAACTATGTGGCATGTTCACCATTGCCAGGAGCATGGCGGACAAGATGGGTGAACTAGAGATACTGTTGTACAAGGAGGATTTGGATTTTGTGGGAATTTCAGAGACCTGGTTCAACAGCTCTCATGATTGGCTGGCAAACATTCAATGGTATACCCTATACCGCAAGAATAGAGAGGGTAAAAAAGGGGGAGGGGTATGCCTATATATCAAGAATAATGTACAAGCGAATGTGAGAGATGACATCACTGAGGGAGCTAGAGAGGAGGTGGAATTCTTATGGGTAAAGCTCCAAAGGGATGAAGCTAAGGGGAAAATAATACTGGGAGTATGCTATAGGCCCCCTAACCTGAGGGAGGAAGTGGAGACGGATCTCCTATCACAAATTGGATTAGCAGCAAGGATGGGAAGTGTTATCATAATGGGGGATTTTAATTATCCAGACATAGACTGGGCGGAGGAAACCGCGCATTCATTTAAGGCTCGCCAGTTCCTTAATGTCTTGCAGGACAATTTTATGGGTCAGATGGTAGACGCACCAACTAGAAATAAAACATTACTGGATCTACTGATTACCAACAATACAGACCTGATCACAGATGTGGAAATGCGGGGCAATTTAGGTAACAGCGATCACAGGTCAATTAGTTTTAGTATAAATCACACAAATAGGAAACATGAAGGGAACACAAAGACATTGAATTTCAAAAGAGCCAACTTCCCTAAACTACAAACCTTGCTAAAAGGCATAAATTGGGATAAAATATTAGGAACAAAGAATACGGAGGAGAGATGGGTTTGCTTTAAGAGCATATTAAACAAGGGCATTAGCCAATGTATCCCATTGGGTAATAAATTTAAAAGAGCGAACAAAAATCCTGGATGGCTTAACTCCAATGTAAAAATGCATATAAAAGCAAAGAAGAAGGCCTTCAAAAAATACAGGGTTGAGGGATCATCCTCAGCATTCAGACTTTATAAAGAATGCAATAAGAAATGTAAGGGTGCAATTAGGACGGCAAAGATAGAACATGAAAGACACATAGCGGAGGAGAGCAAAAAAAATCCCAAGAAATTCTTTAAGTATGTAAACAGTAAAAAAAGGAGGACAGACCATATTGGCCCCATAAAGAATGAGGAAGGACATCTGGTTACAAAGGATGGGGAGATGGCAAAGGTATTGAATTTATTCTTCTCCTCAGTCTTCACGAGTGAATTGGGGGGCTTCAGTAACCAAAACTGCAGTGTTTATCCTCATGACACAACACAGGAAGCACCTCCATGGTTAACAGAGGACGGAATTAAAATTAGACTTGAGAAACTTAACATTAATAAATCACCGGGACCAGATGGCTTGCATCCGAGGGTACTTAGGGAACTCAGTCAAGTGATTGCCAGACCGTTGTTCCTAATTTTTACAGACAGTCTATTGACTGGAATGTTACCAGCTGATTGGAGAAAAGCCAATGTAGCACCAATATTTAAAAAGGGCCCAAAATACATCCCTGGGAATTACAGACCAGTTAGCCTAACATCAATAGTATGTAAACTCTTGAAGGGATGATAAGGGACTATATACAAGATTTTAGTAATAAGAACTATATCATTAGCAGTAATCAGCATGGATTCATGAAGAATCGTTCTTGCCAAACCAATCTATTAACCTTCTATGAGGAGGTGAGTTGCCATCTAGATAAAGGAAGGCCCGTAGACGTGGTGTATCTGGATTTTGCAAAAGCATTTGACACAGTTCCCCATAAATGTTTACTGTACAAAATAAGGTCCGTTGGCATGGCCAATAGGGTGAAAACATGGATTGAAAACTGGCTACAAGGGCGAGTTCAGAGGGTGGTGATAAATGGGCAGTACTCAGAATGGTCAGGGGTGGGTAGTGGGGTTCCCCAGGGTTCTGTGCTGGGACCAATCCTATTTAATTTGTTTATAAACGACCTGGAGGATGGGATAAACAGTTTAATCTCTGTATTTGCAGACAATACTAAGCTAAGCAGGGCAATAACTTCTCCGCAGGATGTGGAAACCTTGCAAAAAGACCTGAACAAATTATTGGGGTGGGCGACTACATGGCAAAAGAGGTTCAATGTAGAAAAATGTAAAATAATGCATTTGGGTGGCAAAAATATGAATGCAATATATACACTGGGGGGAGAACCTCTGGGGGAATCTAGGATGGATAAGGACCTGGGGGTCCTAGTAGATGATAGGCTCAGCAATGGCATGCAATGCCAAGCTGCTGCTAATAAAGCAAACAGAATATTGGCATGCATTAAAAGGGGATCAATGCAAGAGATAAAACAATAATTCTCCCTCTCTACAAGGCTCTGGTCCGGCCACACCTGGAGTATGCTGTCCAGTTCTGGGCACCAGTCCTCAGGAAGGATGTACTGGAAATGGAGTGAGTACAAAGAAGGGCAACAAAGCTAATAAAGGGTCTGGAGGATCTTAGTTATGATGAAAGGTTGCGAGCGCTGAACTTATTCTCTCTGGAGAAGAGACACTTGAGAGGGGATATGATTTCAATTTACAAATACTGTACTGGTGACCCCACAATAGGGATAAAACTTTTTCGCAGAAGAGAGTTTAATAAGACTCGTGGCCACTCATTACAATTAGAAGAAAAGAGGTTTAACCTTAAACTACGTAGAGGGTTCTTTACTGTAAGAGCAGCAAGGATGTGGAATTCCCTTCCACAGGCGGTGGTCTCAGCGGGGAACATTGATAGCTTCAAGAAACTATTAGATAATCACCTGAATGACTGTAACATACAGGGATATGTAATGTAATACTGACACATAATCACACACATAGGTTGGACTTGATGGACTTGTGTCTTTTTTCAACCTCACCTACTATGTAACTATGTAACTCTGTAACTATTTACAGTCAGCAGGAAAATCTTAAGGTCTTCTTACCTGTTTACCAGGCCAATCTACAGTGTTTTGTGGGGAAAGTCTGTTGTTTAAAAAAAAAGTCTGAAAGCAAACAACTACTGATGTTTACTTTATAAAACACATCACGATCTTGGACACAAGAGCTAGATGTATAGCATGTATTATCAGGACCATATAGAAAAAAGAAGGATTAGAAGGATATTGAGTATACATTCTTACTTCCAGAAAGATATTTTTTTAGCTGTTTCATAATGTAAAACTGCTACATTGCATATTTATGGTGTATACACTGCAGCTGACTCTACAACCGACACATTCCTGTCACTGTCCTAAATCAGGACTATTGTCACTGGGTGTTTAAAGGCAAAAATGAGAATGATAGTAGACATCTGGCACTAGATTGCCATTGATTTAGAACCAGAATGACCACAATCCAAGTTTGTGCAATGGGATTTTTTTTCTTCATTATTGTCTGAGCAAAATGTGCTAAGAGAAAGGGACTCAAATTACAGTGCAAATGCTCTATGCCGTCTCCTCTTTAAAGCAATTCAATTAACAGTTTTGGTTTATAGAATGGACCATTAGCTTGGCCAGTTGACTGGGAAAATACCACAAATTCACTTAGAACGTATGTCCCATCTTAGTAGATCGCATCCATATGACAGCCATGTTTCAACCACCCTCAACTTTTTACCTACAAAGTGTGATTTTTGTCCCCTAATGGCCAATATAGAAGGGGGGAGGGATAGAAGTGGGTGGACACACCCTAAACATGACAACTTTGCCCACTGTTTTTATTATGAGGCAGCCCAGCTTTGTAGGACACCAGGGTTCCATGACAACAAACACCCATAATTCTTACCTCAAATATTGAGTATTGATGTATCACGTTTTTCTTTAGAGTCTCCCTGTTGTACTGCCGTTCCTCCAAATATCACTGTGCATTGATGAAAAGATTATACACTATACTGTTGCTGCTTCTGCAATATTCTTCAATACTATGTGCAGAATGGAAAGGTGTAAGTCCAGTCCTTGCTCAATACCAAAATGTTAAAATAGAGTCTCTTTTTGTCTCCTCCACATTGCACATGAAGCAAAAAAACAAACAAACAAAAAAACTTTCTGATCAAGTTCTTGTTCTAAGTCCACTGAAATATTTTTTTTAACCTAAAATAGAACTAAACATTAACTAAAAATAATACAATGTTTACTTGAGCCAGCTCTGTAAAATGCCAAAATGATGGTTTACCTTTTCTGAATAAAATTAATTTTTCCAGAAATATTGCCTGTAGCCTTCTGGCTCTGAGTACTTCCTTGTGCTTGCTCTTTCAGCCCAGTGGAGAACAAAACTCCCATACCCCATACAGCACCCTCTGGGAAAGGGTGGGGGATTATGAACAGCTTGTTAACAGCAATGATGGATGCAAACACAGGGCAATGCTGCTAGAAAGTATACAATACTTCTGAAATATGGGGGCAGAATTGTAATGTATTTGTACTATTAGCTTTAATACTGTCTTACTTTGAATAACGTTTCTTGCAATAAGGGTTTCTAAACTTCTGAATGTGTAATGTTTGAGGGCTGTGCATTTTAGTAATATACAACATGAACCCTAGGTGTCCAACCCTTTTTACCACGGTGGTTTCTGTGTGGCACACAAGTCCTGCACAAAGGTTGTTATCTTCCTAAAAGACTTTCTTTGCAGCTGATTTCTATGTCCTCTGGTCAGTTGCATTGTTTTTGTTATGACTGCTCACATTTCACAACAGCATGCCCACTTAGGAGAGTACTACATCCAGCATCAGTTGTCAGTATCTGAGTGGCACGCTGGATGTTATGGCTGACAGGCAGTGCTGTAGAAACAATCAGCAAACATGTTGTATTCTAGACATGGAAGCAGGGACAGGAAGCAAGTAATCATGTCAGCTTCACATCATATATTGAAAGAATGTTAAATAAATTGTTTTAATGAACAGTGAGTAAAACCTATTTTATTTTTATGGCAACTGTGAAGGAACAAATGTTTTAGAGCGCTGAGGAAAGGGGCGTGTAATGTACATGGTTGGTTAATAAGGGTGTCTCTTGTCTGCAGTTTCTGAGTCCTGCAGTGTCCACATTTTCTGACATTCCCCTGTAGTAAGTATTCTGCAAAACATATCTTGGAACATGGCAGTCATTAACATGGGAGCAGAGTGTTATAAATTAACATTGAAAAGCATAAAAAAGTTAAAATAAAAAGTACTTGCGAATTTAATGTGTAACCCTTTGATAATGTCTGCAAGAAGCTCCCTATTTGTAGCGAGTTGACCTACTTTCATAAAGTATAAAAACATTTGGCAACATTCTAACCTAGATCTGAAGTCCCACCCTGTGTTTAAAAGGTTCTGGGTTTTGAACTTTTCTGTCTCAACTCTCATCCCCTTGCTCCTTGCTTTTTTTACTTTCTCTGTTTGATTTTCATGGCATTTATCCCCTTTGGCATTTATCCCCTTTGCATTTATTACTCACATATTGTTCTTTTTGAACTGAGAAAGCCTGGGGCTTTTAATAACCTTTACCCAGGGTCCCTGACAAGGATTGGTGTCTATGCAAGAGGGAGCTAGCTTGATTGCACTAAAAAGTCATAACGCTAGACTATTTCCACTCTAGGTAGCCAAAAATTGCAAACTCACATTTTCAGCCTGTATACAAGCCTTTAAAAAATGTCTTATATTGTTTTTGGAGTCTTCCTGTCCTGGGACCTCTATTCTACTTATTTCGTGTCCTGGTGTCACAGGATTGTCACCGTACCAAATAGTGAATGGAAATCTCTGCACTAGAGTTAAAAACAGCAATAAAAACTGACAAAGGTTCTAACCTTTCCTGACTCTATTTAAAGAAAAATAAGGCTTGAGTTGGACTTTAACCCTCTAACATTGATCTTTAAATTAACTATGTCAGAACTATACACATACCACTTACTCCTCTATGTAAAAAAAAGGCTAAGTGTGAGTAAGGAAGGACACAAAAATCATGAATTGTAATAACTTTCACAAAAAAAGCATAATGTTTTGGTCAGTAGCAGGAAACCAGAAACAAATCTTTAGTCTATTGTTATACATTAATATTATAGCATGTTGGAAATGTACCTGCTTTGGAATGCATTGGATGTTTGAATATAATTAGCCAATAAAGACCTGCCACAGAATAACTGATGTCAAGGAAATTGTACAAAGATATAAAAATGTAATTTATCATGCTCATAAATTCAGACTACTGGACGAGATGATTGTAAAAGTGTTTTAATTAGTGAAGAATAGCTGCACAGTCTTCAGTACTCTTACAATGCGTATAATGTGGTTAATTTAAAAATGTAGCAAAAGTAAGTCAATAAAAGTATATTTCGGTCCAGTGTTCCAGGTTGATGGATATTTAAGCTTACTTTTGATTGCACACAGGGGGCACTTTGTAAATGTGTCACCTGTAAGCATACAACTGACATAACAGTACAGCACATAATACACAATAAAATAATACACGTAACAAATAGGAAGATGATTTTAAAGCACTGGTATCATTTTTGCCCTTTTGTCAAAAAAAAAACCTTCTGTCTCATTTCACAGTAATGAAGCTTCCAAAGCAATCCTGCTGAGCAATAATTGTGTTTCTGTTGCAACTCTAACACTGTTTTCACGGATGCTTATAATGATTTGAAAGAAAAATGTCATGCATTGCAGAGAGAGCATATTTCCCTCCAGAAGACTGACAGGGCTGGTCAACCTTATAGCTGAAATGTTAATGTATTTGTACAAACAAGGAATTTGTGCGCATTTCATTTTACCACCACTTTTTTTTTTTCAGTTATTTATATAGTATATTATATATAACAAATCTTTTATTTTGAACATATTTTGACCATTTTCTTACAGATTTCTATATATCCCTTTAAGTTTGTCCTAAATAAATGCCCTTTGTGATTGACTTACAAAAAATGTTTAGGTCAAATTTGATGGGCCATATCAACAAAATATAAAATAAACTATTGTATAGGAATCCACATAATGGAATAACATTTTAACATATTCCACTGGTCATTACACTACATACTGGTTGGTAATTTGGCACAGGACTAGCATGACAACAATCTCTGAGTATGTCCAGCTTACAGAGACTAAATAAAACACTTACACAATAAGCAGACTGCAATAAAAAATGCAACAAGAAAGCATATAAGAGATACAGTGGTGAAGAAATACCAGACAGCTCAAAACGTGCGGCTGCCACTTCTCTCTATGGGAGATATGATGCTGCCACTGATATCCATGCTGGGGGTAATTATTGCTGCAACTTACACCAGTGTTGGGGGTTATTATTGTGGCCACTGACACCAGTTTTCTCACAGTCCCTATTTTGTCTAAAATATTTTCAAATGTTGGCCCCCATGGTTTATTTATACACACACTGATACCAATGATGGGGTATATTTTTACACGCAGTTGTACCAATGAAAAGGTTTATTTTTACACCTGGTGAAATAATTGACAGGGTTTACAATTACATTAATTGACACCAGTGATACAATTTTTATTTTGACAGTCTTTTGTTATATGTGAGCTGTGACAGACTCACCCGGGATAGAGGCTTTTGGAGGGGACTGAATGCAAGCTTCTTGCCGACCGATTATGGGCCCTGACATTTGGGGGAACGGTGCTCTTTGTGAGCTGTATGCCTGGGGACCGTTGAGGTGGTATTACTGAGGATTCGGGTCCTGGTCCCCGAGCACACACAGACTCTGGGGACCCTGGATTGGCCATATTAGAAATAGTGGCTGATTCATAATGCTGGGACAAATACTGTTAGGAGATGCTGATGTCAATTCCAGCCACCTGTCTGTCTGTTGCCTGCTAGAATGTGTTTATTGTAAATAAGTCTAGTATGGGATCTAAGAGTCATTAGATCCCCATTGCTGTTTGTGTTAATTAACTCTGCTATTGTGTGAAGAAGAGTTCTGTGTTGATTTGTGATAATGTTGATTGGGTTTTCTGAGCTACAAGATGGCCAGTCTGGCCTAAAGGTCATGACTGAGTCATCTAGGCTGTCTAAAAGGATTAGTTAGTTAGCCCATGTTAATTAGGTTTCTGGTCACAGGTGTATGTTCAGAGTAATATGAGCAGGAGGTATGCACCTCCTCTTTTACTGTATAAAAGAGCCTGTATTCCTTTCAATAAAAGAAATCCCTGTTTGAACTTACATACAGCCTGTCTGGTGTTTGTTCTGAGCTATCACAACTGGATTCGAACGGCACATAGCTGTAGTTCAAATCCTGGAGCATCGGATGACTGAACCATCAGACGTTGCGATCTGCAATCTGACTCAATAGCCGCAGAAGAGTGTCGGGAGAGTGGAACCGAGCGAGCAGGGGCTCCTTACATTGGTTGGCAGCCATGGGATTTTTCTCTCCAGTTACTGGGACACTCCAAACCACCACAGTGAATGACCAGCTATGCAGCCTGCAGGAGAGCCACGCTGAAAGACTTACTTGAGAGCCGTGGAGAGAACGGTGGGATCATGCTTCCTTGCTGTGAACACATCCATCACCTAAATCCAAGGTCCAGATAGCAGGAGAGGAGAGGTACAGATACGTCATCATGGAAGAGGAATTCCAAAGGAGGTTGCGAGAGATGTGGATACAGCACAGAGGACCAGTATCGGTGCAGGTCCTGCTGGGATGGTATGATTCTGTCTGCCTACAACTCTGGAAGGAAGCGCTAGCCCTTGAGCAGCGACACCAGGGAAAAGTTCTCCTCTCCATCCATGTAAGGTACTGGTCACAGTATGAAGTACGAATGCTGTTATTGGGGGAACAACCGAACGAGGAGTGGACAGCTGAGTTAAGCAGGCTGATCTGGGCAGAAATGCGGTTGGACGAGAGCTACAGAGCCCTCCAGTGGTATGTAGCCCAAGTGTGCCTGTGGACAGCGGATGACAGCCCCACGGAAGGCTTTGACTATGATGGCCTGGGATTGTTATACTGGAGGCTGTCCAGGGACCCTGACTTTGGGAGTGATCGGGAGTGGCGTTTGGAGGAAATAATGAAGCACAGAGAGCGAAGACTGAATGTCTCAGAAGTGCACTGGGCACAGGAAGATTTGGAGTGTCTGGCCATTCAGGAATGGGAGCTGGAGATCGCCTACAGACAGCTGTTAGACTCTGCTCGGCAGCAGGGTGGATGCTCCCTTTCCCTGGGACTATCAGGAAATACCAGTTGACAACTCTGAAATCCTGGCTGAAGAGTTGACAATGTGGCAGAGTAACAGTGTGATTTGCCAACCTGCCCCCCGCAGCTATGGAGGCGGAGGTCTTATGGCGGATGCAGCAAGTGCTGACTGACCTTGAAGAACCTGTTTCTGCATTGGATGATCTTGGATGGAGGAATGTGCCTGTCGTGCAGCATGCCAGAGAATTGGCAGTGAAAAATCTGGAGGTCGCTATCCCCAAAGCTGAAGTGCTGACAACGGGGCAGAGCTCTGCTAACCTCTGCCCAGCACTGATAGCATCTTCTGGGTTCCAGGGACTGGAGATGGTGAACCTTTATCCCCAGACACCAGTTGCAGAGACAGGGGATTTGATAGACTTTTCTGCTGAGGAAGAACAACCTGGTGAGCCTCCAGCAGAAGAGCTGTTATTAGGGCCAAACTTCACTGTGCTCTCCCCAGCACCAACAGCAGTATCTGTGGAGTTACAACAAACTTCTTCAGCTGAAGATCTGGTAACTGAACAGAGGGTCCAAGACCTCTGTCCCACACTTTTAGCAATTACAGAGACTGGGGATTTAATAGACATTTCTGTAGAGGAGGAACCACCTAGAAAACCCCCAGCAGAAGTGCTGGCAACCGGACAGAGGGTCCAAGACCTCTTCCCCACACCTGTAGCAGTTTCTGAGGCTCAGGATGAGAAGGTGGCAATCACTTCCCAGCAGCAGATACAGGGGGAGAAGGGAGAGGTGTTCTTCGTCCCTCCCCAACAGTTGGCCAGGGTGGAGGAAGCGGTCTTTCCTCCCCAGCAAAGATCCATGCACCTGGGAGACAGTACCACAGACATGTCGTCCCAGCAGCCAGATAAGGAAATGGAACAGGAAGCAGCCGGCTCACCTCCCCAATGGCAGCTGCACAGTTTGGGAGTGGAGGAATCCAGCCTCCTGCCCCAACGGTTAGCCAGAGCAGAGGGTGTTAAGTCCCCAGCAGAAGTGCTGGCAACAGGGCAGAGTGCTACCAACCTCTGCCCAGCACCAGCAACAACTGTGGAGATCCAGGGAGCCGGGGCAGTCGGCCTCTCTCTCCGGCAACAAGCTGATGTAGTGAAGCTGCTACTCCCAGCTGAATCACTGGCAACAGGGCAGAGCGCTGCTGGCCTCTGCCTCACACCTACAGTTTCTTCTCAGCTTCAGGGAATTGGGACAGTGGGCCCCTCTGTCCAGCAACAGGCCAAGCCATGGAATGGTAAACAACACCCAGCTGAAGTGCTGATAGCCAGACAGAGACTCAATGACCTCTGCCTCACACCTACTGAGGTCAACTATTCCTTGCAGCCAAGAAAGGAGATCATGTGGACAGACTTTGTGAGTTCACTCTGCCTGACTAACGCATGTCCAGACCAGGTGGAGGTCTGGGACCTTGTTAGTCAACCTTTGATGGGGGAGAAATGTGACAGACTCACCAAGGATAGAGGCTTTTGGAGGGGACTGAATGCAAGCCTCTTGCCGACCAATTATGGGCCCTGGCATTTGGGGGAACGGTGCTCTTTGTGAGCTGTATGCCTGGGGACCCTTGAGGTGGTATTACTGTGGATTCGGGTCATGGTCCCCCAGGACACACAGACACTGGGGACCCTGAATTTGCCATATTAGAAATAGTGGTTGATTCATAATGCTGGGACAAATACTGTTAGGAGATGCTGATGTAAATTCCAGCCACCTCTCTGTCTGTTGCCTGCTAGAATGTTGTTATTGTAAATAAGTCTAGTATGGGATCTAAGAGTCATTAGATCCCCATTGTTGTTTGTTAATTAACTCTGCTATTGTGTGAAGAAGAGTTCTGTGTTGATTTGTGATAATGTTGATTGGGTTTTCTGAGCTACAAGACGGCCAGTCTGGCCTAAAGGTCATGACTGAGTCATCTAGGCTGTCTAAAGGGATTAGTTAATTAGCCCATGTTAATTAGGTTTGAGCAGGAGGTATGCACCTCCTCTTTTACTGTATAAGCCTGCCTGGTGTTTGTTCTGAGCTATCACAACTGGATTCGAACGGCACATAGCTGTAGTTCAAATCCCGGAGCATCGGATGACTGAACCATCAGACGTTGCGATCTGCAATTTGACCCAATAGCCGCAGAGGATTGTCAGGAGAGTGGAACCGAGCAAGCAGGGGCTCGTTACATGAGCATTCTAGCACAAACTTTGGTACATGCAAGTGGTCTGTGACAGACATTGGATTGCAGGAAGCTCAGCTCTTCTGGTACTTAAAAACTGAATGAAAAACTAGAAGTAAACAAAAATTTCCTCAGATCTGCCCTACATTTTACAGACTTAAAGAGGAAGTAAAGCCTCTGAAAAAAAATACACCCTGCAAGACAAAGGCATAATGAACTAGTGTGCATAGCATACTAGCTCATTATGAATTACTTACCTGAGATCAAAGCCCCCACATCGGCCCTCGCCCGCCTCCTCCAACACCGCCATCTATCCCAGAGTGACTTCCGGGTATCTGGTACTTAAAAACTGAATGAAAAACAAAAATTTCCTCAGATCTGCCCTACATTTTACAGACTTAAAGAGGAAGTAAAGCCTCTGAAAAAAAAATACACCCTGCAGGACAAAGGCATAATGAGCTAGTATGCACAGCATACTAGCTCATTATGAATTACTTAACTGAGATCTAAGCCCCCGCATCTGGCCCTCGTTCACCTCACAGCTAACTATCCCAGAGTGACTTCCGGGTACTGTGGCTCCGGCGCTGTGACTGGCCGGGTGTCATGGTTATGCAGTAATATTTCTCTGTCAGCTTACCTTCTCCTCATGTATTCAGACTAAGAGGCCAGCCACTCACACCCTGTCTGCTTGTGACCCTGACCTTTGGCGTGTTATGTTTATCCTTGTCTGCTAGCCACCCTGACATTTGGCTTATCCCTTACTTTCCTTGTTGTTCCAGCCTGCTGCCTCCTTCCTCTTCTCCTGTAGTCTACCGTGAGCGTGAGCTGTGAGACCCTGGGGGCCATGACCTGGAGCCAGACTGCAGCTCAGTCCATCCTCACCACTAGAGGCTCTGGTGAACACCTGCTGGCTCTTAGACTCCGTGCCTTGGGGAATCTATGCTCTAGCTCCCAGTGGGATCTGTGTTAGTGATCCAGTAGATCTGCTTCCTGAACCTCCCAGGGTTCAATCCGCAGCAGTCAGTCCTAGGGTCCACTACCTAGCGGTGCACTTTCGACTCTTACAGAGTGCATCTGTCACCTGGTTTCAGGTGACCTGACACCAGAGCCACGATGACTTCACTCCCGCGTATGCGCGCTGGTGCCACCACTAACGGCATAATCGCCATTAGAAACTGCACGCTCAGTGTGCCTGCGTCCGATGTCATAAAAATATTTCGTATTAACCACTTCTGCCTCTGAAGATTTTACCCCCTTCCTGACCAGAGCACTTTTTTCAATTCGGCACTGCGTCGCTTTAACTGACAATTGCACGATCATGCAATGCTATACCCAAACTAAATTTGCGTCCTTATTTTCCCACAAATAGAGCTTTCCTTTGGTGATATTTGATCACCTCTGTGGTTTTTATTTTTTGCGCTATAAACAAAAAAAGAGCGACAATTTTGAAAAAAAAAAAAAACAATTTTTAATTTTTGCTACACTAAATATCCCAAATATCCCACATTTCTTCATCAGTTTAGGTCCTCTATATATTCTTCCACATATTTTTGGTAAAAAAAAATCGCAATATGTGTATATTGACTGGCTTGCGCAAAAGTTATAGTATCTACTAAGTATGGGAAAGATTTATGGCATTTTTATGGCTTTTTTAAAATTATTTTTCTTTTTTTACTAGTAATGGTGGTGATCTGCGATTTTTAGCGATACTGCGACATTGCAATGGACAGATCGGACACTTCTGACACATTTTTGGGACCATTGACATTTATACAGTGATCAGAGCTATAAAAATGCACCGATTACTGTGTCACTGGTAGGGAAGGGGTTAACACTAGGGGGCGATCAAGGGTTTAAATGTGTATTCCCTAGATGTGTTCTAACTGTATGGGGATGGGACTGACTGGGGGGAGGAGACATATCGTTGTTCCTACTTAGTAGGAACAGAGTCTTCTAGAGTGGGAGAATTATCATTTTTTCTCTGGAGTGAATCCAATTTTTAATGCATGCCAATATTCTGTTGGCTTTGCTTGCAGCAGCCTGGCATTGCATGCCATTGCTGAGCCTGTGATCTACTAGGACCCCCAGGTCCTTTTCCATCCTAAATTGCCCCAGAGGTTCTCCCCCTAGCAAGTAACTTGCATTCATAATTTTGGCACCCAAATGCATTACCTTACATTTTTCAACATTAAACCTCATTTGCCATGTATTTGCTCACCCCATTAATTTGTTTAGGTCTTCTTGTAAGGTTTCCACATCCTGTGGAGAAGTTATTGCCCTGTTTAACTTCATATCATCTGCAAACACTGAGATTGTGCAGTTCATCCTATGCTCCATAATCGTTTATGGATAAATTAAACAGGATTGGTCCCAGGACAGATCCTTGGGGCACCCCACTTTCCACACCAGACCATTCTGAGTACTCCCCATTTACCACCACCCTCCAGACTTGCCCCCGTAGCCAGTTTTCAATCCAGGTACTCACCCTATGGTCCATGCCGACAGACCTTAGTTTGTACAGTAAACGCTTGTGGGGAACTGTATCTAATGCCTTTGCAAAATCCAGATACACCACATCTACAGACCTTCCTTTATCTAGATGGCAGCTCACTTCTTCATAGAAGGTTAATAGATTGGTCTGGCAAGAATGATTCCTTATGAATCCATGCTGATTACTGCTAATAATACTGTTTTCGTTACTTAAATCTTGTATATAGTCCCTTATCATCCCCTCCAATAGCTTGCCGACTATTGATGTTAGGCTAACTGGCCTGTAGTTCCCAGGGATATATCTCTGCCCTCTTTTAAATATTGGTGCTACGTTGGCTTTTCTCCAATCTGCTGGTACCATTCCAGTCAGTAAACTGTCCACAAAAATTAGGAACAATGGTCTGGCTATCACTTGACTGAGTTCCTTAAGGACCCTCGGGTGCAAGCCATCTGGTTCCAATGGCTTATTTATGTTAAGTTTTTCAAATCTATTTCTAATTCTCTCCTATGTTAGCCATGAGGGTGCTTCCTGTGACATGCTATGTGGATTAACAATATTGTCTTGGTTACTGTAAACCTTTCCCATCTCTCCATCTTTTGTAACCAGATTCCCTTCCTCATCCTTTATGGGACCAATATGTTCTGGCCTCCATTTCTTACTATTTATATACTTTCTTATATATTAAATACTTTTTTAATCTCCTCCACTATGTGCCTTTGGTGACCTATCTTAGCTGCCCTGATTGCACCCTTGCATTTCTTATTGCGTTCTTTGTAAAGTTGGAATGCTGACAATGAACCCTCAGCCTTGTATTTTTTGAAGGCCTTTTCCTTTGCTTTTATATGCATTTGTACATTTTGTAGGATTTTTTATAGCTCTTTTAAACTTATTTCCCATTGGAATGAGGATTTTTATTCCAATGGCAGTTGAGCATGAGGATTTTCTCAAGCCTTGTACGCCTGCATCTAGATTTAAAAAGGTTTCATAGTTTTGAGGAATCAAAGCTCAAAGGTTTCAGACCTACATGAAGTTTAAGACACTCATGAGTCAAACAAATTGTTCCAGATGAATCTATCTTGGCAGTACAGAATAAAGTCCAATGATCCAAAGTCCTGAATCTCTGCATGACAGCCGAAAATAAAATATGTTCTCAGTTACCAATGTGAACAAGTTCTTGGGATTTATGATGAAGCACTGTTTGAAAATATTGAAATATCTATGATTTCAGTTAAATACTGAATATTTTTAACAAGGCTGTTTTTAGCAAAGCTTATTAAAACCATTTATATAAAACACTTTTGAAAAAGGCAGAGCTGGATTCAGTTAACAATATTCACAACTACCCAGTCCCCAGCTATTAGGAGAAAGTAAAATACATTTCCATAGAAATTGTAAATCAGAGTAAAGCATAAAATCATAATGGTAAATAAAACAAGACAGATGGTTTTTTTTTACTGGACTATATAAGCTATTAAATAAGGGTATTGATACGGATAGAATGATGTAGATGTTATGCAAGCATTGGACAAATTACCAACATTAATAGAGGTTGGAGGCAGTCAGAGATCAGAATATTGTTACAAAGTAGCCCTAACAAGTGTATGTTTAATGTATTTGTAACGGGTATTTTAAGGGGTGAAGAAAATTGTACTGGCTAAATGAAATATAAATTAATGTTAGAGTTACATAGGAGATATCATATGGTTCCTCAATAGGGATGAGCCGAACACCCCCCGGTTCAGTTCGCACCAGAACCTGAGAACGGACCGAAAATTCGCACGAACGTTAGAACCCCATTGACGTCTATGGGACTTGAACGTTCGAAATCAAAAGTGCTCATTTTAAAGGCTAATTTTCATGGTATTGTCCTAAAAAGGGTTTGGGGACCCGGGTCCTGCCCCAGGGGACATGTATCAATGCAAAAAAAAGTTGTAAAAACGGCCATTTTTTCAGGAGCAGTGATTTTAATGATGCTTAAAGTAAAAAAAAGTGAAATATTCCTTTAAATATAGTACCTGGGGGTGTCTATAGTATGCCTGTAAAGTGGCGCGTGTTTCCTGTGCTTAGAACAGTCCCTGCACAAGAGGTTTGCACGTAATCTTACTTTTAGATTCATATTCGACTCTGACCATACCAACCTCAATCTGGAGCGTGAGCTTGCGGAGCGCACCAGGCACTTCACTATGGAGGAGTTCCGGGCGCTCCGCGACCTCATGCTCCTTTTTGATGAGGGGGATACGAGGATCCCGATCGGTCTCCCGACACCGGGTCCCCCATTAATGCCCCCCGAGAGTATCCTCTTTGAGGATCTCCTCTCAACACACGCCTTTATCCAATTCCTCAGGTCGACCCGTTGCCCCTAATCAAATTTCATGCTCTAAGCCCTTTCGTCTGCGGTCCCGCAGATTCCCTGATCTCAATACCTGCCCTGAGATCTGGGCCTTCCTCCAAGCCACCATTAGAGACCTCAAGAAACAACAATGGCCTGACTTTTCCTCCAACCTCAATCCGAGGCAAACTCGAGCACTCCGATCTCTACAGAGACACGAGGATGTCATCATAAAACAGTCGGACAAGGGCGGTAACATCGTCCTCATGACTCGCCATCAATACCAATCCATGTGCTTAGCTATCCTCAACAACAGGAATTGGTATTTACCTATTACCCAATCCCACACATCGTCCTATGCACAGGAACTCCAGGTTCTTTGCACTGAGGCCTATTTCACAGGCCTCATTGACAAAGATACCCTTGAGTTCCTGGTCCCCAAATTTCCTCGTGTCTCCACCTTTTATTCCCTACCCAAGACCCACAAGAATGTAAAACCCCCCCCAGGAAGACCGATAGTTTCGGGGATAGGCTCCCTAACTGACAACGCCAGTAAATTTGTGGATGCCTTCTTGATGCCCCATGTTCGCAGTCTCCCATCCTATATCAGAGATACCACCGATTTATTGCAACGCCTTGAGGGAATCCAGATCCCTCCGGACGCCCTGCTCCTGGCCATTGATATTGAGGCACTTTACTCCAGTATCCCCCACGAGCAGGGCGTACGGACGGCTGGTTCCTAAGTGTTCGAACAGGACACCACCACCTGGCCCCTTAACCATTTCGTGCTTGCATTATTACATTTTATTTTAACTAAAAGTTATTTCACATTTAATGACCAATTATTTTTGCAAACACAGGGAGTTGCGATGGGGACGTCCTGTTCCCCAGCCTACGCAAACCTTTATTTAGGTGGCTGGGAGAGGCACATTTATTCGGATGAGAGATTTTCAGAATTCTTGGATGATATCCTTGTGTGGTATCGCTTTATTGACGATCTACTCTTGGTATGGACGGGCTCCAGGGACAAACTACTGTGGTTCCTCCGTGAGCTGGATATCAATGACCTAAACCTTAAATTCACTTTCAAGATTGATACAGAACAGATTCCCTTCTTAGATTTAAAGATTATGAAACAACCTGACGACACTTTGGGCACGGACCTTTACCGTAAACCCACGGCTGGCAATACGCTTTTATTTGCCACCAGTGCCCATCCTAGCCCGCTGGTGCGTAGCATTCCGTACGCTCAATATCTGTGTTTACGCAGAAACTGTACACTTGACAGTGACGTTAGACTCCAGGCTCAGGCGCTTCGTGAACGGCTGCTTTCACGTGGTTACTCTCCCACTACCCTTAGGAAAGCTTACAATCGAGCGTTGTTACGCTCTCGTAACGCCCTACTATTCGATCGCAAAAAGCCCCCCACATCCAATGCTGCCGTGATATTTATTACCACCTACTCGGCACAACACGATGTGCTTCGCAACATCCTAACCAAGAATTGGCATTTTCTAGCCGAACACCACACCCTAGCCAAGTATATACGGTCTACCCCGGAATTAGTATTCCGCAGGGCTCGCTCCCTATGGGACCAACTAACCTCCAGTCCTTACGTCCATACTAGGCTCCCTAAGACAGGACCTAGCGGGACGTTCAAGTGTGGGGATTGTCCCCGCTGCCCCTGGGTTCGAGAGGGCAGGCACTTCATTTTACCAAATGGAGAGCTTTTAGTCCCATGGACCTTTGCCAACTGTGATACAAAAGGAGTGATCTATCTGATGATCTGCTCATGCCAAGCCTTTCACGTAGGCAAAACTATCCGCGAGTTTAGACAGAGAATTGGCGACCACCTCTACTACTCTGAAAATGGCAAACTGACCACAATTGGTAGACATATTGGCCTATACCACAAATTCGACAATTCGGTCGTCCAATTCCTGGTCCTTGAGGTGGTTCGACCCGACCCCAGGGGTGGCGATTGGGACCGTTTGGTCCTTCAAAGGGAGGCCCTGTGGATTGAGCGGCTTAATGCCGCTCATCCCCCTGGCCTCAATGAGATGGTATCCTATAAACTCTTCTTGTGATAATCTCGGGCCCCCCCTCCCCCCCCCTGTCTTTCCCCCCCTTTTTTCCCCCATTCCCCTCTCTCCCCTTTTCCTCCCCTTTTCTCCCCCCTCTCTTTTCTTTCCCTTCCCTTCCCTAGTCCTGTTCCCCCCTAAACACCTTTCTTTCCTCCCTCCTCCTCCCCGCCTTCCCCCCCTCTCCCCTCCCCCCCTCTCCCTTCCCTCTTCATATCCCCCCTCATTCCCCCCCCTCCCCATTCTCTCTCCCCCCTCCCTCTTTCCCTTTTTCCCTTCCCTCTCTCTCCCCCTTCCCCTCCTTTCCTTCCCCCCCTCTTTCCTCCCCCTCTCCCCTCCTTACGATGATAGTGACTACTGGAGATTTCTCTCTAACATTCATGGGGTTTCATCATTCTGTTTGTTTTGACGCTTGACGGACTCATTAACTATGTGGGGAACCAGTGACAGCCCTCAGGTAACAATATCTGAGATTATATATATTTCTTTATTACACACTTGTTTGAGAATCTTCATTTGCAAAATTTTTGTACTTAAATGTATCATTCATTGCTGTGAAAGGACAGGCTCTCCCTTTTTTCCCCCTTTCCTTCCCCCCTTTCTTTCCCCCCCTCGTATTTGGCATCAGTGCTCAGCAGGGATCCGGTTCTCTCTCCCCGCGGCGGACATGTGTTTGCCCTGGCAGCCCTCACCAGACTGATTGTGTCCGTATGTCGGGGATTTCTATGCCTATTGACATCGGCGCGCGCTTGCGCAGTAGCACTATTTCGTGCACCTGCGCAGTGCGGGCAAACAGACCCGGGACGTCAGGCCGCCCTTGGCGTGCTCTGACTTCCGGGTTGGGGAGCCCTTATAGCGGCCATTCTTGGACCGCTGTATGGGCTGACGGACGCAGCCACTAAGCCTCGCAAGTGGACCGGTTCCCCCAGGTCAGTTTTTTCTCTCCCCCCTCTCTCCCCCCCTCTACACCGTATGCTTTCTTACCTCTTCCTTCTTTTAATGCCGGTCTGCACCTATGTGAGTTGCAGAGGCATGTCTGTATTGGCTCTGGGTGACTCTCCCTTGTTACTGTGCAACTCGCACAGCGGTGGTTTTTCTTCTCACCTAGCTCCTTTAATCATCTCTCCACATGTACACATTTTACCTCTGACTCCCTGTCCTGCTTCGGTGTGACTGGCAGTTTTGCTTTCTTTTTTCCATCTCTGGTCTGTGGGGATATGGTCCATTCTCATCAGCCATCCGTTCTGACTATTACCTGTATCTCCCCTTTTTTATCTATAGCTGGATGGGCTTTTCTGTATCGTGACCAGCAGCATTATAACTTTGAATTCTCAAAACGTGATCACCAAACATATTTTCACGTTACCCTTTTATTGCTGCCCATCGATACCTTTTGATAACATCCACAGCTTATGCGTATTAAGGTGGCTTACTTAACATCGGTAAGTGCCAGCCGTGTGCTGTATATTCGCTTGCATAAATAGCTTACCTGTACACAACACATACCTAATCTGGTGCCCCACGGTGGTGTTCCCCCCCCCCCTTTCCCCTTTCTTTTCCCTCACCCCCTTCCTCCTTACCTCCCTCCTCTCCCCCCTTCCCCCTTCCCTCCCTGTTCCCCTGGGTCTGTCCCCCCTTCTTCCCCCCCTTTTCCCCTTCCCTCTCCCATCCTCCCCCTTTCCTCCCCTTCCCCTCTCTCCTTTCCCTCCCTCCCCCCTTCCCGTTCCCCTTCCTCCCCCCCCTTTCCAGTCCTGTCTGGCTCCCACCCTTCCCCCTTCCCCTACCCCTCCCCGTTCACCCCTCCCCATCTTCACCACGCAACTTACGTTCTAATCACCACAACATCATTATAATCACTATCATTCTATTATTATTTCTTACCACTCGAGTCCGGTCATAGATCCCCGTGTTCACCGCGGGGGGATTCTGTGTTGGGTCCCGCTGTCCCACAGCTTCTGTTCGAGCGGGTGAGCCTGTCCTTAATGCTACTATGTATGTACTTTGATCTCTGATGGGCTTTTCTGTATCGTGACCAGCAGCATTATAACTTTGAATTCTCAAAACGTGATCACCAAACATATTTTCACGTTACCCTTTTATTGCTGCCCATCGATACCTTTTGATAACATCCACAGCTTATGCGTATTAAGGTGGCTTACTTAACATCGGTAAGTGCCAGCCGTGTGCTGTATATTCGCTTGCATAAATAGCTTACCTGTACACAACACATACCTAATCTGGTGCCCCACGGTGGTGTTTCCCCCCCCCTTTCCCCTTTCTTTTCCCTCACCCCCTTCCTCCTTACCTCCCTCCTCTCCCCCCTTCCCCCTTCCTCTTCCCCCCCCTCATCTTTCTTCCCGCTCCCCCGCCCCTTCCCTCCCTGTTCCCCTGGGTCTGTCCCCCCTTCTTCCCCCCCTTTTCCCCTTCCCTCTCCCATCCTCCCCCTTTCCTCCCCTTCCCCTCTCTCCTTTCCCTCCCTCCCCCCTTCCCGTTCCCCTTCCCCCCCCCCTTTCCAGTCCCGTCTGGCTCCCACCCTTCCCCCTTCCCCTACCCCTCCCCGTTCACCCCTCCCCATCTTCACCACGCAACTTACGTTCTAATCACCACAACATCATTATAATCACTATCATTCTATTATTATTTCTTACCACTCGAGTCCGGTCATAGATCCCCGTGTTCACCGCGGGGGGATTCTGTGTTGGGTCCCGCTGTCCCACTGCTTCTGTTCGAGCGGGTGAGCCTGTCCTTAATGCTACTATGTATGTACTTTGATCTCTGACTACAACTGTGACTTATTATGTTGCTGCTTCATTTTATGTATGTAAATCTTTATATATGTATTTAGCTAAATCACTTTAAAATTACTTTATAGAGTTCTCCTGAAGAAGCGGTTCTTGCCGCGAAACCGGTCGAGACAAAAATTCCACACACATGCTCTGTATAAATTTGCGGGTTATCCTCGCTGTATGTAGTGTGGTACCTGTTTTTATGATTATATGTTATATTGTTGTGTTGTATTTTGATATGTTCAATCATTAAAATTTATATTTATATTTTTTAGAATGTGGTAACTGTAATATTTTAATCAAGTACCGCAATAGTCCCAATTTTCAAATCATGGGGGTGCAGGTGTGAACAGGCATGAGCAGCACTGCCGTCACGTCTCCACCCTCATATCCCTCTCATATAGAGTTACATAGGAGATATCATATGGTTCCTCAATAGGGATGAGCCGAACACCCCCCGGTTCGGTTCGCACCAGAACCTGCGAACGGACCGAAAATTCGCACGAACGTTAGAACCCCATTGACGTCTATGGGACTCGAACGTTCGAAATCAAAAGTGCTCATTTTAAAGGCTAATTTTCATGGTATTGTCCTACAAAGGGTTTGGGGACCCGGGTCCTGCCCCAGGGGACATGTATCAATGCAAAAAAAAGTTGTAAAAACGGCCGTTTTTTCGGGAGCAGTGATTTTAATGATGCTTAAAGTAAAAAAAAAGTGAAATATTCCTTTAAATATAGTACCTGGGGGTGTCTATAGTATGCCTGTAAAGTGGCGCGTGTTTCCTGTGCTTAGAACAGTCCCTGCACAAGATGTCTTTTTTAAAGAGAAAAAAGTCATTTAAAACTGCTTGCGGCTTTAATGTAATGTCGGGTCCTGGTAATATGGATGAAAATCAGTGAGACAGACGGCATGGGTACCCCCCCAGTCCATTACCAGGCCCTTTGGGTCTTGTATGGATATTAAGGGGAACCCCACACCCATATTAAAAAAAGGAAAGGTGTGGGGCCACCAGGCCCTATATACTCTGAAAAGCAGTACACAGGCGGTGCAAACAAGACAGGGACTGTAGGTTTGTTGTTAAGTAGAATCTGTTTGTAATTTGTTTGAAAGTAGGGGCCTGCCCTATATACTCAGCAGGAATTTGGGCCTTAGGTGTTGTTGTGGCCACAACACTGTAAGCCCTCACAGGGCCCTGCTGTAAAATATTAGATCAAGAATTGTAATTACATGCCCCTGTTGAACAGGGGCTGAAAAATTGGGCCTTAGGCACTGGTGCTGGTGCCACATCATAACACTGCAACCCCTCACAGATACTCTAGTTGGAACGCAGGAAAAAAGCCCTGCTGCAAAGTATTGCATCAACAATTGTAATTACATGCCCATGTTAAACAGGGGCTGAAAAATTAGGCCTTAGGCACTGGTGCTGGTGCCACAACACTGCAACCCCTCACAGATACTCTAGTTGTAACGCAGGAACGAGCCCTGCTGCAAAGTATTGCATCAAAAATTGTAATTACACGCCCCTGTTGAACAGGGGCTGAAAAATTAGGCCTTAGGCACTGGTGCTGGTGCCACAACACTGCGACCCATCACAGATACTCTAGTTGGAACGCAGGAACGAGCCCTGCTGCAAAGTATTGCATCAAAAATTGTAATTACACCCACCTGTTAAACAGGGGCTGAAAAATTGGGCCTTAGGCACTGGTGCCACAACACTGCAACTTCTCACAGAAACTCTAGTTGGAACGCAGAAACGAGCACTGCTGCAAAGTATTGCATCAAAAATTGTAATTACACGCCCCTGTTAAACAGGGGCTGAAAAATTGGGTCTTAGGCACTAGTGCTGGTGCCACAACATTGCAACCCCTCACAGAAACTCTAGTTGAAATGCAGGAAGGAGCCCTGCTGCAAAGTATTGCATCAAAAATTGTAATTACATGCCCCTGTTAAACAGGGGCTGAAAAATTGGGCCTTAGGCACTGGTGGCGGTGCCCAGAACCAAAAATGTTCTTACAAGCTATCAGCGTGATCATTGAGGAGGAAGAGGATAATTACTCAGGATAGTCACTCAGCATCAGCATAGGCAGTCTTTGAAGGGATCTGAGATTTCAAAAAAAATTATTCGGTTACATCAGCATCAGGTGCTTGGTAGCTGGTGGTGATCCAAGACTGATTCATCTTTATGAAGGTCAGTCGATCGACCGAGTCGGTGGACAGACGCACCCTGTGATTGGTTACAAAGCCTCCAGCAGCACTGAATGTGCGTTCCGAAAAAACGCTGGATGCAGGACAGGCCAGTAGCTCAATTGCATACTGTGCAAGCTCTGGCCAGTGATCCATCCTCAAGACCCAGTAACCCAGAGGATTTTCGGTGGGAAAGGTGTCCAAGTCAGATCTTGCCCCTAGGTATTCCTGCACCATGTAAAACAGACGCTGGTGATGGTTGCTTGAACTGATCATACCTTGGAGCTGCAAACTAAAAAATTGTCTGAACGCATCGGTCAGACGGCCACCTTCTCCACCGCTCCTTCTTTGACTGACCAAAGCCTCAGCAACACGTTGTCCAGAAACAGGAGTTTGTAACCTCCCAGTCTCTGGGAACGCGTTGCACAGACCTTTCTGCAAGGCCTCCTGAAGATATTTCATCCTCTGGTCCCTCTGCAATGGCAAGATAAGGATCCACGTTACTCTTGTAACGTGGATCAAGAAGGGTTGCCAGCCAGTATTGGTCCTTCTCCTTGATACCACGAATACGAGGATCCTTACGCAGGCTTTGCAGGATCAGGGAGGCCATGCAGCGTAGGCTGGCTGAGACATTCGGCCCGGAGTCCTCTGGGTCACTAAGGATGACATGGTCCGCAGCCACCTCCTCCCAGCCACGTACAAGTCCATGTGTTTCTTGGGACTGATCCCTTAAAGACTGCTGCTGAGTGCCAGGCTCCACCTCCATACTGACACAATCCTCCTCCTCCTCCTCGTCCTCTTCCTGTGTGATCGGCGGGCAAACAGGAACACTGTCTGGATAAAGGGGGCCTTGAGAGCTAAGGAAGTCTTCCTCTTCCTGCCTCTGTTCTGCCTCAAGTGCCTTGTCCATTATTCCACACAGCGTGTGCTCCAACAGGTGGACAAGGGGGACAGTGTCACTGATGCATGCACTGTCACAGCTCACCATCCTCGTGGCCTCCTCAAATAGTGACAGGACAGTGCATGCATCCCTGATCATGGCCCACTGGCGTGGGGGAAAAAAAACAAGCTCCCCTGACCCTGTCCTGGTGCCAAAGTCGCACAGGTACTCATTGATGGCCATCTGCTGCGTGTGCAGCTGCTGCAGCATGGCCAACGTTGAGTTCCACCTGGTGGGCATGTCACAGATTAGGCGGTTCTTGGGCAGGTTAAACTCCTTTTGGAGGTCCACCAGCCGAGCACTGGCATTATATGACCAGCGGAAATGCACACAGACTTTCCTGGCCTGCCTCAGGACATCCTGTAAGCCCGGGTACCTGCCCAAGAACTGCTGCACCACCAAGTTAAGGACGTGAGCCAAACAGGGCACATGAGTCATTTGTCCCTGTCGGAGGGCAGAGAGGAGGTTGGTGCCATTGTCACAAGCCACCATTACTGCCTTAAGTTGGTGTGTCTGATGCACTCATCTCAAAAAAGGCCCACACCAAAGGACTTTTTGAATAATGCGCAGAGACTGCAGCACCCTGCACATGCAGAGCTTTGGGGTGTGATGCAGTCAGTGTGCTACCCTTAGGCTGGCCCCTGGAGGGCATCCTGCCTCGTTGGTGATGTGCCTCCTCCTCCTCTCTCCTATCAGGCACCCACATTGAGTCAGTGACCTCATCATCCCCTCCCTCCTCATCACTGGAGCAAACCTGGCAGTATGCTGCAGCAGGGGGAGCATGACTGCCAGATTGTTGTCCTTCTTGGGCACCCCCTCTGTCCGTGCTCACGTTACTGCCTTCATCTAGCTCAGTATCATCATCAGAGCCTTCCAAACACTGGGCATCCTCCTGGAGCTTGTACCCAACACTGTGGTCAAACAGTTCGAGGGACTCCTTAGGAGGACATGGTGGGGCTAGGGAAGGAGTCACTGATGACATTGAGCCGAGGGAAGAGGCCGCTGCTTTGCCAGACAAAGTACCCTGAGCATGGGTGAGAGAGGATGAGAAGGATGAGGACGGCTTGGTCATCCACTCGACCAAGTCTTCCGCATTTTGCGGCTCAACGCGGCCAGCTGCCAAAAAAAAGGCCAAGCATGTCCCACAGCCACGTGTTGATGAGGATGCACCTTCTCCACAACCAGCACTAGACACAGAGCCTGCTTGCCCTCTTTTATTGGCTTGTGACTGTCTGCCTCTCCTCTTTGGCCTTCCAGACATACTAATGGCCTGTGGCTGCACTAAGCTGGGATATATATATATATATATATATATATATATATATATATATATATATATATATATATATATATACTGATACTGCAGCTAGCAAAATCAACTGCCTGCCTGTAGTATGAGAACACCACCAACCTTCTACAGGTAGCTTTAGCTGAACACTGTGCAGAGCTTGCAAAAAACTAACTTGTAGCTTTTTTAGCTGCCTGCGGTAGTGATAGGATCAGGAAAACACCACCAACCTTCTACAGGTAGCTTTAGGTGAACACTGCAGAGCTCGCCAAAAAACAACTTGTAGCTTATTTAGCTGCCTGCGGTAGTGATAGGATCAGGAAAACACCACCAACCTTCTACAGGTAGCTTTAGCTGAACACTGTGCAGAGCTCGCACTACACTATCTTGTAGCTTATTTAGCTGCCTGCGGTAGTAATAGGATCAGGAAAACACCACCAACCTTCTACAGGTAGCTTTAGGTGAACACTGCAGAGCTCACCAAAAAAAAAACTTGTAGCTTATTTAGCTGCCTGCGGTAGTGAAAGGATCAGGAAAACACCACCAACCTTCTACAGGTAGCTTTAGGTGAACACTGTGCAGAGCTCGCACTACACTAACTTGTAGCTTATTTAGCTGCCTGTGGTAGTAATAGGATTAGGAAAACACCACCAACCTTCTACAGGTAGCTTTAGGTGAACACTGTGCAGAGCTCACACTACACTAACTTGTAGCTTATTTAGCTGCCTGCGGTAGTGATAGGATCAGGAAAACACCACCAACCTTCTACAGGTAGCTTTAGGTGAACACTGGGCAGAGCTCGCACTACACTAACTTATAGCTTATTTAGCTGCCTGTGGTAGTGATAGGATCAGGAAAACACCACCAACCTTCTACAGGTAGCTTTAGGTGAACACTGTGCAAAGCTCGCCAAAAAATAACTTGTAGCTTATTTAGCTGCCTGCGGTAGTGATAGGATCAGGAAAACACCACCAACCTTGAATGAATGAATGAATGAATGAATGATTTGTAAAGCGCTGCAAATGCGAACTGAATCGCCTCAACCTTCTACAGGTAGCTTTAGCTGAACACTGTGCAGAGCTCGCAAAAAATAACTTGTAGGTTTAGCTGAACACTCTGAGGAGGACGCTCTACACTAACTTGTAGCTTTAGCTGAACACTGTGCAGAGGTCGCACTACACTAACTTGTAGTTTTAGCTGAACACTGTGAGGAGGACGCACTACGCTAACTTGTAGCTTTAGCTGAACACTGTGCAGAGGTCGCCCTACACTAACTTGTAGTTTTCGCTGAACACTGTGAGGAGGACACACTACACCAACTTGTAGCTTCAGCTGAACACTGTGAGGAGGATGCACTACACCAACTTGTAGCTTTAGCTGAACACTGTGCAGAGGTCACACTAAACTAACTTGTAGCTTTAGCTGAACGCTGTGAGGAGGACGCACTACACTAACTTGTAGCTTTAGATGAACATTGTGCAGAGGTCTCACTACACTAACTTGTAGCTTTAGCTGAACACTGTGAGGAGGATGCACTACACCAACTTGTAGCTTTAGCTTAACACTGTGCAGAGGTCACACTAAACTAACTTGTAGCTTTAGCTGAACACTGTGAGGAGGACGCACTACCCTAACTTGTAGCTTTAGCCTAACACTGTGCACTACACTAACTTGTAGTTTTAGCTGAACACTGTGCAGAGGTCACACTAAACTAACTTGTAGCTTTAGTTGAACACTGTGAGGAGGACGCACTACACTAACTTGTAGCTTTAGCTGTACATTGTGCAGAGGTCTCACTACACTAACTTTTAGCTTTAGCTGAACACTGTGAGGAGGATGCACTACACCAACTTGTAGCTTTAGCTGAACACTGTGCAGAGGTCGCCCTACACTAACTTGTAGTTTTCGCTGCACACTGTGAGCAGGACACACTACACCAACTTGTAGCTTTAGCTGAACACTGTGAGGAGGACTCACTACCCTAACTTTTTGCTTTAGCTGAACACTGTGCAGAGGTCACACTAAACTAACTTGTAGCTTTAGCTGAACGCTGTGAGGAGGACGCACTACACTAACTTGTAGCTTTAGATGAACATTGTGCAGAGGTCTCACTACACTAACTTGTAGCTTTAGCTGAACACTGTGAGGAGGATGCACTACACCAACTTGTAGCTTTAGCTGAACACTGTGCAGAGGTCACACTAAACTAACTTGTAGCTTTAGCTGAACACTGTGAGGAGGACGCACTACCCTAACTTGTAGCTTTAGCTTAACACTGTGCACTACACTAACTTGTAGTTTTAGCTGAACACTGTGCAGAGGTCACACTAAACTAACTTGTAGCTTTAACTGAACACTGTGAGGAGGACGCACTACACTAACTGTAAATAGTCTAGCTGCCTGACTGTGGTACTAATAGCATCAAAAGAACACCAGCAATTTTCTTCAGGTAGCTGTAAATACTGTAACAAGACAAACCTGCCTGTCAGTAGGAAGATAACAGGAACGGATCTAGCTAAACTGAATACAGTGTATATATATACATATATATATATATATATATATATATATATATATATATATATATATATATAAATATATATATATATGCAACACCTGGGATGCATATATATACACAATACACTGTAAGTGCAGCTAACCTAGCTAACTCAACACCTAATCTAGCTAACACCTAATCTAGCTAACTCAAATGAAATGACACTGTCTCTCTCTCTCTCTAAGCACGCGGGAACACACTACACAGGGCCACCATGCAGACGGCCTTATATAGTGTGGGGCGTGTTCTAAACCCCCTGAGCCATAATTGGCCACCCTGGCTTTGGCCAATTACAGCTCTCTCTACCGACGACGCTGTGATTGGCCAAGCATGCGGGTCATAGTACATGCTTGGCCAATCATCAGCCAGCAATGCACTGCGATGCCGCAGTGAATTATGGGCCGTGACGCGTCACACGAATTTGGTGCGAACGGCCAATATTGTTTGCATTTCGACGAACGATCGAACATGAAGCTCATCCCTATTCCTCAACTACAATACACTGCTCCCCATTAACCTTTTGGGTTTAGGTAGAATATTCACTCTCCTGTTTACCCTAGACATGGCAGGTTTGGACACCTGATAAACGAGTTGGCAGGCCCGAGTCTTGTAAGGTGAAATGTGGGGACATTCCAAAATGAATAACTGGTATTTGCATAGGATTTTGAGAAGCTCCAGTGGTGCACTGCTGGTGCAAGTTGACGCTAGGTAAGCTTCTGGTGCCTTCTGTATTACTTTGTTCTTTCAGTGGCTAATTAAGGTATAAATTAGGAATATGTATACTTTGTTTTTTGTTTACAAATGTTTTTTATTGGAAGATTCATTGACGTACATGTAGTGGTAGGCAAATAGAACTTATACAAACTTCACAGGCAAATGCAAATGTATTTCAATACAAAAATGGTGTAATCAACATGGAGCTCTGGGAATATTGTATTCAGCATGATACAATACAAAGTGGGAACGATCAAGGTGTGAAGATAAGAGCTGAAAAAGTTGAATAAACCTGGTAGCCCGTACAAAATATCTCTACCAATATAACATCTGGGGACACGAAAGTTTTTCAAAATGGCACGTCCCAGCATTAAAACACAAAAAAGAAAGAGGGCTCACCAACCTAGTGCATTACCACTGATAAACTTTAATGCAGCATAAAAACAGTAAAAATTATACTCACAAACGAGCTAGTATAAATAGCTTTCAAAAGGGCGCAAAAGCGCTGTTTCTGTGGATCGACACCCCAGGACCTGTTGCCGAGAGGATAAGACCAGCGCAAATGGCTGATGGCTTACGCGTTTCAGGGGAGCACCCCTTTCTTCAGAGCCTAAGCGGGCAATGGTTGGTCTCTCGAGTTGCTCTCTCTATAAATGTATGTATGTGCCTGTGTCTACCCCACCCAATTAGTGACGACGCCCCCTCCCACCGATATTGGGCACCACCCACCCATTCGGGTTAACCCTCTCTATCCCATCCCTCTGAGTGTGATTCCCCATTTGTAGCCAAAATATAGAGGGCAAACATCACTCTATGTTATCTGCTAAAAAGATAATGATAGTAGTAATACTAGTACAAAAAGAAATTGATTAATTGAAAAAATAAATAGATATAAATATAAATATAACTATAGAAACACTGGACCAGTAGATCAGTTTCACTCTCACCATAGGCTATGTGCAACAGGGCAGGGGAAGGGGGATTGGGTGCGCCAAAACAAAGACACCTCACCTCCTGCATGCAGCTCTAGTTGTGTCCCCATGCCTCTGATCTACTGGGGTGGATGATGCTGGGCTTCTCCGGCTCCCAGGAGCCATAATGGTGCCGCATGCCATGTGTGGAACGCACGCCATTCAAAAGACCAGAAAGTGCGGGCGTACCTGCGTTCCACCCGCAACTTCCGGCCGATCGTGGCGTCATTTTCTGCTCCTCCACAGGCGTCAGAGGTCCCTGTGTGCCAGGAACACGGCCCAGAAGCGTGGGTGTGTTTGCGTTCCACCCACTGCTTCCGACCGTCAACCTGTGGTAAATAATGCGCGCGCATCTCAGTATGGCCGCGCGCTCTCCATCAATTGGGTGGGGTAGACACAGGCACATACATACATTTATAGAGAGAGCAACTCGAGAGACCAACCATTGCCCGCTTAGGCTCTGAAGAAAGGGGTGCTCCCCTGAAACGCGTAAGCCATCAGCCATTTGCGCTGGTCTTATCCTCTCGGCAACAGGTCCTGGGGTGTCGATCCACAGAAACAGCGCTTTTGCGCCCTTTTGAAAGCTATTTATACTAGCTCGTTTGTGAGTATAATTTTTACTGTTTTTATGCTGCATTAAAGTTTATCAGTGGTAATGCACTAGGTTGGTGCGCCCTCTTTCTTTTTTGTGTTTTTTAGCTTGAATACCCATTGTTCAAATGAGGGCTGCAAGACGCTAGGCATTACTTCTATAGGTGGCTGCACCACATATCCAGTTCATGGACACCTGAGCGCAGGAGAGGTCTTTTTTCTTGTGTACGTCCCAGCATTCCCACTTCCTGTCAAAGAGGTGAATTGTATCATACAGAATGTGATGAATACGTTCAGAGAGTTTAATTGTCTCCATCCTGGCCAAAACCTGTGACCAGGATACAGAGGAGGAATGCCAATTCAGGGCAGTCACCCAGTGAATGGCTACAAAAAGTGTGTGTATCAATCTCTGACACAGAATGGGAACGTCTGGGATGCTAGTAAAAAAAATGCACATCTGTACTGTCGTAAGAAGGTGACCAGCTATCTTGGATGCCCTCGCAGCTTCCTGTTGCCAAACTGGTTTAAGGTGTTTGCAACTCCAAAAAATGTCGAGGAAGGAACCTGATTCAGGGCAGCTGTAAAAGCAAAGGGGAGATACATCTGGGAATATAGTGTGGAGTTTAGCAGGTGTCAAGTACCATCTGGTATGTAATTTAATTGCAGTTTCACAAGTAGACAGAGATCTCATGTTTTTATACATGTTTGTTAACATCTCTTCCCATTCTGGTGGTGAAAAGGTGAGATGGATCTCCAACTCCCAACTGGTTCTTGGTCTAGTTTTTTGGTCCAGAAATGCCTCGTTAAGAAACCTGTATATGCGTGAAATTTCTCCTCTATCTCTAGAAATGTGTTCATAGATAAGTTCAAATTGAGTGTTCTGAGTGCGGGACGATAGTGTACCTCTACTGAGATAGAAGTGCCGTATCTGGAGATATCTATAATGTTCAGAGGAAGGTATTTCGTGTTCGGCTTGGAGATGGGTGAATGATTTAAATTGCGTGCCAAATTTAAGGGATGCAAAGGTAGTTAAGCCTTTAGAGCGCCACCTAACCACATTGTCTCTATGTTAAAAAGATGAGGGAAAGTCTGGGTCTCCTATAAAGGAGTAAATAGGTGCGAGTGGGGAGGCTAATTTGTATTTGCCATGGTAGAGAGACGACAGATAAAGGGATTGGCCTATGATACTGTTGAGGGGAGCTATATTACATGCTCGTATGGATCTAGACCACAACAAACCAGGGAGGTGGTATGGGAACACTGATTGCATTTCAAAATGTAACCATGGGATGTCAGATATTGGGGTATGCCATTGGGCGGTTTGGGTGAGTCTGGCCGCTAAATAATAACGCCATAAGTCTGGGAGGCCCAAATCTCTGAGAGGTTGGGGTCTGTACAACAAAGATTTATTAAATCTTGGGTGTTTGGCATGCCATATAAATTTATTAATGTCTCTTTGGATGGAGTATATATAGGACTTAGAGACGTAGATTGAAAGGGTCCTAAAGAAGAATAGTATTTTGGGTAAAATTGCCATTTTGATGGCCGTTATTCTACCTAAAAAGGATATTCGGTTTGTTGACCAGGATTAAAAAGGGCTCTAATATGGGCAACTATTGGGTTATAATTGAGGCAGAAATGATCTTGGAAAGTGGGTGTATGTTGGATTCCCAAGTAGCGGAACAAATGAGTGCACCATGTAAAAGCAAAGTGTTGTTGCAAGGAATTGGCTAAATCATTCGAAATATTGATGGGCATACCAGTGCACTTGGACAAATTCACCCCTAGACCCGAGAAGGATTGGAAAGAGTCTAAAAGAGACGTTAAATTTAGCAGCACAATTAGAGGATTTGTTAGGAACAGGAGAACATCATCTGCATAAAGGCTTATGCCCCATACACACGATTGGACTTTCTGACAACAAAACCGTGGAATTTTGTTTGAAGGTTGTTGGCTCCAACTTGTCTTGCATACACATGGTCACACAAATGTTGGACAACAACTACGAACGTGGGAATGTGGTGACTTACAAGATGTACGACAAGCCGAGAAAAAGTTCAATAGCCAGTGTGGCTCCTTCTGCTTGATTCCGACCATGCGTGAACTTTTGTGCGTCGGACTTGTGTACACACGATTGGAAATTCTGACAACAAAGTTTTGTTGTCAGAAAATTTGAGTACCTGCTAGCCAACATTTGTTGGCAGAAAGTCTGACAACAAATGTTCGATGAAGCATACACACAATTGGACTTTCAGCCAACAAGAGCACATCCAACATTTGTTGTCAGAAAATCCGATCGTGTGTACGGGGCATAAGTTTAAATTCCTTAGGTCCCTTACTATAGCCCTTTATGTCAACACTATTTGCAATGGCTCTAGACAAAGGTTCTATTGCCAGGGCAAAAGGAGAGGGGACAGAGGACAGCCCTGTCTTGTGCCTCTATAAAGTGGAAAGAATTAGGAATTATTACCCGGTATCCTGATACGTGTTTGAGGGGCTTGATAGAGGGCATGAAAACCTTCCATGAAAGCACCTGTAATACATAATTTAGGCAGTGGGTGATCGAGGTATGACTAGGTTACACTATCAAACGCCTTGTGTATATCGAGGCTGAGGAGTAGTAGCTGCGTTGAGTTTATATTGGCGTCTTGGATAATGTTCGTTACCAAACGAATATTATCGGTAATTTGTCTACCTGTTATGAAGCCAGTTTGGTTTAGGGAAATAAGCATGGTTATCACCGAGGCCAGTCTGTCTGCTAGCATCCTGCCTAACATTTTTAAGTCATTATAGATGACTGAGGTGGGATGGAAGTTTTGGGGGACAGAATGATCCTTATGTGGTTTCAGGATAAGGGACATATTGGCCAAAAGCATCTCTGATGTAAAGTTGTGGCACTCCAAGATGTAGTTATAGAGAGTGACTAATTTGAGGGTCAGTGTAGAGGAGAACTTTTTATAGTATGTAGTGGTATAGCCATCTGGGCCAGGGGCTGTGGATGATTTAAGGGACTTAATAATGTCTGCAGTTTCTGAACTAGTGCACGGAGCGTTCAAGGTTTTCAGTTGCTGGTCAGAGTGGGTATAGCTAATTGGGCAAACCAGGCTTGAGGGGCCGGGTCAGCAGCCACTGCTGGATTCGAATATAGTTTTTGGTAGTTGGGGTGAGATACCAAAGAGCCAGTAGGGTAGATCTGGATTTTAACCCCATCCAACTCAATGTGGTTGGTATTCCTTGAGGCTCTTGGGATTTTCTCCTTTGTCAGGAAATCCTTCATGCAGAGTATCACAACGCGGGGGGGTTATCCGCTGGAGGTTTCCGGCGCAATGCTCTATGCAGCCTGTCACGTGTAAAGGCTTTAAAGGGTGCATCTGGGAGAAGAGAACGAAACAGCTTGCTGGTTGCTGATGTGAGATCTGTGACCGACTCTGGAAAACCCCTCTGCCGCAGGTTGTTCCTGCGATTACGATAATCCAGGTCCTCGATTTGGGTTTGCATGAATGAATAACTCTCTGCCAGGGATTCAAAATCTTTGCAGAGATCTGTATGCACAAGGGCCAGTGTTTTATTTCTAATACATCTGTGCAGGTGCCCAGTGCTGTGATTTCCTGTGTGAGCGTGCTCGTGGTTTTATGTAGCTCAGATTGGAATTTTTCAGCTAATTTTTCATACATCACTGATAAGCTGTCTTCCATGTCAGCCTTAGTGAGCTGGGTAGGGTACTCACGGAATGTACTTCAAATGCTGGCTGGAGGCTGTAGGAGAAGCCTGTTCTGAAGCCCGAAGGAGACAGGTGGTGAGGGATCGTTGTGGCTTGCTTTTCCATTTGGATTTTTTGCTGGACAACATGCACCTTGTAGTCACCCAGGGGTGCAAGAGGTAATGGGTGAGAAATAGTGGCTGAATAGGCCTGTGGGAGTCGTTCTTGTCTCGCCGTCTGCCAGAGCTCTCACAGGAAACGTCTGTCTCTCAGCGCGCCGTGCATGCGCCCCCCTATACTTTGTTTTTTGAGTTTCTCAATGCCTCCTTTTCAAAGCATTGCTATATTTTTTTTTAATTGGTAACAAAAGTTCATACATTTTTTCCAGGTGCATGTCACTTTGGCACACATTTCATGAACCACTTTGACACCTCTGTGAAAGAGAATAGGTTTAGTAAAATAGTAACACCTTAAAGGCGCATTAAGGTGAAAAACCTTTTGTGCTGCAGCACCTCCCAGACCCCCCCTTTTTCTTACCTGAGCCCGATCATTCCAGTGACGCGGTCAAGCTGCAGCTCCAGCTGCTGTCTCCGGTCCTCATTGGATAGATTAATAGTAGCGGGAACCATTGGCTCCCACTGCTGTCAATCAAATCCAGTGACATGGGAGCCGGGGGTGGGGCTGAGTCCTGATGTCTGTGCCAATAGACGCAGCAGCAGGACTCAGGAGCACCCCCACACGAGTGCCCCCATGGAATGTGGCTCTTCATGGGGGCACTTGAGAAGAGGAGGAGCCAGGAGCGCGGCCAGCAGACCCCAGAAAAGGAGGATCAGGGCCACTCTGTGCAAAAACCTTGCACAGAGGAGGTAAGTATAACATGTTTGTAATTAAAAACAAAAAAAAGCTTTACAATCACTTTAAGGTTCTGCAGCATGAGCATTGTTAAAAACGTGGATCCACTACAGCAAACATGGGTTCTTTGGAACTGCCATGCCTAAAGTTTTTTGTAAAACTTCAGTTATGGCTATATGTCAGAACAACAAACTTAAAAAGAATTTGAAGGTCTGGCATAGGTTGCCATTGATAAGAATGAGAGTATTCTGGTGCACAGAGGGTCAATGGCCAACAAGCATGCAAATGCTTATAAATGGCACTTGGGGTAAGCAAGTGGCCAAACAAGTTCATAAAGTTCATAAGTCCATATACATCATAAGGGTAAAAATGTGCACCAGCAGCTGCTATCCTCAGAGTTTGGCCAGCTCTGTGTAAAGAAACGACAAGAGAAGAAATGACATGGCTGTGGTTTCCTTTAGGCTGGGTTCACACATGGTTGATGATGGTTTCCCCACATCCAATTTGCATGACATGAGTGTGAGCTCTCAATGGAGTCTGCTCACACAGCTCAGGGATGGCCGCGGTCCGCATTTGGAAAGGGTCCTGTGCGTCTTTGGTCTTGATTCAGGTGCGAATTCAGGCAAAAATTCAGACCTGATTTGCACCTGAATCGGTGAACAGGGACGCATTTGACCCCCTGCTGTGAGCCAGTCTATCACTATAAATAGTTGCATGCAGCAATGTTTCCAGAGGCCTGTAGAAGGAGCTAGAGGCTCAGAACATGTCGCCTGACATCTGTCTAGTCCTCCTACTCTTCCGGTGATGTCACAGATAGACGTAGATACATTATGGTACATAAGTGAACCCTTATAACTTAAGGAAAGCATTAAGAATCTTATCCCTAGAGGTTAAGAATACCAGTAATAGCATTAACTCAGTTAACATGAGACAGTATAGGAGAAGTGTCTGACAGTACAATCCAAAATAAGAAGTATCTCATACAAAATTCTTGTTTAATATTACATTTCTATACTTCTTCACGGAGCAAGTAGAGTAATTTATCATTTTTTCAACTGATTTAGAGGTGTAGTGTGAAACCATGAGTAATGTTTTGCTGTTTAATATGTCAGATGGTCTAGCATTGAGGTTGCAGCACATATTCCACATAGCCGGTAGGCTGTTATCAATTACACAGCATACGGCTGCCTTTTTCAAGTAGACCATTTATGGATGCTGGTAAATGTCAAAGGCAATAGATATAAATGTTGTCATTCCCTAGTTCTCAGCTCATATACACAACTGCTTTTAATCAAATGATTTAAGTTTGCCACATAACCTGACTTTATTGCCAATTGTATTCCAAGTCAAAAGTATTTTTTATTTGACCTTCAAATATGTTCATTATAAAAAAACATATTGTGGTGTTTGTGAAGTTTTTCCCAGAAATAATTGGACTTTTGTACTTACATGTAAAATCTATTTGGAATACATCACTGTACACAGAGCAGATTCATGAGTTATGTGCCGCCAATAGGTGAATGGACACGAGTAGAAACAAACCGAAAGGAAATCCTCCCCTATATAACCCCTCCCATATAGGAAGTACCCCTGTTTTGTGGCTAGCAATGAACATCCAGAAAGAGGGGTGCGACCTCTGTGTCCCAGGATGTACACCAAGAAATAGATTTTACAGGAAAGTACAAAAATCAAATTTTCTTTTTCATACATCACGAGACTTGGAGAAGGCTATAAATCATGACTGCCTAGGATGTCCCAAAGCAATGCACATAGGAAAGGGATACACAGCAGCCACCACCACCCCCAAGGAAATTACTCTGCAGCCCACAAAACACTGCAGCCAAAAGCAGTATCCTCAATAGCCCTTACATTCACCTGCTAAAACTTTGAAAAAGGTATGTTTTGAAGACCGGGTTGTAGCCTTGCAGGCCTGAGCCATTTATGCCTGATGATGGATAACTCCTAGTAGAGTGGGCCTTTACCTGAAAAGATGGAGTCTTACCTTCAAGCCATAGGTTTGGGCAATAAGCTCTAGGATCCACCATGAAATACAGTGGGGCAAAAAAGTATTTAGTCAGCCACCAATTGTGCAAGTTCTCCCACTTAAAAAGATGAGAGAGGCCTGTAATTGTCATCATAGGTATACCTCAACTATGAGAGACAAAATGTGGAAACAAATCCAGACAATCACATTGTCTGATTTTTGAAAGAATTTATTTGCAAATTATGGTGGAAAATAAGTATTTGGTCAATATCAAAAGTTCATCTCAATACTTTGTTATATATCCTTTGTTGGCAATGACAGAGGTCAAACGTTTTCTGTAAATCTTCACAAGGTTGTCACACACTGTTGCTGGTATGTTGGCCCATTCCTCCATGCAGATCTCCTCTAGAGCAGTGATGTTTTGGGGCTGTCGCTGGGCAGCACGGACTTTCAACTCCCTACAAAGGGCTTCTATGGGGTTGAGATCTGGAGACTGGTTAGGCCACTCCAGGACCTTGAAATGCTTCTTACAAAGCCACTCCTTCATTGCCCGGGCGGTGTGTTTGGGATCATTGTCATGCTGAAAGACCCAGCCACGTTTCATCTTCAACGCCCTTGCTGATGGGAGGTTTGCACTCAAAATCTCACAATACATGGCCCCATTCATTCATTCGTGTACACGGATCAGTCGTCCTGTTCCCTTTGCAGAGAAACAGCCCCAAAGCATGATGTTGCCACCCCCATGCTTCACAGTAAGTATGGTGTTCTTTGGTTGCAACTCAGCATTCTCTCTCCTCCAAACACGACGAGTTGTGTTTCTACCAAACAGTTCTACTTTGGTTTCATCTGAACATATGACATTCTCCCAATCCTCTTCTGGATCATCCAAATACTCTCTAGCAAACCTCAGATGGGCCCGGACATGTACTGGCTTAAGCAGGGGGACACGTCTGGCACTGCAGGATCTGAGTCCCTTGCGGCGTAGTGTGTTAATGTTGGTAGCCTTTGTTACGTTGGTCCCAGCTCTCTGCAGGTCATTCACTAGGTCCCCCAGTGTGGTTCTGGGATTTTTGCTCACCGTTCTTGTGATCATTTTGACCCCACGGGGTGAGATTTTGCGTGGAGACCCAGATCGAGGGAGATTATCAGTGGTCTTGTGGAGGACAAAGGAGCCTCTTAAAGAAGAAGCTACAGGTCTGTGAGAGCCAGAAATTTGGCTTGTTTGTAGGTCACCAAATACTTATTTTCCACCATAATTTGCAAATAAATTCTTTCAAAAATCAGACAATGTGATTGTCTGGATTTGTTTCCACATTTTGTCTCTCATAGTTGAGGTATACCTATGATGACAATTACAGGCCTCTCTCATCTTTTTAAGTGGGAGAACTTGCACAATTGGTGGCTGACTAAATAATTTTTTGCCTCACTGTAGTTGACTTAGTAGCCACTTGGCCCTTCCTAGAGCCTTCCAGAAGGACAATGAATCTGACTGCATAATTGCCATGGACGGTTTTAAATATATTTTGATGGCTCGAACCACATCTAATGCTGCGTACACACGATCAGAATTTTCGTCGGAAAAACCTTGGATGGTTTTTCTGATGGAATTCCGCTTAAGCTTGGCTTGCATACACACGGTCATGCAAAAGTTCTCTGAACTTTCGATCGTCAAGAACGCGTGACGTCTAACACGTACAACGGCACTAGAAAAGGGAAGTTCCATACAAAGCGTGCCACCCATTGGGCTCCTTCTGCTAATCTCGTGTTTATCTTGTGTTAGTAGAAGTTTGGTGAGAGACGATTCGCGCTTTTCAGCCTCGTGCTTTTCAGATCATTAGTGCTCTTCAGTTTGTGCTTGTGGGTTTGTATCTGTTCTTCAGTGCGTGTAGTCAGTTCACATCTGGGTTTCAGTGCGTATTATTATAGTACATATTTGTTTTTCAGTGTGTTCTTGTCCGCTCATTTCTGATTTTCAGCTCGCTCTTCTCAGCCCTTTCTGTTTTTAAGTGCTTTCTGTTAGTTCGTTCTGAGCAGCCGACCGTTTTGAAGCCATGTTGTGGTTATGTACTCGTTGTAGAGTTCGTGCTGTGCGGGGGCTTGGTGTTGGGGTTCTTGCTTTGACCCAAGCCCAGTCCATGAACAGAGCGGGGAGGAGTTAATGGAACAAGAATTGGTTGCTCCAGTGTGACCAATTCTGTTATATGCCTTTGTTGCGGGAGATCCAGGAGAATAATCCTGATGATTTCAGGAATTTTCTCCGGGTGAAGGACCCTGTTTTTCATCGTCTGTTGGCTTTGCTGTCTCCTTATATTATGAAGCAGGACACCTTCATGCAGCAAACCATCACTCCGGAACAGGAGCTCGTTGCCACATTGCGGTACTTGGCGACAGGGAGAAGTCTACAGGACCTCAAGTTCTCAACAGGCATCTCCCCCCAGGCTCTGGGAATCATTATTACAGAGACCTGTTCTACCATTTTACAGGTCCTGCAGAAGGACTTTATTAAGGTAAGTTGTCTCCTTTAACATCACATTCTATGTATTTAATGTTTGCTAATGTATTGTATTTCTTTCATCATTTCCTAATTACCATGATTGTGAAATGCTGTGAATGTCCCCTTTGTCCTCATGCATGCTGTAAGCTTTTAATGCTCTTTTTTGTCCTTCATGCATATTTGCCTTCACTAACCTCCCCAGCATGCTATCCTGGGCCCATACACACCTAGCCTAGTCACATAACAATGTATTTTGTCAGCTCCATAGTACAGTAGTGCTTTACCCTAAACACCCCCTAAAATGTGTACAAATGTTATTGTTGTCCTTAAATTCAGGCAGAGTGCCGTAATCTTTTTTTGGGGGTCCCAAACTCATCTAGAACCCCCCTAAAATTTTTACAATGGGCCATCAGAGGGGGTGAGGAATCTGATAAATGTACCTTATGTTTTTGTCATTAAATACTCCTTCAAATAAATGTTATACTGATGTTGGCCAAGAATGTTTGTGTCTAATCTGCTTGCAATGTTATGTGCAAAAGTAGTAATTTTATTTTTTCTGGTCTGACTCAACACCACAGGAATGGCAGACCGTGGCCTCCCAGTTTGCCGAGAGGTGGGACTTTCCTAACTGTGGAGGGGCAATCGATGGGAAGCATGTCCACATTGTCCCACCACCCCACTCGCGGTCATACTATTTTAACTATAAGTGATTTCATAGTATCGTGTTGATGACGGTGGTGTCGGCGAGATATGAGTTTCTCTATGTGGACGTGGGGAAGAATGGCCGGATGTTGGATGGTGGAGTCTTTGCCCAGACCGAGTTCTACCGACATCTCCAGAGTGGTGGCTTGGGATTGCCACCTGCTGAAGAGAACATGGAAGGACTCCCATTTGTGTTTGTCGCAGATGAAGCATTTGGTCTTGGTGAACATCTGATGAGGCCATTCCCCCAGAGGACCCTCACCCTGGAGAAGAGGGTTTTTAATTACCGGATGGCCAGAGCCAGAAGAGTGGTGGAGAATGCATTTGGTATAATGGCCAGCCGGTTCCGCCTATTCCTTACGGCAACATGGCGGGGTTTAAACTGAATCACATAGTGCTACCATGCTGTCTTCTACATAATTATTTAAGGAGAAATGCTCCAAATTATGTGGCCTCAGTTGGGCCTGAGGCTGCAATTCAGGACCTAAATCCAATGACGGCCCTGGAAACTGGCCATCCTGGCTTGCCCCCCCAAAGCACCCGTGATGTGCGACAAAAGTATCTGGACTATTTTAGGGGTAGGGGGGCCATTGCTATGCCAGCAAATTTTTGATTCTTTTCTAAAATTTAAAATTATTTTGATCTGAAATCATCTTGAATTTGATTTACTGCTTGTGTTTCTTTTAGCTGTCTCCTCGGTTATCCTAGTGCACTTGTAGTGCCAAGTGGATTTAGCATTATTAAATAACCCCCATTGTCACTGTAAACACCAACTTAATACAAAAACTGGAATTGAGTAGGGATGAGCCGAACACCCCCCGCTTCGGTTCGCACCAAAACCTGCGAACGGACCGAAAATTCGCACGAACGTTAAAACCCCATTGACGTCTATGGGACTTGAACGTTCAAAATCAAAAGTGCTCATTTTAAAGGCTAATTTGCATGGTATTGTCCTAAAAAGGGTTTGGGGACCCGGGTCCTGCACCAGGGGACATGTATCAATGCAAAAAAAACTTTTAAAAACAGATGTATTTTCGGGAGCAGTGATTTTATTGATGCTTAAAGTAAAAAAAAAAAAAGTGAAATATTTCTTTAAATATCGTACCTGGGGGGTGTCTATAGTATGCCTGTAAAGTGGCGCGTGTTTCCCGTGCTTAGAACAGTCCCTGCACAAAATGTCATTTTTAAAGGAAAAAATGTCATTTAAAACTGCTTGCGGGTTTAATGTAATGTCGGGTTCTGGCAATATGGATGAAAATCAGTGAGACAAATCGCATGGGTACCCCCCAGTCCATTACCAGGCCCTTTGGGTCTTGTATGGATATTAAGGGGAACCCCACACCCAAATTAAAAAAAGGAAAGGTGTGCGGCCACCAGGCCCTATATACTCTGAAAAGCAGTATACAGGCGGTGCAAACAAGACAGGGACTGTAGGTTTGTTGTTAAGTAGAATCTGTTTGTAATTTTGAACGGGTACATTTTTAACGTGTTTAGCTCCAGCCAAAAAATCTTTTTTAAGCTTTTTGGAAAACATAGGAAAGGGTTATCATCCCTGTGACATTTGTTTTGCTGTCTGTGCTCCTCTTCAGAAGATTTCACCTCACTTTTTGTCCCAATGACAAATGTTTTTTGAAAATGTGGGTTTTTTTGTGAAACAAGGATTGGTGATAAAGCATCAGTGGAAAGGAGAAATGTTTTTCCCATATTAACTCTTACAGGAGAGAATTTCCCTTCCTAGGGGTAGATTTCATCTCACTTCCTGTTGTCTCCTTCCGTTTGCAAGTAGGAGTCATTTGTAAGTTGGATGTTTGAAAGTAGGGGCCTGCCCTATATACTATTAGATCAAGAATTGTAATTACATGCCCCTGTTGAACAGGGGCAGAAAAATTGGGCCTTTGGTGGTGGTGGTGGTGCTGGTGCTACAACACTGTAAGTCCTCACTCGCTCTTGGTGGGCACAGAAATGGGCCCTGCTGTGAAATATTAGATCAAGAATTGTAATTACATGCACCTGTTGAACAGGGCCTGAAAAATTGGGCCTTAGGCACTGGTGCTGGTGCCACAACACTGCAACCCCTCACAGATACTCTAGTTGGAACGCAGGAACGAGCCCTGCTGCAAAGTATTGCATCAAAAATTGTAATTACACGCCCCTGTTAAACAGGGGCTGAAAAATTGGGCCTTAGGCACTGGTGGCCGCGCCCAGGAACCAAAAATGTTCTTACAAGCTATCAGCGTGATCATTGAGGAGGAAGAGGATAATTACTCAGGATAGTCACTCAGCATCAGCATAGGCAGTCTTTGAAGGGATCTGAGATTTCAAAAAAATTATTCGGTTACATCAGCATCAGGTGCTTGGTAGCTGGTGGTGATCCAAGACTGATTCATTTTTATGAAGGTCAGTCAAACGACCGAGTCGGTGGACAGACGCACCCTGTGATTGGTTACAAAGCCTCCAGCAGCATTGAATGTGCGTTCTGAAAGAACGCTGGATGCAGGACAGGCCAGTAGCTCAATTGCATACTGTGCAAGCTCTGGCCAGTGATCCATTCTCAAGACCCAGTAACCCAGAGGATTTTCGGTGGGAAAGGTGTGCAAGTCAGATCTTGCCCCTAGGTATTCCTGCACCATGTAAAACAGACGCTGGCGATGGTTGCTGGAACCGATCATACCTTGGGGCTGTGGACTAAAAAATTGTCTGAACGCATCGGTCAGACGGCCACCTTCTCCACCGCTCCTTCTTTGACTGACCGAAGCCTCAGCAACACGTTGTCCAGAAACAGGAGTTTGTAACCTCCTAGTCTCTGGGAACGCGTTGCACAAACCTTTCTGCAAGGCCTCCCGAAGATCTTTCATCCTCGGCTCCCTCTGCAACGGCAAGATAAGGTCTGCAACCTTACCCTTGTAACGTGGATCAAGGAGGGTTGCCAGCCAGTATTGGTCCTTCTTCTTGATACCACGAATACGAGGATCCTTACGCAGGCTTTGCAGGATCAGGGAGGCCATGCAGCGTAGGCTGGCTGAGACATTCGGTCCGGAGTCCTCTGGGTCACTCAGGATGACATGGTCCGCAGCCACCTCCTCCCAGCCATGTACAAGTCCATGTGTTTCTTGGGACTTATCCCTTAAAGACTGCTGCTGATGCTGAGTGCCAGGCTCCACCTCCATACTGACACAATCCTCCTCCTCCTTCTCTTCTTCCCGTGTGATCGGCGGGCACGCAGGAACACTGCCTGGATAAAGGGGGCCTTGAGAGCTAAGGAAGTCCTCCTCTTCCTGCCTCTGTTCTGCCTCAATTGCCCTGTCCATTATTCCACGCAGCGTGTGGTCCAACAGGTGGACAAGGGGGACAGTGCCACTGATGCATGCACCGTCACTGCTCACCATCCTCGTGGCCTCCTCAAATGGTGACAGGACAGTGAATGCATCCCTGATCATGGCCTACTGGCGTGGGGAAAAAAAACAAGCTCCCCTGACCCTGTCCTGGTGCCATAGTCGCACAGGTACTCATTGATGGCCCTCTGCTGCAAGTGCAGCCGATGCAGCATGGCCACTGTTGAGTTCCACCTGATGGGCATGTCATTGATTAGGCGATTCTTGGGCAGGTTAAACTCCTTTTGGAGGTCCGCCAGCCCAGCACTGGCATTATATGACCGGCGGAAATGCACACAGACTTTCCTGGCCTGCCTCAGGACATTATGTAAGCCCGGGTACCTGCCACTGAGGAACCGCACATTCCACAAACTCACGGAAGGGGGCAGAGTCTACCAACTGAAAAGGCAGCAGTTGAAGTGCTAGCAATTTTGCCAAGCTAGCATTCAACCGCTGCGCATGTGGATGGCTGGGAGCGAACTTCTTTCGGCGGTGCAGCAGCTGGGGCAGGGAAATTCACCTGGTACAATCTGACGTCGGTGTACCGAAAGCAGATTGCCCACAAGTACTTGGCTGTGACACACCTAATTCTACACCTTCATTCCTCTCACTGCAGGTCTCAGAGAGGACTGAAGGTATAGTGTGGTTGGAGATCTCAGCTGATGAGGAGCAAGGAGAGGTCCTCTTTGTTCTTTGGTGTGGGTCTTTTAGATACGCTTGCCAACGAACTGCATGGCAGGTCAACATATGTCTGGTCAAGCATGTGGTACCCAAGCGGGAGATGTTTTGGCCACGCTAGATACGCTTGAGACATATGTTGCAAATAGCAGCGGTGCAATCTGATGCACTCATCTCAAAAAAGACCCACACCAAAAACGTTTTGAATAACGCGCAGAGACTGCAGCGCCCTGCACATGCGGAGCTTTGGGGTGTGATGCAGTCAGTGTGCTGCCCTTAGGCTGGCCCCTGGAGGGCATCCTGCCTCGTTGGTGGTGTGCCGCCTCCTCCTCCTCTCTCCTATCAGGCACCCACGTTAAGTCAGTGACCTCATCATCCCCTCCCTCCTCATCACTGGAGCAAACCTGGCAGTATGCTGCAGCAGGGGGAGCATGACTGCCAGATTGCTGTCCTTCTTGGGCACCCCCTCTGTCCGTGCTCACGTTACTGCCATCTAGCTCAGTATCATCATCAGAGCCTTCCAAACGCTGGGCATCCTCCTGGAGCATGTACCCAAGACTGTGGTCAAACAGTTTGATGGACTCCTCAGCAGGACATGGTGGGGCTAGGGAAGGAGTCACTGATGACATTGAGCCGAGGGAAGAGGCTGCTACTTTGCCAGACAAAGTACCCTGAGCATGGGTGAGAGAGGATGAGGAGGATGAGGACGGCTTGGTCATCCACTCGACCAAGTCTTCCGCATGTTGCGGCTCAACATGGCCAGCTGCCGAAAAAAAGGCCAAGCGTGTCCCAAAGCCACGTGCTGATGAGGATGCACCGTCTCCACGACCAGCACTAGACACAGAGCCTGCTTGCCCTCTTTTATTGGCTTGTGACTGTCTGCCTCTCCTTGTTGGCCTTCCAGACATACTAATGGCCTGTAGCTGAACTAAGCTGGGATATATATATATATATATATATATATATATATATATATATATGTGTATGTGTGTATATATATATATATATATATATATATATATATACTGATACTGCAGCTAGCAAAATCAACTGCCTGCCTGTAGTATGAGAACACCACCAACCTTCTACAGGTAGCTTTAGCTGAACACTGTGCAGAGCTCGCAAAAAAATAACTTGTAGCTTATTTAGCTGCCTGCGGTAGTGATAGGATCAGGAAAACACCACCAACCTTCTACAGGTAGCTTTAGCTGAACACTGTGCAGAGCTCGCAAAAAAATAACTTGTAGGTTTAGCTGAACACTGTGAGGAGGACGCACTACACTAACTTGTAGCTTTAGCTGAACACTGTGCAGAGGTCTCACTACACTAACTTGTAGTTTTAGCTGAACACTGTGAGCAGGACGCACTACACTAACTTCTAGCTTTAGATGAACACTGTGCAGAGGTCTCACTACACTAACTTGTAGTTTTAGCTGAACACTGTGAGCAGGATGCACTACACTAACTTGTAGCTTTAGCTAAACACTGTGCAGAGGTCTCACTACACTAACTTGTAGTTTTAGCTGAACACTGTGAGTAGGACGCACTACACTAACTTGTAGCTTTAGCTGAACACTGTGCAGAGGTCTCACTACACTAACTTGTAGTTTTAGCTGAACACTGTGAGCAGGACGCACTACACTAGCTTGTAGCTTTAAATGAACACTGTGCAGAGGTCTCACTACACTAACTTGTAGTTTTAGCTGAACACTGTGAGCAGGACGCACTACACTAACTTGTAGCTTTAGCTGAACACCGTGCAGAGGTCTCACTACACTAACTTGTAGTTTTAGCTGAACACTGTGAGCAGGACGCACTACACTAACTTTAAATAGTCTAGCTGCCTGACTGTGGTACTAATAGGATCAAAAGAACACCAGCAATTTTTTTCAGGTAGCTGTAAATACTGTAACAAGACAAGCCTGCCTGTCAGTAGGAAGATAACAGGAACAGATCTAGCTAAACTGAATACAGTGTATATATATATATATATATATATATATATATATATATATATATATATATATATATATATATGCAACACCTGGGATGCATATATATACACAATACACTGTAAGTGCAGCTAACTCACTGACTGTCCTGCCTAATCTAGCTAACTCAAATGAAATGACACTGTCTCTCTGTCTATCTCTCAGCACGCCAGAACACACTACACAGGTCCGCCGTGTAGGCGGCCTTATATAATGTGGGGCGTGTTCTAAACCCCCTGAGCCATAATTGGCCAAAGCCACCCTGGCTTTGGCCAATTACAGCTCTCTCTACCGACGGCGCTGTGATTGGCCAAGCATGTGGGTTATAGTGCATGCTTGGCCAATCATCAGCCAGCAATGCACTGCGATGCCGCAGTGAATTATGAGCCGTGACGCGCCACACGAATTTGGCTCGAACGGCCCATATCGTTCGCAATTCGGCGAACGATCAAACAGCCAATGTTCGAGTCGAACATGGTTTCGACTCAAACACGAAGCTCATCCCTAGTATTGAGCATTGAAAGAAGAAGCCACACATTGTTGAGTATAAAAAATTTTACACCGTGCACATTCACATGTGCATTGTAAAACATTTTTCCACCAAAAATACATCTTTGTTTAATTAAGTTTTTAGTTTTATATTTTGCTTTAACAGTCATGTTTGAAATCATAACATACACAACTCTGGAACTTACAAAGTTCAACGTGCAAAAAGTGAAGGCAATATCAGACATGAGTATATCAAAACTGTGTTGATCTTGCCTTCATCAGATGGGATGATGTCACCCCTGTAAAAGCCAAATTTTGAAGATGCACAAAAATTAGGATTCAAAATGGGGATTTCACTCCTGACCCCATGCCTAATGTCAACATGTGTTAGCTCCCATCATGGGGGATCAAAGGACGTGTTTTGGGGGTGTAACCCCTTCCTCTCACCTACTAGAGTTGCGAGGAAGGGGTTGCGCCCATGAAACGCATACATTGATATCCCATGATGGCAGATAGCACATGTTGACACACTGTGTGCATCTTCAAAATTTGGCTTTCAAAATGTATTAAAACTTTAGGAAAATCGCCATCCCTAACTCTAGACAAGCCTACTACTTTTAAATACTTGTGTGCTCAAGGCCCTCATCAATTGCATTTAATTTCCTGTATCTATCGTATCCTCCATGAATCATTTCCAATTACAGAGACATTGCACCTCTATATGCGCAGGTGGTCTCATCTAGTGGGCCGTCCTGTCACAATACAGATGTGGGATAGGATTTGGTCCTCTACATTTAGATCTCCCAAATGTGTCACTCAGAGGGAGACAACCATTAAGATTCTCATGTTCTGGTACAGAACTCCCGATGTAATTCACAAGTATGACCCATCAGTTTCGCAGCATTGTTGGAGATGTGGAACTGATATAGGCTCACTGTTCCACATCTTTTGGCAGTGCTCCTTGATTCAACCCTTTTGGTATGATGTACATTTTCTAATACAAAAGGTGACGGGGGTGTCCCTTCCGGTGGATCCCTTGAACTATCTATTGGGTTTACCTCCTTCAGGGGTATCTAAAAAGACAAAGAAATTGATATCCTATAAATTACTATCCGCCAGGAGACTTATCCCGTTATTCTGGTTATCCAATACACCATCTCCACGGTCCAGATTTCTACACTTGGTGGCTGAGATTCGGACAATGGAGTTTTTTTAGCGGCCTCGGTGCACGACTGTGTCCCCCAATTTAATAAAATATGGGAACCATGGGATCTTTCGGAATACGGGACCCCCATGCCGCCAGATACGCCCTAATCTTAATTCAATCCTATACTGCCTGTGTATATGGCCTGAACTGATCTCAAGGTTCCAGACTCCCTTTAATATTACGCTTATTATATACATCAGGAATTGATCTACTACACATATGTGTCTTGTTTCTGTGAACACTTTTTTATTACATATATTTGTTACTTTATATTTTGCTTTCCCTTTTTACTATGATTGTTTTATAGTGCACTTATATTGATAGTGTAATGTTCATTTTGTTACAATGTTGTACTTATTCTTTGAAATCTCAATAAAAATACAATTATTAAAAAAAAAAACAACTTTAGGAAATTTCTCAAAAAACTTCTAAAATGGTGTCATTTTGTTGTTATTTAGATTCTCCCTAATACATCAATCATGTTCTTCATTTTTTGTTCAACATCATTGGTTTTTTGCGTTATGATGTCTAAATCCCAACTACACACCATTATGTCCTGGATTAGCATTTGTGCACTTGCACTGGTGAAATGAGGAGATTGTTCTTCCACAACATGCACATCACCTTAAATCAAGTCAAGTCACTATTTCAACCACGTCATCCACCTCTCCTTCCTCCTCAACCTCAGTCTGTGGTGTGCTGAGTTCCCCTTCTTTATGAAATTGGGGGTTCCTGGTGTTCTCAGACCTCCCGAGTCTTTTCTCCCCTATGAGAATTAAACAAAAGGTATACTTAGAACACAGATATTTGAGGCCAGAAATAGGAATATGAAACATTGCTTGGAAGTGTGGTGCAATTGTCTGTTTTGGCAGAGTTCCAAGCTGAATACATGATTTTTTTTCCCTTACCAAAGCTGGAATACTTCCCTTTATTGGACAATATTCACACATGGAGACACCCCAGTATCCCCTGGAGCACCTGTGTGGGACTCCCTAAAAAGGTTTCCCACACTAGTGCTCCTGAGTCCAGATGTGTAAACAGCTGCTGAATGTCCTCTCCTTACATTACACTGAATCAAGTTTGTATTTCATTCTAGGTACAAACACATCTAGACAACAATGTACAAAACTTATTTTAATACAAATAGGCATGACCAAATGTAGTTAACCCTGTATCTGCAAAAAAACATTGTACTATTAGTGGGCGAATGAACAATATTTACTACGACGATTACTGTGCCCACGAGCCTGAAAGTTGCCATTTTAAACTGTGCAACAGTAAAGAAAAGCACATGAAGCAGCATGCAAGTAGTAATAATAATAATAATAGGAGCACACGACAACTACTTACTTTTTAGAAGCAGTTTCTTGATCCTTCTGTACTGATCCTGCTCTCTCAATTTCAGGTCTGACCAGCGTTTCCTCAATTACTCCTTGGATCGCCGTACCCCAAAATTCCTGTGCAGACTTCTCAGAACTTTAGACATGATCTTGGCCTTTCTCACATTTGGGTTTAGGTAAGGTTCATACTTCCCATCATAGTTGGCCCTCTTCAAGATGTCCACAATCTCCACCATCTCTGCAAAGGACATGTTTGAGGCCTTATATCTCCTCCGGGATCGTGACGTTTCTGGCTCTGGGCTTTCCTCGTCATTGCTGGAAACCTGCTGTGTCTCCGCCATGCCCTCTCCCACTGCGCCAAAAGAGAAGGGACGGGGAATATTCTAGAAAGAACGTCAAGGGCGGGCGATGTGGGCGCAGTTTCACGCATGTGCAGTGTATATAAAGAGTAACGCACATGCGTCGGACGTACGATCTGTGAGTGAAGGAAGTGCCGATCGTGAGAACGAAGGTAACATTTTAAGTTGGGGCATCAGTGGCCTATACTGCTTCTAGATTGAGGCCTATATTGTGATAAGATTATGAGAGTTTAGCCTGACATTGACATTTAGCCTGAGTATTTTTCTCTTATTTTTTGTCTTGCAGAAATAATGAATCTGTTTAAAAAGCCTGAGTTTATGAGACAGTTTATCGATAGGTACAGGGAGCTGCCCAGTTTGTGGCAAGTCAAACATAATTTATATCATAACAGACCAGCTAGGAAGGCCGCACTGGAGAAACTGCTGGAATTTGTGAAGATGGAGGTCCCCAACTCAGACAGCGATTTTTTGGACAGGAGACAGCTTGAGGAGCACAAACAAGAAGGAGCGTAATAAGGTCCTGGCATCCCAGAGGTCAGGAGCAGCAGCAGCGGACTGGGATGCACCCAGTCTGTGGTACTACAACAAAATGCGTTTTCTGGAAGACCAGACTGAAGTGAGGTCATCACTTTCCACACTTCCTTCCCCCCAGCTGAGGCTTCCGAGGACCAACCTGGGCCTTCTATAGTATTTTTCTATATATTTCTTATCCTAAAATGAATGATGTTAACTAGATGTTATTATTGATCAGAAATTAATGATTGAACAAACAGTGTTTTTCATATCAATAGACAGTAGTGGCCACAAATGATTGGGACAAGAATGAATGAAAAATGCTGGGGTCAGAATGATAGTCTTTTCTATTTATTAACATTTAATTTGCAACAGTCATGAGCTGAAAATTGTGTGTGATTGATGAAGCAAAAACTAAAACTATGTCCCTTTTTCATACACAGGAAAGCCTCAGCCAGGATGAGGGTCTGGAATGTGGCAGCCAGGAGGTGGCAGGGGGAAGTTGCAGCCAGGAGGTGGCCCGGCCCAGTGGACTGACCCAATTCCAGGTTCCTCACCTCCGCCTTCCACCCAAAAGGCCCAGGAAGGGGAGGAACATGGAGGAGGCAGCACTTGCCCTCATTCGGGATGCTCATGCGACCCTGACAGACCCCCCTAGCGTTCAAGAGGTCTATGCAAAAATGCAGGAAATGGAGGAGGGACAACGCCTCATCTGTGAGAACATCATTTTCCTGACCCTAAATAAGGGGTTGAGTGGCCAACAAACAGAAAATACACACCTTTCTGAGTTCGTCCATCCTCCTCCTCTTCCTCCACCTCCTCCTCCACCTCCTTCTCCACCTCCTCCACCTTCTCCTCCTCCTCCACCTCCTCCACCTCCTGCCACAACTCGACGAACAAAGCCACAGTGTGCAGGGAAGTGTGCAAGTGTCACGTACCTGACGGTAGAGCCTGATGTGCAGGGAACGGCCTCTCTTGCTCCTCTGATTCTGGCCCCCTGATAGAGTAGATAGGAGGAGCAGAAGTGCAGAGTCGCACAAGTGCCAAACAGTTCGTCTTCACTGTAATGTGGAACAGCGGCAGGTCCCTGACAGGCTGAGGTCACAGGTCGACTTCTCCTTCGGCCATCTTGAGTACTGGCTGGTCTTCCCTGACAGCAAGTAAGACAAGAAAGTGATGGCCTGGGTTCAGTCTGGTCGGACAGAAGACACAGGCTGTTGTAGTACCACAGCCTGGGGACATGTGTGATCTGCTGCTGTTTCTGATCTCTCAGAGTCCAGGACCCGATTGTGCTCCCTAATGTATGGACTCCTCAGGCTACCAATTTTCTTTTTAAAATAGTTGATGTGTGCCCTGGGGTCCAAAGGCTTCGCAAATTTCTGCAGTTTTTCCAGCGTTGCCTTCCCTCTTTTTTTCGTTATGACCCAGAATAAATGGCAATTTTTTTTCAGCAAATACTTGAACATACTCGCCATAACAGAAACCTGGCTTCAAAATTTTGACTCAGCTTCTCCTGCTGCCCTCTGCCCTCTACCATGGTGGTCTCCGTTGGACTCACTCCTCCAGACCCAACAGACAGAAAGGAGGTGGAGTTGCCTTCCTTCTGTCCCCACAAAGCACCTTCCAAGTCCTTCCTGTCCCTCCCTCTCTATCCCTTTCTTCTTTCGAGGTGCACTGTATTCGTCTGTTTTCTCCCATTTCTCTGAGGATTGCAGCAATTTATAGTCCTCCAGGACCGGTATTGCGCTTTCTTGATGACTTTGCTGCCTGGCTACCCTACTTTCTCTCCTCTGAAATACCCACCATTATTCTTGGTGACTTTAACATTCCTGTCAATGTTAACAGCCCAACTACAGCTAAACTTCTCGACTTAACCTCATCTTTTGACCTAACCCAATGGACAAATACTTCCACTCACTCCAATGGTAATACCCTTGACCTTGTATTCTCCCTTCTCTGCAACCCTGGCAACCTCACCAACACCCCCTTTTCTCTATCTGATCACAACCTCATTACTTTTACTGTATCCTTGCCTCCAACCACCCATCCCTCCAAGCAGCAAACAATTACTTGTAGAAACCTTCGCCACTTTAACCCTTCTCTACTCTATTCTGCTACTGACCACCTATATGACATAATCTCTCCCCTGTCCTGTCCTGACCTGGCCACCTCTATCTACAACAGTTCACTCTCATCATCACTAGATGCACTTGCTCCTCTGTCTACAACAGTTCACTCTCATCATCACTAGATGCACTTGCTCCTCTAACCACACGCAGAATCAGGCCCCGACCATTACAACCCTGGCAAACTGACAACACTAGAAATCTCAAGAGACATTGCCGTGCTCTTGAACGACTGTGGAGTAAAACCAAATGCCTGCAAGACTTCACCCTATATAAATCTGCCCTTCTAAAATACAATTCATGCCTCCATGCTGCCAAACAAGCCTACTTTGTCTCTCTTATTAATTCCTTGTAATCCAGTCCCCGTCGGCTCTTCTCAACCTTTAACCTCTGCTTCATCCACCACCCCCTCTACCCACTAACTCACTCACTGCCCAAGAGATTGCCAATCACTTCAAAGACAAGATCGATGCAATTCGTGAGGACATCTTCACTGTGTGTACGTCTTCCCCACCCAACATACCTTGCCTAGCAGCACATTCAACACTCTCCTCTTTTGAATTGGCTACTACGGAGGTTACAAAAATTTTCTCCGATGCCCACCTAACCAATTATCCCTTGGATCCTGTTCCCTCACAACTACTACGGTCACCCTCTTTTTCTATCCTATGCTCCCTCACCCACATTTCAATCTCTCCCTCTCTAGTGGCATTTTCCCCTCCCCTCTAAAACATGCGCAGATCACTCCCATTCTTAAAAAGCCCTCACTGGACCCTACCGACCTGAACAACTTACGACCCATTTAATTGCTCCCATTCAACTCTAAACTTCTAGAACGCTTAGTCTACAACCGTCTTAGCTCCTACCTCAATGAAAATAACCTTCTTGACCCCTTACAGTCTGGCTTTCGCTCGCAGCACTACACGGAAACTGCCTACTAAAACTCACTAACGATTTACTAACTGCTAAAACCAACAGCCAGTACTCCATACTCCTACTACTTGACCTCTCTGCGGCCTTTGATACTGTTGACCACCCGCTCCTTCTCAATAAACTACATTGCCTTGGTCTCCGAGATTCTGCTCTATCCTGGTTCTCTGACTATTTATCACAGCGCTCCTACAACTCTGTCTCCTCCTCTCCATTGCCCCTTTCTGTGGGGGTCCCCCAAGGCTCGGTTCTTGGACCCCTTCTCTTCTCTATCTACACCTCCTCCTTTGGTCACTTAATAACTGCCCATGGCTTCCAATACCACTTATACGCTGATGACACCCAAATCTATCTGTCTACTCCTCACCTCACTCCTGCAGTCTCCTCTCGCATTACTAACTTACTAACTGACATATCAGCATGGATGTCGCACCACTTCCTTAAACTAAATCTCTCTAAAACTGAGCTATTAATATTCCCCCCGCCAGCCCGTGCCCCCCTCCATGACTTTTCCATCAAAATCAACAATGCAACCATCAGGCCCTCCCCTCACGCCAGGGTACTAGGTGTAATCCTAGACTCTGACTTGTCATTTCAGCCTCAAATCCAATCGTTGTCAAAAGTTTGTAGAATTTACCTCTGTAACATCTCTAAAATTCGCCCTTTTTTAACAAATGAAACCACCAAGCTCCTCATTCACTCCCTCGTTATCTCTCGCCTTGACTATTGCAACTCCCTTCTCATTGGCTTACCTCTCCATAGGCTATCCCCTCTTCAGTCTATCATGAATGCTGCTGCCAGACTTATCCACCTTACCAACCGCTCACTGTCTGCCAACCCTCTACTTCAATCCCTACACTGGCTCCCAATCACCCAGCGAATTAAATTCAAAATTCTAACCACAACATACAAAGCCATTCATAACTCTGCCCCAAGCTACATCACTAATCTTGTCTCCAAATATCACCCAAATCGACCTCTCCGTTCTTCTCAAGACCTCCTGCTTTCAAGCTCTCTCATCTCCTCCTCCTATGCTCATCTCCAGGATTTCTCCAGAGCCTCTCTCATCCTCTGGAACTCGCTACCTCCATCTATCCGGCTATCCCCTACTCTTGCTACCTTCAGGCAATCCCTGAAAACTCATCTCTTCAGGAAAGCCTATCACGTCTCCTACTAATCTTCTACCACTTCCACCAGCTCATTCCCCACAGTTACAACCTTTTGTACCACCTGCCTAAACCTATTAGATTGTAAACTCTTTTGAGCAGGGCCCTCTTAATCCTATTGTATTGTATTGTATTATAACTGTATTGTCTCCCTTTTATATTGTAAAGCGCTGCGTAAACTGTTGGCGCTATATAAATCCTGCATAATAATAATAATAATAATAATAATAATAACTTGCCTATGTGTGTTTATTAAAAAAGGACAGTTTGTTTGTGAGTAGGCAGGTACATTTCAAAAATACCAATGTCAAATTAACAAGGGACACTAACCTCCTTGAGGATAAAAAATACAAGATAATAATGTTGTTGTTGTACCTTGACACACACAAAAAAAAATATGGAGATCACTAGAAAATAATTTTAAAATAATAAAAAAAAAGGAGATCTTGATTTAAATAAAAAAAGGAAAAAAAATCACGATAAAAAATAATTCTAAACATTATTATGGAGATCTGGCTTTAAAAAATAAAAATATTAAGCAGATCACAAGAAATAATAAAAAAAATTGGTTTGTCAGAACTCTGTGTGAATATCAGCAGCAAAACAACTTTATTCTTCTAGCATTAGAAAGAACAAAAGAATGCGCTGCATTAAAAGATCCAAGAGTTTACAGCGTGACGAATGTGCTATCTCTATTACGAACGCTAGTATTACCAGACCGAGCGCTTCCGCCTCATACTTGATTTGGGGCATGCATGTTTTTTTGCGCATCGGAATTGCATACAGACGGACAGAATTTCCAATAAGAACTTTTTCCTACGGAAAAATAGAGAACCTACTCTCAATCTTTTGCTGGCGGAAATTCCGGATGAGGACGCAGTACCACCTTGTCACGCTGGAGAATTAAAAATGGCTCCTTGCCATGAACTCACCCTCCTAGTCAATAGGACTAACATAATCTCACCAATTGGCTCAAAAGGAAGTTTTTCAAAACAGACAAAACTAAATTCAAGTCCCATGGACATAGAGGAGATTTAACAAGGGGGAACCATATGAGTTACCCCCTGAACAAAAGTGCATACTAATGAGTGAGAAGTAATTGGTTTCTGGAAAAAAGCTGATAGGGCCAAAACTTCATCTCTACCTTTGCTTGGAGGAAAACCAAAATGCAACCATGCAATCATATACTTATGAGGATAATAATTCCTGGTCTCACACCAGAACACATAAGACCTCCAGGTTCTATGATAAATCTTTCTGGAGGAGGGCTTCCAGGCCTTCAACAATGCAGGTATAACTGCCTCAGAGACCCTTCGACCCCTCAGCACCTGAGCTTCAAAAGCCAAGCCGTCATACCCAGTGGCTGTAAAACAGGATGCAATATTGGACCCTGAGACGGGAGGTCTGGTTGGGCTTGGAACACCCAAGGGCCGCCCACCGATAAGTTCACAATGTCAGCGTACCATGCCTTCCTATGGCAGGCTGGCGCAACTAAGATTACCAGCCTTCTTTCCTCCCGCATCCTGTGCAACAGACATGGAAATAGTTGGACTGTTGTGAGGGCATAAATTATGGAGAAATGGTCCCGTGGTGTTACTAGGGCATCCACCCCAATTGTCTGTGGATTGCTCATCTTGGAAAGTAACCTGTCCAGCTTCATGTTGAACATAGAAGCTAGAAGGTCCATGTCTGGTTTGCTCCAGCATTGAAAAAGTGCATGAAATACATTGAGATGAACAGACCACTCCCCTGGGATCAATTGCTGGCAACTAAGAAAATCTGCCTGCCAATTCTCTATCCCTGGGATATGTAATGCTGATAGGGCCAGAACATGATGCTCTGCCCAGTCCGGAATATGATCCACTTTCATCTGAGCAGCCCAACTTATTGTGCCACCCTGATGGTTGATATATGCCACCGTTGTGGCATTGTCTAACTGGACTGTGACTGGAAGGCCCAGTAGTTTATCCGTTCAGTGGTTTAGCACAAGACAAACCACAGAAAGCCCCAGAATGTTAATGGGTAAAACCCTTTCCTGAGGAGACCAAGTTCCCTGTATTGAAAGGGACCTCCTCATCTTGTCAGACTAGCATCGGTGGTCAGTACTTTTCAGAGAATTGGAAGAAATGGCTTCCCCACTTCCAAATTCCATCCTGGGACCTAGGGACATTTGGCAATCCAACAACTGAACCCCCCTGTTCTATTCCAACAGGATCCTTATCTACAATAACCTGGAATGGAAATGTGCATTTTGAACTGCTTTGAACATGGCAACTATCCTACCCAGCAGCCTCATACAAAGACAGATGGAAGGAGTCCTGTAAATTTTTCAACACTGACACCTAATTTCTGAGAGAAAGTCTCTTCCACAAAGAAAAAAACCACCTTCCACTTGAACAGTGTCCAGGATTAGGCTTATGCACTAGGCTTATGTACTTTATTTTAAATTCTGATTTCTCCACACTGAGAACCAGCCCAGATCTTCCAGCGTAGGAATCATCAGAAAACATAATGAGAAATGTTTTACCCTACCCTCAGCACATAAAGATATGCATCCTTAATATCTACTGACACAAGAAAGTCTTCCTGCTGGAGAGATACCACCACTGACCAAATCAACTTCATATGAATGATCTGAACTTTGTTTAGACATTTGAGGTCCAAAATTCGATGTATTATCCTCATGTGGCTTTGGGATTATGAAGAGATTAAAGTAAAATCCGAGAAACCTTTTGGCCACAGGAAGCCTTGAGCCAGCAGACGATCAAGCGCCCGAAACAAAAAAGCCCTCTTCTGACGATCTGCAGGAACATATGACTTCATGAACTACGAAGTAGGAAAGGTCTGAGACTCCAACCTGTATCCATGAAATTGTAGAAACTAGTACCCAATTATCCGAAACTGACTCTGACTGGAAGGCCCCACAGCTGACTCATCCAGGCAAACAAGGAAAGGTCTGAAACTAAATCCTGTATCCATGAAATTGTAGAACGTACCCAATTATCCAAAATAATCTCTTGTCAGGCTTCCAAAAAAAGCTGCACCCTTCCCCTCAGTGTGGGGTGCCCCCTTAAAGTGAAAAGGATTTTAACTCTAGTTTGTCTGATTTACTTAGCCAAGACCCCTTTTGCACTTCACCCTACATCTTTCCTCTGGTCCCAATTGCCTGAGAGCACCAAAAGGACTGTCTAGATGAAGAGGATCTGAAAGCTGAAGTAGCAGAACTTCTACAAGCTAGATGCTTGGTCTTTTTCTTAAGCAGCTAAAGGCAGCTTTTACCGGCATAAATCTTTTGAATATACTTATCCAAGTCTACATTGAACAGGTGTTCCCCATGTAAAGGAAAACCTGCTTAACAATTTTTTACGGGGCAGATCAGCGGATTAGCTTTGAAACCACAGAACCCTAACCCTATGCATGTGAATAGATACTAGAGCAAAACGAGAAATTTGTTGGATAGTGTCCTTCGGGGTATCTACTGTAAAACATGGTTTATGCTCCAAACTTAATATAAGTTTAGATTTAAAGCTGATGTTCAGGCAAACAGTGAAATACACATATGTATTTCATATAGTGGAGCTGTTTTACCTGTCAGTTGAACTGTTCCCCATGTTACTGCCATATAGCACAGAAAGTAGGATGACACCACTTACTCATTTACAGTTAAGGGATACAGTGGTCTCATATCCACACTCCCAGTCTGCTAACTGGACAGTGAAAAAGCGGGCACAGACCAATGATGTCTCTAAAGCTGGACACAGATGGATCAAACTTTGGCTGGTTCAGCAGGGACCAGCTGAATTTCAATCCATGCATGACTGTCCTAATAATTGAATGGGAATGTTGGAAACTGTTATTGATTAATGGTTGCAGCTACTGATTAGTGTAATCTGACAGCAAGAAGGATAGGGGGAGTCCCACTGTAAAAATACAAAGACACTTGTGTGGCTGGGAGAATCCATTAATTTTTTGGCTGATTGCAAAACAACACGTTATCTATGGCCAGGCTTGTGCTGTTCTTTTTTTGTATCAGAATGAACTTTATCTGTACACTTGCATGCAGCACATCCGATTGGTTTCTAATGCTGCCCTCCATCTGCTAGTCTGAGCCAAATCAATTTCAGGTAATCACACTAGATGCATTTAAAGTAGAATTAAAAGCAAAACTATTTTTTTTCCATTTTGGAGTAGGGGAGGGTTATAATTTTTACCAGGTTTGTTTTTGCTATATGTGTTCCATTGGGGATACATCCCTTCTCTTCCTATTCCATAACTAAAACAGGAAGTGTGAGGATATCCCTTCAAAGTGAGGGAATCCCAGGTTGTCACCAGGATCACCCTGGTGACAACCTGGAGCAGCAGAAGCAGCAGATATAAATGACACTTAGTTCTCTTAATTGAGACAAATATACACTATAGAGAGATAAGCTTTGTTCATTTCTCATGTCTGAGGTTTACCACTACTTTAACAGCGACAAAGGTATAAATCTGTTTTTTGTGCACCAAATGCCTTTGCAAAACCAAGTTACCATGTAACAGTGACATCGCCCTTGTGCTGTACATAGCCTGTACAGAAATAGGAGATGTAGGAGGCCCAGAAGATCCAGCCACTACAGGCTGTCTGCACAAAACTACAGGAGGGGGCAGATACAAGACCAGTCACCCTGCACAAGGAGACAGAGTAGCAGTGACTGATCTTTTATTACAGCAATGTTTTGCACAGAGGCAAAGTTTCACTCTTGATTACTGCACAGTTCTGAAGAAAATACACAAAGCACACCTAAATTCAAGTAAGAATACACATGCCTCTTATATTCATATCAGGGGTAGGTGACTCTGGAGAAGTGGAGGTCTACTGAACAAAATGGAAGAGATCAGATATCCAAGGTGCAACTGGCTTTTTTGTAAGGATATATACTAGATAGGACCCATCAAAAGTAAGGGTGGTAGAATTAGTAGAGTTTAACCAGTCATCACCTCACCTCACCTCACTCAGGCCACCCCACACCTTCCTTCCTACACACAGCAACCCACAGCCCTGAAACATCCCCTTCTCTCCATCTATTTCATTTTATAGCTCCTACTGATTACCCTGGGACTAGTTGCCATAACACCCACAAAGCAGACAGTAAGGTGGCAGGGACTTTCTCTTTTCCCTTTCCCTCTGACCATGCACAGCATCCTTCCTAGATAAAGAAAGAACTTCCCACATGCAATTTAAAAAATATTTCCATAAATACATTGAGAATAAGATTGTTCCTTGGGGCTTAAGGGTCCAAATTTTCCCAATCTATTTAAAATAGAATCTGAATTTAAGAGTGATTGGTGAAACAATCTCCAATCTTGCTCTTTCAAAATGATGGAATCTCTCTGTCAACAATATTTGAGGGAGATTGAAATCATTGACAATAAGATTGAAAAACTTTATACAGACAATAATGGTTTGATGACTGATACCACTTTTGGGGACACAGAAACAGCCTTAGGTTAACATTTAGAAACCTTTGTTGCAGATATCCTGAAAACAGAAGATAAAAAATACTATTGAGATAGAATGGCCTATGATAGTAATACTGCTTATAATTGGTCCTCTGAAAACAAACGAAGGAACAAGTCTTCTTTTCAAAGACAAAATAATGATTCTAATCAAGATCCAAATGACTCGGCTGGGTCATCTCTGGGTCATCTCTGTTTTCTGTTTCCTCTTCTCAAGCAGGATCCACCCAGACACATGGAACCGGTCCACAGAATCGTAAATGTGATCGCGTGGAATCTAATTTATCAGCTTCTAAACGCACTTTACATGATCATGCACGTTCAGGTCTTCGCTCTCAGAACTTCACATTCTTCACTCTCTTCTACCACACCTGGTGATGACACGTCTGTATCCTCTGTTTCTACACTTGATACACTAGCAGCCCTAAAGGTAAGCCAAGTTTTGCCTAACACGAATGCGGGGGACTGACTTGTTACTCCCCTTATTGAGGATCTTTGGATAGTGCCAATTTTTTCTCCCCAATCTACACAAGACCCCAAAAAGACTTTTCAGGCACTCACACCAGCATCCAAAATGGGAAACAAGACAGGTTTCAAATAATTAACCTGTCTTCTTGCGCACTGAAGGAAGATCAGATCCAGGTTTTAAGCTTGGGTCTGACCTTCTGTCTAGATCAAGATGTGGATGCCTTTGAGGTTATAAAAGATGTCAACTTGTTTGCAAAGAAACTTATGTTTAAGATTATCTTTGATAAGGATCAAAAAAATCCTCCCAAGGTATCATCTTCTGATGATATTTGGAAGATTTGAACTATAAATGGAATAAAAGCCCTTAATGATCTAATGGAATTATGGGAAGAGGGCAATCCCTTTGATAATCCTCTTGAGGATCCAGCCTTGAATCCTTCTCCAGCTTTGGTATCTCCAATTGGAGGATGTTTTCCTTCACCATATCTATACAAACCAAAATCACGTTCATTTCCCTTCCTTCAGGGAAATCCAAATATTTGGGCGTTTACCCAAGTAACTAAAGAGATTCAAACGACCAATTGAAAAAGTTTCAACAGATCATCCAATCTAAATCCAGCTCAACGGAAAGCTCTAACCTTGCTTAAAAATAACCATCAATTAATTATAAAACCCGCTGACAAAGGGGGCAATATTGTGGTTATGGATTTAGAAAAATATAAAGCAATGCTTATGGATCTTCTGTTGAATCACCAGTGGTATAGACCCATATCTCTGACCCAGGTAAATTATGTCCAAATTAAATATCAAATTTTGATCTCTCAAGAATTTATCGAGGGTCTGATTGATTTAAAAAGTGTGAATTTTTGGCAGTAACAACCCCCAGATTGCCTACCATATATGCCTTACCAAAGATACATAAAAATGCAGAATATCCTCCTGGATGTCCAATCGACTCTGGAAACAGCTATTTAACTGAATCAGCTAGTAAGCTGATAGATGACTACTTATGTCCTCATGTTAAGGCTTTGAGTTCATATATTCAGGACATGGTAGACCTTCTGAGATCCCTGGATGGAGTCTGTGTTCCTAAAGAAGCATGGTTGGTGGCAATTGATGTTGAGGCTCTCTACAACTTGATCCCCCATGATTTGGGGGTGCGAGTTTTGGAGGGCTTTATTTCTGAATGAGGCCCTAGGGCCAATTCATATAATAACTTTGTTTTGGAGTTGTTGCGCTTTATGTTGACAAACAATATTTTTCTATTTAATCGTTCCCACTACCTCCAAGGGCAGGGTGTTGCAATGGGGACCAAATGTGCCCCATCATATGCCAATCTGTACCTGGGGGGGTGGGAGCATGAGATTTTTCATCTGAAGAATTTCAGGAATTTTTGGAAAAGGTAATTGTATGGCGCAGATTTATAGACAATATTTTTATTGTTTGGACGGGAACTCAAGATGAACTTCTCTCTTTTTTGGATGGATTAAAAACAAATCAGCATAATCTAACGTTTACCATGTCTTTTGACCAAAGAATTATAAACTTTTTGTATATTACTGTTTATTAGGGGTGTTGAAAATGATCGGCGCATCGATGCATCGGGATTATACCCTTCCCGATTCGGCATCGATGCGGTAACCCGGCATAATCGATTATGCATGACGTCATTCCGGCTCCTCCCCCTTCCGCCTCCTCCCCTCGCACAGCAGTGTCTTTGCTGGAATGACAAGCCTCCGATCGGCTTGCTGCGCCTGGTGCTGCTCCCTCCTGAACGGACAATGTAATGTCAGAGTGCTGCCCCCACCCATGCTCTCCCCCTCCTCTGGGATCTGTATATCTGGACAGTGGCACCGATCATTTCCCTGATGGGCGGGCGTTGAGACTGCACGGAGCTCAGACACACAGATCACTGCACGGAGCTCAGACACACAGATCACTGCACGGAGCTCAGACACACAGATCACTGCACGGAGCTCAGACACACAGTCACTGCAGCTGTGTTAACGGTCGTCGGATGAGGCAGGCATAGGGTAGGCTTCAGGAAACGAGCTGTGAGCAGAGGAGGGGGGATGGTAGGAGTGCTCCGGAGGTGAAAGCCTGTCATGCTTGATATATGTGAGGAGTGAGTGCATAGAAGTGGCACATCCCCCCCACCTGCTGCAACTATTCAGTGTGTGTGTACTGTATGTCTAACACATTGGGGGCTGCACAAACTTTTATTGTCAATTTTCTTACTGTGATTTCCCTATCATCTCTCCCCTCTGGAACCATCTACTGATCTGCAAGCAGTATATTTCTTGCTGATTGGAATGTCTTCCTTTTTTATTTTTGCAGTAATGTTGACCTGTTTACTATCCAAGTTGCTGCCAAAAGACTCAATGGATTTGTTAAAGTGATACTAAAAGGGTATTATTTTTTCTTTAAAATAAAAGATATCATACTTACCTGCTGATCTCCTGTACTATGTCTCTGATCATCTCCTGTAATATGTCTGCAGTCTCTGATCATCTCCTGTAATATGTCTGCAGTCTCTGATCATCTCCTGTATTATGTCTGCAGTCTCTGATCATCTCCTGTACTATGTCTGCAGTCTCTGATCATCTCCTGTACTATGTCTGCAGTCTCTGATCATCTCCTGTACTATGTCTGCAGTCTCTGATCATCTCCTGTATTATGTCTGCAGTCTCTGATCATCTCCTGTACTATGTCTACAGTCTCTGATCATCTCCTGTATTATGTCTGCAGTCTCTGACCATCTCCTGTACTATGTCTGCAGTCTCTGACCATCTCCTGTACTATGTCTGCAGTCTCTGACCATCTCCTGTACTATGTCTGCAGTCTCTGACCATCTCCTGTACTATGTCTGCAGTCTCTGACCATCTCCTGTACTATGTCTGCAGTCTCTGATCATCTCCTGTACTATGTCTGCAGTCTCTGATCATCCCCTGTACTATGTCTGCAGTCTCTGATCATCTCCTGTATTATGTCTGCAGTCTCTGATCATCTCCTGTACTATGTTTGCAGTCTCTGACCATCTGCTGTACTATGTCTGCAGTCTCTGACCATCTGCTGTACTATGTCTGCAGTCTCTGATCATCTGCTGTACTATGTCTGCAGTCTCCGACCATCTGCTGTACTATGTCTGCAGTCTCTGATCATCTCCTGTACTATGTCTGCAGTCTCTGATCATCTCTTGTACTATGTCTGCAGTCTCTGATCATCTCTTGTATCATATCTGCAGTCTCTGACCATCTCTTGTATCATGTCTGCAGTCTCTGACCATCTCTTGTATCATGTCTGCAGTCTCTGACCATCTCTTGTATCATGTCTGCAGTCTCTGACCATCCCCTGTACTATGTCTGCAGTCTCTGACCATCTCCTGTACTATGTCTGCAGTCTCTGACCATCTCCTGTACTATGTCTGCAGTCTCTGATCATCCCCTGTATTATGTCTGCAGTCTCTGATCATCTCCTGTATTATGTCTGCAGTCTCTGATCATCTCCTGTACTATGTCTGCAGTCTCTGACCATCTGCTGTACTATGTCTGCAGTCTCTGACCATCTGCTGTACTATGTCTGCAGTCTCTGATCATCTCCTGTACTATGTCTGCAGTCTCTGACCATCTGCTGTACTATGTCTGCAGTCTCTGACCATCTGCTGTACTATGTCTGCAGTCTCTGATCATCTCCTGTACTATGTCTGCAGTCTCTGATCATCTCTTGTATCATGTCTGCAGTCTCTGACCATCTCTTGTATCATGTCTGCAGTCTCTGACCATCTCTTGTATCATGTCTGCAGTCTCTGACCATCTCTTGTATCATGTCTGCAGTCTCTGACCATCCCCTGTACTATGTCTGCAGTCTCTGAACATCTCCTGTATTTTGTCTGCAGTCTCTGAACATCTCCTGTATTATGTCTGCAGTCTCTGATCATCTCCTGTACTATGTCTGCAGTCTCTGATCATCTCCTGTACTATGTCTGCAGTCTCTGATCATCTCCTGTACTATGTCTGCAGTCTCTGATCATCTCCTGTACTATGTCTGCAGTCTCTGATCATCTTCTGTACTATGTCTGCAGTCTCTGACCATCTCCTGTAGTATGTCCCTAGTCTCTCTGACCATCTCCTGTAGCATGTCCACAGTCTCTGACTATCTCCAGCTGGTCAGAGACTGCAGACATGATACAGGAGATGGTCAGAGACTGCAGACAATGTCTGCAGTCTCTGACCATCTCTTGCAGTAGGTCTGCAGTCTCTGACCATCTCTTGTACCATGTCTGCAGTCTCTGACCATCTCCCCTAGTATTTTGGGGAGAGCCTGGAGCTCCTTTAAGTTGTTGTCTACTGTGTTTAGACTTTGCTACATGCAGGCAGTGTTGTCTTTTTTTTTTAAAGAACAGATCTAATAAAAAAAATGGAGTTCTCCTGACAGCTTGAATTTTTTTGATGAAAACCATGTGCACCTCCGCTGTAATCGTGATGCATCGTGATGCATCGCGGAAACGAATCGAATCGAATCGTTGACATGATAATCGTAATCGAATCGAATCGTGAGGCCAGTGAAGATGCGCAGCTCTACTGTTTATGTTAACCCAGATGAAACCATTGGTTCCTCTTTGTATAGAAAACCTTCTTCAGGATCCCCTGAAGAAGTCATGTGACCGTGACGTCACGCGTAGGGACGGGACAGGCACTCTCTGACAGTTATTGCATTACGAGCTCGCCGCTCGTCGGATCTCCATCCGGTTTTATACGTTTTATGTGAGTACAGAATTTTATATTGTAATAAAAGTGGTACGCTTCCATACAATACTACACTATTGTGGGCTTCCTTTCTCAATCTATCTGGGTGACCCCGGGACACTACTTGAAAGGACCAGACTCCCCTACAAGAGAAGTGATCAGAATAGGACCATATTTCTACCATCCTTCACAGCAGATTATACCCATGGTCTCTACAAAGGCTGCCATGCCTCTAATTGGCTAAACGTGATTACCCCATTACCTTAAGGTAAGGGGCCACTGCCCACCAATGTGCACATTGTTGCATGAAGACTAACCACCATTGTCACCCATGTTCAGCACGGAAGTGATTACACATTTTATGGACTTTGATTAATTGTTTTTTTGCCGTACGGAGCACTGCACCTGATAATACTTTGCACGCAAGATTTGCATATTAATGAACTTTCAAGCACTTAGCCACATTTAACCTTCACTGTATGCACTTTTAACACTTTGGTTATATATGCACTTGTGAATGTGTTGATTTATATTTATTTAAGTCAGTTGGCGACTGGCGATAGTTTGAGCCAGCTGCTATATTTATTTATGCTATATTTATTCACTTATATATTTATGTTTGCTACCATGATGTTCAAGCACTGATCACTTTGCACGCTATATTTATTAGCACTTATCGTGTATCTATATTACGATTATTTGATCATACACACCATCAGCACATAATTATACAACTGTCACATTAGGTTATTTTTCCACTGCTCTGTTACGGTTGCAAAGATTAAATTTGGGTGTACTATAAGATACTCACTAGTACAGAGCCAATATATCTCATTGGGATTAGCGCAGCACCACATTCTATTCCATTTCTTTTTAACCGGGGACAGGCTGTACCCCATTCGATGTAGGCTGCTTTTCCTTGTTTTATTGAGATTGGGTTTCCCTCCTCCTTTCTCCCTAACCCCGTTCACGATAGCGCAGGAATACCCCATAATTATTTTATATGTTTTAGTGTCCCTGGGGTCGTTCCTTATGAATTAGAGCCCTATTGACAACTTCCCTTTGGCTTCTATTATTACCTGAAAAGTGAATTTGAACTTGGATACTGATGAGTTCACAGTGTCTGAAAATTGTTGTAAAATACTTTTATCCTCAGGTAGGCTCCTCTGTCATTATTAGGATATTACTGATCGTTATCATATTGTTATTGATTGCCTGTTATTTTCCATGTAGATGGACCTTTAGTGGGCACTTATCTACCTCTCTCAATGGTTTTTACCAAATGATCCAACTGATCCATCCCTTTGACTCTGGAGCAGCTAGATTCCTTTTAAAATGTATCCATTGATTATACAAGTAACTAACTGACCCAGGATCTGCTGCCTAAACCTCTTTGCCGATTCAGAAAAAGAAACTAAAGGTGTATTTATATATTAAAGTTATTGTTGATGTAATATATATATTTTTTGTCTTTCTAAAAAACTTTTTTTATCTCTTGACCTTTAGTGACCATATATACGGTGCCTGATAACAATTTTCCTGAAGAAGCCATTGATGTGGCGAAACATGTAGAGATTCAATCAGTCTGCGTCTGTCTGTGTATTGTATGATCTTTTGGACATCTTTATGTTTCTTAAATAAAATTATATATTTTTCTAATATGGTTTTGTGTTTTTGCACCCTTAAAATCCCAACCCTTTAATGTGCTATGTTTATACAAGGGATGTGGTGCTAAATGACTCTCAGATATCCAGCAAATAATAATTCTCCTTTGCATATCTGCAGTCAGCAATGTAATTGCAGAGTGGGACACCAGGACTAAAACATCTGCTCCTGACGGACACATCTCCAGTCCAAAAGCTAATATAATAGCTGTCCATTTCTAGAGGTTGTGATATCCAGTGATTATGTGAGAACCGAGCAGAATATAAATCATCATTTATGGCTTCTGGCAGTAAAGGCATTGGATCAACCAGGTATGTGAAGCAGATGCCTTCCTTGTTTATAATCCTTATCTCCCATAGACAGACAGGCTAAACAGGAAATATTGAAATACTACATGAGCCAGTGATGACATCTTGTAAAGACACATAATGTCACCTGATGTCTCTTGAATTATTAAATAGTGAATCTTTTAAAAAAAGCAGATATCATTTGAATTTAAAAGATATAGTTGAAAATCATCTAGTTACAGGCACTGATGTAGCTTTCCTAAAAGTTATTGCACATATGAATATATATTTAAAGGAGAATTAAAGGGAATTAAAAAAAAAACAAACATTCATACTCACCTATTTGGCTGCAGCACCGATTCAAAGTTGTAGCTGTCCTCCACTGGTTCTAGGACCTGAACAACCACATGACCACTGATTGCTCATTTCTCAGTCTTCACTGAGCAGACCCTAATGACTGTCAGTCACTGACTCTCTGCTCTGCCCATCTAGTGCTCATTGGAGCACCAGGCTGTGCAGGGGGCGGGAGCAGCTGGCTCTGAGTTTTAGCACTATGCTGAGCGGCTGAGCCAGCTGCTAGTCTGGCATCTGGGTGGATTCCAATATTAAAAACAGGACCCTTGCAGAGCCTAGAATGCCTGGGTCACAGAAGTGCAGAAATAAGTACACTCCTGTTCCCCAGAAGAGAAGTATGATCAAAGAAAAGCCTATTGAACACGTAGAGCTGCTCTGGGCTCCAATAATTCAATCACCTGGTAATTGAATCCCTGACAGGTGCAGCTCCCACAGTGCTTGTGCTGCCCAACACTCAGAGGCATACAAATATTGGCATGCATTAAAAAGGGGATTAACTCCAGAGATAAAACAATTCTAATTCTCCCACTCTACAAGACTCTGGTCCGGCCGCATCTGGAGTATGCTGTCCATTTCTGGTCACCAGGAAGGATGTGCTGGAACTGGAGAGAGTCCAGAGAAGGGCAACAAAACTAATAAAGGGACTGGTGGACCTTAGTTATTAAGGAAAGATTACGAGCACTGAACGTATTCTTTCTGGTGAAGAGACGCTTGAGAGGGGATATGATTTCAATGTAAAAATATCATACTGATGACCCCACAATGTGATACTGACATAAAATTGCACACATAGATTGGAATTGATGGACTTGTGTCTTTTTTCAACCTCGCCTACTATGTAACTATGTAACAAAAGAAAGATGGAAGCGCACACTAAAAAGCACTCAATTGCAAAAGGACAGGACGGCTTAAGCTCTAGCCTCTCCCAAATCATGCCTTTTAATGCATTTCACCTGTCATGGACTTAATCATAAAGGTGAGTGTGGGGATGTGTCTCATGATTTTATGCATCACACAAACATTGTGTGGTTCGACTGATGTATTGTATGCTGCATGATATACAGGTTATCACATAAATCACAAATCTTGTTTGGCAGTTAACCAATTGTCTGACTCGAAAGAAGTTGTCAGAGGCCTGGATCACCATCCCAGAAGTCCCTGGGGCAATCAAATCCCTCAAAATGCAGAAAACTCCAGGCCCTGATGACTTCTCAGTTTTGTACTACGAAAAGTTTGCGGACCTCCTAGCTCCACATTTGGCCAATCTCATCAATCACTTACACACATGTTCAGATTGATACCCCTCCTCCCCCGCTGTGCACATTGTCATGCTTCCACCATGCTAGTAGAGATTCACTATATACACACAACTACCGCCCTATTTCTTTAATAAACGTGGATATTAAGATACTGTCTAAAAGATCCTGGAAACCAGAATCAACAAATTCTTACTCACTTTGATCCACAAGGACCAGGTGGGCTTAGTCCCCCTTCGCCAACCATCAGCTAACACCCGTAAAGTCATCCACCTGATGCACCAAAAACACATCCCTGGCATAGTACTTAGCCTTGACATCCATAAGGCTTTTGATTCTCTTTCATGGGACTACTTATATTACACCTTTAAGAAAACGGGGCTTTCCAACTCACTTTTTATTGTGGCTGAAAGTACTATACCATAACCCTTAGGCTACAGTGCATTATATTTCCTACCACTCTATAACCTTCCAGATCCATAGAGGCACCTGCTAGGGATGTCCTCTTTCTCAAACCCTGTTAATCTTAGCTTTAGAGCCCTCTGGTGTGTCTTATCAGATCTTATCCTCATATCTGAGGCATTGATTTGGGACCCAACTCATACAAAATGAGCTTGTTTGCTGAGGACCTACTTCTAACTCTAACCCAGTCACTTACCACTCTACCTAATTTAATCACTAACCTTAAGCGATTCTCGTACATATCAGGTCTCACCATCAATGAAAATAGGTCTATGGCCCTTAAAATTACACTTCCTGACACGGAGGTAACCTCCTGGCAGTGAAATTTAAAATTTATTTGGGCTTCCCCCTACCTTAATAACTTAGGAAGTAACCTCACCTGCTCTTGTCAAGCCCCATATGCTGCCAACTATATCCCACATTTTTGTAAACTAAAAGCCCTTCTCTCCAGCTTGTCCCACCACAACCTCTCTTGGATAGGGAGTACCAACGCTACCAAAATGACAATACTGCCGAAGCTGCTGTTTTTGTTCTGCACTATCCCAGTCCCTATCCCATCATACTCACTGAATTCCTTTCAAAACAATATATCTCATTTCATGTGGTCCAATAAAAAACCTCGGGTCTCCCGACATACATTGTTTACACATAAAAGACAGGGTGGTCTTGAAGTCCCTAATTTTAGTAAATATTTTGCAGTTGCGCGTATTGCCCCCTTACTTCCCAACAGGCTTCCCTATGGGCGGATCTGGAGGGATTCTATTGCTCCCTAGCTGCTGTTTGCACACTGCCTTGACCCCAACCTAAATCTTGACCCACTTCTATGAGCCCTACCCTTGCTATTTGGGATTCCACCAAATAGTTTAGCAAATTGCTCTCGCCATACTTACCTCTCTCTATCCTTCTGGGTAACCCAGTGTTTACTCCGGGACTGGAGTCCTCCAAATTATTTTTATTTCTGCAAATAAAACATTGTCTCTCCACCATTATCACTAAGGAAGCACTTATGAGTCAGCTATCACTATATGCCACCATACAAAAACAGTTTGCTGCACTTAGGGTTGATCACATTCATGTAAACATGCAGAACACACAAAAAATTAATAAAGTCCCATTAGGTGATGAAACAAAGTACTCGTGTTTAAATTGACATCTCCTATGCAATGGTGTTCACACTGGGTGCCCCACATAGATGTACACTCACCCTGGATGTTGACCAACTATCGCTAGTATGGTTGGTTAGGCATGTGGGGATACCCCTAGGGAGCCTGTTAAAATGACGTCTCATGGGGGCTGAAGCCAGCAGCTGAAGGAGATGGCCGCTTGAGAGGAGAGCTCCGGATCTCACAGCAGTTCCCGGCCAGCACAGCGACTCACACCCGCACAAAGGTGCCCTCAAAAGCTCCAGTAAGTTGGCGCTACATCAACCCCCCCTGCCGGACCTTGTAAGCTCACCACTTACTTCAAGCCTGCTGAAGCCCGCTCACCTAAAGATGGCGCCGGCCGGGAGCAAGCGCGCTCTCCATCCAGCCACACTGCCCCGCTCAGCTTACATACCAGCGGTGGGAGCCGTTCCTTTCCCAGGGACTCTCCGGGCACCAGCCCTCTCAAGACAAACCACAGGAAATCCCCAGCACACCAGTATGCAGGTGAGAGGGGACAAGGGGACATCTCTGAGGGAGGTCATTGAATGTATAGACGACTATCCTGCAGTGGGACAGCCCCAATCAGACAAAATGCTGAAGGACATGCTAGTGTCACTGAGGGGGTCACTACATAAAGACATGATGTCCATGGTCACACACATTAGGAGAGAGGTAGAGGACCTGGGAGGCAGGGTACACCACGTGGAAGAAAAAATGGGGGACTTTGCTGTGGCGCACAACGAACTGGTAGATGCACATAACAAAGCAGAGGATGAACTACTAGCTATTAAATCCAAGCTGGCAGACCTGGAAGATCGTTCCAGAAGGAACAATGTTAAGTTCAGGGGAGTTGCTGAAACAATCCCTTCAGCTGATCTGCGCAACCATATCCAGCAACTGATTGCCTCTTGCTGCCTGAGGTGCCCAAGAGAGAAACACTGTAGACTCCACAGCAAAGTCACATACACGCCATACGTTGCAGCAAGCTCCGCATAATGAAGACCTCTACGATGTTTGGCGATGCCTTAACCCCGCGGAGAAGGTCTTTACATATTACTCAGCCCCTCACAAGATTTATACCCGAATTGACTTTTTTTGTTACTGACATTCAATTACTATCTAAGGTGTCTGAAGCAAAAATATACTCTATTGTCTGGTCAGACCATGCTCCTATTTCTATAGTGGTGGAAGAAGTGCGTGCCTCAAGACCTGTCTATATGTGGCGTAATAATGTAATTCTTTTTTCCCGGCTGCCGTTCAAAAAAGACCTAAAGGGGAAAATCCAGGAATTTTTCTCTACCAATATTACACCGGAGGTACTCTTTTCCTTGGTCTGGTGTGCACATAAAGCCTTTGTCAGAGGCTTATTGATACAAATGGCAGCCAGGGAGAAAAGACGTAAGTCCTGTGAAATGTCTGCACTATTATTGAACATTAAACAACTAGAATCTCTTCACAAAAATACTTTGGCAGAGGATAAATGACAAGAACTGAAAAATTGTAGGAACCAATTTAAGGCTCTTCTGGAAGCCAACCATACGAACACCATGAGGAGATTTAAAGCCTTGTACTGATCCCAGGGTAATAAAGCAGGTACATTTCTAGCCATCTACCTTAGACAAAGGCAACTCAAATCTAAATTGACCTCAGTTACTGACCCTACAATCAGAACTAAGGTCTTTCATCCTGATCATATTGCTGAAGCATTCCACACATATTAAAAAGACCTCTATAACTTGTCTACAGACCCACTGACCTCTCAGCCATCGGAATCATTAATAGCTAAATTCCTAGACTCAATATCCCTGCCAAAAGTAGCTAAAGAGGAACTTGCAACGTTGAATTTCCCTATTAGACCAGATGAAAGTCTAGCGGTTATTAAATCTTTGCCTAATAATAAATCACCGGGAGCAGATGGATTCTCCGCCGAGTATTATAAGGCCTTCCAAGACACGCTAACACCACACTTAGACACATTATTTAATCAATCGGCATCCGCCGCCTCATTCCCCTCGAGATGCTTCAAGCCACGATAGTGATGCTACCGAAGCCAGGGAAAGCCCCAGATTGTCCACAAAATTTCTGCCTATTTCATTACTAAACTCAGATCTTAAGATCTATGCCCATTTACAGTCTAAGGAAGAATGTACCAAAACAGCTTATATGCTGGCATGGGAGAAGGATTTGGGAACCTCGTTCTGTACCAAAGACTGGAAACAGGCCAGAGGAAAAACCTTTAAGGCCTCAAAATGTGTCAACCACTGGGATAACTTCCTGAAAATGACAAATAGAAGTTATCTGGTTCCCTTTAGCTTGTCCCAAAATTTCTCCTCTGCTGATTTCCAGTGTTGGAGAGGGGGCGGAGAGATAGGGACCATATTTCACATATTCTGGACATGCAAATGCTTACGTAGTTTCTGGAATGGAATTTTTGTCCCTGTTATCTATGATTACTGGGTTCTTAATTTCCCCACTACCGGAGATGGCCCTTCCCTGCTTCACCAAAAAATAGGTAGTATTCCAAAACAATTCCGCTTTCCAATTATCCAAACTCTTACCGCAGCCCGCATGACCATAGCATCCCTCTGGAAATCCAACAAAGCCCCTAATGTGTCAGATACAATTAAGAAGGTAGACGAACTCTGCTCAATTTGAAAAAACATTGGGCTTTGGTCAGCAGTCTACTCAAAAATTTTATGATAACTGGAAGTGCTGGCTCTGTGAATTCCCACTAAAGAACATCTAGTTTAGAGGATACGTGTAAGTGCAACCTTTGTACACAGGAGCTCCTGGTAATGTATGGTGTCTAGGTTAGTCTGCGTTTGTTTCCTTTCTGTATGTTTTCCTTTTTCCTTTTTTTTTTTCACTTTAGTCTTTAAACTTACTACGTTATGTATAATAATTCCTCAATTGTGCATTGTAGTATCACAGTGATCGCACTGTTGGTGTTTACTATGTCTAAAATTACTGGACAACATTTGTTACTGATGATGATCTGCACTATTACCCACACATGCTGAAACGATGATTGTAATATTGCAACTTACACCTTGATTAATGAAAACCAATTGAAAAGAAATCTCATTGCTAGCCTGGGACGTATGCATTCAAGGGGGCATGACTTTCACATTGTGAAGTAGCAGGTGCGCTCCCCATAAAATAGAAGATATATACCCGGGTATTGTTATTACTCACCTTACTATTATCGTTACTGTCTATAACGATATCATTGTAACCTTGCAACCATTATCTCTGAGCATATACAATGTATTTTATGTTTCAATGCTATTTTTCAATAAAAACCAATTGAAAAGAAATGACGTCTCATGCATGAATGCACCTCATAAGTTCGGATGGAAATGACAAAAGAGAACCTTCATTGCGCAATGGCGTAAAACCAGGTTTATTGAATACACAAATTAAAATAATTCACTCACATTTAAAAGTGCCTTATAGTCCTGGCACCCGGCGTGTGTAGCAGGTGATTATTAAGGGTAATCTGCCCTGATAGGAAAAGCCGCCGTTTGTGGCATTCAGCTCGATTCCCGGGTAGTTTCGTATGGGCGGAAGTAACCCGATGACGTGGTGAAAACTTTGACATTTCGGCCTGCCACAAAGCCATCATCCTTATGAGGTGCATTCATGCATGAGACGTCATTTCAACAGACTCCCCAGGGGTATCCCCACATGCCTAAACGACCATACTAGCGATAGCTGGTCAACATCCAGGGTGAGTGTACATCTATGTGGGGCACCCAGTCTGAACACCATTGCACAGGAGATGTCAATTTAACCACTTGACATCCGCGCTATAGCCGAATGACGGCCACAGCGCAGACCTGAATTTCCGAGAGGCCGTCATATGACGGCCTCCCCTGTGCACGCGCCCTGTGCGCGCTGTGATCACCGAGTCACTGAGACTCGGGTGATCACCGATCCGAGTAAGGGGCTGGTCCCGGCCCCCTACCATGTGGTCAGCTGTCAGCCAATGACAGCCGATAACATGATGTAAACAAAAGATCAGTAATCATTTTTTTTTCTCCTCACGCTAATAGCGTGAGGAGAAAAAAAAAGCCGATCACTGGCTCAGGGACATCGGTCCCGAAGTGGAAGAGGCACACCTGCCTCATCTGTGCCACCTGCCATTGCCACCTAACAGTGCCCACAGTGCCACCTATCAATGCCCACAAGTGCCACCTATCAATGCCCACCAGTAGTGCCAATCAGTGCCACCTAGCAGTGCTGCCTATCAGTGTAACTGATCAGTGCCCATTATTGCCACCCATCAGTGCTCATCACTACCACCCATCAGTTCCCATCACTGCCACCTATCGGTGCCCATCAGTGCCACCTCATCAGCGTACATCAATGAAGGAGAAAAATTACCTGTTTTAAATTTTTTATTCAGTCTTTTTACATTTTTTTAACAAAATATAAAAACCGCAGAGGTGATCAAATACCACCAAAATAAAACTCCATTTGTGGGGAAAAATGAAAAAAATTTCATTTGGGTACAGTTTTGTATGACCGCGCAATTGTCATTCAAAGTGTGTCAGCGCTGAAAGCTGAAAATTGGTCTGGATAGGAGGGGGGTTTAAGTGCCCAGTAAGCAAGTGGTTAAGCACGAGCACTTTGTTTCATCACTTAATGGGACTTTATTAATTTTATGTGTGTTCTGCATGTTTACATGAATGTGATCAACCCTAAGCGCAGCAAACTGTTTTTACATTCTCACTTTGCTTTTTTGCCATTAGCAAGTTTTATACTGCAGCTGGAGTTTGCTGATCAGTTCTTTTATTCAAAGACGCTATTTTTCTATGCCACCATACACCTCTCTCTCCTAAACTGATCTCTATTCCAAAGACCGCTAAGGATGCATTTTTATGCAAATCATGAAGGGTAGGATTTCAGAGCCAGAACATTGCGCCGACACAGCCGAGGTCCATGTGGGGGTGTTATATGTGAGTCTAGAGGCATGATATACTGTTTTTATGCAATTTTACCTGTTCATTGTATATCCTTTTAAACAATACTACACTATGAGGCATATCTTTTGGTTATGGCCTTTGGGATCTTGGGACATATGAATGGAGCTCTACCCTGTGAAGTGAGATAATATGAGAGGAAATCCTTATACTGAAATCTGTTGACATACCTGTTTTCACCTTTAATGCTTCTTATGATCTTTTGTTCGGTGAGTGCGCACTGCATTGGGGTAAAAGCTGGTGGAGGCTGGTGATCGGCAGTTGCACTTATATTTATGCATGGAGTGTTATTCACCTGGGTGTAATTTATCAGAGTGGTAACAATATTACACCATATTCGTTTTTACTTTTTCCAGCCTATCTGGAGTTCCAAAGGTAAGGATCAAAGGGGATGATTCATCATACTCCACATGAGTGGCATTATCAAAGCGTGTTTGCCGCATTTAATTGTGTAGCCACAAATTCTGGTAAGCCTTCAATCCTTATGGTGGTCGGGCACCTTCTTTTGCACTTACTGAGTGGAAACATTTGACTTTTTTGTTTAATGAGTAACTCCAGTTTCGTGGATAAAAAAATTGCAAATAAAGAAAAAATAATATAGCGCATATAATTACAAGTCATATTGTATTTGAGTGTTAATAAAAATGACCTTTCCTTTTCAATCTGCAGCCGCTGTACATTTCTGAGAATGCATTGCAATATGGCTACCTGGAGTTGTTCTGTACACAGAATGTGTACTGACCACTCCCCAGAAACATAATTTCCTGCTTGTGTGATTGGCTCACCAATTTTCTCAGAAGTCTTCCTAAGATACAAATAAGATTTCAGGCATCCCCTGCAACAAAAATGTCATTTTTGGCAGGATACTTTCAATAGGAACATCTCTAAAGGGATGCAGGCCCAGCAGCTTTCCTCATTAGTGCTCTGCAGCTGCCACAGCTGACAGTTAATTATGAAACCACTCCTATTAGACTCACTCAGAACAGAGGCAGAAACACAGAGGGATTTCTTCAGAAATGGATTTCTTAACAAAAGGTAGGAATCTGCAACAAAGGTTGTTATAATCCTTGCAATGTACATAGATCACCCAGAGAGGAATGTTTTTTTCTTAACAAAAGTGGAGTTACGCTTTAACACAGAAGGACTTTTTTATGTTTTTTATGTAACGCAAGTTACATAAAACTTGCGTTTATATTTAATCACAGTGGTGCATATTATATATTTATTGCTTTGGCTATATTGCCTTTTTTTGCTAGCAGCTGTTATTTCATTTTATTTTTCTGTTTAGCGGTCACTTTATTTATTTTTTCAGATCTCTATTCTCTACTCTCAATTGACTAACTACCACCATACCAATCACGCTTAGATTTCCAAGTGGGAGACAGACTTCCGGTGCACCAGAGATAGAGCAGACTGGTTGCAAATCTGGGCCACAATAGCATCCTGCTCTATTAATGTGAATACTATCGAGTCTGCATTTAAGACAGTTACCAGATGGTATCTGGTCCCATCACATATAGCCCACCTTCAGCCTTCTCATACTGGTCTGTGCTTTCGTGGCTGCGCAATGCTGGGTGTTGTTTTACATACCTGGTGGACATGTTCCATGCTCACACTTTTTTTTACCAAGGCTTTGAAGCTCATCCATTCTTTGTCCGATTGGCCTTTCCCCGAAGTACCTTGGTATGTCTTATTACACCTTAAACTCACCGATTTTACTAAAACCCAATTCAAATTGGTGACTTAAATCTTTTTAGCAGCAAAACAGACTATAGCCAAAGACTGGAAGAAACAATTGGTTTCTTTGAGGAAGTTTGTCAGCGGATAGACGGGTTCTTTGTTAATGAGAAACTGACCAGTATCCTGCTGGACATGCAAAATAAATTCTCCCAGATTTGGACCCCGTAGATACAATATGCCCATCTGTCACTGTCCATGGAGAGCTATACTTCATTATAATAGTCCAGCTTTGGGACATTAGTCTTGGTCATTCCCAATGCTCACTCTCCTCCCCTTCACCCCACCTCTCTTTCCCACTTTCCTACTGTGAACATCCTCCTTTCTGTCTTTCTTTTTTTCTTTCTTATTTTATTGTTGCAGATCATGCTGTTTATTAAGACTTGATGTTTCTATCTGCTAATTGTGTCACGGCCTGCGACAAAGTTACCTGGCTCACTGATATATACTCTAACTTGCAGGCTACAAGTTTTGCTTTTTAACCCCTTTGTCAGCTGCGGCCATCCCTTTAAGGGGTTTGCTATGCCAGGAGGTGGGGCAGGGCTTATGGCCATGTGACTGTCATGACTGGCTGTCACGACAGTCACATGATCAGAAAACTCCCAATCGCAAGCAGCGATCAGGAATTTTCCGCGAGCCGCCGGTCACTGTGCCAGGAGCTCGCCGGGCAGGTGCTCTTAGCACAGCACTGTTGGTGCTATTGCACACAAATATGTGGCCGCTTGATGCCAAGGCCCGGCTGCCAAGAGGCTGCATGTGCTCCACGTCAACAGGTTAATGTGCTGTTTATACTGTTGAATGTTATCACATCCTCTGCAGCTACGCTTCAGCTGTCTAACATCTTCTTCGCAATTACAAAAAGCCTTTTTACGCTATGTTTTGTACTTTACATTTTTTAATAAAAATCTATTGAAAGTGAAAGAAGTTGCCATTGGATCCCCATACAATTATCCCCTGTTCCAATGGCATCTCTTTTCCAGTCACACAACTGGTCAATGGCCAAAGGAGATTTGCAATATGTGTCAACCTGTATATCATGCAACATACAATGCATTGGTCAAACCATATTGAGAGGGTGGTTTGCCCTGTGAAAGGCGGCCATTTGTCTCTTTTCTGCAAGAGAGAAGTTCACCCACTTATAGACTAGCCTTGTTTTGAGATTTTGGTGTTTACAAGTTTAAAACAGTTTTTTTTTGCTAGAAAATTACTTAGAACCCCCAAACATTATATTTTGTTTTTTTTCTAACACCCTAGAGAATAAAATGGCAGTCATTGCAATACTTTTTTTTTGCACCGTATTTGCGCAGCGGTCTTATAAGCGCACTTTTTTTGGAAAAAAATCACTTTTTTGAATTAAAAAAAAGACAACAGTAAAGTTAGCCCATTTTTTTATATTCTGAAAGATAATGTTACGCCAAGTAAATTGATACCCAACATGTCACGCTTCAAAATTGCGCCTACTCGTGGAATGGCGTCAAACTTTTACCCTTAAAAATCTCCATAGGTGACGTTTAAAAAATTATACAGGTTGCATGTTTTGAGTTACAGAGGAGGTCTAGGGCTAGAATTATTGCACTTACTTACCGGTTGCAGCGATACCTCACATGTGTGGTTTGACCACCGTTTTCATATGCAGGCGCTACTCACTTTTTTTTTCTTATTTATTTTACGTTAATTTTTTTTTTTTTTTACTGTTTTAAAAAAAAACAAAATTGGATCACTTTTATTTCTATTACAAGGAATGTAAACATCCCTTGTAATAGAAAAAAGCATGACAGGTCCTCTTAAATATGAGATCTGGCGTCAAAAAGTCCTCAGATCTCATATTTGTACTTACTGTATATACTCGAGTATAGGTCATTCCGAATATAAGCCGAGGCCCCTAATTTACCACAAAAAAACTGGGAAAAACGTATTGACCAGAGTATAAGCCGAGGGTGAGAAAAGCAGCAGCTACTGTAAGTGGAAAAGAGGGTCAACAATGCCCATCTGCAGCTGCATGCCTCCCTGTGTCCTGTGCATGTGTCCCTGTGTCCTGTGCAGCCTACCTGTGTCCTGTGCATGTGTCCTGTGCAGCCTACCTGTGTCCTGTGCAGCCTACCTGTGTCCTGTGCATGTGTCCTGTGCAGCCTACCTGTGTCCTGTGCATGTGTCCCTGTGTCCTGTTCATGTGTCCCTGTGTCCTGTGCATGTGTTCCTGTGTCCTGTGCATGTGTCCCTGTGTCCTGTGCAGCCTACCTGTGTCCTGTGCATGCCTCTGTGTGGCGCTCTGCATCCTCCGTGTGCCGCTCTGCATCCACCGATCAGCGTGTGATAATACCATTCGGCGGCCATTCCACTGTTCAAAAACCGCACCTCCTCCTCGTCTGTGATAGGCAGAACACTCCATTTCCCAGCAGTAGGAATGTCCGTGATAGGCTGTACACTGACTGCTGGGAAATGGAGTGTTCTGCCTATCACAGACAAGGAGGAGGCACGGCTTTTGAACAGTGGAATGGCCGCTGAATGGTATTATCACACGCTGGCCGCCGTCTGTCTGCATGACACGCTGATCATGTAGGCAGACGGTGGTGACTCGTGTATAAGTCGAGGGGGGCACTTTAAGCCTAGAAAGCCTAAAAAAAGGGCTGAAAATCTCGACTTAAAAAAAAATAAAAAATGTATCATTTGAAAAAATGACAACAAAAAAAGGCCCTTTAAGACATATGGGCAGAGTTGACGTTATGACGTCGCTTCCGCCCTCCTATGGTATGGAGACGGCTGGGGACCATCTTCCCCTCACTTGTCTCCATACCACAGACAAGACAGGTCCCGATAGCCTCCGCCACTACCGATGGCTCCGGTAAGTGGCGGAGGGCGCGGGAGAGCGGCGGGAGGGGGGTGGCACCTCTCCCACTGCCGATAACGGTGATCTCACTGTGAATCCACCGCAGAGACCACCATTATCGTAAACACGACCGGCTCCTGAAAAGATGGATACCTCGGTTGTGGCAGCAGTCGTTACCAAGATATCCATCTTCAGTATAGTGTAAGTGTAAGTGCCGGCGTATATGTACAGGAGCTGGTCGATAAATGGTTACTGGATTTTCAAGCTGGACACCAGAATCCCAAAATGCCTTATCAGTGAAGCAACTTCCCTCCCTTTCTCCTCCCCTTTTTTTTTCATTAACCTACCCCCCTCCTTTTTTCCATTTTTCCAACTTCATGTACCTGTTTACACTAAATATATGAATGTGTCCCTGCACCAACATTTGTCGTGCAGAAGCATGATGGAATTTTAAAGACTGTGGTAGACACTTTTTATGAATTCCCCTGATTGACCTTTAGTATTTTGTTTGCCCTTTCTAGTTACCAGAACAGCAATAAGAGTTCAATGTGCAGGGCTTACTGCGAATCAGGTGACAATACAATTACCTAGCTCACAATATCATGGCACTAATAAAGATTTATGATGACACAATTCTTTGTCACAGGAAGTGGTGTTTTTTAATTATAATTCGTACAAGACACCAAGTTATGCTTTCAAACTGTGTTGAGCAATTATTCTTGGACATCTTTATAAACAATACATCATAGAAATTTTGATGTTTATTACCACACAACTTTTGCGTGCTCACACGCAAAATTTTAATTAGAGATAGTGCACAGTATAAAACCGCCAGGAACTGATACATCATTCTAATTTATATATGTCTGTCTTTCATCTTCTCTGATTAACAGGCAAATGAATGGGCAACTTGATTATGCTTGATTAATGGAACTTATATATATTTTGTCCCTTCTATGATATGGTGTAATCATTTACCACTAATAGCATACAGTGTAATTAAAATTTAATGGCATCTCTCGTTAGCTGCTTCATTAGGATGATGGTCACTTCACTGTGCTTGCACTGCTGTAATATAAAGTAGATAAGAAGTACTTCATTTGAGAGCTTCTTTTCTGATGAATAGGTCATGAAAACACCTTTGAGAGTCTTACATTACACTGAAACAGAAATCTATTTTTTTCAATTACTAAGTTAAAAACAAAAGAGAATAAAAGGGAACAAAATACACATTTAAGTTGTGCTCTGTTAGTCATGGAATGGAAGCTAAGACTGACATTGAGCTTTACCAGTGTAGCCCAGTCTACAGCAATGGAGGAAACAGATTCTGTGTCTGCGCTGGAGATAAGACTGTTATTGTGAAGCTATGTACAGCCAGTGTTGAGCTGACCATATACCCAATAGGAATTTGCAGAAGAGAATTAAGGGAGATGTAGTATTTTACAGACTGAGCTGGCTTGGTGGGCTGGAAAGAGAAAATTGTAGATCCCATCAGTCACTTGGGCTGAGAGGAGAGTTTTTTTTTCTTGTTGCTTTTTTTAGGATGAGGAGGAGAATTGTGGATGCTGTTCAGACCATCTGCCACTGCACCTCAGAGGAAGAGAAGAACAGTGACAGACTTTCTGGGACATTGGAAAGTGCCTCGGATGCTGGTGGAGTCTGCTGCCTGATCGAGGGGAAAGGATGCTGTGGACACTGACCTACTATGCTGCACACAGTAAACAGAGGGAGATCACCCACTACATTTTATAAAAAAGAGTGACAGTGTTGCCTGCAAGTATTACAGAGCCAGTTCCATTATCTGTGCTTAAAGTGGGGGTCCACCTATCTATCGTTTTTTTTTTTTGGAGTTCATTCACAAACTTTTCTTCTCATGATTATCTACTCACATGTTCTGTGTAATAAGTCCGCCTGTGTCCGATTTTGTTGTAAAGAATAACTTATAAAATTCACTGAAGGCGGTTTCCATCTTCATTGTGGGCATTTGAAGCCCACAAGCATGTATTTCCTGGATGCAGTGAATGCTGTGCTCCTAGCATTCACCGAGATGTTGTGAAGACGCTGTTGCACAATGCATGCTGGGAAGCCCAAGACTAGCTCCCAGGGGACTGTAAGAGGTCTGGGAGAGGCTAGAAACACGCCTACTCCCATGGGAGGAAAACCAGGAAGTGCTAAGAAGATTAGAAAAAGGTAATTATGGTGATTTAATTTTTTTTACACAGCATGTCAGCATCTAGGCAAGAAGGAGAATGCATAGAGATAATGTTCAAAATTTGGGTGGAACCTCGCTTTAAAGAGGCCAGAGCAAGCGCCATTATCTGTGCATAAAGGGATATTATCCTGAGCACTCCACAATAACAACTGGGCCCCAGTAGCAGGCCAGCAGAAGAGAGAGAAACAGAGAGTATATTACAGACTGATGAACTATCTTGGTAACTGAAACTGGAGTTCTCTTTTTTCACTTTCTGTACCAACAGATCACCCCTATCCCTGGAGTTCGCATCCTGGAGTGCCTTATCCAACTCTTCAGGTTTGTACCCTTTATCAAGGAACCATTTTCTAAGACAATCAGCCTCCCTTAGAAACTCATTATGGTGGGTACAGTTCCTTTTGAACCACAAAAACTGGCTTTTCGGAACCAACCTCAGCCATGAGTGATGATGACAACTCATGTCAATAAAGACATTGCGATCAGTCTCCTCAAAAAATGTAGAAGTAACAAACTTCCCTTACTGAACTTCAATGTTCAAACCTAAAAAATGGATTTTAGAAGCACTCGCCTCATGCTGTAACAAAATACCTCTATCATTAATGTTTTAAAAGAGAGAACTTATTTGGAAAAATGGGACAGCCAGGATCAGTTTGCGGACATTGCGACGGCCAGAGGCGAAGGGCGGCCTGGCAGTACCGGATCTGTATGGATACTTTCTGGCCTCCCAATTGCAGCAAATGGGAGGCAGTAATAGGCCATGGGAGGAAGGAGTGGGTGGTAGCGTCTTGTGGAACGACATCGGTCATGACACGATCGCAGAGGCATTAGAGGCAGACTCATTTGGTACTAAATGCCCCACTGCCCAACTGATGGTTAAGGCTTGGGTACAAGCTAAAAGAACTCTGGGATATACTGGCTTTGCGGAATTTTCCTCACTCTGGGATAATAACAACCTCAATGAGCTTAAAAAAATGGGACACTTTGTGGAGTGGGACCGTCAGGGTATCCATTGCCTGGCACAGGTATATAGAGAGGGGAGGTTAAAATCTTTTAAGGAGTTGGTAGAGGAGTATGCAATTTCTAATAGATCTTTTTACAGGTATTTGCAACTCAGGCATGCCCTAGAGGCACAATTTGGGAAGGATGCGCCAGTGTGGTGCGAAATGACCTCTCTGAGAAAACTTATCGATGCACATATTACGAAGGGGTTGATATCAGACATGTACGGATGCCTGAAGGCATCAGCCCAGGGGGGCATGGTGGAAAACAAAAATAGGATCAAATGGGAAGGAGATGTGGGAGCACTGTCTGATGATCAATGGAAGCAGGTTCTGTCGCTGGGGCCCAGGGTCACTCTCTCTCCTTCACAGGTGATGTCCCATTTTTATCTTTCCTATAGGGCATACTACACACCATTGAAATTATTTAAGTGGGGTAAGAGGCCCGACCCAAAGTGCTAGAGGTGTGGGGGAGGGTATGGAGACCTGATCCACATGTTCTGGCGATGCCCCAAACTACATATATATTGGAAAGGGGTCGTGGAAAGGATAAATCTGGTGTTTGGGACGTCATTGAGAGTAGAGGCGAGAGAGTGCCTGTTGGGATTAACGGGGGATAAGGTGGCCTCGAGGGATATACAGACAGCAAGGATCAGATGCCTGTTTCAGGGTAAAAAGCTTTTCGCACAGTATTGGCAGAGAAAGGAAGCACCGACGGTTTCAGAATGGGTGAATGCAGTTAGAGAGGTGATCTGCAGAGAGAAATATATATACAAGAAGAGGGGTAACTTTAAGAAATTCGAAAAAATATGGAAAGCATGGCTGGACCTGGAAAGAGTTGGATTGATAGGAGGGGTGGGTCGTGATGATTTGGGGAGGGGGGGATGGTTGAATGAATAATAAAATGTATGGCAAAGTGTATGATGGGAAGTGGATGGGGGGTGGGAGAGTGAACGGGGGGAAAAAGGAAGAAAATTATTCTCGAAGCCCATAGCATAAGGGCGACTTGAATTGACGCACGTTAGAATGATAATATAGGGATAGGTATTAATGTGTTTTTATTTATGATAACATCCCTTGTTCCCGTATTATATGTGTGCTGTAATGGAAAATTTTTTCTCAAATAAAAAGACTTTATATAAAAAAAAAAAAAAACAATAAAGGTGTTAAGCGACTCAAGGTCTCTGTCCCATAGGAGGAGGACGTCGTATATATACAGTCTCCAAATTATGAGCTTGAGCCTCCGCTCCTTGTAGATGACATCCTCCTTTCACTTGGCCATTATGTCAAAAAAAGTGGTGACTATTATGTTAATAACTTGGGTTGTATCCTTCAAGAAAGATGGTGTCTGTACTACCAGGGGCTGCAAAAATGTGTCAATATACCAACCCACCCTGGAGTCAATACCACTGAAAACAGGATTTTCAAGGGGGTCGGTCCTGCTTTTATGAATTTTCGGAAAGTTGTATGATGGGTAACTGTGGGGCCTTCTCCTCCTTAGTGTAGGAAATGACCATGCCCAGGAAATTATATAAATGATGTATGTGATATAGGGAAGAGGAGTGGAGGAAGTAGAATTGTAAGTGACACTGAAGGTGCGTTGGGATAGGTAGGATGAGAGCCACTGAAGAGCACAGTCATGAAGACCGAGGGAGTAAAGTTTTTTGAGGAGGAGGGGGTGGTCAACCATGTCAAAGGCAGCTGAAGGGTCCAGAAGTAGGAGTACAGAATAGTGCCCGTTGGTTTTTGCAGTTAGTAGGTCGTTTGTGAGTTTTAGAAGAGCAGCTTCTGTGAAGTGTTGAAGGCGAAATCCAGAATGAAGGGGATCAAGAAGGTTGTTCTTAATGAGGTGGTCACTCAGTTGGTTGTAAGGGAAGCAAGGAGATAGGGCGTAGGTTTTAAGATTGGTAGAGTCCAAGGACGGCTTTTTAAGTATGGGGGTGACCAGTGCATGTTTTAGAGCATTGGGGAAGGTGCCAGAGGTGAGGGAGAGATTGATGATGTGGGTTAGAGACTGTAGGATGGAGTCAGAGGGCGACCGGAGGATTTGAGAGGGAATAGGGTCCAGGGGACAGGTGGTTAGGTGGACGTTAGAAAGGAGTTTAGCAAATTCGTCTGTAGTAGCAGATTTGAAAAAGGGGAGTGTCGGTTGACATGGGGTCTTAGCTGGGGGAGATACCTGTAGAGTGGAGATTTCATCACGGATTGTATCAATCTTGTTTTTGAAGTGATTAGCAATCTCCTGTGCAGTGAGCGAGTCAGTGGGTGGAGGCAGTGGAGGACGAAGTAGAGAGTTGAAGGTGGAGAAAAGTTTACGGGGACTGGAGGAGAAGGTGTTAATAAGAGTTGTAAAATAGGTTTGCTTGGCAGTGTGGAGGAAAGAATAGTATTTTTGGAGGGCAGATTTGTATTGGTTGAATGGAGGACAGGGATTTATTGTAGAGGGACGTGGCTTGGTTGGGGCAGGACAGGGGAGAGATTTTGTCAAAGTATATGTATACACATCAGGGGGAGACAAGCTGTTTATTTATCACAAGACTGTAAAACTGTCTCCTGTCTCCCAATGGACAAAAGCTTCTGTTTGGTGCCTACGATAGTAAGTCAAAGCCAAATGTTAGGCATTGTAATTAAGATTGCCCCTTTTGTTTTTAGGGATGCTGACCAGACATTGTGTTTCCATTTGGGTATAGGACCTTTACATGCTAATTTGGGGACTTTTTATCCTAATGCCGCGTACACACGAGCGGACTTTACGGCAGACTTGGTCCGGCGTACTGGATTTCGACGGACAATTCGATCGTGTGTGGGCTCCAGCGGACTTTGTTTGCTCAAAAGTTGGACGGACTTAGATTTGAAACATGTTTTAAATTTATCCGACGGACTCTTCTTTCTAGTGGACAAACCGATCGTCTGTGTGCTAGTCCAACGAACTCAAACTGACGCATGCTCTGAAGCAATTACAAGACGGAAGCGCTCGGTCTGGTAAAACTAACCTTCGTCTTGAAGCTAGCACATTCCTCTTCTGTGGTCTTTTAATACAGCCTTTTTTTAGGATTGATAATGCGAGAGGAATGAAGTTGTTTTTCTGCTTTATATTCACACAGAGTTCTCACAAACTACTTTCTTCATGATTTATCCTCCTGCCATGACTAATATAATATTTTGAAAAAGCCAGATCTCCATAAATCCTAAAAATTTAATTCAATTTTGGACTCATTTTTTTATTTTTTATTTCAACACTTATCTTATGCTAATTCTACATTGAATTCCACAGAAAGAGCTTTTTGAATTGCCTTCGCTGTGGATCCGAGGGGCACATGCAAGGAAGCCCAAAAAAATGAAAATAATTGTTATTTCACATGATTTTATGAATAAATCAGCAGAGCTTCCCCTAATTTCAGCTCTTCCCCTCAGATTTACAGCGACTGCACTTCCAACAAGTGCACTTGCTGTGCAATTTCTCAAGTGAACTTTTCCCTAGTACTTTTCACTTGATATTCTAAATGATTTAGCCTTTTGTCAAAAACACACATAGGGGTTGATTTACTAAAGGGAAAAAGACTGTGCACTTTGTAAAGTGCAGTTGCCCTCTGCAAGAGCAGGTGCTCCAAAGCTTTAGTAAATGTGCAGAAGCTCTGCAGACTTTCATCATCCAATCATGTGCAAGCAAAAATGCTTTTTTTATAATTTTCCTTGCACAGGATTGGGTACTCTTTGCAAAGTCAAGCTTTTAACAAATGTATGATGCTTTGGACCAATTGCACTTGCAGAGGGCAACTGCCCTATGCAAAGTGCACAGACTATTTGCTTTTCTCAAATCAACCCCATAGTCTTTTTGACCTGTACCTGCCTACTCCCAAAGAAAATGGCGTTTTTTAATCAAAACACATAGGCAATAATGTAAGGTTATTTCTACCAAAAATTAGGAAGGCAACACTGGAGACACTTTTAGAATCTGGGAAGCCTTTCGTCCCCCAGGACACACATCAAGTTTGAACACAACAAAATTGGTATCTTGCGACTATAGGGAGCACAGGGAGCACAGTCAGACCAGACAGAAGCCACGCAATCACTTTCGACTCTTCCGTGGAGCCTTCCCTCCATGCTTCTCTGCAGCCTTCCCTCCACGCTTCTCTGCAGCCTTCCTTGGAGGTTGTGCCTCTGGTGGTGTACTTGGGGCAGGAGGAGGAGGAGGAGTGGCTTTATCTGCCAGATATGTGGTAGCAGTAAGCTCCCCTCTCAAGCCCTTCTGGTAAGCCTCAAAAATCAGACCCTCACAGAGGAGGCGTTGGCCCTTTTCCAACTCCAGCAATCTGCTGGCTATATAGGTGCCATACGCCTCCTTGGCATTGGGTGGTTTGCTGAGGATGAGGCTTGCTTCCCGTATGAGGGCTAGGGATTCCTGCTCAGTTGGTGTCATTCTCCTGGGCCTTTTGTGGAGAATGCAGAGGGGAGGCACCTGACACTCTGTGCGGCTTCGACTTGGCCCAGCCACAGCCTCCTCCTCTCTCCCACTGGGCAAGGCCTCCTCCTCTCTCCCACTGGGCAAGGCCTCCTCCTGGCTGAGGTCATCCTGTGTAAAAAAAGGGGACATATAGTTGTAATTTTGTGTTAGGCAATCACACACAATTTTCAGCTCATGACTTTCAAATATAATTACACAGAATAGTAAAGGCTATCTATTTGACACCACCATTATTTCAGATGATCAACAAGATCTGAAGTTAAGTATATTTTTGGCCACTACTGTCTAGTGATATGTCTAAATATTAATCTTTGTGCAGATGTCATTTTTTATGAAGCACTTTCAAAATTAACACGTTAACATCATTAATAACATTTACACAATCACAAATTTTTAAAAAAAGGATACCTGACTGAAACTGGGCGCATCAACTTCATCAATGCTGAAAAGGCCCAGTTCATCCTGGGACTCCTCAGCTGGGGTGGAGGTGGATGGAAGGCTGGAGGGAAGAGTGGAAGGAAGGCTGGAGGGAAGGGTGGGGGGAAGGGTGGAAAGTGATTGCCTGGCTTCGGTCTGGTCATCCAGGAATCGCATTTTGTTGTAGTACCACAACTTGGGTACATATACTTGGTCAGCTGCTGCACCGGATATGAGAGACTCCTGGATTTTATTGTGTTCCCGCTTATACAAGATGCAAGATACCAATCTTCTTGTCCACAAACTTGAGGTCTGCCTGGGGGAGTCGAGTCTTCACAAACTCTAAAAGTGTGCCCAGTGTTGCCTTCCTAACATCCCTATTATAATATAGGGGGTGTTTGACCTCCCACAGGTTTTTCTTGTCCTGATAGAGCTCAATAAATTGGCACAAAAATTCTTCCTCTTTAAAGGGATTCATTTTTTTCTGCAAGACAAGACAGAAGATCCAAACTAATGTCAGTCACAAATCACAGGATTAGTTTTGGTTGTAATCTAGGGGACACATACATACATACATACATACATACACACACACACACACACACACTTTAATCTTACCTTCCTTTCTGATGCTCGCTACTTCCGCACGGACATACGTAGGCCATCGGAATAGCTTTATATACACTGCGCATGTGTCATGCTCTGCCTGCGTCGCCCTCCCCTGACGTTCATAAGTACGATTTGGCCCCGCCCCTTCACTCTTCATTGCGCAGTGGGAGTAGATAGCAAAAGATGGCGGAGAGAATCAGTGGAAGTAGGGCGGAGGAAAGCCCAGAGCCCCAAACATCCACATCCCGGAGGAGATATAAGGCCACCAACATGGCTTTTGAAGAGATGGTGGAGATGGTGTCCATATTGAGAAGGGAGGACTACGATGGCAAAAAAGGACCATACACACGACCGAATATGCGGAAGGACAAAATAATGTCCTCAGTTGTAACCGCTCTAGAAGAAAAATTTGGCACAAAACGGTCGAAAGAACAATTGAGGAAGCGGTGGTCTGACATCAAAAGTCGGGAGCCAGAACAATATTGGCGAATAAAGAAGCTGCTTAAAAAAAGTAAGTACTTGTTGTGTTTTATTATTGAGATACTTAACTTGCATGCTGATCCTTATTTTTGGACTTTATACAGCATCGTTCGTAAAAACCGTTCTTTGTAATATATATGATACTTTAGAAAATGACGTTATTTTTTCGCCAAATACGATGGGACAGGGTTGGACATACATTTATGTCTTGATAATTTGTCAAATTCCCACAATTTGTTGATGTGGTGTAGATGTGTTTGAAAATATAATGCTTCTTCAAAAATGATTCAGTGTAATGTAGGGACAGGACACAGCAGCTGTTTCCACATCTGGACTCACGAGCACTATAGTGTACTCAGTATACAGTCAAAGGATCCCAGGACCCACCCAAGTCACCAGCCTGAGGCAGAAGATACCCCAAGCCCCAGCCCAAGACCACGCCCACCCGACGACCTTGAGGAAGGAGAGGTGGAGGAAGTGTGCGAGGTTTCAAGCCCACCAAGTGAGTGACTGACACCCCAGCTTGAGTTACTGTATTTTGGCGTGCATATTGTAAACCTTGTTTTTATTCACTCATTTTAGGTGAGTTTCTGGTTGTGGAAGGCCAAGCGTCAGAGCCCTTCACCACAGACAGTGCGCAAAGACTGATTGGCCAGATAATGCTGTGGAATGGCCACATCGATAAAATGCGTGACCAAATTCACAGCATGCAACTTCGCCTGGACTCCATGCAACAGGAAATGAAGAACATGATTGATGTTTTGGGCCGAATATAATCACGTTTGGCCTAAAAACATCAATCATGTTCTTCATTTCCTTGGGAAGTTTGTTTTTTGCCAAAAATGTTTTTTTAATTTTTGGGGTATACCCAAATTTACATTCTGATGCACATGGTGTGTCATCATGTGCTATCTTCCATCATGGGTTATCAATGTACTTGTTTTGTGTTTGCAACCCCTTCATCCTGAAAATTCTTTGGTGGTGATAGGAACCAAAAATGGGATTGCACACACAAAACACGTACATTGCTCACCCATGATAGGAGATAGCACATGTTGACTTGACCCTTTTGTAAAGCTCAATTTTGAGCATATTCAAAATGAACAATTTCCAAGGGTGACATCACATGCACCGTTCTCTAAATGTTGAACTTTGTAAGTTCTTTAATTTTTTTGTTTTGTTTATAAAAACACTGTTGTGTATGTAAATCTTTTTAGAAAGGTCTATATATTTGCTAAAATATGCCTTGAATTATTTTGTAAACAAACAATTTTTTACACAACGTAAAAGATTTTAAACAAAAAAACATAAAAAAAAAAAAAAAAATGCACCTTTCAATGTGCACAAAGTAAAATTTTGTTCAGAATACAATGTGTGTGGCTGATTATTGAAGTCAAATTTTTTTGTTTGTTTTTGTGGGCCTGATTAACTAAAAAGCTAAATGCACTTGACACTACTACAAGTGCACTAGGAGACAGACATAACTAAATGCAAACAAGAATAAAAACAAGATATTTTTTAAAAATATTTTTCTTTAAATTTTTGTAAGAAAATTACAGCTGTTGCTGAATAGCAATGGCCCCCCGACCATTAAAATAATTGACATAACGGTCACGCACTTGACGTGCGGTTCGGGGGGCCAAGCCAATACGGCCAATTTCTAGGCCTGTCAAAGTGGTATCCTGTTCCAGTCCGGCCTCAGGCCCAACAGAGAATATATATGTTGCTGAATGTCTCCTTAAAAAGTTATGCAAGATGCAGCAAGCAAGGATGACGTAGTTTAGTTTATAGTCCGCCAAATGAATTGAAGAAAGGAATAAACGAAACCGGCTGGCCAAAATCCCAAAAGCATTCTCCACAACTCTTCTTGCTCTGGCCAGCCGGTAAGTAAATACCCTCCTCTCAGGGGTGAGTGTCCTTTGGGGGAACGGCCTCATCAAGTGCTCACTGAGAGCAAACGCTTCATCAGCAATAAAAACAGAGGGAAGTCCATCCACATTCTCGTCATCAGGTGGCAATTCCAGGCCACCGGTCTGGAGACGATGACACAGCTCGGTCTGTGCAAAGACTCCTCCATCAGACATCCGGCCATTCTTCCCCACATCCACAAACAGAAAGTCCAAATGTGCCGAGACCACCGCCATCAAAACTACACTATGGAACCCCTTGTAGTTATAGAAATAAGACCCCGAATGCGGTGGGGGCACAAACCGGACATGCTTCCCGTCAATCGCACCGACACAGTTGTTAAAGTCCCAACGGTCAGCGAACTGGGAGGCCACAGTCTACCATTCCTGTGTACTTGAAGGAAACTGTGGAGTGCAAAAAAGAAAAAAATAAGATAAGGACTTTAAAAACAAAATTGGATATCAGATTACACTAAAACATTAGTGAACAACAGCAGTCAAACATTATTAAGATGTGTGTTTGTAATTGAAATGTTCTAAAACATAAGGCACACTTATAAGATTAATCACCCCCTCTGATGGCCCATTGATACATTTGACTGTGGGGGGAGGGGTTCTAATTAGGTTAACAAACACACCTGACTGGTTCTAACATTTGTGGGGTGGGGGAGGGGTTCTAATTAGGTTAACAAACACACCTGACTGGTTCTAACATTTGTGGGGTGGGGGAGGGGTTCTAATTAGGTTAACAAACACACCTGACTGGTTCTAACATTTGTGGGGTGGGGGAGGGTCAAACAAGACAATGGAGCAGACAATATACATTGTTCAAGGGACTATAGGCTAGAGATATAAAAGGACCCAGGATTGCATGGTGGGGAGATTAATGAAGGAAAATATGCATGTAAATAAATAAATGATTAATGTCCAAAAACAGTCATGCATGAAGATAAAGGGGACATTCACAGCATATTGAAAGCATGGCAATTAGGTAAGGAGGACAGTTATACAATACATCAAAAAAACATTTAATACATATCATGTAATGTTAAAGAATAAAACTTACCTTCATATAGTCCTTCTGCAGGACCTAAATAATAGCAGAACAGGTCTCTGGGATTATGATCCCCAGAGCCTGGGGGGAGATGCCTGACGAGAACTTCAAGTCCTGAAGACTTCTCCCTGACGCCAAGTAACGTAACGTGGCAACTAGCCTCTGCTCCGCACTGATGGCTTGCCTCATGCAGGTATCCTGCCTGCTGATATAGGGGGTCAGCATAGCCAGCAGACGCTCAAAGACGGGGTCCGTCATCCGGAGATAATTCCTGAAAGCCTCAGGATTATTCTCACGGAGCTCACGGAGCAAAGGCATATGAGAGAATTGGTCACGCTGGCGCAACCAATTCTTCATCCATGAACTCCTCCCCACCCTGTTCATGGACTGGACTCGGGTCAAAGTATTAACCCCAACACCAAGTCCCCACGCAGCATGAACTCGAGAACGAGAACGTACACGCGACATGGCTTCAAAACGGTCGGCTGCTCAAACAAACAAACTTATAACAAACGCACTGAAGAACAGCAAGGCCTATGAAGAACGACCTGAAAATCAGGAACGAGCGGACCAGAACGGCCTGCAAGGCAGGGTACGAACTGACCTACACGCACTGAAAAGCAGATACAAACCTCACAAGCACAAACTGAACCGCAGAAAACAATCGAAATAAGCTGAAGCATGAAAAGCGCGAATCGTCTCTAACCAAACTTCTACTAGCACGAGATAAACACGAGATTAGCAGAAGGAGCCCAAATGGTGCCGTAGTGGGGCTTGAACTTCCTTTTTATAGTCCCGTCGTACGTGCTATACGTCACCGCGTTCCAAACCAGCGGACTTTTGCAGTGAGCGTGTGTGGCCAAGTCCATCCGTTTTTAAGTCAGGCGCAAGGAGCCAACAAAGTCCGGCGAAAAGTCCACCGGGCAAAGTCCGCCGTAAAGTCCGCTCGTGTGTACGTGGCATAAAGTCTAGGGAGATGGCAGACTTAACGAATGTAAACATGCTGTAGACAATGGGTCACCAGAGATCTTAATTATTATGTGATAAGCATGCTAGCAAAGTAGACTCAAGTACCAGCCAGTCACTTTCTTGAAAGATTTGATTACACCAATCAGAAATTTCTCAATGAAGATGAATGGAGGGAGCTAGTATAAGAATAGTCGAAGACTGGACCTAAGGAAAAGTGGGACTGGGAATCTGATGGTGAGCTTGACGGAGGAGTAGCTGGTAAACCCGGACTGAAGGCCAGAGAGCACGTGGGAAAACCTGACAGGAGGTGGACTTGGGGAAGACTTGATTGAAAGAACTTGCTGAGGGGGACCTTGACTGCAGACTTGAAGGGCAGACCTGACTAGAGCTCCAGTTGGTGCTTTAATATTATTGTGAGTTTGAAAGGTATTTGTCTTCTTGGTTGCAGTGGATGTATTAGCCAGCATTGAATGTTGCTGTTAATATGGGTTTGTAACATTTATACCTTTAAAATATTGTAATTGATGTATTCCCTTATCTGTGACAAAGCTGTTCAAATTAATTCTTTGTGCAATATAATCTTTTTCGCCTACAGTGTGTGTTGTGTGTTTCATTGCTGACCTACCCCTAAAAAGAACGGCGAGAAGTGGGCATGGATTAATAATATAGATATTATTTATTAATGTTCTTATTATTATTATTTGTGTAGTCACCCCCCTCCCCCATTTTATTACACATTTGGCAACCAAGATAGGAGGGGCTTGGTTGGCTGAAATACATATTCATAACTGTGGTGTATTGTATCTTAGAATTATTTGTACAGTTTTGTTTGTTGATAAGGGTTGTTGAGTGCCGCTAGTGATTTCACTTAATTGTTGTGAACCTCAGTGAATTGTGTGGTCATTAATTTGCAAGTTGGAGACATAGGTGTAGCTGCCATATATTGTTGTTGAATTGTTCTGTGAATTGTTGTTGCTTGTGTTGCAATATAAGAGTATTTTTTTTGTAGTTGGGTGTTATTGTAGTGCAACAAACAGCAGCATTTGGTGGCGTTACTCCTGCATTCGTGACTTTTGTGTTGAGTGAGTATACTTGTGTTTGTCGGAATAATGGAGGGAATTTTGAAAAGGGTAGCACAAGTAAAAGACACTGAGGCTATTGCTCAAGCTATGCAGGGATCTACTGATCCATGGCTGCAGGCATGAATGGGTGCATGCAATGATTAGTGGCAAAAGGTTGAATAAGCATAAGGCAAAGCATACCCTTATTTCTGCTGCGGGCTGGATAGCAGAGCAGTACAAATGAGTTCTTCAGCAGAAGCAAAAATTGGAAGAAGAGCTGCACTTTTTCAAGCCTGATGTCGAAAATTGTAATTTCTTACTCATCAGGCTGCTGCATTTACCACTGAGAGTAAACATATTGCTAACGAGAATACGAAGTTGTGCAATGAGGTTACATTTACTAAGGAATGCTTGAATGATGCCCTGGCTGCCATACGGTAGATATTCTCCAAATGTGTAAAGTTTGACCCTTCTCAATGTTTAGCTGAGATAGCGTCTCTAAAGAAGCAGAATGCAGTTGTTGCTGCAAGTAAGGTCTATGATGAATGGTAAGACAATGGTTTTGTAGCAGCTGTTGAGACTGACTCAGGTATGGAAATAGAACCTGACTTGGTAGTGGAAAATAGGAATACTGTGGCTGGGGGCCCATCGGATGAGTTTCTTTGTGGTGAATGTTCCTCAGACAGTGAGAGTGTGAGGTCTCCAGATTCCTGTGTCTCAGTCATCGTGTGCTCAGAGAAGAGCCTAGGCGGGGAGGCCAGCTCTGAGATGCTTTCTTTGCAAAAAGTTAGGCCACTTTGCACGATACTGTTTTATGGGTAATAATAGTAAGCCAAGGAACTCTCAGTATCCCAGAATCGCACCAAGATGCAAAGAAGTTTACTCTGCAAGATGGGAAAACTCTCCAAGACAGGTAGGCCAAGTTTCTTTTAAAACCCAAATAATGAGGTTACAATCTGAAACTAGTCAGCTAAAGCAAGAAATACATCAGTTTATGGAGCATCTGAAAGAGCTGAAAATGCAGGTGGCTTCATTTACGTAAATATACCACACTGGTGTGAACCACTCTTTTGTTACTAGTCTTAAGTGGTTGGATGTATCGTATGTGTTTTTCTGGTTAATTTTTTCTGGCATGGATTAAGATTCAGCTACTGCTCTCAGAGATTTGACCTCAGTATATGGGACATATTGGAGGACCTTGGCATATGTTTGTGTATACAAGGACTTCAGCAGCGCTAAAGATCCTAGATAAAAGCTCAAAAGTCTGTAACTTCAGCTAAAAAATGGAGAAGCCATAGTGCTTTGCAAATAAGTTCATAGGTGATTCATCTGTTCGAAAATCGGTACATCTAGTGCTTGAGATCCCAGGGAGAGCCCAAAACGAATGACCTGTAGGCAAGCCGTGTGGTAAACCTATGGACTGGTAACCAGATTGGAGTGCTAGACTGGAAGCCGGAGGAGAGACTTGATTGGGAGACCTCGCCGAGGGGGACCTTGACTGCAGACTTGAAGAGCAGACCTGACTGAGGAGTGGTAACATTGGATGTGCTTGCTAGCTATCTTGAGCTCCAGTTGATGCTTGAATATTGTTGTGAGTTTGAAAGGTATTTGTCTTTTTAGGTGCAGGGGCTGTATTATTAGAAAGCATTGAGTGTTGCTGTTAATTTGGATCTGTAACATTCACCTCTGAAGTATTGTAATTTATGTATTCCCTTATCTGTGACAAGGCTGTTCAAATAAATTCTTTGTGCAGTATAATCTTTTTCACCTACAGTGTGTGTTGTGTGCTTCACTGCCGACCTACCCCTAAAAAGAATGATGAGAAGTGGGCGTGGATTAATAATATTGATATTATTTATTAATGTTCGTATTATTATTATTTGTGTACTCACCCCCCCCCCCATTTTCTTACATTAGTTAGAATACCCCTTCGGTATCCATCATGCACTATGACAGAAAACTCATGTTTATATGTGGTTGTAGGATTACAGCCCAATAATTGATAGGTCTCCCTATCCGACAAAAGTCTATACATCTCGGATTCATAGACACTGCGGTCTAGAATGACAATGCCCCCACCCTTGTCCGTGGGGCATACTATAATGTAATTTCTTCCCTTTAGTGCCTCCAAACCCTTCTGAAACTTCAAATCAAGAATACTCTTTTGGATATTTAATTTGTCCAAATACTTCAGTACCAAGTCCCTGAAAAAAGCCACAGAGGGCGCCATATTTCCAGGAGGATTGAATAGTAAAGCATTGGACAGTGATGAATCCTTAAACTGGCTGTTTGCATTGAAGTTGAATCTTGCTGGATTGCTCGCTAGATACCTCTTGATATTCAATCTGCAAATAAATTTATGGATATCCGTAAGGGTTTCAAATTTGTTTAAGGGACGAGAATGTGCAAATTTGAGTACATGACTCAGAACATATTGTTCTTCATCTGTAAGGGTTTTTGAACTCAAATCAAAGAGGCCTAGGTGTTTATCTAACAAATGTGCATTGCAGTTGTGGATTGTTCCCAAACAAAAGATATATGGTTCTACATATCACTATATGTGAATTGGGAGAGTGTACCAGAAGAGAGGTTCTAGGAAAACATTTTCAGTCACAAACCAAAATGTTTTGGCCTATGAGACATTATTACACCAGCTGTTACAGTTCCAAACCGACTATATCCTATCACTATCTTCACTCCAGGAGGGATTACCTCAATTCCTCAAAATAAAAAAATATCATACTTTCTTTAGATCCATATCAACATATAGATACAGAATCTTAAAGCCCAACTCTGGCAAAAACATGAAACTGATGTCAGAAAAGTGATCCCATCACCAATGACAAGATTAGTAGTTGACCCCTTTTATTTTCTTATGGAATTGTTGTGTCTCTTACCAACCAGTGTGATGTTGAGCCCATACTAGCCAGTGAGATATTGCAGCATTTCAGTGAGGGAGCGACACCATTATGGGAACCAGTTCTCACACCTGGATGGATTGTTCATCTGACATTGCCTTAAGTGTCACAGTCACTTTACTTTCCAACTCTATTCTCAACTATTGCCACTAAGATCTTGCTAACAGTACCCCTGGGAGATATAGAAAACTATAGGTTGGTTTAACTCTTTGCCACTCTATTTTAAGTAGTCAGCTCCAACTTCATAAAGAAAACATATTGGGAAATGTTTGATTTCTACAATCAACAAAATTCCCAGACTAGAACTTGTGCATACAATGTGGTTGAATGTTTATTTGCTTGCTTAAAATAAGGGAATTTAATTTCTTCAAATACTTTGAAGTGTATGTAAAGGAAACACCTTTTCATTTAGTTTTGGATACAGCAGTCAAAGATTAGACCCTTTGCCAAGTTTTTCTTGCTGTTTGTGTCCTAACTGAAGAGAGTTCTGCCAAGTTCTGTGTTGTGGCCATGCAGACAGAATTAGAGTGGATACTCCAAACTATTACCAGCAGTATGAAACTGAAGTGGTACTGTGAGTGTGACAGTTTCAAACAGAGAACAATCAGATTTAACCAAGCATTCCGAACCAGAGAATGATTGAGCATGATATTCAGTCCTACCAAGTAAGGTCAGATTCAGAAATTGACACAGTATACAGAAAAAAGAGACGCTAAAGAACACTTGTCAATTCTGTCGCACACCAGAGCAACAGTAAACAAGAGCAGTAAGACAGATTGTACGACAGATTTATTACAAAGTTACATCTTGATCCATAAATTCCTCCATTGGCTGCTCTGTAGTAGGTCTGGTACAAAATAAATCTGCTCATGACCACTTCTTAATAATCTGTTGCTGTTTGGCTGCCCAGGATTCCAGACACAGGGTCAGAAATCTGATCCTGTGACACAGGAAAGCTGTTGCATTATTATTATTTAAGGTACTTATATAGCGCTGTCAATTTACACAGCGCTTTACATATACATTGTACATTCACATTGGTTCCTACCCTCAAGGAGCTTACAATCAAAGATCCCTAACTCACATTTATATATTAGGGCCAATTTAGGGGTGTGGCCTGGCAGATGAATGAGTAGGAAGTGTTTCCTCTGAGCTTCTGCTCTGGCTGCATTAAACAATGCAATCTGGCAGCATCCTCGGCACACACTGAGCCTAATGAACAGGAGAGGCTCCAGCACAGCTCCTCATCCCACCGGAGCACAGAAAATGGGAAAAATTGACAAATTCCTGCAGAAAATCGGCTCGGACGGCAAGGCAGCCCCTGCTTCCTAGACACGTGCAGCCTCAGCACATGCTGCCTCTCAGGTACTCCCCCCACAGACACAGCATTCCCCACAGGGCTCAGAACATGGCTCCCAACACTCTGATAGCCCCTCAGCCCCCTCTCACAGCTCCAGGAATGGATGGGACATGGAGGTCAAAGCACTCCCCACAAAAAATGACATTAAATCATACATAAGCAGACTGGAAAGATCATACAAGCATGAGCTGACTGACCTGCGCAGAGACATTGGCCACCACATAGAGGATATAGAACACACTGTAGAGAGCTCAGTTACAAAACTCACAGAGCATGAGGAGATCCTCCACGAGCACACTGTACAATGTGACAGTAGGAGATGCTGTCAAGGTAAAATTGATAGTTTGGGTTAGCAGGTTATGCACATTGGCTTGGTGCAAGGCTACAGAGCATAAATGTGGACTGGAGAAAACTGCTTTGGGGCTCTGTAGTTTGGAGATTCCATAGTGTCTTGGGTGGGATGGGATCTCCAACCCTGTGCCCAGACTTTGTAGATTACCAGCAGGGTGTGTGCTCAGGTGAGCACAGCACTTATAATGTGGGTCTGGGAAGACCTCATGGCTCCCAGTTGGAGACTGCTCCACACTCAGAGAGAGAGGAGGTCTTCAGGAGTCAGAGGGGCTGCAGGAGGCAGCCAGAACGTGTGACTGCAAAAGGCAGTGGAACGCTCTGAGCACTAAGGCCAAAGCGGAGCTGTGGGCGCTAAAGTGTAGCCATCCACATTGAGGAAACCTGTGGTCTGTGTGACCAGGATAAAGAGCAGAGGTACTGCTAAAAAGAGCCAGGTGGGCTAGCATTTTCTATTGTGTTTATTTGCTGGAGATGAACCCCTGAGTGGGAACCCTTTATGTTCCGGCTTTTATTTGCCTTTTTAATAAAAATGGGCTACCATGCCCTTAAATATAGTTCCTGACTGACTTGAATCACTGACAAACGCATCTGCCACGAGAGCTAATGGTCCCCGATATTACAAGTGGTTGTTGGATGCGGGCACAAGAGGGTGGAATCCAGGTCCTTGCTCCACAGTGAGTTCAAGTCAGGAACTATTGGCTATGTGTGGAAGTGCAGCCAGGCAAAAGGCATTGCGTGTTGCAGGTGGTGTACCTGTGAGTGAAAAGTCAAACTTATTTTTTCTGCTATGAACTGTGTTTGTGTGCATGAGACAGCACAATCTGTGTGTGCACTGTGCAGGTGAGGAAAGCTTGCATGAAGTGAAAAGCAACTTGATTTAAAGTGACATGGCTTAATTTTTTTGCTGGAGGGCGCAAAAGTGTGGTGGAGTGACTGCAAAGATGAAGCAAGAGTTTGAGCCTGCTGGAGAATATTGCAGACTGTTTTTTGCTACACCAACTCCAGTTAAAGTGCATGCTGTTGCTCCTGGCAACGCTGGTGCAAGCAGGCCAGCTATTATTGTGCAAAGTCCCAAGCTTACAAGAGGATGCAATTGGGGAAGCCCTGTCAAGGCTCTGAAGCAAGAGCACTGTTTGCGGTGCAGAGAGTGGGGGCATGTTGTCTCCAAGTGCCCCTTGTCTCAGTCTCTAATACAAGGTGACATGGCCAGACAAAGGTCTGCACCAATATTTGGGAAGCCTGATTTAAGTCCCAGGAGTGTCCAAAAGGCTGATCAGAAGTTCGAGAAGTATGTGGTTGCCCGTAGCAACGGCGGTGATGTCAAGTCTGTGGACTACGCGAGAAACTTATTGCCGACAAAGGATCGTGGCAAGTTGAAAGCAACAATGCTTCAAGGAGCGCAAAGTCGCTGCGTTTGGGAGAGTCAGCAAAGTACAGCTGGAAGAGTGCCATCTCCCTTAGCAACAAGATGGGTGTTAACTGGAGGAGGAGATACAGTGGAGATGTGGAGCGGCGTCCCACTAAAGATATGTGTAGAAATGTACCATGCCTAGAATGTGGTCAACTGGGGCATGGAATTTTTTCTTGTCCCAGGTTATGGAACATGCCTGGAGATGTGGTTACTGGGCAGAAGTCTTTGTCTGCAAGCCCAGATTTTTGTACAAACATGTTTTCAATCACCTCTGGCAACAGTGAGGAAGTACCTGTTGTGCCTGAAGGGAGTGCGATAAAGGATAGACAACGTACTCAAATGAAGCCAGAGTTACCTGCTACAGATTATGGTAAGACTGTTGCAGTTTGTGGGACTGATCCCAGTGAAGTGGGAGTATATCCAGCTGGGAGAATCGCAGAAGTTGTAAAAATGGACTTGCTCCCTTTCTATCCAAAATTAGATTAAACCCTGACATACAAGGAATTTCAGTTGGCCCCATGCAACGCAAAATATCAGCTTATGCAGGCGACTTACTTTTTTCACTAACAAACCTAGTGGTGTCCCTACCCAACTTCCTTAAAGAATTTGAGAGATATGGGAAGTTGTCCAATTTAAAAATCAATTTCTCCAAGTCAGAGGCGATGGGGATATCGGTACCACCCACTAGCCTTCTAAATTTGCAATCTAGCTTTCGTTTCAGGTGGACTGACTCCACCTTAACTTACTTAGGCACGAAAATACCTCCAGACCCGGCCCTACTGTATGGCAGTAATTTTCCTCCTCTATTAATTAAGACTAGAACCTTACTAGATGATTGGAATACGGGATTACACTCCTTATTTGAGCGGTGCAACTTAATCAAAATGAGCATATTACCAAAATTCTTATATCTCTTCCAAGCCCTGCCTATCAGGATACCCACCTTCTTACTTTAAGCAAGTACAAACTCTTTTTACACGCTTTGTATGGGCAAATAAAAAACCCCGAATGCCCAAGATCAGTTATGTATACCAAAACAATATGGAGGTGTAGCACTTCTAGATATTCGGAAGTATTACCAAGCAGTCCATTTAGGTAGAGTTGTAGATTGGCACCGACATAAGGATTCTAAATTATGGGCACAAATAGAGCAACATCAAACAAATATACCTCTAAAGACGGCACTGTGTTGTTGTGCTTCCCTTCCGGTAGAGTTGAAATCTCATCCTTTCATAGGAAACACCATAAAACAATGCCTTAAAGCTACGTTACAGACCTCATTGACGACCAAAGAATCCCCTTTTACCCCGATCCTGGGACACCCCAAGTTTTCCCCTGGAATTTCATCCGGGCAGTTCCAGGCACTAAAGAGCTCGGGCTGCATTAGAGCCTCTCAAATTGTGAAGAAAGATAAATGGCCCTCCATTTCAGAACTCGTGGACCTGACAGGCCCGTTCAAACTTACATTTTGGAGTGCATGTCATGTACCTGGTAGGTGGAGCCCGGAATGCAGAGAACAGCCTCTCCTATGCCTCCGACTTAAGAACCCCTAAAGGTGTGAACAGGGACTCGAAAGTACAGAGTGGCACAAGTGCCTGACTGGAACACTGAAGTAGAAGGCAGTATCCTGTAGTCAGCAGGGAGGTGCACCGTAGTCCTCTAGCAGGTTGCAGACAGCAGGGAGGTGCACTGTAGTACTGTAGCAGCGTGCAGGTAACAGGGAGGTGCACTGTAGTCCCGTAGCCAGATGAAGACAGCAGGGAGGTGCACTGTAGTCCTGTAGCAGGTTGCAGACAGCAGGGAGGTGCACTGTAGTACTGTAGCAGGATGCAGATAGCAGGGAGGTGCACTGTAGTCCTGTAGCAGGTTGCAGACAGCAGGGAGGTGCAGACAAGCTAGTACTGGCGGGCAGATCAGGTACAGAAGGGCAAACCAAGAGAATAGTCAGAGTCCAAGCCAAGATCGGGGCGGGCAGCAAGCAGGTAAGTCAGGAACAAGCCAAGTAAGTACTGGATACAGGAAAACTGGTAACAAGGTAGCAGAGGTCTCAGGAAACGCTGTAGACTGGACAGCAAGGCAGCATTGGAACAGTCTTCTTTAAATAACCTATCTTTGGTGCCAAGTGTTGTTCCTATTGGCGCTATTGCACATGCGCGTACGCCCGTTAGCGCTATTGCGCATGCGCGTACGTTTGTCAGCGCTATTGCGAGCTCCGGATGGTGCTTCTATGCACAGGCATTCGTTTAACCCTCAATCTGCTGGGATAACTGCAAGAGGGCTTTTCCTGACAGTGCAGCACAAATCCACCATTTCCTCCAGGCAATCCCGAATCCTCAATTGACCCCTGACTATGTTTGAAGAATTATGTTCAAACACAGAACCATTGCCACAGGTCTTATCCAAGATGTACACCTTACTAAATACACCCTCACAACCACTTAACCTGCCATGTATTGTAAAATGGGAAACAGACCTTCAGTGTACTTTCACGGCAGTCCAGAAACAAAACATGATAGCTCTCTCCCTTAAATCCTCTATATGTACTAAATTACAAGAGATGAATTATAAGATCCTGATGAGGTGGTACTTAACACCTAGTCGTCTACACACTATATTTCATGATACGTCCAAATATTGCTGGCGATGTCAGGAGGAGGAGGGAACGATACTACACGTTTTGGTCATGTCCTAGACTGACGAATTTCTGGACTACAGTCCGCTCTATCTCTCAAAATTTCACGGATTTCCAGATTCCTAATGACCCGGCATTTTTCCTACTCCATGTCTCTCCCATACCGCTCAAAACGTATAAAAAATCAATTTTACGCCACCTAACCAACGCGGCCAAGTCCTGTATCCCCATGCTATGGAAACAAAATTCCCCACCAACCATTTCGATGTGGTTACGGAAAGTAGAAGACATAAACAAAATGGAAGATATTATACTAACGGCCCAAGATAGACAAGCAATCTATAAGAAAACTTTGACGCTCTGGAATATGTTTAAATATTCAGATGAAGGTAAAGCCCTCATGGGGAATCTTACTCACTAACAATTTATAGTCCTTCTGTTAAAGGAAGACTGGCTTAGCTAGAAGCCTCTGCCGGTGCCCAACCACCCCCCCCTCCTCTCCCTCCCTTCCCCCCCTTTTTTTCCCTCCCAAACGTTTCCCTCTTTTCTTTCCTATCATTTGCTTTTCTAATTCTTTCATTCACTCTTTGGTAGCTGCCTCCTGACTGATGCAGTTAGGCCTTTATATAAAGACCGAACGCTCAACTGAGACAGTGACCGCTGACCTTTATGAGTCTACACGGAATCTGTAGTTCTGAGATGTTGTAACAATGTGAAGATGTAAATGCCAGTGATAATAACATACAAAGAACCAGGTAGACAAGACATTTTTGTTCTTTTATCTTTAAAATATACTATGTTTTATTATGATGTAATGTCAGGAGGCTGTGACCTCACTTTTCTTTTTTGTACCATGGTGGTATTTTGTTTGGGGCTCTGCCCTTTTCTATGAAAACTAATAAAATATATATTTGAAAAAAAAAATGGACTTGCTGCAGTGTGCTACCCCAAATAGTGGGGAGACACAGGTTTAAGCTCAACCTGCAGCAGGGTTAAGAACTCAAAAAGACTGGACTCTGTATGTGCCTGGTGTAATCCACCAGAGTGCTGGAAGTGGTAACCTAGGGGTGACCAATACAGTTTGTGTGCCAGGTTCCCTAGTGACAGGTGCTACAGAGATGCCCAGGGAAACCTCCCAGGAGACCGCAGTGGTGAGGCGCGTGGTTTCCAAGGACAACTGTGTAGCCGCCCTAGTGGGCAAAAGAATGCCTTTGGAGAGGAAGGGTGGTGTGCTGAGCGGTGCACGGGGTGCTGTGTGTTCTGGCCAAAAACGGCCTGTTAAAGCTTATAACACTGCTATGTCTATGAATGCTGATGGTAAAGGCTGATGATACATGTGCTTATTGTGATGTGTTCAAAAGTAATGAGGAAAGAGGGATGTCTCCCTTGGCAACCAGACGCAGAGCCACAGGGTTGTCCATGGAAGTCTCAGGGGCTCTCCATGCGTTTGAGCCAGAGATTTTCCAGGACAGCACTGAATTTGCTCTGGTGAAACAGACTGGGTCTACACTATGCAGTAAGAGTTTGTGTGAGCAGTCCGTTTACCATCTGTGTAACCCAGTGGGTAAGGGGTTAAGTCAGCTGGCCAAAGCTGAAGGTACACAGATGAGTTTGTTATTTCCCCAGGAGCAAGGTGGTGATGGTGTATTGCAGCCTGCCTTGTTTGATGAAGCATTAGCAAAGAGTAAAAGCATGTTGTCAAAATGTGATTTATATAGAAATGACAAAGGTACTGTTTGTGCTGCAGAATCCCAGGTGCCTCCTAGAGCAGATGATGAGGTACTGCTGAGCCCTCATAATGGAAGCACAATGGATTGGGAAAGTTGGGCCAAACAATTACTAGGCATTATAGACAAGGCTATGTTGAGTGACAGGGGTGTGAGTACAACAACTGCTATGCCAGACAGGGAGATTGTAGAGCGACCAACGGTTGAGGGTGCGTTGGTCCCTGCAAGGGTTGTTTCCCTCCAGTCGGAAGGACCAGATCAGGGCGCATGCATGGCAGATGTGGTGTTCACAGCCCAGCAGCTGAATGTCAAGTGTCAAGGTGACAATGTAATGAATGTTGACTTGCAGAGGCTTATTGGTGAATTAGAGGGCATGAGTGGGAGACATGCGTCTAACAGTGGTTCAGAGGAGTGTCAGGCTGTGATGGGTACTTCCAGTGAGGTGGAGGCCCCCTTAAATGTCGTGGCCCCTCAAGCTGCAGTGAATGAGCCCCTCCATGCAGTGGCGTAACTAAAACCTTCAGGGCCTCGATGCAAGAAATCCTGAAGGGCCCCCCTGACCCCTGGACAACGCTTTTCCTAGGGGGATGTCTGATAAGAGGAGGAGCCGCGAGAGCCGCCGAGGGACTCCATAAGTCGGTGTTCAGGGCCACTCTGTGCAAAACTAACTGCACAATGAAGATATGAGATGTTTGTTATTTAAAAAAAAAACCCTTTACAATCACTTTAAGGGGTTAAAAAAGGTGGTCAGAAGGCAACATATTGCCTCTTTACCGGCTGTCAAATGCCTCTGAAAAGTGATCTGAGCATGGATCGCTTTTCAGAGGAACAGCATTTTGTTGCTGGTACTTTGAACGAGCAAGAAAAAAAAATCAGTCCTGATTGTACACATATAGGGTGTCAGGATTAAACATGCATACATAAAATGTGCATAGATACATCTAAACAGTGGCAGCTGGTGCTCAAAGTTTTTTGGGGGGGCGCAAACATTTTTTGAAAAAAAATCATCAAATGCAGCCACTGTGCCCATCAAACGCTGCCACTGTGCCCATCAAACGCTGCCACTGTGCCCATCAAACGCTGCCACTGTGCCCATCAAACGCTGCCACTGTGCCACTTAAATGCTGCCAGTGTGCCATCAAACGCAGCGACTGTGCCATCAATTGCTGCCACTGTGCCATCAAACGCTGCCACTGTGCCCATTAAATGCTGCCAGTGTGCCCATCAAATGCTGCCAGTGTGCCCATCAAATGCTGCCAGTGTGCCCATCAAATGCTGCCAGTGTGCCCATCAAATGCTACCCATGTGCCCATTAAATGCTGCCAGTGTGCCCTTGAATGCCCCCAGTGTGACCCCCGATCGCTCACCGGCACTTACCCTGTCTTGGTGGGGCAGCGGGTGACTGTGACGAGTGGGGTCCTCCATGCGTCCCCTGCTGTCCTCATCTCCCGTTCTCTCCTCCTGATAGGCGTCCAATAGCGGCGCCTGTCGTTTCAGCCAATCAGGTGATGGGTAACAGACCTGAGCACCTGATTGGCGGAGAGGCAGTTTAGTGTTAGGAAAGCGATAGTCATTCGCTTTTCTAACACAGCTGAGTGACCTGTGAGGTCACCTTTTTTGATGCCTATTAGAGCCTATGGCTCTAATCCGGTGCTTCAAAAACACCCCCGCCGCTGTAATTCAGGTTCCCTGTGCCCAAAAAGGGGCTGGGCGCCTGAATAGGGGGTGGCAGCGGCGGCCATAGATAGATAGATTCATGCAATGCATGAATCTATCTATCTATTGGTGATAAAGGGGTGGCTGGAGAGAGCGGGCGGCGCCCATGCGCCCTTAATGCATGGGCCACCACTGCATCTAAACACACACACACATAGATAAACACACACACAATATACACACACATATACTGTATATACACACATAAACACATATACATATATAAATACACACATAAACACATACACATACATGAACACACAAATAAACACACATATAAGAACACACACATACACACATACAGAAATCCTTTTCATAAATGGCAGTGCTTTACCTCACCTCTTCCTGCAGGGTACTGCACTGTAGGGGGAGACAATGAGCACAGCACACACTGCTTTCACTTTAGATCAGTGTGACAAGCTCCCTGCACAGTGCCGATTACAGTTCGGCTGACGGTCGGGGAGATCGATCTCAGCCGCTCCTCCTATCAAGATAAACAGGGGGGCCCTCCCTGCAGCATGGTGCCCAGTCGCCATGGCGACCTCAGCGACCCCTATACTTCCGCCACTGCCTCCATGTCTCTAATAAGGGAAAGGTCCCCAAAAATGTTTTGCATATTGATATGGAGTGTGTAGATATTACAGATATGCTAGTGGAACTGGTGAAAGCACATTCCTTGTATACCTGGATGCCTCCACTACAGTCAGATGTGGTAGTGCTGCATGGTACCAAAGGGTGGAGCCAGGTAATGCAAGCTGTGCTGGGTAACATTAATCACCGGCGGAACTGGGTGGTACGGTGCTTATTAATAGTCTGGCAAGTGATCTCACAGTTCCCTGTGAGGGTGCTTCCGGATACGGTTCAGTAGGCGCTCTGGGGGGCTGCTGGAGACATCGAAGGTCTCTCTGCCTTTTGTGGTGATGGACATCTCTGCTAGTGCGGTCCTAGGTGCGGCTGAGCAGGGTTAAGTAAATGGCGCGGATACTGTCTCACCTGCTAGACCTCCTAAGAAGGAAGGGCCAGATATGGACGCGGCAAAAGCAGAGATTCTGTCTGTCACCTGCAGAGAGGTACAAGTTGGGGTTCCCGGAGACACTCTCAAATATAGTATGGAGAGGAACAAAAATTGTGAGGTGGAAAAGAGTGAGCTGGCAAAGATTGGTACTGCTAGAAATGGGTCATGCATTGTTCATTGTCAGTTGTTAGGACAACTGCCCACAGAGATTTGGACAACAGGTAAAGTGAAGCCTTGTGAAGATCTCATAGGGGATAGCTGCTCACCTGTGTGTTGTCCCTCCTTGAGCCTGGCCCTAACAAACCCCGAGCAAGAAAGAACTAACGGTAATGGTAATTGGAGAAATTGTAACTTATTGCTGAATGTTAATGTAAATAGTGGCTTAGATATGAATTATTTTGTCCTTGGAAAATGAGCATGATAAACAGATATTGAGCTCTGGGGAGTTGGCAGTCAAAGGTAACAACAAAAGAGTTGGTAAACCCAAGAGACCTATTGTGATGGGGAAAACGGGTACCAGTGAGGGAAAAGGGGGTTATTCATCAGGCGTATTGTCTGGAGCAGGTTCTCTACAGAATCGGGAAACTGAGTTGGAAGGAAGTAGCAGGAAAGGCACGGGGCCAACAGAAAAGAAATGTGAGCTCAAAAACCCCAAGGACAGAGGGAGTAGGCTGAGGGTACAGAACTGTAGGACCCCATTGCGATCCAGGGTAGGGCGTGCCTGGAAACGCACCCAAAAAAAAGATTGGGCCTACGCAGCGAACAGCCGGCGCAGAGGTGCCCCAATCAAGGATTCGGGCTGGTGTGTTCCAGCCCCTTCGGGTTCGAAACAAGGGGAGGGGATATGTGACAGTAGGGGGTGCTGTCAAGGTAAAATTGATAGTTTAGGGGACACAGGGTATGCACATTGGCTTGATGCAAGGCTACAGAGCATAAATGTGGACTGGAGAAAACTGCTTTCGCAGCTTTCTCCAGGTTTTGGTATTCGGTCATGGGGCTCTGTAGTTTGGAGGTTCCATAGTGTCTTGGGTGGGACGGGATCTCCAACCCTGTGCCCAGACTTTGTAGATTACCAGCAGGGTGTGTGCTCAGGTGAGCACAGCACTTATAATGAGGGTATGGGAAGACCTCATGGCTCCCAGTTGGAGACTGCTCCACACCCAGAGAGACAGGAGGTCTTCAGGAGTCAGAGGGGCTGCTGTTCATGTTTTAGACTGTTATGTTCAAACTTATTTTACCCCATTATGACTTGTTATCTGCTCTCATACGAGTGGACGAGAGGAACCCTCCTGATAGGGGCCCTCCACCCTAGTCCGCCCGGGACACCCCCTTGGGGACTCTTTGGGGGTGTCGGGGGGTCTCCATAGAAATATATGTTGACGTATACGTTTTGTTTCATCTGTTTACATTACCCTTTGGCCAGAGTGGGGAGCCCCCCTGCTTGTGCCTCCACGTTCCCCACCTTAGGAACCACAGGGTCTTTATTGATTCTGTTCTCAATGTTAGATTTAGTAAATTACTTCTCTAGAGGCCGTGGTTGTTTCCCCCCCATGGTCACTGGAGGGCACTGTTCCCCCTCCTCTGAGAGAACAACCCTCAGACTACAGACAATCTGGATAACTCTACAATGTTTACTCATTTCCCTGTTTGATCAGAGAGATAGCCCCAATTACGGGTCTACACCATCAGCGCTGGAACATCTTACTTTTCCATTTGCACGCTTTCTCTCTCTCCTCTCCCCTACCCCCCTCACCCGATATACTACATTCCGCTAACGCGATATGCAATAGTCGTCTCCCTCTCATGGCCCTCCATCACACATTCCCTAACCCATGGCATCCACCTTAGCCCTTCAAATTTCCTCACTTAATTGCAGAGGATTCAACACTCCAGAGAAACACAGACAATTACTATACCACTTCCACAGAGCCCACACCCAGATACTCTTCCTCCAAGAAACTCACTTTCGATCAGATTCCATACCTTCTCTCCCAAGTAAACACTTCTCCACCTGGTATCACAGTACAAATCCGACTGCTAAATCAAAGGGTGTATCAATAGCATTTCACCCCAGAAATACTAGACTCACAGATTGACCCTTTAGGGCACTATATATTTTTGAAAATGAAACATATGCAAACGACTTTTACGTTAGCTAACGTTTATCTCCCTAACCAGGATCAACTAATATTTCTGTCCTCTGTGGCAGCGTGTCTAGGAGCATTCGGAACCTTTAACCTGATACTGGGTGGCGACCTGAACACCCAATTGGTGCAGAGACTGGACTCCTCTACCGGTAAGTCCTACATAACACGGTCCACCTTAACCAAAATACACGTCGCACATGGCGCTTAAATGACAACCTACTGGCTGACCTGGCTTGCTCAATGGCAATGTCTGTGGCAATTAAGGACTTTACACACACCCATGTCACAGATGAGACCTCACACATAGACAAGTGGGAAACACTAAAGTGTGTTCTGAGGGGAATATTCATACAGCATAAAAAAGGCCCACACTGCGGACATTAAGCGCATGTTTGCCCTTATCGCCTCACTTGAGGCCACTCACAAACGCACTCTTGACCCTAAAACACTGGTAGAACTATTTAACTCGCGGTGGGACCTACTTCACCTGATAACAGAACATTCTTTGTTGGCCGTGACAAGGGAAGACACTTACATTACGCCCAGACTAATAAATTTGGCAAACACCTGGCACAAACCCTCCACCCCAAACAACATAGACAGACCATCCCACATATACTGGCACACCCTAACCGTAAATTATATAATAACTCAGAAATAGTAAGAATTCCGGAGCTATTACTCCTCACTATACAACCTACCTCCCACCTCGACACCCCACACATCCCCCAGAGAAGAAGACACCGACATGTCAACATACATCCTAGAAACAGCCCTCCCTAGGATCCCTTCGGCCATTTTAGAGGACCTTGAAACTCCCATCTTCACATCTGAATATTTACTTGCTATTAAAAACCTAAAAAACGGTAAGAGCCCCGGACCGGACGGCTACACAATGCACTTTTATAAGACATTTACCCAGCAGCTAGCCACCCCATATATTACAGCCCCAAATAGTGGTCATCCCAAAACCAGGAAAGGACCAAGCCATTTGTGGCAATTACAGACCCATCTCCCTACTTAACGTAGACCTCAAATTGTTCTCCAAAATGATTGTGAACCGTCTCGGCCCCATACTACCTGACCTAATACACAGTGACCAGGTAGGCTTTGTCCTGGGCCGCAAGGCCAGAGACAACACCACAAAAACTCTCCAATTGATCACCTACGCACAACGTAAACACATCCCCGCATGCCTGTTAGCATGCGACACGGAAAAAGCATTTGACAGGGTCAGCTGGCCATTTCTCAAACTAGCACTTCCCAGACTCCTAGCAAAAATCATGTCCCTCTATTCCAACCCATCAGTGAAAGTTACAGCAAACGGTGAACACTCAGCGACATTCCCGATCAACAACGGAACCAGACAAGGCTGCCCACTGTCCCCCTCCTCTTTGCCATCACCATAGAACACTTAGCCCAGGCAATACTTAGTAATGAATCCATAAATGATATCCACACACCCTCAGCCCACTGTAAGCTTTCCCTGTACGCCAACAACTTATTGCTCTATGTAACACAGCCACACATCAGCATCCCCTCCTTTCTCCATGAACTAGCTCGCTTCAGCTCCCACGGTAATTTTAAATTGAACATGAATAAAACAGAAGCCCTAAACATCACCACCCACACCCTTTCACTTTTTCAACAAAACTTCTCCTTCCATTGGCAAACTAAATCAATCAAATATCTGGGGACCGAGATTCCTAGCAATTTCAAAGACATCTACCCCCTAAACTTCAGCCCTATACTGGCTAAAATACGACGCTCCCTAGACTCGTGGCACCACCTCAAATTACCATGGCTTGGACGTATAAATGTACTTAAGATGGATATCCTCCCGAAACAATTGTACCTGTTCCTGGCCCTCCCTATCACACTCCCAACTTCCTTCTACCGCACGTTACGATCCCTTGCAATTAAATTCATTTGGCACAACCACCTCCCCAGATTAAAACACAAGGTCCTATGCTCCCACAAATACAGAAGCGGCCTTCCTGACTTTGAAATATACCATGACTCTGCCATAATCTCCAGGCTCCTGGAGTGGTTCCCACACCCCCTGACCAAACCACCGCTCCATACCTATGCTCTTCCCACTGACCACAGTAGCGTTGTTACTATACATTACACCTATGCTCTGTCCACCAATCTCAGCCCTCTGAGACTACGAAACTTCTTACCGAATAGGAGGCTATGACAGAACAGACTGGTCAACGGCACGCTTATTTGTCCACACATCCACAGGCAAATTCACACCACAGGACAGAAAGGACATTTCCTTTCTATAATTTATAAGGAAATCCTCTCCCACACGCATAATGCCCCCCCCCCCCACCTTCACACAAAAATGGTCCAGAGACCTGGACATGGACATTTCTCCAGGGGAGTGGCAGACCTCTTTCACATTCACCCACAAATCCTCAATCTCCAGCTTTACGCAGGAGAAAAATTATAAGCTACTCTCCAGGTGGTATAGGGACTCGGGCTCGGTTCACAGAATGCTTCCTAGTGCTTCTGATGTCTGCTGGCGCTATCACGGAGGACAAGGAACATACCTCCATATGTGGTGGGAATGTGCTCAGATTCACCCCTTCTGGAAAGGTATATTAATGATTTATAATGAAAAGCATGATATCTCCATAGCCTTCTCCCCTAAAATAGCCCTATTGTCGATACTACCGGGATCAATTAAATCCCAGAAAACCAATCTTCTTAGGTTTATTCTATCAGCAGCCACACAATTGATCACATAATACTGGAAATCTGAGGCACCCCCCCCCCCCTCCATAGGTGGATCACCATTCTCAATGAGATTATGTTAATGGAGGAGATGCGTGCCAGAGAGTGAGATGACTGGGATAAACATAAGGTACTGTGGTATGTCTGGGTACACTACTCTGCATCGGATAGTCTATTGAATAGAATTACTAAAGGATGAGCAGAATTGACAGCCAGAACAACACCGGTGTAGATGGTCCAGATGTCTTGATGACCTCACACTGGTGAATGGCCTTCTAACCATCTGAGCTCATCCATGTTGTGGAAAACTACCACAGTCGCACTGAATGTATATCTATACATTCAAACTCCAGGGAGGTAGTGTCTTGGTTGGGATTCAAAGCAGCGATGCCTTTTACTGCTAGGTGAGAGTGCTACCCACTATACCACTGTGCCGCCCGACTGTGCATAGACTTTGCTAAACAAGAAACACCCTCATTGCATCTAGTTGTGTCACTAATTTGCTTAATAAATGTCCCCTACTGTGCTTTGTTGCTTAAAGAAAAATAAGAACAGATACGGACAATCCCAGCCTTTTACAGAATAAGAGAAGTACAATATACCATGTGCACTCATTAAAGGTGAGGACCAAAAGAAGCAAACACAACCAACAAGCTCTTTGATGATAGGCACAGTTACCTATAAAAATAGTACTATACACAAAATTTGCCACACTGGTTGGTACCAACGGTGAAAGGTAGGTGTTAAATAACATGGTATGTTGCAACAGACTTTTTTTCACACATATAGGCTAAAACAAGGGATTGTGTCTCTGACATGTTTTTGTTGAGAATTGTCTGAATTGGGAAGATTTTCCCTTACTTCCTGTCGCTTCTTGTCCTAGTAGAGATCGACTCAACATACTCAGTAAGCATTATAAACCCAGAAAAAATTGTAACGTTTTGTTTGATAATGTTATCCTTGAAAAAGTCACGTGTCAGTGATGTAACGCGTGGGAGGAGCTTAGGACGTTCAGTGCTGCAATACACCTGAAGGTTAACAGCAGCTGTTTCTCTATGGGAAACCTCGTCCACAGCGGCTGACTGCAATCTGCTTATTTGAATGCTTCTAATAGACCGGGAGTTTGTGAGTGTATCTTTTGTCCCTGTTTTGCTTATGTACTATCTAGTAAGTTCACTGCACAATGATCTATTTTTTCTTTGCTTGCTTTGCATAAAACCTTTATCCTGAGAGCCGAATCACCAGCAGTGTAAATGCTGAAGTGGGATACAAGAAAAACTAAATATCCTGATACAAACGATCTAACCCAGTGAGTCAATCAATCTGGATTAAGGGAAGGAACTGTTTAATTATTTTTACTTTCTCCCACTATTTATCTCTGCCTGGACATTGTATTTAGAGTGTCATTATTATTTTATTTATACTCACCGTCACATCACCATTTTGAAGATTTATTTTGGCAATTTTAACACATGTATTAGCACCATAATTATTAATTTATTTTATTCACATGTATGCATTTTTTATTCCTGGATTTAAGCTTAGTCGCAGCAGCATATTGTGCACTATTTATTTAAAGTGCATCAATTTTATACTTAGTACTATTTGTTTGGTTATCTGATCACCCTATATTGATAGCAGCTTTAATTTACTGATTTTTTCATAGCACTAACTATATTGGTATATATATATTTTTAAGCACAATTTATTTATATCACACATATCTTTCCACATCAGCGCTTGGTTTTTATTCATTTTTTCATCATTTTTTTAACATGTTTTTGGTGTGTTTTTTCCGTGACATGCATAGGGCAGCCGATTGATTTCAGTGGGCTGCTCTACACGTGGCAAGGTAGCTCATGGGACATTTTGGCCTGCTGTGCATTGCACTTTTTTTACTGTGCATTTTTTCTATGTATTTTACCCATTTTTTTTGCAAGTGTTTGGGGTGCCGTTAATTATCGGTGCCAACTATGCAACTAGTTAATTTTAGATGTATAAAGGTGGCCATACACTAAACAATCTGATTGTACAACCTCTGTACGATCTCCTTTAGAGTTACCAAAACTATATAATAGTAGGACACATCATCTATCGCTTTATCCAATCAGGAAAGCCCTTGCACTATATAGTTGAAGGTAGATCTAAAGGAAATTTTATAATCAAATTGTATAGTGTATGGTGAGATTTACAGAACCCAGAACATACTTCTGTTTTTTTTAATATTACAGTTCTATCCACATAGGCTGTTATCTGATTGCTCAGCTCCTGCACACTCTGCCAAGTGAATGATCTATTCCTGTGTATTTAGTGAGAATGGTATTCGCTGATTGCATAGGAATGTGCACCTAATGAGGTGGGTGGTAGTGGTCTGCTAGAATAGGAAGATGGATGATGCGGGGTGTGTCCCAATGAGGCCAGCTGGTAAACTTCTTCTTGTGTCACATCACAAAGCCTGTCCAGGAAGTAATGGAGAAGTTTTTTATAAAGCCAGCTAGACACTGAGGTAACAAGGGGTATGTAGGATAAATAGAAAGCTTTTTTTATTTCTGCAAAAGTACACTAGTGGTATATTGATACATAGGGGAGTTGGAATTTAGAAAAATAAAAAAAGAAAGGTAAACGTATCCTTTAATATTGCTATTTAACCTTTATCTAGATGCTTTCATTTTGGGCCATCATTGAAGGGAATAACAATCAGAAAAATAAAGTTTAAAACTGCACTATTTGAAGATGATGTTCTAATTTTTTCATCACGTGAAAAATAAGTGCAGCGCTCAAAGTAAATCTCAGAGTGAACTGAAAATTGATGTACATATACATAAAAGTGCACATAAACAATCTAAGAATAAACTCAAAATATATATATATATATATATATATATATATATATATATATATATATATATATATATATATATATATATATATGCAAACAGTGTGTAAATGAACACTGAATTATGCATGTACAATATCCCTAAAATAAAATTGATATACTAAAGGTCATAACATTAGTGTGACAATAAAAATATAAGTGAATAATGTCCAATAATATCCAAGGAAAAAAATTGTAAAATAAATGTTAGTCCATAGTGTTATAAAATAAATAGTAGATATCCAAAACGTGGTTCAAAAATAGCTGACATTTGAACTGGATAACAGTTTTTTCTTTGTCACAACATGTGACAAAGAAAAAACCTGCCCAAACTTGTTGATAAGTGATCCACCACCAGAGAGTCAAAAGGCTTAAACGATTGAACCCAAGTGGGTATACCTCCAGTGGGTTAATCAGACTTGTAGGGCTACACGCCCAAGGGGAACAACAATGGACCTCAGTGGGATAGGTAATAAGCAGAGAACCGCATGGATAATTGCTCCAATGGGACATGTTTATGAAAAGGAAGAAGAAGTAGGCACAGAGGGGGTTATTTACGAAAGGCAAATCCACTTTGCACTGCAAGTGCACTTGAAAGTACACTGAAAGTGCACTTGGAAGGGCAGTCCCTGTAAATCTGAGGGGTAGATCTGAAATGAGGGGAAGCTCTGCTGATTTTATCATCCAATCATGTGCAAGATAAAATGCTGTTTTTTATCTTTCTTGCATGTCCCCCTTGGATCTACAGCGACTGCACTTCCAAGCACACTTTCAGCGCACTTTCAAGTGCACTTGCAGTGCACTTGTAGTGCAAAGTGGATTCACCTTTCGTAAATAACCCCCATAGTGTAATCCCATTTAAATTGAAAGTAATTTATTTAGTAAAAAGGAGAAAATACACTCACATTTTAGTAGATAAAAAAGCATTTTGGAATAAAACAGTGACTTCAGCAGAGCGTCCAGACACTTTTTGTCTTACAAGACATCATCTGCATTAGATTTACTTTGAGCGCTGCACTTATTTTTCACATGTCTTTATTTTTTGCAATTGATCTATTGCTGTGCTAGCTGCTTTCTTACATTTGTTGCAGACAGCACGGTATATTTGCTTTATAATTTTTTCATCACAACTAGAAAATGGCATCCCAGAGATTCAAAAATTATTATAACAATATAGTAGATTTTCAGGACTGCGAGATACTGCTATTTACAACTATAAAAAGAAGGTGTAGAAATTGCGCCAACTCCCAGAGTAAACTGAAATAAAGCAGCCAACACAACAATCTGACCGTTGCAAGTGTAAAAATAATAATAACGTGTGGCGCTGATAAAATACTAAGCAAATAGTAGTGATCTCTGTGAAAGAGTATTCAAAACTTAGAGTGTATAACCATAGAGTGAATGTTACAACATCTCAAAGGATATATGAAGGTAAGTAATAGCAGTAAATGCTTAGGTATGTAAAGGAGTGAACACTTAGTAACAAGCAATGGGTTAATTAAGAAACAATTATGCATAAAATACCATATTCAAAAAATATACAATAATACTACAAAGTGTCCCAGTATATTGAGTGTGTAGCTCAGTAGGGACGTATTGTCCGTTTGTGCAAATGCTGGAAGGAAAGACGTCCAAAGCCCTTAAGAAGGTAAACATATAAAGGTATTGGAAGTCTATTATTGAAAAGGTGCGGTACTTCAAGTGGACCCCACAGCCATCTGGGTATAGGCCATCTTCATATGCAGTGATTTAGGGGCTGCTTTAAAAGTCCTTAAATACAGGTTGATTCTTCACTCATATAGATGTTTTCAACATAGAGAGAGAAAGACAAAAGGATGCCCTTACCAGATAAGGTGGACTCACAGGCCCTTGGCGGTGAGTCAAACAAGCTTGTACCGTCAAGCGGAATGGGGTGGCACTCTGTGAGAAGATTTTGTGTGGAATCCCATCAGAAGTCCTCAGATGATGTGCCAATTTGGGAACAGGAACCTCCAAGAATCGGCTTCGATCACCTGTTGATCGTCTCCTCAATGGTCCATCCCATGAGCAAGTGAACAAGGAAAAGAAAAAAACTTCCACATAGTGTAAATCCTTATTTTTCAAAAAAGCGTAATAGCATTTTATTCAGGAATACACTCCGAAAAATTACAAGCGGGGGCAGTAAAAACTCGGTTCAAAATACAAAAAGGTATAAAAATGGTATAAAAAATGATATAAAAACAGCGCAGTAAGTAGTGGTGGGGTGTAGACATAAGAACCCAACGCGTTTCGCCTTCAAAGGCTTCTGCTGGGGTATGAATAAGCCCCCCACACAACTGCGCTTTATATAATCTCTTTTGAATGGAGTGTAACAGCTGATTAGCGCTGTTACACAGGATGACTTCCGGGTTCGGCAGCGTCACGGGTGACCGACGGTCACATGGTGCTTTTGTGGCCAATCGGATCTCAAAAGAGCTGGTCAGGGAGCCAAGCCTCACTTTCACTGTCCACTCAACAGGGCGTCGCTCCTATTGGTCTCAGAGGTCACGTGTCAGTCACGTGATGTGTATCCTAGGGAGTGACGATAGGCCGCTCACGGCCTGCATATCACAGGAGACAGGAAGTGAAAGCTTAACATGCTAAGACCTGGAACGCAAACACAGCCACGATCCGTAATACTATTAACTTATTTTGGGTCCAATTTCATATGAAACGATCCGAATCCCGGGAATCCTCCCCTAATGTCTCCATGTAAAACTCTATGAATTGCACAATAAGTAAATAGCCACTAAGGATTTAAATGTGCAAAGCAATGGATAAGGATATAATGCAATGTGGCATTCTTAAGAAATAGTAATGTTAAAGGTGCATAGCGAACCAAAATGGTCCAAAAAAAATATTATAGAATATAGATGAAAAAAAAATATATATAGATTATATAGCAGAGACCTATGTAGAATTATATTTATGTAAGATTGTGTTTTAAGGGACACGCAACGTGTAGAAAATTATATTTGAACAGTTCATGTGTCAGGAAACCATTCATGAAAGAAGGATAAAAATCATTATTAACCTAAAAATGTGCCAAACTAGATATCAAACTTCATATCAAACTTCAAAGCTTCATTACATCTATGGCTCAGTGGCAGGTGAGGTGAAAGTACTTGAAGTAAAAAATGTGTATAAATACAGCGGGGAAACGAAAGAAATATCTAAAGAGGTCTTAAATGGTAAAAATCCCTAAAGAAATATTATGTTCTGCAGAGTGAAAATAAGTACTCGCTAAGTGCTTGGTGAAGAGTACTTATGGTCCTCATATGGGTGAGGTTGTGCAAACTGTATGAGGTGGTATTAATAGGGACTTGGTGGGGAGTGCTCATGGTCCTCACACAGATGAGGTTGGGTGAACTATCTGAAGTGGTGATCATTAATAAGAGTCATTTAATGACAGCGTAAAAAGACAAAGGAAAAAAAACCCAAAGGAAAAAAAGAGAAAGATGCATGTATCTAGATAGTCTGGAGGGGTACCATATGCACCACAGATAGTCAGGGACAACCATCGGGGGGATATCAACGCCTAAGATTGATTGATAAAAGCGTTGATATCCCACTCGACGTTGAGTCCATGTGGCACATAGCACCTCATTAGGTGTATCCAAAAAGTTTCAAGTTTGGAGACCCCTCTTATGTTTGGTTCCCCTCTCCAGTGTGGAACGAATTTGTCAATAATTTGGAACTTCGTTCCAGATGGATTCTGGTTGTGGTGATGTAGGTAGTGTTTGGGAACACTGTGATTTGTGCGTCCTTTTAATATAGCTGTGATGTGTTCGTTCACTCGTATAGAAAAATTACGTATAGTTCGTCCTATATACTGCTTACCGCAGGGACAGGTGATAAGGTATACGATGAACTTAGTAGTACAAGTGGCAAATTGTTTCATCTTGTATTCCCTCCCAGTTGAGGATGACACAAAGGTTTCGATTTTGCGGGATTTGCAAGCATTAACTTTGCATACTGTGCATTTCCTGCAGGGGTAGAAACCTTTGAGGTCAAAGAAGAATGATGGTGTCTTTGGGGGGTCCACTACGCCCGGTGCAATCCTACCCCCTATCGATGGTGCACCCTTATAGATCACCCCAGCCTGTTTAGGTAGTAATGGGCCCAGTATTCGGTCATTTTTTAATACTTTCCAGTGTTTTGAGATAATATTCTTTATTTGTTTATGTTGGATGGAATAGTTGGTAAGGAAGGCCAATCTATGTCTATCATCCAAAGGTCTTTTGGGTTGTTCCACCAACAGCGATGAACGATCAATGTGGGCTACTTTCTGAATCTCCTGGTCAATTTGTCCTCCATCGTACCCTTTTTCCTTGAATCTGGACTTGATGGTCTCTGCTTGTCTGTAATAATCTGGTAAAAGGGAACAGTTACGTCTGATTCTCATCAGTTGGCTCCGAGGAACTGATTTCAGCCATGCTGTATGGTGACAGCTGTCAATCGGAATGTATCCGTTACGGTCAGTAACTTTGAAGAAGGTTTTCGTCTCCAATTGACCGTTGACAGCTGAAATTTCTAAATCTAAGAAATGTATTGTAGAGGAGCTGGCTTCATAAGACAGATGGATGCCCACCTCATTATCATTTAGGGTCGACATGCAATGGTTCAGTGATCCCATGGAGCCTCTCCATAGGAGGAGGATGTCGTCGATGTACCTGGCCCACAGGGCTAGCTGTGGGGGTTTCAGGACACCGACGACATCCTCCTCCCATTTGGCCATGAAGATGTTGGCCAGGCTGGGGGCAAACTTTGCCCCCATAGCTACCCCTTTTGTCTGTAGGTAATAGCAATCATTGTACCAGAAATAATTTGACTTGGTGGCAAAACGTAGCAAATCTATAATAAACCTCTTTTGGGCCGTGGGGATGTTTTTATCCCTTGACAGGAATAAGTCCACTGCTCCTAGACCTAGTTCATGGGGGATAATAGTGTATAGGGAAGTAATGTCTGCAGTTACTAAAATTAGGTCATTGCTGTAGGTAATCTGTTGTAATTTATTGATGGTGTCTCGAGTGTCCTTCAAAAAGGATGGTATCGTTTTCACTATAGGTTGCAAATAGTGATCAATGTATTTCCCTATACGAGATGTTACGGAATTAATCCCGCTAATAATTGGGCGACCCGGAGGTTGGGTGATGTTTTTATGTACCTTGGGCAGGTAATACATTATGGGGATGCGAGGAGCCACCGGAACCAAGAAATTTTTTTCTTTTTTGTCTAGTATGCCTAGATGGAAGCCGGTATCAATCAGATCCACTAATGTTCTTTTAAAACCTGTAGTAGGGTTAGATCCAAGGGGCAAATAGGTTTCTGTGTCACTCAGAATTCTGGTCATTTCTGCTTGGTAGTCTTTTCTATCAAGAACGACAATTCCTCCGCCCTTATCCGCCGGGCGGATGACGAGGTCATTGCGTTCGCAGAGAGACTTTAGACCTATTTTTATACTGGGGTCCGTGTGGTATTTTTTGTTTGGGAGGACATCCAAGTCTTCCAATACTAAGTCACGGAACACTTTGATGGCAGGGGCTATAGGTGCTGGGGGGTTGAATAGAGATGGGTTAGCTAACCCAGAATGGACTGAATGAGAGTTTGCAAGGAGGTTTGAAGGCCTACTTGGGTTGGACGCAATATATCTCTGTACATTAAGTTTGCGCACAAATTTGTGCACATCTATAAATGTAGAGAATTTACTTAAAGTTTTTGGGGGGGCAAATTTCAATCCTTTGTTCAGGACACTGAGCTCAGCTGAAGTGAAATCAACTTTACTTAGATTAAAAATGCCGTTATCCTTTAAACCCGTTTTCTCTTTCCTGGTGCGCCTCCCCCCTCGGGTGCCGCGTTTTGTTCTGAATTTCATGTGGGGTATTCTTGTTCTCTGTGAAAACCCCCCGGGTATGAAGGCTTCGGCTTAGCCTGGTTATAACTGTAAGGTGATCTATCGGAATAATCTCTGTCCCCATAGTCATAGCGATATTGGGAGTTTCGGTAATCATTAGATCTTTCATCCCTAAGTGGTGAGAATCTGTTTCTCGTGTTAATAGGGGTTCTTTGTGGATATGGTTGGTAGTGCTGATACTCATTCTGGCTCATATTCCGTCTTTGAGGGGAGTAATCCTGTCTGTATTCTTCATAATGTACAGAGCGGTCCCTATTACCCCTACCCTTTCCCCTGTTGTTTCTTCCTCTATTTCCAGAGTTGGAGGGGGGACCATTATATTGGGTTGTAGAAACCGGGGGGGGACGGGTGGGACGTCTATTAGTGCCAGTTGGAAGGGGTGGAGGTACTGGGGGGGTCTGTGATACAACTGAGCTCCCTGTCTCCATAGTTTGACTCGTGCTATCGAGTGGATCCTTAACTTGGCTATTAGTCTGCCAACTGAAAACATTTCCATTTTTGTAATCATTGAGGTCTCTGCTATATTTCTTCTGTTTTTTTATTTTTTGTTCCCGTTCTTCTTTTTCTAACTGATTCTTAAGATTGGTAGAGAGATTAGTGTACTCTATAGTGGATTTATGTGGGAGGAGTTTGTCTCTAATTTCCTTGATCTCTTTATCTATGATAGTTCTTCTTGTGCGTTTTCTGTCTATAAGGAACCCCAATAAGGATATCCCTGCTTCATTAAAATAGTGGTACCATGACTCAATGTCTAGGTCCCCTTGTTGTGGATGGATTGTCCACCTTAGGCCTCTTGGGACCATGCGTTCCTTGGTATACTGCTCCAAGAAGGCAATGTCCCATTCTAAGTGTAACTCGGAGACCATCAGGTTTATCAGCCATCAGACCATCAGCCTAAGAAAAAGGCCGCCTATCTCTGAGTCTGTATTAAGAGCTCTGAAAACCCCTTCTGTGTTGAAAGTGCGACTGGTCCGATAATCGAACACATGTTGAGTGGATTATCAGAGCGTGTGGAGAGGCTGCAATAATACTGTCAAAAAGAAACGTGTAAAAAGAAGGTGTAGAAATTGCGCCAACTCCCAGAGTAAACTGAAATAAAGCAGCCAACACAACAATCTGACCGTTGCAAGTGTAAAAATAATAATAACGTGTGGCGCTGATAAAATACTAAGCAAGTAGTAGTGATCTCTGTGAAAGAGTATTCAAAACTTAGAGTGTATAACCATAGAGTGAATTTTACAACATCTCAAAGAATATATGAAGGTAAGTAATAGCAGTAAATGCTTAGGTATGTAAAGGAGTGAACGCTTAGTAACAAGCAATGGGTTAATTAAGAAACAATTATGCATAAAATACCATATTCAAAAAATATACAATAATACTACAAAGTGTCCCAGAATATTGAGTGTGTAGCTCAGTAGGGACGTATTGTCCGTTTGTGCAAATGCTGGAAGGAAAGAGGTGCAAAGCCCTTAAGAAGGTAAACCTATAAAGGTATTGGAAGTCTATTATTGAAAAGGTGCGGTGCTTCAAGTGGACCCCACAGCCATCTGGGTATAGGCCATCTTCATATGCAGTGATTTAGGGGCTGCTTTAAAAGTCCTTAAATACAGGTGGATTCTTCACTCATATAGATGTTTTCAACATAGAGAGAGAAAGACAAAAGGATGCCCTTACCAGATAAGGTGGACTCACAGGCCCTTGGCGGTGAGTCAAACAAGCTTGTACCGTCAAGCGGTATGGGGTGGCACTCTGTGAGAAGATTTTGTGTGGAATCCCATCAGAAGTCCTCAGATGATGTGCCAATTTGGGAACAGGAACCTCCAAGAATCAGCTCCGATCGCCTGTTGATCGTCTCCTCAATGGTCCATCCCATGAGCAAGTGAACAAGGAAAAGAAAAAAACTTCCACATAGTGTAAATCCTTATTTTTCAAAAAAGCGTAATAGCATTTTATTCAGGAATACACTCCGAAAAAATTACAAGCGGGGGCAGTAAAAACTCGGTTCAAAATACAAAAAGGTATAAAAATGGTATAAAAAATGATATAAAAACAGCGCAGTAAGTAGTGGTGGGGTGTAGACATAAGAACCCGACGCGTTTCGCCCTCAAAGGCTTCTGCTGGGGTATGAATAAGCCCCCCACACAACTGCACTTTATATAATCTCTTTTGAATGGAGTGTAACAGCTGATTAGCGCTGTTACACAGGATGACTTCCGGGTTCGGCAGCGTCACGGGTGACCGACGGTCACATGGTGCTTTTGTGGCCAATCGAATCTCAAAAGAGCTGGTCAGGGAGCCAAGCCTCACTTTCACTGTTCACTCAACAGGGCGTCGCTCCTATTGGTCTCAGAGGTCACGTGTCAGTCACGTGATGCGTATCCTCTCACAGGAGACAGGAAGTGAAAGCTTAACATGCTAAGACCTGGAACGCAAACACAGCCACGATCCGTAATACTATTAACTTATTTTGGGTCCAATTTCATATGAAACGATCCGAATCCCGGGAATCCTCCCCTAATGTCTCCATGTAAAACTCTATGAATTGCACAATAAGTAAATAGCCACTAAGGATTTAAATGTGCAAAGCAACGAATAAAGAAAAAAATTTCTTGGTTCCGGTGGCTCCTCTCATCCCCATAATGTATTACCTGCCCAAGGTACATAAAAACATCACCCAACCTCCGGGTCGCCCAATTATTAGCGGGATTAATTCCGTAACATCTCGTATAGGGAAATACATTGATCACGATTTGCAACCTATAGTGAAAACGATACCATCCTTTTTGAAGGACACTCGAGACACCATCAATAAATTACAACAGATTACCTACAGCAATGACCTCATTTTAGTAACTGCAGACGTTACTTCCCTATACACTATTATCCCCCATGAACTAGGTCTAGGAGCAGTGGACTTATTCCTGTCAAGGGATAAAAACATCCCCACGACCCAAAAGAGGTTTATTATGGATTTGCTACGTTTTGCCACCAAGTCAAATTATTTCTGGTACAATGATTGCTATTACCTACAGACAAAAGGGGTAGCTATGGGGGCAAAGTTTGCCCCCAGCCTGGCCAACATCTTCATGGCCAAATGGGAGGAGGATGTCGTCGGTGTCCTGAAACCCCCACAGCTAGCCCTGTGGGCCAGGTACATCGACGACATCCTCCTCCTATGGAGAGGCTCCATGGGATCACTGAACCATTGCATGTCGACCCTAAATGATAACGAGGTGGGCATCCATCTGTCTTATGAAGCCAGCTCCTCTACAATACATTTCTTAGATTTAGAAATTTCAGCTGTCAACGGTCAATTGGAGACGAAAACCTTCTTCAAAGTTACTGACCGTAACGGATACATTCCGATTGACAGCTGTCACCATACAGCATGGCTGAAATCAGTTCCTCGGAGCCAACTGATGAGAATCAGACGTAACTGTTCCCTTTTACCAGATTATTACAGACAAGCAGAGACCATCAAGTCCAGATTCAAGGAAAAAGGGTACGATGGAGGACAAATTGACCAGGAGATTCAGAAAGTAGCCCACATTGATCGTTCATCACTGTTGGTGGAACAACCCAAAAGACCTTTGGATGATAGACATAGATGGGCCTTCCTTACCAACTATTCCATCCAACATAAACAAATAAAGAATATTATCTCAAAACACTGGAAAGTATTAAAAAATGACCGAATACTGGGCCCATTACTACCTAAACAGGCTGGGGTGATCTATAAGGGTGCACCATCGATAGGGGGTAGGATTGCACCGGGCGTAGTGGACCCCCCAAAGACACCATCATTCTTCTTTGACCTCAAAGGTTTCTACCCCTGCAGGAAATGCACAGTATGCAAAGTTAATGCTTGCAAATCCCGCAAAATCGAAACCTTTGTGTCATCCTCAACTGGGAGGGAATACAAGATGAAACAATTTGCCACTTGTACTACTAAGTTCATCGTATACCTTATCACCTGTCCCTGCGGTAAGCAGTATATAGGACGAACTATACGTAATTTTTCTATACGAGTGAACGAACACATCACAGCTATATTAAAAGGACGCACAAATCACAGTGTTCCCAAACACTACCTACATCACCACAACCAGAATCCATCTGGAACGAAGTTCCAAATTATTGACAAATTCGTTCCACACTGGAGAGGGGAACCAAACATAAGAGGGGTCTCCAAACTTGAAACTTTTTGGATACACCTAATGAGGTGCTATGTGCCACATGGACTCAACGTCGAGTGGGATATCAACGCTTTTATCAATCAATCTTAGGCGTTGATATCCCCCCGATGGTTGTCCCTGACTATCTGTGGTGCATATGGTACCCCTCCAGACTATCTAGATACATGCATCTTTCTCTTTTTTTCCTTTGGGTTTTTTTTCCTTTGTCTTTTTACGCTGTCATTAAATGACTCTTATTAATGATCACCACTTCAGATAGTTCACCCAACCTCATCTGTGTGAGGACCATGAGCACTCCCCACCAAGTCCCTATTAATACCACCTCATACAGTTTGCACAACCTCACCCATATGAGGACCATAAGTACTCTTCACCAAGCACTTAGCGAGTACTTATTTTCACTCTGCAGAACATAATATTTCTTTAGGGATTTTTACCATTTAAGACCTCTTTAGATATTTCTTTCGTTTCCCCGCTGTATTTATACACATTTTTTACTTCAAGTACTTTCACCTCACCTGCCACTGAGCCATAGATGTAATGAAGCTTTGAAGTTTGATATGGAACACAATCTCCATTCATTTAGTATCAACACTTTTATTATTTATTGTTCCATTTATTATTTTTTATCACTTTTTGGACCCCACTGCTGACCACACTCTAGTTTGGCACATTTTTAGGTTAATAATGATTTTTATCCTTCTTTCATGAATGGTTTCCTGACACATAAACTGTTCAAATATAATTTTCTACACGTTGCGTGTCCCTTAAAACACAATCTTACATAAATATAATTCTACATAGGTCTCTGCTATATAATCTATATATATATTTTTTTCATCTATATTCTATAATATTTTTTTCGGACCATTTTGGTTCGCTTTGCACCTTTAACATTACTATTTCTTAAGAATGCCACATTGCATTATATCCTTATCCATTGCTTTGCACATTTAAATCCTTAGTGGCTATTTACTTATTGTGCAATTCATAGAGTTTTACATGGAGACATTAGGGGAGGATTCCCGGGATTCGGATCGTTTCATATGAAATTGGACCCAAAATAAGTTAATAGTATTACGGATCGTGGCTGTGTTTGCGTTCCAGGTCTTAGCATGTTAAGCTTTCACTTCCTGTCTCCTGTGATACGCAGGCCGTGAGCGGCCTATCGTCACTCCCTAGGATACACATCACGTGACTGACACGTGACCTCTGAGACCAATAGGAGCGACGCCCTGTTGAGTGGACAGTGAAAGTGAGGCTTGGCTCCCTGACCAGCTCTTTTGAGATCCGATTGGCCACAAAAGCACCATGTGACCGTCGGTCACCCGTGACGCTGCCGAACCCGGAAGTCATCCTGTGTAACAGCGCTAATCAGCTGTTACACTCCATTCAAAAGAGATTATATAAAGCGCAGTTGTGTGGGGGGCTTATTCATACCCCAGCAGAAGCCTTTGAGGGCGAAACGCGTCGGGTTCTTATGTCTACACCCCACCACTACTTACTGCGCTGTTTTTATATCATTTTTTATACCATTTTTATACCTTTTTGTATTTTAAACCGAGTTTTTACTGCCCCCGCTTGTAATTTTTCGGAGTGTATTCCTGAATAAAATGCTATTACGCTTTTTTGAAAAATAAGGATTTACACTATGTGGAAGTTTTTTTCTTTTCCTTGTTCACTTGCTCATGGGATGGACCATTGAGGAGACGATCAACAGGCGATCGGAGCCGATTCTTGGAGGTTCCTGTTCCCAAATTGGCACATCATCTGAGGACTTCTGATGGGATTCCACACAAAATCTTCTCACAGAGTGCCACCCCATACCGCTTGACGGTACAAGCTTGTTTGACTCACCGCCAAGGGCCTGTGAGTCCACCTTATCTGGTAAGGGCATCCTTTTGTCTTTCTCTCTCTATGTTGAAAACATCTATATGAGTGAAGAATCCACCTGTATTTAAGGACTTTTAAAGCAGCCCCTAAATCACTGCATATGAAGATGGCCTATACCCAGATGGCTGTGGGGTCCACTTGAAGTACCGCACCTTTTCAATAATAGACTTCCAATACCTTTTATATGTTTACCTTCTTAAGGGCTTTGGACGTCTTTCCTTCCAGCATTTGCACAAATGGACAATACGTCCCTACTGAGCTACACACTCAATATACTGGGACACTTTGTAGTATTATTGTATATTTTTTGAATATGGTATTTTATGCATAATTGTTTCTTAATTAACCCATTGCTTGTTACTAAGCGTTCACTCCTTTACATACCTAAGCATTTACTGCTATTACTTACCTTCATATATCCTTTGAGATGTTGTAACATTCACTCTATGGTTATACACTCTAAGTTTTGAATACTCTTTCACAGAGATCACTACTACTTGCTTAGTATTTTATCAGCGCCACACGTTATTATTATATTTACAACTATATGCCATAGAAAAAGGGAACATACAATGTTTGTAGTAGTGAAGGAATATATTACATATCTAGTAATAAAGACTGCTAAGATAGCCTCTTCACTGTATGCTTCAAATTATCCACCAATGAGAAATAAAAATGTTAAGAAGTTGGAGATGTGGGCTGATCTTTCACTCCCGCTATTTGGAAGAATCCATCTTATTAAGAGAGATAAAACAGGCCTCTCAATGGAATCTTTCTGTTTTATTATACACTAAAGCCTAGAACACACAATCAGAAAATTGGACAAAAAAATACCACTTTCAAAGCAATTATTTGATAATCTAATCATTGGTACGCAGCTTTCGAGAGCCAATCAGGACAGGTCATGCATAATTTTTCGATGGGACAAGAACAAAAATATTTCTCATACATTACCAGATTGTATGATTTTAGTTCAATCAGTACAGTTTTCATCCAAAAATACGATACAAAAACAATATAATACGTTACATCACTTCCAAATTTTTATACTGTCAAAGGAGAATTTTCGTAGTTTTAGTAGTGTAGAGGGAAGTGCAGCGCTAAGGAGTGAAACAAGTAGTGAATGACATTAATTCATATCATACAGTAAATAATATATATTGGTGCATAAATTCCATAGATATGCAATATCATATGGTGAACATACTAAGTTGTATACATTGTGTCCACGACACAAAAAGATATTTTATGATACACTAGTAATTGGTGTTCTAAATAAAATAAGTCCGTGAAAAAGTCCTGAAAAATACGTAACACCAGGAAGTGTAAAGAAATAATATAGTGTTGATAGAATATCCACCACCGTTCTTAGAGGGGGCTTACCAGAAAGATTGGACACAGATGGGTATACACCCACTGTGTCAATCAAACTTGTAAACGTGGGGATCCTTGATGATATCTGTTGCTAAAGACATAAGTCCAGGTGACCCAGGTGCTGCATCCTCAGCAGCTCTTCCTCCACAATCTTCTTGAGTGTCTGGCGCTCCTCTGCAGTCAGACGATCGCTTACAATGATCCAGGAACTTGGAGCACACCAGGCACTGGGACAGGACGCTGAGAACAGGACTCTTCGTCCGCAAGCTCTTCCAAAGCAGTCCGGATCTCAGCGTCCTGTCCCAGTCCCTGGTGCACTCCAAGTTCCTGGATGATATGAATTAATGTCATTCACTACTTGTTTCACTCCTTAGCGCTGCACTTCCCTCTACACAACTTTACTAACAGGATTAGATCACTTGTTTGTGCTAGCTGCTTACATCTTTATGACAGCACAATATTTACACATATAATTTTTACTCGTAGTTTTAGTAACCTCTTAGTTTTCAATATGGAGGTTAGCATGAAAAAAAAACAGACGTTCGTTTGTTTGATAATCTTGTTGTGTGTACCAGGCTTAAGATGAGAAATTTGCCTCCAAATCTGAAGCCAAACTTACTTTATGGGGATACAATAGTGGCCTGGAGAGGGTTGAGGGAAAAAAAAGCAAGGAATGTCTCCCTATGTATCAAAGTTCATGCCAATTCAGGATAATCCATAATTTCCACAGAGAAGAGATTATGGAGCCCTTCAAACCTTGAAGCAGAATAGGCTTTTTACAGCACACCAACTGTACCATACTAATTCTCACTCACTAAAGTCATTTATAAGGGTTTCTATATGATTTATTATTCTGAGACAGCACTTTCTCTACTTACAAATATCTAGTTATCTAGGGTCATGTGGAGGTCATAGGTTCGATGCATTTGAGTCAATGTGGATAGGTAAATAAGAAATGGTATCTATGCTATATCTGATATATACCTTCTTTTGAATAATATTTCTTCTACATCAGTGGAAAATACAAGCTTAAAAAATTGGCATGCTAATTTCTCTAATGAAAATCTGGTGGTAAAACCAGTGAAGGGATACAATAAGGTTCGGAGAATAAATATAAATGAGAGCTGGAGAGAAACTCCATTTAATATTATGCACAGAGCATACATTTCATTTATAATTTCATTTATAATAAATCCCTCATTGCTGTGTGCAGGAATATGTCCGAAATGTAATTTATGTAGACCCGTGTTGGCACATCGATTGTGACTCTGTAAGAAGATTTAAGTCTTTTGGGAGCAGGTGTTGGGATATATGCATTTGGTTACAGGTACACAAGTACGTTCACAAAGACCCTTTTGATGCTGTTCAGCTGTGATCAGGTTGAGGCAATGAGCACTATAAATAGCCAAATTCATATATGTGTATTGACAGCTCCGAGAGCTATTATGAGGCACTGGATTACTAGTGGCTCTCCTATGGTGGCAAAACAAATAACAGATGTGAAAAATGTGTGCTTGCCTTTATTCAATGTACCCATATTTTCTTGCACAATCAGAAACAAAGAGTACTGTTGTGCAGGCCTGGATTGACCATAGGGCAAACCGGGCACTTGCCCAGTGGGCCAGGGCTACCAGGCCACATGTCCTTGCCGGGCCCAAGGCAGCTGGGGTGCTCTTTGAGCCCACGCCGCCCACCCAGCAAATCCATGCCCGCCGGCTGCCAGTTCAGCTCAGCCATCGACACCAGGGGGCAGAAACATGAAGGGGAGGAGCTAGAGGAGACACCTTCGGTCTCTCCACGGCTGCCAGTGTAGTTCAGCCGTCTGTGCCAGGGGGCGTGACCACAAAGGGGGAGGAGCTAGAGGAGACACCTGCTGCAGACACCATGGAGCCAGATCAGAGAGAACATGAGTGCGGCCCCCTGTAACCTGGATAGGAGGAGCGGTGGGAGTGGCTGCATATAGAAGAATCATTCTCTCCATCTTCCGCCCGCAGTCTCTGAATGCCTGCTTCTGCTCCTCTCCCTCTCGCAGGCTTTCAGACACTGTGGGAGGAAGATGGAGAGAATGATTCTTCTATATGCAGCCACCCCCACTGCTCCTCTTTTCCTGCTGTCCCCCCAGTGCTCTCTATAGCCCCCCAGTGCTCTCCAGCCCCCCTACCTGGGCCCTCTACCCCAGAGTACTCTCCACCTCCCCCTGTGCTCTCTCGCTCTCCCCGTGCTCTTTGCTGCCCCCCTGTGCCCTCCATCTCTCCCCCAGTGCTCTCCACCTCTCCCTGTGCTCTCCACCTTCCCCTGTGCTCTCCACCTCCGACCTGTGCACTCCACCTCCCCCCATGCTTGCCACCTCTCCCCCAGTGCTCTCCAGCCCTCCTGTGCTCTCCACCTCTCCCTCAGTGCTCTCCAGCCCCCCCCCCAGTGATCTCCACCTCCCCCCTGTGCTCTCTCCCCCCATGCTCTCCTGGCCTCCCTGTGCTATCCTCCCCACCCCGTGTTTTTGCTTCTCCCTGTGCTCTCCAACCCCCCAATCCCTGTGCTCTCCAACCCCCCCCATGCCCTCTGGCTCCTTTTTGCTCTCCTCTTACTCCCAGTGTTCTCTGCCTCTCCCCTGTGCTCTCTGCTCCCATGCTCTCTGCCTCACCCCACAGTGTTCTCCAGCCCCCCTGTGCTCTCTCCCCACCTTATGTTCTCAAGGTTCTTCCCTGTGCTCTCTTCCTCCCCCCCGTGCTCTTTCCCAGTCCCCCTCGCCCCCCCCGCACCTCTGCCAGGTCCCCCCTCCCCTCTCCCAGGGAGCCGTCAGGGTGGAGAGTCGGGAAGGGTTTACATGTCATGGGCTGCTCATTCCAAAATGCCCGGGCTTATTTTTTGTCCCAGTCCGGGCCTGCCGGTGTGCTAATCAACATTTGAAGGAAATGTGCTACTGTATATGGAAACAAGAAACAAAATTAAATTGGGATACTTGTGTAGAGCAACAGCTTAAGGCTGGCCATACATGTTCATTTTTCTTGTACAATTTTCCATTAGATTTACCAAAAAACATATAATATGAGGTCAAAACCAAACAACTTTCAATTGTATCCAATTAGGCAGGCCCTGGCACTACAGAGTTTAACTGCTTGTCGACCAGCCACTGTCGTTATACGGCGACAGGTTAGCTCTCCTGCGCAAATCACCGTAGCTGCATGTTTCGTGCAGACATCGAGTATGATCGCCTAGCACAGAGGCAAAAGGGGGATCTGCCTTTGTAAACAAGGCGATTTCCTGTTCTGCCAGATGACATGGCTGAGATCTACTGTTCCCAGTTATCAGGAAGAGTGATCTCTGTCATGTACCTGGCAGCACATCCCCCCTACAGTTAGAATACACCTTGGGAACACAGTTAACCCCTTGATCGCCCCTTAGTGTTACCCCCTTCCCTGCCAGTGTCATTTTTACATTGATCAGTGCATTTTTATAGCACCGATCAATGTAATAATGTCACTGGTCCCCAAAAAGTGTCATTTGGGGTCAGATTTGTCCCGCCGCAATGTTGCAGTCCCGCTAAAAATGGCATATTGCTGCCATTACTAGTAAAAACAATACATAAAAATAAGGGAATTGTCCCCCATATGGGGTTTTCTAAGCAGCAGAAGGGTATAAAGTTAATATTGTATGGTTTAAAAATTGTTGAACTTTATTAATAACATAATCTCAAAGAATGACAATGATATACAAAATATGAGCTGTGATACAGGAGATAACACAAGTGAAACTGGCACAATAATATACAAGGTTCAAGCGCTAAAGTAGGATGTTAATCCTGATGCGTTGTGACCCCATCGGGTCTTCTTCAGAGGATTCGGGAGCTGTAGGGAAATTTGCATTTGTTGAGATTCATGGATATAACCATAAAATAAGATAAGAAATAGTGGGTATACATTTATTGATATAATTACCAATCACATCGTGTTGAGTGATTTCTCCTGAGCCTAAAATTCTCCAAAGATTCCCCCACTCAGTCCCAGCGTGGGTGCCCCGGCCAGCAACCACATCGACAGAGGGAGCCAAACCGCTCATGCATGTCTTGCGAGGAGTCACAAAAATGGATAAATTCCCAGGCCAGGGAGGGGCGTGAGGGCAAGCGAGCAGCACCTGCAGTCGAAGCATCAAGTAACAGTACTATCAGTGCATATCGTTTAGCACAGATAGAAATGTATGTATCGTTACCGATCGTAAAATATTGGACGTACTAAATCTGTTTATAAAATTATTTTGCATTTCTAACTGTTTATTACCTAATAAAGGTTTAGCCCCCTGATCGCCCAGGAGTGATATAAAGTAGGTTTTAGGGGCAGATAAGGTCTGCATCGCCCCAGGCAGCGTCAGGTTAGCGCCAGTACCGCTAACACCCACACACGCACCATACACCTCCCTTAGTGGTATAGTATCTGAACGGATCAATATCTGATCCGATCAGATCTATACTAGCGTCCCCAGCAGTTTAGGGTTCCCAAAAATGCAGTGTTAGCGGGATCAGCCCAGATACCTGTTAGCGCCTGCGTTTTGCCCCTCTGCCCGGCCCAGCCCAGCCCACCCAAGTGCAGTATCGATCGATCACTGTCACTTACAAAACACTAAACACATGCAGCATTCGCAGAGTCAGGCCTGATCCCTGCGATCGCTAACAGTTTTTTTGGTAGCGTTTTGGTGAACTGGCAAGCACCAGCGGCCTAGTACACCCCGGTCATAGTCAAACCAGCACTGCAGTAACACTTGGTGACATGGCGAGTCCCATAAGTGCAGTTCAAGCTGGTGAGGTGGCAAGCACAAGTAGTGTCCCGCTGCCACCAAGAAGAAGACAAACACAGGCCCGTCGTGCCCATAATGCCCTTCCTGCTGCATTCGCCAACCCTAATTCGGAACCCACCACTTCTGCAGCACCCGTATTTCCCCCATTCATATCCCCAACCAAAGGCAGTCAGCTGTATGAGAGGCATTTTCTTTATGAACTTCGCGCTAAAGTGAGTAATAGTGAAAGATGTGTATAAATGAACACATAAATAGTAATATAAATGTAAAATTGGGTATGTGTGGTGATGTCTTAAAAAGATAGCAGCAAAACCTAAAAGTGTTCACACTACACTTCCCCAGACACGTTCCCCAGATGAAGTCACGTGCGGTGACGTAACACGTAGGGAGTGGCGGAGAGCAGACGTAACCGGAAGTCCAGTAAGGAGGCGCTCTAAACGCCGTTTTAACTGTACTCGCTTGTTTTTAGACTTTTTAATATAAGAGTCCACCCTGTAACCCACTAATAAAATATTATTTTATTGATTAACATACTACACCATTGGAGCACCCCTGTTTTTTCTCCCTCTCTCCCCCACCGGGCCGTTGTGCCTCGGAGGTACATCTTTTATCAGGCTATTGAGCCGTATTATGGTAGAGAGGAATGAAATAAAGCCGGGACGAGTTGAGGAAAATGGTCTGGAGAACATAGTGACGCGATTAACAGATATTATATCATGATGCCCATTTTCATTATTACTGAGGTGAGAGTTCTGAGAGCCTAAAGTTATTGTGGAATCATCCCATAAGAGGACTTGCATGAACTTTGGCCAATATGTTTGTTCCCTCACTGAGTCACCTTATCATCCTGCATGGTCAAGACAGGGCCAGTTTTCTGCACACTTCATGAACTTGCCCTTTTTTTGCACCTATTTGAGCACTTAATAATTTTTTTGATTTTTTTTTTTTTTTGGTTTTTTATATCATCTCATTTTTTATATCATCTCATTATTTTATATCTTGATGATCTTAGATTATTTATTCCATTCACAGATTTTTATGATTATTCATTATTCATTTTATTTATTTGATAGTTATTTTTTATGTCACCATATATAATATTTTCCACAATGTGTGATTAGATTTAAATGTGCGAGATCACTTTTCTTTACATTTTTTTTTATGTCCTCCCGAGTACCCCTACCCATCGAACCCCCCCAAAAAAGATGTCGTGTCTGCAGCAAGCGCGGATATAGGTGTGACACCCGCTATTATTGTCCCTCCTGTCCTGACAATCCTGGTCTTTGCATTGGTGAATGTTTTGAACGCTACCATACACTAGTTGAGTATTAGCGTAGGGTACAGCATTGCACAGACTAGGCACACTTTCACAGGGTCTCCCAAGATGCCATCACATTTTGAGAGACCCAAACCTGGCACCGGTTACAGTTATAAAAGTTACAGTTACAAAAAAAGTGTAAAAAAAAAAAAAAACACAAAAAATATATAAGATAAAAAAAACAAAAATAGTTGTTGTTTTATTGTTCTCTCTCTCTCTATTCTCTCTCTATTGTTCTGCTCTTTTTTTACTGTATTCTATTCTGCAATGTTTTATTGTTATTATGTTTTATCATGTTTGATTTTCAGGTATGCAATTTTTTATACTTTACTGTTTATTGTGTTTCATTGTTAACCTTTTTTTTGTCTTCAGGCACGCCATTCAGCTGCAGAGCGTATTTATTTATCTTGACAGCAACAGTGTTTGCTCCCACGATATATAAAGCCGTGACTCCAGCGGAGGTGTTATATGCCGAAGCATGGGGGCAGCAGGGGCGGAGGAAAGATTTGCTCCTAACTTTTGGGGCGGATGCCCCCATGCTTTGGCATATATAAATGGTGCATGTATGCCCATCATTAGAAGTGGGTGGATGAAGGGAGGTATTCTAATGGTGGGCATACCCACCAATCAATCTCTTTTTTTCGTTCAGCCCACAGGCTGCATGAAAATAAAAGATTACAATATATGCCCAACAAGGACCAGCAACGTACTGGTATGTTGCTGGACTTTGAGTGGTTATACCAGAATGATGCCTGCAGGTTTAGGTATCATCTTAATATCATTCTTTTCAGCCAGCGGTCGGCTTTCATGTAAAAGCAATCCTAGCAGCTAATTAGCCTCTAGACTGCTCTTATAATGTCCCTCCCCCCACCATCTTCCATGTTTTTCTCTGGCTCTCCTGTCCCAACAGGGAACCTGAGAATGCAGCCGGTGTTTCCGCCAGCTGACCATAGAGCTGATCAGAGACCAGAATGGCTCCAATCGTCTCTATGGCCTAAGAAACCAGAAGCTACGAGCATGACTACGAGCATGACTTAGATTTCGCCGGATGTAAACAGCGCCATTGGGAAATTGGGAAAGCATTTTATCACACTGATCTTAGTGTGGTCAGATGCTTTGAGATGCTTTTTCAAAAAAGAGTACCTGTCACTACCTATTGCTATCATAGGGGATATTTACATTCCCTGACATAACAATAAAAATGATAAAAAAAAAAAAAAAATATGAAAGGAACAGTTTAAAAACAAGATAAAAAAGAAAAAAACAAAAAAAAAAAAAAAAAAAAACCTTTTAAAGGCTTTTAAAAATGTATGTAGTTTGTCGCCACTGCACATTTGTGCGTAATTTTAAAGCATTTGGGCAATATAGTGTGTTTTAGTGCATTAAAATTAAAAAAGTGTGTTTTTCCCCAAAAAATGCATTTGAAAAATCGCTGCACAAATACTGTGTGAAAAAAAAATGAAACACCCACAATTTTAATCTGTAGGGCCTTTGCTTTAAAAAATATATAATGTTTGGGGGTTCAAAGTAATTTTCTCGCAAAAAAAAAATATTTTTTCATGTAAACAAATAGTGTCAGAGAGGGCTTTGTCTTCAAGTGGTTAGAAGAGTGGGTGATGTGTGACATAAGCTTCTAAATGTTGTGCATAAAATGCCAGGACAGTTCAAAACCCCCCAAATTACCCCATTTTGGAAAGTAGACAGCCCAAGCTATTTGTTGAGAGGCATGTCGAGTCCATGGAATATTTTATATTGTGACATAAGTTGCGGGGAAAAGACACGTTTTTTTTTTTTGCACAAAGTTGTCACTAAATGATATATTGCTCAAACATGCCATGAGAATATGTGAAATTACACCCCAAAATACATTCTGTTGCTTCTCCTGAGTATGGGGATACCACATGTGTGAGACTTTTTGGGAGCCTAGCCGTGTACGGGACCCCGAAAAACCAATCACCGCCTTCAGGGTTTCTAAGGGTCTAAATTTTTGATTTCACTCCTCACTGCCTATCACAGTTTCGGAGGCCATGGAATGCCCAGATGGCACAAACCCCCCCAAATGACCCCATTTTGGAAAGTAGACACCCCAAGCTATTTGCTCAGAGGTATGGTGAGTATTTTGCAGACAAAATTTTTTTTGTCATTATTCAATCACTTGGGACAAAAAAAATAATATTCAATGGGCTCTACATGCCTCTCAGCAATTTCCTTGGGGTGTCTACTTTCCAAAATGGGGTCATTTGGGGGGTTTTATACTGCCCTGCCATTTTAGCACCTCAAGAAATGAAATAGGCAATCATAAACTAAAAGCTGTGTAAATTCCAGAAAATGTACCCTAGTTTGTAGACGCTATAACTTTTGTGCAAACCAATAAATATACTCTTATTGACATTTTTTTTACCAAAGATATGTGGCTGAATACATTTTGGACTAAATGTATAAATAAATTGAGTTTATTGTATTTTTTTTATAACAAAAAGTAGAAAATATCGTTTTTTTTCAAAATTTTCGGTATTTTTCCGTTTATAGCGCAAAAAAATAAAAACCGCAGAGGTGATCAAATACCATCAAAAGAAAGCTCTATTTGTGGGGAACAAAGGGATGCAAATTTCGTTTGGGTACAGCATTGCATGACCGCGCAATTAGCAGTTAAAACGACGCAGTGTCAAATTGTAAAAAGTGCTCTGGTCAGGAAGGGGGTAAATCCTTCCAGGGCTGAAGTGATTAATAGCACAGGCAGGCTCTTGAAGTATTTACAGTTAGTGTACTGTGTAACCTTGCACAGTTGCACCTACAGTATAGCTACCTGAAGCCAAGTGCTTGTGTGCTTACTCTGATCCTATTAATAGCACAGGCAGGCTCTTGAAGTTTTTCCAGTTAGTGTACCCTGCACAGTTGCACCTACAGTATAGTTACCTGAAGCCAGGTGCTTGTGTGCTTCTTCTAAAAGGGAAAGTCTACAAGCTGCTCCCTAACATGGGACAACTCCATCCCTATACTATATACAGAAACAGACAATCGCCCGTGGGACTTTGAGTGAGGTGTCCATGATGATCACAAGGTCAACAAGATGTGTAAGGGGGTAACAAATTTTATTTGTATAAACATCATCCAACATAAAACATGATCATAAATGACAATTTCATAAGAACAGCAACGTAGCATAAATGTGGATATATATCAGAGAAGGTAACATATAAGAGTCCAAAGAGTATAAAGTTGTGTGCTTGAGTACAAAAAACACAAGGGAGGGCATGCAGAGGGTAGAGAAATCTTCAGAGGCATGCTCACTGTAATAGAATAAATATATCTGTGATAGTTGGTCTATAGTTATCATGAAAGTCTGAGATTGTGTACATGAGTACAAAGAATACAGGAAGTCCTGCAGAGCATGAGGAAAAGAAAGGCGGGTTTGAAAAGAAAAAGGGAAGATGTACGGGGAGGTGAAGGAGAAGAGATGAAAAAGAGGGAGAAAAGGAAACCCGTGTGGCAGAGTGTGGAAGTGGTAAAGTAATGGTGAGGAAAAGTAAGCTGGGATGGAAAGTCCCACGAGCGATTGTCTGTTTCTTTTTGTGTGCTGCTTCTGATCCTATTAATAGCACAGGCAGGCTCTTGAAGTATTTACAGTTAGTGTACTGTGTAGGGATGAGCTTCATGTTCAAGTCGAACCCATGTTCGACTCGAACATCGGCTGTTCGGTCGTTCGCCGAATTGTGAACGATATGGGCCGTTCGCGCCAAATTCGTGTGGCGCGTCACGGCCCATAATTCACTGCGGCATCGCAGTGCATTGCTTGCTGATGATTGGACAAGCATGCACTATGACCCGCATGCTTGGCCAATCACAGAGCCGCCTGAACAGAGAGCCGTAATTGGCCAAAGCCAAGGAGGCTTTGGCCAATTATGGCTCAGGGGATTTAGTTCACGCCCCACACTATATAAGGCCGCCTGCACGGCGGCCCTGTGTAGTGTGTGTTCCGGCGTTGAAAGAGATAGACAGAGAGACAGTGTCATTTGATTTGAGTTAGATAGAATTAGGCAGAACAGTCAGTCAGTTAGCTGCACTTACAGTGTATTGTGTATATATATGCATCCCAGGTGTTGCATATATATATATACACCGTATTCAGTTTAGCTAGATCCGTTCCTGTTATCTTCTAGACTATTTACATTTAGTGCAGTGCGTCCTGCTCACAGTGTTCAGCTAGATCCGTTCCTGTTATCTTCTAGACTATTTACATTTAGTGCAGTGCGTCCTGCTCACAGTGTTCAGCTAGATCCGTTCCTGTTATCTTCTAGACTATTTACATTTAGTGCAGTGCGTCCTGCTCACAGTGTTCAGCTAGATCCATTCCTGTTATCTTCCTACTGACAGGCAGGCTTGTCTTGTTACAGTATTAACAGCTACCGAAAGAAAATTACTGGTGTTCTTTTGATCCTATTAGTACCACGGTCAGGCAGCTAGACTATTTACATTTAGTACAGTGCGTCCTTCTCACAGTCTTCAGCTAGATCCGTTCCTGTTATCTTCCTACTGACAGGCAGGCTTGTCTTGTTACAGTATATAAAGCTACCTGAAGAAAATTACTGGTGTTCTTTTGATCCTATTAGTACCACGGTCAGGCAGCTAGACTATTTACATTTAGTACAGTGCGTCCTGCTCACAGTGTTCAGCTAGATCCGTTCCTGTTATCTTCCTACTGACAGGCAGGCTTGTCTTGTTACAGTATATAAAGCTACCTGAAGAAAATTACTGGTGTTCTTTTGATCCTATTAGTACCACGGTCAGGCAGCTAGACTATTTACATTTAGTGAAGTGCGTCCTGCTCACAGTGTTCAGCTAGATCCGTTCCTGTTATCTTCCTACTGACAGGCAGGCTTGTCTTGTTACAGTATATAAAGCTACCTGAAGAAAATTACTGGTGTTCTTTTGATCCTATTAGTACCACGGTCAGGCAGCTAGACTATTTACAGTTAGTGCAGTGCGTCCTGCTCACAGTGTTCAGTTAAACCTACAAGTTAGTGGGGTGTGTCCACCTCACAGTGTTCAGCTAAAGCTACCTGTAGAAGGTTGGTGGTGTTCTCATACTACAGGCAGGCAGTTGATTTTGCTAGCTGCAGTATATATATATATATATATATATATATATATATATATATATATATATCCCAGCTTAGTGCAGCTACAGGCCATTAGTATGTCTGGAAGGCCAAGAAGGAGAGGCAGACAGTCACAAGCCAATAAGAGAGGGCAAGCAGGCTCTGTGTCTAGTGCTGGTCGTGGAGACGGTGCATCCTCATCAGCACGTGGCCATGGGACACGCTTGGCCTTTTTTTCGGCAGCTGGCCGTGTTGAGCCGCAACATGCGGAAGACTTGGTCGAGTGGATGACCAAGCCGTCCTCATCCTCCTCATCCTCTCTCACCCATGCCCAGGGTGCTTTGTCTGGCAAAGCAGCGGCCTCTTCCCTCTGGTCAATGTCATCATTGACTCCTTCCCTAGCTCCACCATGTCCTCCTGAGGAGTCCCTCGAACTGTTTGACCACAGTGTTGGGTACATGCTCCAGGAGGATGCCCAGCGTTTGGAAGGCTCTGATGATGATACTGAGCTCGATGAAGGCAGTAACATGAGCACGGACAGAGGGGGTGCCCAAGAAGGACAGCAATCTGGCAGTCATGCTCCCCCTGCTGCAGCATACTGCCAGGTTTGCTCCAGTGATGAGGGGGGATGATGAGGTCACTTACTCAACGTGGGTGCCTGATAGGAGAGAAGAGGAGGAGGAGGAGGCGGCACATCACCAACGAGGCAGGATGCCCTCCAGGGGCCAGCCTAAGGGCAGCACATTGACTGCATCACATGTGCAAGGCGCTGCAGGGCGCTGCAGGGCGCTGCAGTCTCTGCGCGTTATTCAAAAAGTTCTTTGGTGTGGGCCTTTTTTGAGACGAGTGCATCAGATCGCACCGCTGCTATTTGCAACATATGTCTCAAGCGTATCTCACGTGGCCAAAACATCTCCCGCTTGGGTACCACATGCTTGACCAGACATATGTTGACCTGCCATGCAGTTCGTTGGCAAGCGCATCTAAAAGACCCACACCAAAGAACAAAGAGGACCTCTCCTTGCTCCTCATCAGCTGAGATTTCCAACCCCACTAGACCTTCAGTCCTCTCTGAGACCTGCACTGAGAGGAATGAAGGTGTAAAATTAGGTGTGTCACAGCCAAGTACTTGTGGGCAATCTGCTTTTGGTACACCGACATCAGATTGTACCAGGCAAATTTCCCTGCCCCAGCTGCTGCACCGCCGAAAGAAGTTTGCTCCCAGCCATTCACATGCCCAGCGGTTGAATGCTAGCTTGGCAAAATTGCTAGCACTTCAACTGCTGCCTTTTCAGTTGGTAGACTCTGCCCCCTTCCGTGAGTTTGTGGAATGTGCGGTTCCTCAGTGGCAGGTACCCAAACGCCACTTTTTCTCACGGAAGGCGATTCCGGCTCTCTACCGGCATGTGGAAGGCAATGTCCATGCCTCGCTGGACAGGGCGGTCAGCGGTAAGGTGCATATTACCGCTGACTCATGGTCCAGCAGGCATGGACAGGGACGTTACCTAAGTTTCACGGCGCATTGGGTGACTCTGCTGGCAGCTGGGAAGGATGCAGGACAAGGTGCAGTAGTGTTGGAGGTTGTTCCGCCACCACGCCTCCAAAATGCTAATGATTGTGACACACCTCTCTCCTCCACCCCCTCCTCTTCTTCTTCCTCCATGGCCTCTTCCTCGGAACCAGCGGTGCTCCGTAGTCGTTCAAGGGGCTACGCAAGTACGCAGGCCAAAAGATGCCATGCGGTGCTTGATCTGGTGTGCTTGGGGGACAGGAGCCACACTGGGGCAGAGGTTCTGTCAGCTCTGCAGGGGCAGGTTCAGAGGTGGTTGACGCCACGCCAACTTAAGGCAGGAATGGTGGTTTGCGACAATGGAACCAACCTCCTCTCTGCCCTCCGACAGGGACAAATGACCCATGTGCCCTGTTTGGCTCACGTCCTTAACTTGGTGGTGCAGCGGTTCTTGGGCAGGTACCCGGGCTTACAGGATGTCCTGAGGCAGGCCAGGAAAGTCTGTGTGCATTTCCGCCGGTCATATAATGCCAGTGCTCGGCTGACGGACCTCCAAAAGGAGTTTAACCTGCCCAAGAACCGCCTAATCTGTGACATGCCCACCAGGTGGAACTCAACGTTGGCCATGCTGCAGCGGCTGCACACGCAGCAGAGGGCCATCAATGAGTACCTGTGCGACTATGGCACCAGGACAGGGTCAGGGGAGCTTGGTTTTTTTTCCCCACGCCAGTGGGCCATGATCAGGGATGCATGCACTGTCCTGTCACCATTTGAGGAGGCCACGAGGATGGTGAGCAGTGACAGTGCATGCATCAGTGACACTGTCCCCCTTGTCCACCTGTTGGAGCACACGCTGCGTGGAATAATGGACAGGGCACTTGAGGCAGAACAGAGGCAGGAAGAGGAGGACTTCCTTAGCTCTCAAGGCCCCCTTTATCCAGACAGTGTTCCTGCGTGCCCGCCGATCACACAGGAAGAGGACGAGGAGGAGGAGGAGGAGGAGGAGGAAGATTGTGTCAATATGGAGGTGGAGCCTGGCACTCAGCATCAGCAGCAGTCTTTAAGGGATCAGTCCCAAGAAACACATGGACTTGTACGTGGCTGGGAGGAGGTGGCTGCGGACCATGTCGTCCTTAGTGACCCAGAGGACTCCGGACCGAATGCCTCAGCAAACCTACGCTGCATGGCCTCCCTGATCCTGCAAAGCCTGCGTAAGGATCCTCGTATTCGTGGTATCAAGGAGAAGGACCAATACTGACTGGCAACCCTCCTTGATCCACGTTACAAGGGTAAGGTTGCGGACCTTATCTTGCCATCGCAGAGGGAGCAGAGGATGAAACATCTTCGGGAGGCCTTGCAGAAAGGTCTGTGCAACGCGTTCCCAGAGACTGGGAGGTTACAAACTCCTGTTTCTGGACAACGTGTTGCTGAGGCTTCGGTCAGTCAAAGAAGGAGCGGTGGAGAAGGTGGCCGTCTGACCGATGCGTTCAGACAATTTTTTGGTCCGCAGCCCCAAGGTATGATCGGTTCCAGCAACCATCGCCAGCGTCTGTTTTACATGGTGCAGGAATACCTAGGGGCAAGATCAGACTTGGACACCTTTCCCACCGAAAATCCTCTGGGTTACTGGGTCTTGAGGATGGATCACTGGCCAGAGCTTGCACAGTATGCAATTGAGCTACTGGCCTGTCCTGCATCCAGCGTTCTTTCGGAACGCACATTCAGTGCTGCTGGAGGCGTGGTAACCGATCACAGGGTGCGTCTGTCCACCGACTCGGTCGATCGACTGACCTTCATAAAAACGAATCAGTCTTGAATCACCACCAGCTACCAAGCACCTGATGCTGATGTAACCGAATAATTTTTTTTGAAATCTCAGATCCCTTCAAAGACTGCCTATGCTGATGCTGAGTGACTATCCCTGAGTAATTATCCTCTTCCTCCTCAATCATCACACTGATAGCTTGTAAGATCATTTTTGGTTCTGGGCGCCACCACCAGTGCCTAAGGCACAATTTTTCAGCCCCTGTTTAACAGGGACGTGTAATTACAATTTTTGATGTAATACTTTGCAGCAGGGCTCGTTCCTGCATTCCAACTAGAGTGTCTGTGAGGGGTTGCAGTGTTGTGGCACCAGCACCAGTGCCCAAGGCCCAATTTTTCTGCTCCTGTCTAACAGGGGCGTGTAATTACAATTTTTGATGCAATACTTTGCAGCAGGGCTCGTTCCTGCATTCCAACTAGAGTGTCTGTAAGGGGTTGCAGTGTTGTGGCACCAGCACCAGTGCCTAAGGCCCAATTTTTCTGCTCCTGTCTAACAGGGGCGTGTAATTACAATTTTTGATGCAATACTTTGCAGCAGGGCTCGTTCCTGCATTCCAACTAGAGTGTCTGTAAGGGGTTGCAGTGTTGTGGCACCAGCACCAGTGCCTAAGGCCTAATTTTTCAGCTCCTGTTCAACAGGGGCATGTAATTACAATTCTTGATCTAATATTTCACAGCAGGGCCCTGTGAGGGCTTACAGTGTTGTGGCCACAGCAACACCTAAGGCCCAAATTTCTGCTGAGTATATAGGGCAGGACCCTACTTTCAAACATCTAACTTACAAACGACTCCTACTTGCAAACGGAAGGAGACAACAGGAAGTGAGATGAAATCTACCCCTAGGAAGGGAAATTCTCTCAGGTAAGAGTTAATATGGGAAAAAAATTCTCCTTTCCACTGATGCTTTCCAATCCTTGTTCCACAAAAAAACCCAAATTTTCAAAAAACATTTTTCATTGGGACAAAAAGTGAGGTGAAATCTTCTGAAGAGGAGGAAAGACAGCAAAACAAATGTCACAGGGGTGATAACCCTTCCCTATGTTTTCCAAAAAGCTTAAAAAAGATTTTTTGGCTGGAGCTAAACACGTTAAAAATGTACCCGTTCAAAATTACAAACAGATTCTACTTAACAACAAACCTACAGTCCCTGTCTTGTTTGCACCGCCTGTATACTGCTGTTCAGAGTATATAGGGCCTGGTGGCCCCACACCTTTCCTTAATTTAATTTGGGTGCGGGGTTCCCCTTAATATCCATACAAGACCCAAAGGGCCTGGTAATGGACTGGGGGGTACCCATGCTGTTTGTCTCACTGATTTTCATCCATATTGCCAGGACCCGACATTACATTAAACCCGCAAGCAGTTTTAAATGAGATTTTTTCCTTTAAAAATGACATTTGGTGCAGGGACTGTTCTAAACACGGGAAACACGCGTCACTTTACAGGCATACTATAGACACCCCCCAGGTACGATATTTAAAGGAATATTTCACTTTTTTTTTTACTTTAAGCATCATTAAAATCACTGCTCCCGAAAAAACGGCCATTTTTAAAAGTTTTTTTTGCATTGATACATGTCCCCTGGGATAGGACCCGGGTCCCCAAACCCTTTTTAGGACAATACCATGCAAATTAGCCTTTAAAATGAGCACTTTTGATTTCGAATGTTCGAGTCCCATAGACATCAATGGGGTTCTAACGTTCGTGCGAACTTTCGGTCCGTTCGCAGGTTCTGGTGCGAACCGAACCGGGGGGTGTTCGGCTCATCCCTAGTACTATGTAACCCTACACAGTTGCACCTACAGTATAGCTACCTGAAGCCAAGTGCTTGTGTGCTTCTTCTGATACTATTAATAGCACAGGCAGGCTCTTGAAGTATTTCCAGTTAGTGTACTGTGTACCCTACACAGTTGCACCCTCAGTATGGGTACCGGAAGCCAGGTGCTTGTGTGCTTCTTCTGATCCTATTAATAGCACAGGCAGGCTCTTGAAGTATTTACAGTTAGTGTACTGTGTAACCCTGCACAGTTGCACCTACAGTATAGCTACCTGAAGCCAAGTGCTTGTGTGCTTACTTGGATCCTATAAATAGCACAGGCAGGCTCTTGAAGTATTTCCAGTTAGTGTACTGTGTACCCTGCACAGTTGCACCTACAGTATAGCTACCTGAAGCTAGGTACTTGTGTGCTTCTTCTGATCTTATTAATAGCACAGGCAGGCTCTTGAAGTATTTCCAGTCAGTGTACTGTGTACCCTGCACAGTTGCACCTACAGTATAGCTACCTGAAGACAAGTGCAGGTGTTCTCATACTAATAATACTACAGGCAGGCAGTTGATTCTGCTAGCTGCAGTATAATCGGTATATATATACATCCCAGTTTTGTGCAGCTACATCTCACTGCAGGCCATTAGTATGTCTGGAAGGCCAACAAGGAGAGGCAGACAGTCACAAGCCAATAAAAGAGGGCAAGCAGGCTCTGTGTCTAGAGGCAACAGTGCTGGTTGTGGACATGGTGCATCCTCATCATTTTCGGCAGCTGGCCGTGTTGAGCCGCAACATGCTGAAGACTTGGTCGATTCAATGACCAAGCCATCCTCATCCTCCTCATCCTCTCTCACCCAGGCTCAGGGTACTTTGTCTGGCATAGCAGCTGCCAATGCGGCCTCTTCCCTCGGCTCAATGGCATCAGTCACTCCTTCCCTAGCCCCACCATGTCCTCCTGAGGAGTCCCCCAAACTGTTTGACCACAGTGTTGGGTACATGCTCCAGGAGGATGCCCAGCGTTTAGAAGGCTCCAATGATGGCACTCAGCTAGAGGAAGGCAGTAACGTGAGCCCAGACAGAGGGGGTACCCAAGAAGGACAGCAATCTGGCAGTCATGTTCCCCTTGCTGCAGCATACTGCCATGTTTGCTCCAGTGATGAGAAGGGAGTTGATGATGACGTCAATGACTCCACGTGGGTACCTGATAGGAGAGAGGAGGAGGCGGCACATCCCCAACGAGGCAGGATGCCCTCCAGGGGCCAGCCTTAAGGCAGCATACTGACTGCATCACACCCCAAAGCTCCGCATGTGCAGGGCGCTGCTGTCTCTGCGCGTTATTCCAAAAGTTCTTTGGTGTGGGCCTTTTTTGAGACGAGTGCATCAGATCGCACCGCTGCTATTTGTAACATATGTCTCAAGCGTATCTCGTGTGGCCAAAACATCTCCCGCTTGGGCACCACATGCTTGACCAGACATAAGTTGACCTGCCATGCAGTTCATTGGCAAGCATACCTAAAAGACCCACACCAAAGAACAAAGAGGACCTTTCCTTGCTCCTCATCAGCTGAGATCTCCAACCCCACTATACCTTCAGTCCTCTCTGAGACCTGCACTGAGAGGAATGAAAGTGTAGAATTAGGTGTGTCACAGCCAAGTACTTGCGGGCAATCTGCTTTCGGTACACCGACGTCAGATTGTACCAGGCAAATTTCCCTGCCCCAGCTGCTGCACCGCCGAAAGAAGTTCGCTCCCAGCCATCCACATGCGCAGCGGTTGAATGCTAGCTTGGCAAAATTGCTAGCTCTTCAACTGCTATGCTTTCAGTTGGTAGACTCTGCCCCCTTCCGTGAGTTTTGGAATGTGCGGTTCCTCAGTGGCAGGTACCCAAATGCCACTTATTCTCACGTAAGGCAATTCTGGCTTTCTACCGGCATGTGGAAGGCAATGTCCATGCCTCGCTGGACAGGGCGGTCAGCGGTAAGGTGCATATTACCGCTGACTCATGGTCCAGCAGACATTGACAGGGATGTTACCTAAGTTTCACGGCGCATTGGGTGACTCTGCTGGCAACTGGGAAGGATGCAGGACAAGGTGCAGTAGTGTTGGAGGTTGCTCCACCACCACGCCTCCAAAATGTTACTACTGATGATTCTGACACACCTCTCTCCTCCACCCCTCTTATTCTTCTTCCTCCATGGCCTCTTCCTGTGCTTTGTCCTCGGAACCAGCAGTGCTCCGTAGGTGTTCAAGGGGCTACGCAAGTATGCAGGCCAAAAGATGCCATGCGGTGCTTGAGCTGGTGCACTACACGTTAGTGTAGTGCGACCTGTGCACAGTGTTCAGCTAAAGCTACCTGTAGAAGGTTGGTGGTGTTTTCCTGATCCTATCACTACCGCAGGCAGCTACATTATTTACACGTTAGTGTAGTGCGACCTCTGCACAGTGTTCAGCTAAAGCTACCTGTAGAAGGTTGGTGGTGTTTTCCTGATCCTATCACTACCGCAGGCATCTACATTATTTACACGTTAGTGTAGTGTGTCCTCAAAACAGTGTTCAGCTAAAGCTACCTGTAGAAGGTTAGTGGTGTTTTCCTGATCCTATCACTACCGCAGGCAGCTGCAAAATCTCGTAACTTTCCCAACTTATCCACTAATCCCAACATTTGGGCTTTTGTCCAACAAATTACCACTGCCATCGATAGGATGGAGTCTGTCTCCTCCTCTCCATCTAATCTATCTCCGGCCGTTAGTAAAGCACTAAAGTCCCTTCAAAACCACCCAGGGCTTGTTATCAAGCCTGCCGATAAGGGTGGCAACGTGGTAGTTATGGATGTTTCCTTTTACGAACACATGTGTCGCGATATCCTTAACAATCGCGACTGGTACAGACCCAACAGGTCTGGGCAGTATATCTGGTCAGATGTCATCACCACACAGCAGTGTGGTGATGCCCAGACCTGTTGGTCATCAAGCTTTTTTGACCTGTATGGCGTATGCCATTTCAGGCCATTAAATTCCGGTAAGCCTCCTCATTTTCTGGTGATGGTCTTGGCACTGATCTAAATCTTCCGTGCACCTATGGTCCTTCCTCCGTCCACTTTCCTGCCAGATTGGGTCTAACAATCCACCTGTGCATCTGGGAGGCATTCGTCCATCATTGCCTATGCACTACCCCCATAGACTTTTGGTGCTTTTCACAATTATTTCACATATTTGATGTGGACTATTATGTTCTGAGGTTATTCACTTATTATTTGAGGTGTTGAATGCATAGAACTGTTATTGTTTCTTTCATATCAGTCACTGTTATATTTGCTTATTAGGTGCACCATGGTTTCACTTAGTAGGTCTGCTGATTAACTACATATGGTTATTCATTCCTTATATTGTTTTGATATATTTATTCACTGTATACATTTATTGAGCTTATAGCGCTACACTTTTAATTTTTTGTTGTTATTACTTTTACCCTGAGTCTACGGGTGTGTTAGCTGCTACTTTAGTATTCTCCCTTTTTTTCTAGCGCAGCGCTGTACTTACCCCTTTTATCTGTTTTTTAAGGCAAATATGTATGAAGGACATAAAAATACAGCATGCATGAGGACAAAGGGGACATTCACAGCATATTACAATCATGGTAATTAAGGAATGAGGAAAGAAATACAAGATATTAGCAAACATTCAATGCAATAAAATGTGATATAAAAGGATAAAAATCTTACCTTCATATACTCCTTCTGCAGGACCTGGATGATGGCAGAACAGGTCTCTGGGATAATGATACCCAGAGCCTGGGGGAGATGCCTGTCGAGAACTTCAAGTCCTGCAGGCTTCTCCCTGTCTCCAAGTACCGCAGGGTAGTGACGAGCCTCTGCTCCAGAGTGATGGCTTGCCTCATGCAGGTATCCTGCCTGCTGATATAGGGGGTCAGCGAAGCCAACAAATGGTGAAATACGGGGTCCGTCATCCTGAGAAAGTTCCTGAAATCATCAGGATTATTCTCACGGATCTCACGGAGCAAAGGCATATGAGAAAACTGGTCACGCTGAAGCAACCAATTCTTGGTGCATGAACTCCTTCCCACCCTGTTCATGGACTGGACTTGTGTCAAGGTCAGGACCCCAACACCAAGCCCCCGCACAGCACGAACTCTACGAGGAGTACGTATACGCAACATGGCTAGAAAACGGTCAGCTGCTCAGAACGGAGTAACAGAACGCACTGAAGAACAACAAGGCCTGTGAAGAGCGACCTGAAAAACAGCAACGAGCGGGCAAGATCGCACAGAAAACTCCAATACGAACTTACTGCACGCACTGAAGAGCAGATACAAACTCACAAGCACAAACTGAACTGCAGAAAACTATCTGAAAGCCACGAGTCTGAAAAAGCGCGAATCGTCTCTCACCAAACTTTTACTAACACGAGATTAGCAAAAGGAGCCCAAAGGGTGCCGCGCTTGGTTCTGAACTGGCCTTTTCTAGTCTCGTCGTACGTGGTGTACGTGACCGCGTGGTTGGCGATCGGAAATTCCGACAACTTTGTGCGACCATGTGTACGCAAAACAAGTTTGAGCCAACATCCGTAGGAAAAAATCCTAGGATTTTGTTGTCGGAATGTCCGATCAATGTCCGACCGTGTGTACGGGGCATTAGTCTGATGAGGACTTCTTGATTAAAACCAAAATAGGCAAATTTAAGAGAGATCTAGATGATTTCAATCTAGATCAGGTATTTAAATGGAAACAAAAATCTATGCTACCTATTCAATACATCAGACCCCACATACTTCTCATTCCCATTCCTCATCATCTCCCATCCCATCCAGCATACCCACACACAATAGGCATACACATCAACAGTCTCATTTACAGCCACCACATCTCCTCATTGCCCCCCTCCCCTCATAGGACTTACTACTCTTCATAGGATCATCCAGTGTCCTCGGCCTAGCACTAATATTCATATGACTCGCTATAACCTCACTACCATAACTTCTAATCTATTAGCAAATTTAAATAGATTTTATAATAGACCTTCTTATTTAGGTAGAGACACCAATGTTGTCACTATGGCTCCCATGCCAACATCCAGTGTGGCTTCAGACATCTTGCCCGTAGTAGTATCCTGTACTGCTCCTGACCCATCTCATTTGTCCATGCCCTTGAATACCAATGTTGAACAAATGGAAACCCAGCTAGCCATTACTGTTGGTCCCCCTAGCATTACCCATTTGCCCACACTTGGCTTTAACGATATTCCATTAGAAGTCCTCCATCTTCTTCTCTTACATCTTCTCTTCCTCTCAACATACCTACATATCCATCTCATGTTCCATGTCTCCCTCCACCTGTTGATTCCTCTTTTTTAGTCCACAGTCCTCCTCCAGCCAACCGGAGAAAAAGAAAACTCACTGGAGAGGCTGTAGAGGAGGACGAAATAGGTCTAGAAACCAACCTACTCAAATTCCGGAAACTGTAAAGATTTTCAATTTATCTTCCCAGGAACTCTCTACTGCAGACATCAGTCTACTGAGTAGAGGACTTAATTTTGCCCCCATTAATAAGCCCAACCCTTTTCTTTTGTTCAAAGACCTCAATAGATACATCCGTAATCTCACTCTTAAAAGGTTTTTCCATGCTAAACAAAATAAACCCAGTTCAGACAATGTGGATTCATCTTCATCTGCCTTACTTAATTCCTCCCCAGATGTCTTTGAATATGATGGTGACATCATAGACATGCTGGAATCTATAGCAGAGGAAGATGACACACTCACCCTTTTTACACAACATTTGGCCACTTCACCACCTATAGTGCATTCATCTTTTAAACCCAAATCAGTGTTTTACCCTGCCCAGTCTAAAGGCCCATATCTAGAGACTTTTTACAGAGTTGTGTATGCCGACTTTGTTAAGCTCTGTCAGTCCTCTTCCACCATCCCTACTCATAAACACAATCTCACTGCTGCAGAAACTCAAGCATTAGACTCCTTAATCCACACAACCGATATTGTCATCAAATCGGCTGATAAAGGAGGGGGTATAGTCATACAAGATAAAGTTGACTATACCACAGAGGCCCATAGACTGCTCTCTGATGAGACTACCTATACCAAACTCAAGAAAGACCCCACTAGTGATTTTGCTCTTGAGGTTAGTCATTTGGTTGAAACAGCCCTTACCAATGGAGTGATCAGGAAAGTGGAAGCCTCTTTTTTCTTAAAAAGTTTTTATCAGGTACCATACTTTTACCACCTGCCCAAAGTTCACAAGAACCTCACATCCCCTCCTGGCAGACTCATTGTGGCTGCCATGGACAGTGTCACAACAGGTTTGAGTCAATACATTGACCAATACCTACAGCCTATAGTTCAGCAGTTACCATCATTTATTAGAGATGGTTCGCACCTCTTTGAGCTTTCGGCACCATACAGGTGGGAATCCACCTATACTTGGCTCTCTCTAGACGTCCCGTCACTGTACACCTCTATCCCACACCAATTTGGTTTACAAGCTTTAGAATTTTTTCTTGCCCAAGACCCCCTGTTAAATTCCAGACAGGCTGCATTCCTTTTAGAGGCCACCAATTTCTGTTTGCGTCATAACTAATTTGATTTTCATAGCGAGTTCTTCTTACAGCTTTAGGGGACCGCCATGGGAGCCAATTTTGCTCCCTCTTACGCCAATTTAGCTATTGGATATTGGGAGAAAAACTATATTTGGCATAATAATCCTTGTTCAGCCAATATCGTTTTTTTTTGGGCATTACATTGACGATCTAATTGTGATCTGGGATGGCCCTGCAGATCTGATTGTCTCGTTTGTTGAACATTGCAATCATAACCCTTATGGATTAGCTTTCACTCATGTTTTCGATCCCACCAGCCTGACTTTTCTAGATTTAGAATTAGGTCATGCAGATGGTAACATTATTGCCCAAAACTACACAAAACCGACTGCTGGCAATTCTTATTTACATTTGCAAAGTTGTCATTACCCGAAGTGGATTAAAAACATACCCAAAGGGCAGTTCTGTCATCTAAGACAGAACTGTACCTTGAATACCGATTATGCTGCATCCAGTATTCCACTTAAAAAGAAATTTGCAGATAAACAACACCCCAAGGAACTGATAGATGCAGCATGTGCTCTATATTCTAAAGATAAACCCGTTAGAACAGAAAAAAGTGAGATTGACCATTCCACCAGATTCATCACCACTTTCCACTTTCAGTACAGAAAGATGGAAAGTATAATGAGCAAGCACTGGAGTATTTTATTACAGGATCCCCTCCTTAAAACCATCCTCCCTATGACACCTAGAATCACTTATCGGAAAGCTCCTAATCTTAAAAACAAAATTGCTCCCAGCAAACTAAAAACCATCCATACCACAGACCATGCTACCGTTCTCATACCCCTAGTTGGTATGTACCAATGTAAAAAGGCCTTGTGTAAAACCTGCTCTTTCATTACACATGGACAAAAGTCTTTTTCTTCTAAGGGAAAAACCTATCAATTGGATCAATTCTACAATTGCTCTTCTGATTTCATTGTGTATGGCCTTACATGCCCCTGCGGGTTGATTTATGTTGGCCGAACGATCTGCCCTCTCAGGCAGCATTTCAGCCAACACACAGATTAATCGAGGGTGGTAAGGACATGCACAGCGCCCACGGCATTTTGCGGAATTCCATAAGAAATCCACTATGGGCCTTCATGTTTGGGTTATCGAACAAATCCCTAAGTCTCTCAGCGCAACTGAACGTTTCAAAAAACTTTGCGCTAGGGAGACTTTTTGGATCTATACTCTCGATGCTCTTTCGCTTGGTGGCCTTAACTAGAGTATTGAGATAGCTACTGCCTTATAAGTACTCATTTATTAGACTGTTCTTCTGACCTCTTGATATTATCATTATTTTAATACCTCTTTATTTATTCTAACATAATTACATATATTTTCTACAGTTTTTATCACAGGCTTTTTATATATATATATATATATATATATATATATATATATATATATATATATATATATATATATATATATACATATATTATCCTTTTTATATATATATGGGGGTGGCAGGTTCGTAGCCCAGTAAGTATGTGACCATTTCTCTTCCCCTCACTCCTTCCTCCTTCCTCCCCCCTCCCCCCATCTTTTTTCTTCCTTTTCCTTCCCCCTCTTCCCCCCTCCCCCCTCCCCACTTCCCTTTCTCCCCCCTTTCCTTTTCCCCCCCTTTTTTTCCCCCTTTTTTTCCTCCCTAACAACCCCCCCTACCCCCCTCCCCCCCCTCTCCCCCCCCTCTCCTCCCCCCCCTCTCCCCCCCCCTCTCTCCCCCCCTCTCCTCCCCCCCTCTCCTCCCCCCCTCTCCTCCCCCTCTCCCTCTTTCCCCTTCTCCCCCCCCTTCTTGCTCCTTCATTCATCATGCTCACCACTATAGTATACCTGTTGTTTGATTCTTATGTATACTAATATATGTGCATATTCTCTACTGATTACATACTATATGCTTGTTTTATCTATTTAATTTTTAACGACTAATAATTAATTAATTTTTAATTGATTTATTTTTTAACCACTGATTATTTTTTGATCATTCATTTTTACATTACATACATTTGCCCCACATATGTCCCACATTATTTTATGGTATCTTTGACTACTATCATTATAATGTAATTATATATTCACGATTTATGTATGAACTTATTAATCTAATTATCAACTCTTTTTTATACACATATTTTTTAGCATGTCGTTTTTTTAGTCATATATCATCTAACACATTGTGTTCATTTTCATTGATTTAATTGCACATATGTTTCATAGTATGCCGCTCTTCCAGTAACGTGTCACTGTGCCTTTATGTGTTTTATCCTCTCTCTGATAATGTTTTCTGGCCCCGCCCCCTGACAGACTATATAATGCTACTGCCCAGCACTTATCCCTATGCTTGATAAAGGAGTGCCACTATTCCCTCCATCTATAGCGAGCTGACCCAGAAACGCGTCGCACAGTAGTGACGTCACTGTCCGGTGCCCACACTGTGTTTGCTTTCCAAGCCTCATTTTGGCTCCGACCACACGGCCATGTTATTTCACATCACGGACGCCGTACGAGGTGATGTTGATCCCGCAGCACAGCTGATGACTGGCTCTGGCTCTGGCATCTTCCCCATCCTATCCCATGCTATCTGGACTACTGAGAGAGCCTGCTACCACTCATCCCTGATGGAAGTGATGTGATGCTAGCACATGGACCTGCTGCTATCTGTAGTCCTCCTCTCTCTCCTCTGCCTGGAGATTTACCTGAACTCTACATTTCAGTTCTACATGTGAGTGGATATTGTTTTTATAATTAAAGTGTTATTGATACATACTCAGTGGCGCCCCTTTTTCCTTGTGCACTGTACATTGCACACTACATATCCTCTTGTCTATAGTCCCTAGTCCATCTCAGTAGCACGCAAGAGACAGTGGCTATGTTCCCACATAAAGTGGGACCATGTAGAATGAATGTAGCCACCATCAAACAGAATGTTGGATCACATCAGAAAAAAAAGGAATTCTGAGATTTGGAAGAGACAGAGCAATTAAAGGTACTTTTTGAGTTAAAGTGGTAGTAAACACTGTTTTTGAATTTGTACCTACACGTAAGCTTACAATCAGGCTTACCTGTAGGTACGATAAATATCTCCTAAATGTGCACCATTTAGGAGATATTCACATTGGCATTAGTGGATGACATTACCTGTGCATGTGTAGTGACACTCTGCATTCAGTTCACACAGTATGCTGCGGAATGTGTGGTCTGGGCTCCCATGAGCATGCGCAGGAGTGATGTCATTGCAGCCCTGGCCATGCAAACGTCCGGACCCGGAAGGGTGAGGATGGAAGCATCAGTTGAGCCGTGACAGCACTGTGCTGGAGGGCTTAGTTTGCAGGTAAGTCTATCATAATTTGTTTGTAGAATTTTTTTTTTAAAACCAGAGTCTAGCCTCTTGTTTAATTTATTATGGTGGGGGATTAAAAAAACAAACTATTTGAATATCTACTCTAATTAAAAAGGTAAAGTAAGTAACAACTCATGGAAAATCAACCAAAATACACCTTTCAGTCATCTGTTTTCAGTGATCCTGAATTTGATATGTTCCAAATAGTTGCCAAAGCCTTAATGTGGCTTTCTTGAATATGACTAAAAATATTGACCACCAGCTTCTATTTAGACACTGCTTTAGGACATTAACAGGCAGACACATGTTATACAACTATAAGGGTCCATGCACACTGGTTTAAAAAAATGTAAGTGGTCTTGGCAAAAAAAATCCTCTAATTTTGAGTGTTTTTTGAGCGTTTTTGAACTAGCGTTTAGAAGTGTTTAGCATTTTTTTGTGCCACTCTCAAAAACACACACGAGAAGGGTTTTTTTCTGCTTCTAAATGCTGAGCCTAAAATATGTCTCTAAACAACCTAATGCGCATGGACATATAGGATGAAATTAGTTGCTTCTACAGGCAAAACGCTAAACTCCTCTAGGAGCAGTGTTTTTTTAAGCTAATTTGCACAGACCCTTAAAGCATTTGTTACCCTAAAAAAAAATTCATCCTGTTCCCTGAAAGCATGTTATACAGCACAGTGCTTGTGCTGTGTAATTTGGCCCCCTGTATCATCTGAAATACCTGGCTGATCCTGCCTGGTTTTGCCCTCCCCCTGTAAACTGGCCACTGTATATCATGGCTGCTGAGCCCTGACGCCGTGGTCAGTTTACATGCCTCCATCATCCACAGCTCTCCTCTGCCTATCAGCTCTGTGTCAGGGACCCACCCCTTCCCCTCCTGCTGAAATAACAGTGCTATTTTCAGGCACCTTAATACAATGTATCCAGTGTATCTGTTTTAGTTTAAAAAATGCTGCTCTATACTGTATTTCCGAGCGCTTCTCTGCGTTCACGTGACTGGCCGCCTCTCTCCTCCTCTTCTCTCCTCCACCCGCGGTAGTTGTCAAATCAAGAGGGGGAGCAGCGGCCGGTGATGTGAGTGCCAAGCAGCGTTCAGAATTATAGTAATGAAACAGCATTTTTTAAATAAAACCGATACACTGGAGATATTGCATTAAGGAAGACAGGTGAGTGCCTGAAATTACCCAAGTGGGGTTAAAACCACTTTAAAAAAAAGTGCAAATTAATGAGAACCTATTTTCATAAAATATTTTATATTTTGGTAATATATGATCTAACAGTTATTTTTTTGTCTTGTTACAGTGTATACATCAGTTTTAATGATTGTAAACAGAATTAGTATATGTCAAGGTTGTGTACATTGTATACAATAAATAACTAAATCTGCCAGTCTGAGAAATTCACCAAACTTGGATTCCCACATTACACTCACCCCCTCCACACCCAAATTACATCTGCTTACTACAAGGATTATGATGAGCTTGGGACTACATTGGACATTTGTTTAATTTACTTAGTGATTTTATGAGTCCCTATGTGCTAAATATAATCCTATGCCCTTTTTCTTCCAAGGTTATTGAGCCTTGTTCCAGAGCAATTCATTTAAAACATCTGAAGCCAATGTCATACATACAGTATCTCACAAAAGTGAGTACACCCCTCACATTTTTGGAAAGCAAGATCTTTTGCTAGGGTAATAGCACCAATTGCATTTGCTTATTTTTTTTTATAATTACTATTCTACTGTTTACCACCATTCACTAAAATTCCTTCAATGCAGGTCAACATCTGGCAACATCGAAGAAAAAATCTACAATATGTCCATGTGTGAATATGTGTCCATACATTTTTAACCTTTTGTCAGGGTCTGGAAAGATAAATTTTTATTTATGCACATGTACCTGGAGCCACTCCATTTCGTAGGTTGCATCATAGACTCCTACCAAGAGTCCATCCACCGGTAGCCTTAAAGTGATTGTAAAGCTTTTTTTTTTTTTTTCTTTTTAAATAACAAACATGTCATACTTACCTCCACTGTGCAGCTCGCTTTGCAGAGAGTGGCCCCCGATCCTCGATTTCTGGGGTTTCCAGGTGGCTCTCGCAGCTCCTCCCCACATCAGATAGCCCCCTAGTAGAAGCGCTCTCCCGGGGGGTTACTTTGCGGGTGTTCTCCCGAGTCCAACATTTGCGTCCATAGACACGAATGCCGGACCCGGCCCCGCATCATTGGATTTGATTGACAGCAGCAGAAGCCAATGGCTGCGCTGCTATCAATCAATCCAATCAAGTGCTGAGAACCCCGAGCAGAGGGACAGCGCATCCTCTCCATTGGAAATTCCAGGGCTCAGGTAAGTAAAATGGGGGGCTGGGGGGGGCGCTGACTGACAGAAGTTTTTTCACCTTAATGCATAGGGCGCATTAAATAGAAAAAACATGAGGATTTACAAACCCTTTAACTAAAAAGAGCACGAGGATGTAATCTTCTTATGTAATCTTTAACATTCTATGGATGTTATGCCTAAAACCTTCTTTTTTCTAGTTTTTGGGAGAGAAGAAAGTTAGATTTTTTCCTTACCAGACAGATAGTGATGGAAAATTTGCAGTACAAGAACAAGGGGTTCTAACCTTTCCCTACTCTAATAAAGCAAGTAGCCTGTATTTCTATCTGTGTTTCTGAATAGTTTTCTTTACTCCATGCCAGGTAAAATATTGTCCCCAGAACAGGAAGTGAAGGTAAATCCCTCTAAAGGAGCGAGGAAGGGCTCTACAGCCATTGGGTCCACTGCTGTCACAAACAAGATTGAGATGACCAGCAGTGAAGAGATACATTGTGTGCAACAAGTGAAAGAGAAACTGTAGGGAGACAAACTGTAAAACAAGTGGAAAGCCTACACAAAACACACTGCAACTTGTTGCTGTTTTTCAACAACTGAGGACAGTTTCTCCTTAAAATAGGCTAGTGTGCAATACACTATATGAACCATACTTTGTTTTATGAGTTAGTATATCATTCTTTTTAAATGTGAGATACTTTTCCCAGTGGGTAGTTTTACAACCTAACCTATTTAGTGTATGCTCTTCAATTGTCCTCTGCATTGTAAGAGATACTACCCCACCCCCACCCCTACACTCCCTAAAAACAAGAATCATAAAATTAACAAACAAAACTATAGGGTCATCAAAGAACAATTTTAAGAGTCTGAGTGAATATGCATAATTTCATAAAGTAAATGTAAATCCAAGCACAAAAATACCATATAAGCTTTAACAGTTCCCACTTGTTTGAGCACTTTGTGTTGAGGGATGACAATGCTCTGCCCCTTTCTTACACGATCTTCTGCCTGTAAATCACTGTGTCACACTCTCCACAAAAAGAAAAAGTACGAGCTTACAAGCTTCTATGCTTATGCCCATTTCCCAGGAATATTACACTGTTTTCTTTTTTTTATAAGAAGCCTTTTAAATTAAACAAATTGCAGCCAGAAACAATTAGGAAATATGCCCTTTAAAAAAACGCATGCATCTGATTAGCAGTGAAATTCATGTTGACAGGGACAAGCTGTAAAAAAATCAATTGCAACCAGGATAAATTAGAAGGCATGCTCTGCTAAAACAAACACACAGCCTGCTATGAGTGCATTGATTAAAGACAGGGATGAGTTCTGAAAAAAATCTATTACAGACAGCAAAACAATAGGAAATATGCCCTGTGAAAAAACACATGCAACCTGCTATGGCTGAAATGGATGTAGAAAGGGACAGCTTGTTAAAAAATCAATTGCATGAAAATAGGAACTACATCCTGTGAAGAAACACATGCAGTGTGCTACGACTTTATATGCATGTGGAGAGACTGTAAAAAAGCTCACACATCAGTAGCAGGTCTCTTAGAAGGACATTTACAGAAATGACAAAGCAAACCAAATTTTCAGCAGACCTTTCCTACCAGCCAGATTTATAAGATCGATGATAATTTTTAACAAGGTCATCAGTCATTTTCCTCAACGTGTTTGTAGATACTTGTTATTAATGTAACTTTATCATACCAGGATTTTTGAAATATAACTGAGGTTTGGTCCTGGCAGTGAGAAATACCCAGACATAAATATGAATGTTCCTAAATGGGTTTATGAAGGGCAGTTACAGCCAGTTATAAAACAACATACCAAGGAATGTTTTAACACATCTTTTATGATTGCCATTAGCCAGCTCTGCTGGACAAAAGTTTTGTCACAGACTTTCAGATTCTGAGGTAATGTTGGTGACACTGTGTGCAACCTAACTTCCCCCTTCCCCCCATTCAGTTCGGGGTTCCTCAGACCTCATTATCTTTGCAGTCCCTATGCTTTTTATCACCAGCACTTCCTATGCTTTCCTTATTACAGCTAAGCACAGTATCAAATTAGCTGCTGGGAACCCAGTATTTTAAAGTCCAGGGGCTTATCTATGTAACCCTGTATTAGCCCATCTAAGTCATTTGACCATTGTTCCTAGGCCAGAAAGTGTGTTATTGGTAGCTGGTTACTAATGCAGCACACAAGCGCATAAGTTCGCTGTATCCACAAACTGTGAATGGGTTGTGTTTATCTTGACCCATGCTTGACCCTAATCTGATCCTTATCCCTAGCATACAGTAACTAGATAGTGGTCAAACACATTACTTAATTTAAAATTAAATGTGTAGTGAAAAGTCTTCGTTATATATTATAAGTCCACATTAGGGATGAGCTCGATGTTCGCATTATGGGGCATTCGCAGAAAATTCAAGCGCCGCCGAACGCCCCATAATGCACTGCAAGGTCATCTGACCTGCATGCTGTAGCCAATCACAGTGCGCTCTGCTAAAAGAGCCATAATTGACCAAAAGCAGGGTGCCTTTGGCGAATCATGGCTCAGGGGAAATAAGTCCACGCCCCACACTGTGTAAGGCTGCTTACACAGTGGCCGTGTGTAGTGTTGCTGGTATGGACAGAGAGATAGCTTGATTTAGATTACGCAGGCAGGTTATTCAGTTAGTGGCAGTATATTTGATATATATATATATATATATATATATATATATATATATATATATATATACATACATATATATATATATATATATACATACATATATATATATATATATATATATATACTCTGCATTTAGCATAGACTATATATTCAGTGTTTACTCGATATTCAGAGTCAGTGCGGGCAGTGTATTAATATACATACTCTGTATCCAGTGTAGCCTATATCTACAGTGCATTCCATGGTGTACTGTTTCTAATACACTTCAGGCGGTGTATTAATATATATATATATATATATATATATATATATATATATATATATACAGTCTCGTGTATATATATATATATATATATATATATATATATATATATATATATATATATATATATATATATATTCTGCATCCAGTGTAGCCTAGATCTACAGTGCATTCTGTGGTGTACTGTTTCTAATACACTTCAGGCGATGTACACAGTATCTAATACCGTGTGTACAGTTTCTTCTACACTTCTGGTGGTGTACACAGTATAAAATACAGTGCAGCCATTGTACAGTTTCTAATACAGTGCAGGCGGTGTACACATTATCTAATACAGTGTGTACAGTTTCTACTACTTTTCTGGTGGTGTACTCAGTATGTAATACAGTGTGTACAGTTTCTACTACACTTCTGGTGGTGTACATGTATAAAATACAATGCAGCCGTTGTACAGTTTCTAATACAGTGCAGGCGGTGTGCACCGTATCTAATACAGTGTGTACAGTTTCCACTTGTCATGTACCTGGTGGAGATCAAACTGTAGAGGGGGCTTCTCTTGCACCTCCTGTACAACACCCCTAGTAGTGATGACAGGGAGTGGAGGACACAGAGTGGCACGAGGGCCGAAGTAGCAGATGACTCTGGCTGGACTTTGGCAGGAACCAGGTGGCTGGAGAGTGCTGGGCCGGAACTGAGGACAGGAGCTCCATGTCGCTGAATCAGCAGCTGGAAGTGTAGCCGGGACGTAAGCCAGGGGGTCATCAACAGCCGGACAGACGAAGGCAAAGATGGGACACAGGGCAGGTTCTGTACACAGTCGGGCAATGAGGCACAGGAACATTAGGCAGAAGCGCAGTCAAACACAAGCCGGGGTCACAAGTAGGCAGGCAGAGGTCAAGGGGGAGGTTCAGGCAAGCCTGGTACAGATCGGGTAAGCAGGCACTAGCTGAAAAGACCACTCAGCAAAGTGTGCATGTCGCTGACAGGTTCAAATAGGCGGACTGGCATCCATGCGAGCATGCGCACCAACGTGCACACCAACGCGCACATGTGTGCGCTGGCTCTCGCCTGTGCGCGCTCACGCATCCGCCAGTACATGTCCTTTCTTGTGCATTTCCTGGAATGTCCACACCTGCGCACCACTGTGCGCTTGTTACCCAGGTTTCTCTTACATTGCCCCCCCAATGGGCAACCTCCGGATGCCTATCTGTAGCATCTTATAGGGATGAGCCTGGAAGAAAGTTCGTATTAGTCTCTTGGCATGGAGATTGGATTCTAGTTCCCAGGAATTGTCTTTGGGTCCATAGCCTTTCCATTTAATCAAATACTGGACTATGCCCCCCGCCCCCCCCCCCCCCCCGTTTTCTGCAATCTACAATTGTCTCAACTTCATACTATTCATTTATTAAAGTAGGTGCTGGTGGGCCTGACTCGTGATCAGGAAAAGGGTCTGGTCTAGCGACTTTTAGTAAGGACACGTGAAAGACCGGATGGATCTTATAAGTTGCAGGAAGCACAAGTTCGTAGGCTGCTGGATTGATTTCTCTTTTAACTGGAAATGGTCCAATATATCTAGGACCCAATTTTTTAGATGGACAGGATAATCTTAGATTTGCAGTAGACAACCATACCTTGTCCCCCACTTGAAGTTTTAGGTCTCCTCTCCTCTTCTTGTCAAAGAATCTTTTGTTATCCCGCAGAGCCCTGGAAATGGGATCTTGTAACACCTTGTAATTTGATTGGAGATCACTTACTCTTTCCTGGACTGCAGGGACCAAGGAGTCAGGTAAGGTGTCGGGTAAAATGGCTGGGAAATATCCATAATTTGCGAAGAACGGGGCTTATCCCATGGCTGAATGAACTGCGTTGTTATAAGCGAACTCTGCCAGGGATAACAGTGATACCCAATCATCTTGGGTAAAGGATTAGAAGCACCGAAGATACTGCTCTAGGGTCAGATTAATTCGCTCAGTTTGGCCATTTATCTGGGGATGGTAGGCTGATGAGAAGCAAGTTTCGATCTTCAGAACTGTACAAAGATCCCTCCAGAATTTGGACAAGAACTGCACTCCTCTATTGGAAGTGATGCTGCTAGGTACCCCATGAAGCCCGACTACTTCTTTGATAAAAGTATGGGCAGTCTCTGTTGCTGAGGGGGTTCCCAACATAGGGATGAAGTGTGCCATCTTCGTGAGTCTGTCAACGACCACAAAGATGGTAGTGAACTTCTCAGATGGGGGGAGTTTAACAATAAAATCCATACTAATCATTTGCCAGGGTCTCTTGGGAATCGGTAACGGTCTCAGTAGACCCCAGGACTTGGTCTTGTCATTCTTGTTCTGAACGCAGACCCCACAGGTACCCATATAGCCTTTACAATTGGTTTCCTTAAACTTGGCCACCAAAAAAAACGCTGTACAAGCTCTGTAGCTTTGGTCACCCCAAAGTGTCCTGCCAGGGGGTGATCGTGGCACAGGCTGAGAATCTTGGGGCACAGACTTGGGGGAACAAACACTCTCTGGTTGAACTGGAATAACCCCTCTTGTTCTTGGAGGCACTCACCAGGTGGCAGGACGTCCCTTGTGGAAGCTTGCTTGAGCTGGGTGATTAGATCTGTCTGTAACAGCAGAAAACTCTGGACAGGTAGAATTGTGTCTGCTTGATAGTGCTCTTCTCCTTCCTCTGGGTACATGCACGAAAGCGCATCCGGCTTGACATTCTTGGTACCAGGCCTATAGATTATGTGGACGGAGAAGCGAGAGAAAAATAGTGCCCATCTGGCTTGCCAGGGTCTCAGTCATTTGGCAGTCCAGAAATACTTGAGGTTTTTGTGATCAGTAAAGATCAAGATGGGGTGAGCTGCTCCCTCCAACAAGTAATGCCATTCCTCAAAGGCTGTCTTTATGGCCATTAATTCCCGATCTCCTACGTCTTAATTCTTCACTGCAGGGTTGAGTTTCCTGGAAAAGAAGGGAATGAGATGTAACAGCGATTTTGTTCCCTGGCGTTGTGACAAGATGAAGTCTACGGCATTCTCTGAGGCATCCACCTCGAGGACATAAGGGGATACAGGATCTGGATGCTGCAGGATAGGTGCAGTAGTAAAAAAGTCTTTAACTGATCAAACGCTTTTTGAGCTGCAGGTGTCCACTGGAAATAGATATTCTGCTTCGTTAGCTGAGTAACAGAAGAAATTATGGCAGAGAAATTCTTAATAAACGTGCGATAGAAATTGGCAAACCCGATGAACCTCTGTGTGCTTTTCCTGTCCATAGGTGTGGGCCACTCAAGGATAGATTTGACTTTCTAGGGATCCATGTAGATGCCTGATGTAGAAATAATGAGCCCCAGGAACTGAATCGTCACCTTCTCAAATTCGCATTTCTCAGCCTTTGCGTACAGTCCATGATCTCTTAATCGGCCGAGAACTTTTTTAATGTGCTCACGGTGTGTTGCGATAGAGGGGGAGAAGATGAGGATGTCGTCTAGATATACAATCAGGAACAGGTCAAGTAAGTCTCTGAAAATATCATTGATAAAATGCTGAAATGTGGCCGGAGCATTACATAACCCAATGGGCATAATGAGGCATTCATAGTGTCTGAACCTAGTGTGAAAGGCCGTCTTCCACTCGTCCCCTTTGCGGATCCGCACTAGGTTGTAAGCACCTCGCAGTTGGTAAAGATAATGGATGTCTTGAAGTGTTGGAATAATTCCGGAACCAGGGGTAAAGGGTATCTGTTTTTAACAGTAATTTTATTTAATTCCTGATAATCGACACAGGGACGCAGGGTATGGTCCTTCTTGTCCACGAAAAAGATTCCAGCGCCTGCAGGGGATGTGGAAGGCCAGATGGAACCCTTCTCCAAATTGTCATCAATGTACTGACGTAAAGCCTTGAGCTCTACTTCGGAAAGAGGGAAGATGCGCCCGAAGGGTATTTCAACGCCTCATAAAAGTTCAAATGGGCAGTCATACGGGCGATGAGGAGGCAGGATGTCTGCTTTCTGTTTATCGAAAACGTCCAGGAATTTGTGGTAGACTGTAGGTATGAGCTGTGACACGGAAGGGTCGGTATGTATACCCAGATGAGGTGTAGCTCTCATAGAAATGGGATGCAGGCAGGATTGCAGGCAGTAGGTGGATGAGAAAGTCACTTCTCCTGTTGCCCAGTTTATCTGCGGATTGTGAGCTTGCAGACAGGGTATGCCCAAGATGATGGGGAACAGAGGAGATGGAATAATGTCCAGACATAGAAATTCCTGATATAGATAGATAGATAGATAGATAGATAGATAGATAGATAGATAGATAGATAGATAGATAGATAGATAGATAGATAGATAGATAGATAGATAGATAGATAGATAGATATAGCCAACAATGGGTGAGACTCGTGCGTAATAGGCCCGGACCTGAGACGGGATCCATCGACCAGATGGATGGCTAACTGGTGTGCCTTTGCTTGCAAGGGAATTTGGTGGAGTAGGGCAAAGTCTTTATCCATAAAGCAGGTGCAGGCACCGGAGTCTACTATGGCAGGTACTTGGCTGTTCCCTCCGAGGAACGGAAGTGAAAGGGAAAGGGTAATATGAGTAGACCCTCTTCCTGCTGAGCAGTTGGCAAGATACGTAGAAGGAATGGACTTGGTCTTGGACTTGGTCTTTGTGGGCCGCACCGGGCAGTGCTGAAGATAAGGTCCTGCCATTCCACAGTATAGGCATAAGTCCTTCTGCCGTCTTCGCAGCCTTTCTTCACTAGAAAGTGGAGAGCGAAAAAGTCCCGGTTTGCACATCAAATTTCCCCTGGGATACATTCAATAATGTTAGCATGACACCAGCTCCGTTATCCAATTATGGAGTGTGGATCCTGCACAACCATCTAGCACTTAAGACGTGAGGTGTACCAAGACGGCACTGCTTCAGACGACGTCCTATGACAAAACGCGTAAGATGGAGCCTAGTAGGCACCCAAGTCACTTCCAGTTTGTCTAAACGAGGATACCCCATAGGCTTGAAGCAGTACGGAGCAGGCGACCATCCGGGAACCAGCAGCCATATTCACCTTCGCCCATTCCCAGCAGAAGCATAATCAACGGACACCCTTTGGTTGGAGCAAACAGGGAGGAAGATCTCTCCAAAAAAAAACCCCACTTTATGCAGTTCACCCTTCCAGGGGTATGAGGATCTGGTGAGTGGGGAACCGAAGGGGAGCACGAACGTCACTTTATGCTACTTGCACACCAATTTGCACAAGTCACTTTAAAACATAATTTTATGTTGTCCTCACAGGATTCTGTATAAAACTCATCTTGGACTGCTTGATTAGTTCAATAGACTGAACTTACATTACTTATTATTATTTTTCACAATTGCTTATAAGCCTTCACTTATTAATTTTTTGATGTATTCATGTGATATTTATGTTTAGTTTTGAGTTTACTATTCACTATTTAATAATTTTGATGAATTTTTGAATGTAATCTACACCATTGTATATTAAGTGGAGAGGTTCAGGTCACTCTACACACCCTGACACAGGTTTGAAACTCACATCCACCAATTTTCATTTCCCCTTTTCCCTTAATATTACAATAGGGGACAGTGCCACCCAATATCACACAATCCAAGTTTATACCACAAAGAGGTTTCATTAGCACTTGCACTTTTTATCACAACTCATCACTGGAGGTTACTCTCCAGGTGATAGGCAGCGCCACCCACCCCTGTATATATACTCACAAGAGAGAGAGGGTGCCCAAGAAGGACAAGAAACTGGCAGTCATGTTCCCTCAGCTACAGCATACTGCCAAATTTGCTTCAGTGATGAGGAGGGAGGGGATGATGAGGTCACTGACTGTACTTGGGTGCCTGAGAGAAGAGAGGAGGAGGAGGAGGTACAAAACCAATGAGGCAGGATGTCCTCTAAGGGGCAGCTTAAGGGCAGCCACCCTATTGCATCACACCACAGAGCTCCGCAGGTGCAGGGCGCTGCTGACTCCCTGCTGACTTTTAAAAGTTCCTTGGCGTGGGCCTTTTTTGACACGCTTGCAGCAGACCACACCATTGCTGTTTGCAACCTATGTCTGAAGCGGATCAAGCGTGGCCAGAACAGCAGCCTTTTGGGCACCACATGCTTGACCAGACATATGACGACCTGCCATGCAGTATGTTGTCAACAGCACTTGAAAGACCCACATCAAAGAAAAAGGCAGACTTCTCCTTGCTCCTCATCTGGGATCTCCAAGGCTACTATACCTCCAGTCCTCTCAAAAACCTGCACTGAGAGGAAAGAAGGTATAGCAATAGGTGTCCCAAGTACTTGCAGCCATTCTGCTAGCAGTACACCACCATCTGATTTTAGCAGGCAATGTTCCCTACCCCAGTTGCTGAACCGTAAAAAGAAATTCGGTCCCAGCCGTCCACATGCTCAGCGTCTAAATGCTAGCTTGGCCAAACTGCTAGCACTGCAACTGCTGCCTTTTCAGCTGGTAGACTCTGCCCCCTTTCATGAATTTGTGGAATGTGCTGTACCTCAGTGGTAGGTTCCAAAACGCTATTTCTTTTCATGGAAGGCCATTCCAGCTCTCTACTGGCATGTAGAAGGCAATGTTTTGGCCTTGTTGGACAGGGCGGTCAGCAGTAAGGTTCATAATACCGCTGACTCATGGTCCAGCAGGCATGGGCAGGGATGTTACCTTTCCTTCATTGCACATTGGGTAACTCTGCTGGCAGCTGGGAAGGATGCAGATGCAGGACAGTGTTCAGTGTTGTTGGAGCTTGTTCTGCCACCACACCTCCAAAATGCTAGTGGTGATTTTGCCACAGCTCTAACCTCCACCTCCTCCTCTTCTTCTTCCGCTATGGCCTCTTCTGCAGATTTGTCCTCTGAACCAGCGGTGCTCCGTAAGCGTTCAAGGGGCTACACAAGCAGTCAGGCTAAAATATGCCATGCGATGCTTGAGTTGGTCTGCCTAGGGGACAGGAGCCACACTGGGGCAGAGATTCTGTCAGCTCTGCAGGGGCAGGCCCAGAGTTGGTTGATGCCACACCAGCTTCAGCCAGAAATGGTTGTGTCAGGGAAGTCATCCGCAGAATACAGCTAATGCTTGCAAGCATACGCCTGTGCGCAGGCGCCAGCAAGGGATTCACAGAACAACTACGGGCGCATCGGCGAATACGTGATCGTGCATGCGCGATCGCGCTATCGCGCATGCGCGCGTTCGCGATCGCGCATGCGCGCGTCTGCGTGCGCGCGCGCACGCCTGTCATCAGAACTGGCGCCAGACGGCCTATTTAAACACGGACTTAGTACTGGCTGGTTGCTGCTTGGTCTACAGCGTGTACCTGAATTCTTGCTACCTGTGTTGACTTCCGATCTTCGTTCCGGCCTGCTACCTGACTTCTCTCCTGCCTGCTGTTTGTACCTGATCTGCCTACCTGTTGCCGAATCAGCCTGTGACCTGACTCCTCTCCTGCCTGCTGTTTGTACCTGATCTGCCTACCCGCTGCCGAACCTGCCTGTGACCCGACTTCTCTCCTGCCTGCTGTTTGCACCTGATCTGCCTACCTGCTGCCGAACCTGCCTGTGACCTGACCTCTCTCCTGCCTGCTGTTGTACCTGATCTGCCTAGCCGTTGCCTATTCGGTCTGTGACCTGACCACGTTCCTGCCAGCCGAGTCATCTGATCTGTCTCTCTGCTGCCGAGACCTGCCAGTGATCCAGCGACTCTCCTGTCTGCTTCCAGTCAAGTCCAGCCGTCCACCTGTGTGTTCCGGCAACTTCCTGCTCAGACTTCGGGACTTCCATAGGCACTCTTACTCCACCGTGCTCCAGCACCAGCTGTTCCACTACCAGCGGCCCTTAAACCGGAGTTGTACGGGAGGCCTTCCTCTACACGTCAGGCTCGCCATCAGGTACGTGACAGGTTGTATCCGACAATGGCACCAAGTTTCTCTTCGCCCCCCAACAGGGACACTTGACCCATGTTCCATGTTTGGCACACATCCTGAATTTGGTGGTGCAGCGGTTCTAGAGCAGGTACCCAGGCTTACAGGATCTCCTGAGGCAGGCCAGAAAAGTCTGTGGTCATTTCCACCGGTCATAAAATGCCAGTGCTCGGCTGGCTGACATTCAAAGGGAATGCAACCTGCCCACCAACCGCCTCATTTGTGACATATCCACCAGGTGGAACTCAATGTTGGCAATGCTGCAGCGGCTGCACACACAGCAGATAGCCATCAATAAGTACCTGTGCGAGTATGACATGGGTCAGGGGAGCTTGGCTTCTTTTTGCCATGCCAGTGGCTACTGATCAAGGATGCATGCACTGTCCTGTCACCATTTGAGGAGGCCACAAGGATGGTGAGCAGAGACAATGCATGCATCAGTGACGCTGTCCCTCTAGTCTTCCTGTTGGAGCACATGCTTTGTGGAATCAATGACAGGGCATTTGAGGCAAAACAGCAGGGGGAAGAGGAGGACTTCCTTACCTCTCAAGGCCCCCTTCATCTAGATAGCATTCCTGTGGGCCCTCCAAAAACACAGGAAGAAGAGGAGTAGGAGGATTGTGTCAGCATGGATGTAGAGGATAACACTCAGCAGCAGTCTTTAAGGGATGGTTTTCAGTCCCCAGAAACCCAAGGAGTTGTACGTGGCTGGAAGGAGGTAGTTACAGATCATGTGATCCTTAGTAACCCAGAAGACTCAGAATCAAATGCTTCTGCAAACTTACGCTGCATGGCCTCCCTGATTCTGCAAAGCCTGCGAAAGGACCCTAGGATTTGTGGTATCAAGGAGAGGGATCATTACTGGCTGGCAACCCTTCTTGATCCACGTTACAAGGGTAAGGTTGCAGAACTCATCCTGCCTTCGCAGAGGGAGCAGAGGATGAAACATCTTCAGGAGGCCTTGAAGAAAGGTTTGTGCAACGTATTTCCAGACCCTGGGAGGTTACAATTTCCTGGTGCTGGACAACGTGTTGCTGAGGCTTCGTTCAGTTGGCCGGCTGACCGATGGCTTTAAACAATTTTTCAGTCCTCAGCACCAAGGTCTGATCGGTTCAAGCAACCATCGACAGCGTCTGCATTACATGGTGCAGGAATATCTAGGGGCAAGAGCAGACTTGGAGACCTTTCCAACAGAGCATCCACTGGGTTACTGGGTCTTGAGGATAGACCACTGGCCAGAACTTGCTCAACATGCAATTGAGCTACTGGCCTGTCCAGCGTGCTTTCTAATTGCACATTCATTGCTGCTGGAGGGTTTGTAATGGATCAAAGAGTGCGCCTGTCCACAGACTCCGTTGATAGGCTCACATTCACAAAAATTAATTAGTCTTGGATCAGCAGCTATCAAGCCCCTAATGCTAATGTAACTGATTGAATTTGCTATGGAAGTGGGATCTCTTGAAAACTGCCTGTGTTGACTATCCTATTCCTCCTTAATCTTGATGATGCTAGCTTCCAACAATATTTTTGGTTTAAGGCACCACCACCCAAGGCCCAATTTTTCGAAACAGGGGCATGTAATTACAATTTTTAATATAATATTTCAACACAGGGCCCGTTCCTGCGCCCAACAAGAGTAATTGTGAGGGCTTACAGTGTTGTGGCACTACCATCAGCCAAGGCCCAGTTTTTCTTCTCCTGTTTAACAGGGGCATGTAATTACACTTTTTGATATACTATTTCAATGCAGTACCCCTTCCTGCACCCAACAAGAGTATCTGTGAGGGGTTACAGTGTTGTGGCACCATCACCACTGCCCAAGGCCCAATTTTTCTGCCCCTGTTTAACAGGGGGGCATGTAATTACAGTTTTTGATATAATAGTTCACAGCAGGGTCCGTTCCTGCACCCAACAAGAGCATCTGTGAGGGCTTACAGTGTTGTGGCACCACCACCGCCCAAGGCCCAATTTTTCTGCGCCATTTAACAGGGGCATGTATTTATAATTCTTGATATAATATTTCACAGTAGGGCCAGTTAGTAGGGCCCGTTCCTGGGCCCAACAAGAGTAACTGTGAGGGCTTACAGTGTTAATGGTTCTACAGGAATCTGGCACTAAAATATGAAAAAGTAGACTAAAAGGTATATTTATAAAATGTTTTCACCAAAATGTTTTCACGCAACATTTATCCAAAGGTCAGACATTTTACTAATTAAATCTTATGTGTTTCTCATTTATATGAACCTTAGTGCTTATCCTCAATGATGATAGAAAACCTTCACTAGTACACCACGTGGCAAACCCCTTGTGGTTATATGCTTACAAGAGGTAAAATTCAGAATAGCCCATAATTACTTAGACTGCTCTGCCCATCATGGTTCTTAATGTTCCAGGGTCACGGTATATGGGTGTCATTGGAAAGGCATGTGAGAATAAAGAGGGAGGAAACTCTTCATAGTGTTAACCTGTTTATTTAAATACCAATTCCCCCCTTGATACAAGTTAGGCTTACAATGTATGAAGTTAAAAACAGCTTGTCATGATAGAGCATCAGATCACCCCTGGCCGGAGTTTCCACAGCGTTCTGCCCACCAAGATGAGTCCCAGGATGACGTTTGCCTGACAGTAGCTAGAGCTGTGAGTCGTGTGGCCACCCTCTGACGCGTTTCATTTTTATACATTGTACAGTGCAAATATATCAAGTATGCTTTAATGGCAATAGCTATTCATACAGTGTAATAGATCAAGTATGTTTTAATAGTCCAGAGTGGGGAGGCCGATTGGCAGCGATCCAAGGAGGATGGATGGGACACAGCGGACTGGCCTCCTAGAGTGTATGGAGGGGTGGGCTACACATCTGATGACTCATGTGATGACGGTGTCAGGCGAGCTCGTCTCATGTTAAGGATGGGACGCTGCGGGCTAACTCATTAAGTAGTAAGGGGCGGGTGCGCTTGATGACGGTGCCTGCCAAGCCCGATTCATATCATCTATGGAGGGGCGGGTTACCCTCCCGATGACGTAGGTAATTACGGCGTCAGAAGTTCCCATCCACTGGACTATATTAGATGCTGGGTCGCGTTGCGTGGCCACGCCCTCCAAAGACGGAATGACGAAACGCATCAGGGTATGGCCACGCAAATCACAGCTCTAGCTACTGTCAGGCAAACATCATCCCATCATCCCGGGACTCATCTTGGTGGGCAGAATGCTGTGGAAACTCTGGCCAGGGGTGAGCTGACACTTTGTCATGACAAGCTGTTTTTAACTTCATACATTGTAAGCCTAACTTGTATCAAGGGGGGAATTGGTATTTAAATAAACAGGTTAACACTATGAAGAGTTTCCTCCCTCTTTATTCTCACATGCCTTTCCAATGACACCCATATACCGTCACCCTGGAACATTAGGTACTGTGATGGGCAGAGCAGTCTAAGTGATTATGGGCGATTCTGAATTTTACCTCTGGTAAGCATATAACCATAAGGGATTTGCCACGTGGTGTATTGATGAAGGTTTTCTATCATCATTGAGGATAAGCACCAAGGTTCATATGAATGAGAAGCTACGTTTTTTTCACCACACTCATCTGCATGTATGAGACTGGAAACTGTATTTTAATACTAATCCATTTAAACCATATGCACGGGACTCTTTCAGAGAGGATTATCCTCTGATGCAATGTTGGGACACTTTCCCTTGAATCTTTTAGAAATAGATTTATGTTTACTCTATTTACTGATTAATGTGTTATTTTTTTATAATTTCCTTTATAATTTAGGTTTTATGTTTACCACAAATAAGATAAACATGTTATTGTCCTTTACACTATCATTAGAATGCTAGTATTGGGGCTATTGTGATTACAAGTAAATTGTGCATTATCATTATGCTCTATTGGCTAGTCGTAGTAGCATATAGTATTAAGCGCTCTTAATACTTGCTTAAAGAGGAGCTCCTCGGTCAGGGAATCAGGAAGTGAAGTGTTGCCCGGTTCCCTACTGCACATGCACGAGTCGCGCTGCACGTCTACACTGGTCCCCTTTGTGTTGTGGGAACTGTGTGCTTCCCACAACACAACGGGGGGGGCGGGGGGGCAGAAATTTGTGGCTAGCTGCGGCTAGCTATTCTCGGAAGTGGGTGCAGATACCTGTATTATACAGGTATCTGCACCCCCCTCCCCCCTGAAAGGTGCCAATTGAGGCACCGGAGGGGCGGAGGAATCCGATGAGCAGAAGTTCCACTTTAGGGTGGAACTCCGCTTTAATATTTGCTTTTTAAGCAAATATATCCTTGCTTTTAACATTGTTGTATTTACCATTATAACAGCAGCTAGAAGAAAAGTGACCTTTTTTTCCATTTTGAGCACTAGGGTCAGAGTCTTTACAGGCTCCGACATCTTTTTTTACTGTTTTTAAATCTTATGTGTTGTTGGCCATAGCAAATAGTCAGCTTAGCTTTCTTATTGCAGGTTTGAATATAAGAAGTTAAATAATTGCTATGGGCAGCATGATAGAAAACATTATAACCCACATCAAACTTTGTGACTGAAAAACCTGTCACAAACCTTGGAAATTCAGACTGATTACATGGAAAGATACATACATTGCAGTTATGTTTAGTGGAAACTGCATGTCAAAACATTTAGTAGATCCAGAGATAGAGGCAGCTGAATTTATATGCTTGGTCTCCCCGCTGTAGGTCCATTAATGTGATGAGTAACCTTACTGGGATTATGAAAGGTACAGGAACAAGCTCAACATTATCAAGATCAGCAACTAATTTTGTCATGTGTCTGCAAAGCTGCTAATTTATCCAGATCATGGTACAGCTAGCAGTAGGTAATCATTTTCAAGAGGACTTGTTCTCTAATGCTGAAGATATTTTGTGGCTTAACTAAGAGCTAAAGAAGCTTGGATAAACTGTAAAATCTCTTTAGCATACAGAACTAGCGTTAATACAAATGATCTGCACTCAAAAGTAAAAACTCCTCTAAAAAAGCTGCTAACACCACAATGAATCAGATTCATCCGAATAGATAACCGAAAAATATTGTGCTACGCTATTCTAAAAATAATTTAAAAAAAAAATTAAAAAACCCTCTATTAACCACTTGCCTACTGGGCACTTTTACCCCCTTCCTTTGGCCAATTTTCAGCTTTCAACGCTGTCGCGACAATTGCGCGGTCATGTAATCCTGAACCCATATGAATTTTTTTCACACAAATACACTAAATGGTATTTAGCAAAAAAATTTTTTTTTTTTGCTAAATAATCGAAAAAAGACTGAAAATTAAAAAAAAAAACAATGTTTTCATAGTTTGTTATAAACTTTTGCAAACAGGTAATTTTTCTCTTTCACTGATATGCGCTGATGGGGTTGCACTAATGGGCACTGATAGGCTGCACTGATGGGCACTGATGAGGCAGCACTGGTGGGCACTGATAGGCAGGAACTGATTGGCGGCTATTGAATTGATAATTCAATTCAATTAACTGCCACGTGGAACATACCGCTGTGGCGATTGTCCATGATGTCCCTGGGTCTGTGAAGGCCCATGTATTAGATTGCCCAATGGCCATTGGCATAGATAAAAAAACTTTCTCTGATTGCTCAACACATGGGGTTATCTATATCATGATTTGCTGATGTGGAGCACTAATATGATTCTACATCAGCAAAACCAAGCAACAGTTTGGACAGAGGACAGGAGACCACACATACTATTCAGGCAATGGAAAGATTGTTACACCTGTTACAAGACATATTGGACTTCACCATAAATACCACACAGAAATCGTCTCTTTTTTTGTCCTTGAGGTCCCATACACACTATTAGATTTTCTGCAGATTTTTGTCTTCAGATTTACCAAAACCATGTAGTGCAAGGGCCTGCCTGATTTGCATACAAATTGACCTCATATTATATGGTTTTGGTAAATCTGAAGACAAAAAAATCTGCAGAAAATCTAATAGTGTGTATGGGGTCTTACACCAGAGCCCAGGGGATGTAACTGGGACAAGCGTATACTCACAACGTGAGACCCTTTGGATCGAACGTCTGAACGCTATGGTCCCTCCTGGGTTGAATGAGGTCAGCTCATATAGACCTTTCTTATGAGTTAGACTTCATTAAAAAAAAAATGTTTTCATAAAATCTTAAAATCTCTATGGGATTCTTTTTTTTTGGCCCTGCAACCTTGGGTTACAATGTTTCTATTCCAATGTTCTCTACCATACAACTATGCCTTGTCTCTTTAAATATCTATTAATCAATATCTCCTTCCTCTTTATTTCCCTTCTTTCTGCAGCTTTGCTCTATATGCAACCGTGCTTTGATCCAAAATTTAGTACCCGTAAGATGATTTTTTGCTTTGTTATAATAAGTATTCATATTTTAATTTTAATTTACTATGTACGCATTGTTTAAATATATGACTGTGTATCTGTGTGTTTTATGGACTGCACGTTCTCTTGCTTTTTGCCCATTCCTATCATGGCCCCCATTGTCCATTCCCATCATTGCCCTTCCCTGATGTGTTTCCTGTGTCGCGGCCCAGTCTCTTCTGTCTCGGGGGATGTGCGGCTCCGCGGTGAGGGGGCGGCTGTGGAGCTTCTGTGACCCTCCCCCGTTGTCTGTTGGGTGGAACTCAATTTCGAGGAGGGTCCCTAGTCCCTCACTGTACGAGTGCCCGATTTTTTACACCGCACATGCACAATCTCGCACGTGCGCACCTCGGGGCCAGGCCCGGTGATATCATAGGCCATTTTTTCTATCACAAACCACTTCCTGATGATGGCTTTGTGATAAGCCGAAACGTAGAGGGTTACACCTCGTCATCGTGTTACTTCCGCCCATGCGAAACTACCCCGGGAATCGAGCTGAACGCTGCAAGCGGCAGCTTTTCCTGTCAGGGCTGATTACCCTTAATAATCACCCGCTGCACACGCCAGGTGCTAGGACTATAAGGCACTTTTTAATGTGAGTGAATTATTTTAATTTGTGTATTTAATAAATCTGGTTTTACGGCATTGCACAATGAAGGTTCTCCTTTTTTCATTTCAATCCATACTTATGAGGTGCATTCATGCATGAGACGTCATTTCAACAGGCTCACTAGGGGTATCCCCACATGCCTAAACAACCATACTAGCGATAGTTGGTCAAAAACCAGGGTGAGATTACATCTATTTGGGGCACCCAGTCTGAACACCATTGCACAGGCTATGTCAATATAAGCACGAGCATTTTTTTTCATCACCTAATGGGACTTTATTCATTTTTTGTGCGTTCTGCATGTTTACATGAACGTGAGCATTAAGCATTCGGACAAATGTCCAAACAGCCAGTGTTCAGTCTGAACTTACTTTCAGACCGAATGCTGAGCTTTCACTGTATCTAATTGTGTCACAAATCATAAATGTGCACCAAAATTTTTCTAGAATGTTCTAAATGAGTGCTTTTTATGCAAGCAATTAAGCATTCTCCACAGCCGGTAAAAGATTCAACTTTTGCCATTTTACCAGATATCAGAAGGCTGTATATGAGTATTCCGATGTTGTTTTCAACACCTGTTTCAGAATATTGAAAGAACTGGGCTAACACATGTTAGTAAACCATGCAGTAAGGACTGTGACGCGCTTTGCCCCACATTGTGCAAAACTAAAATCACCATTTACAACTATCTACAGATAGTTTTTGAAGAGAAACAACACACCTCAAGTAACTGGTTATCATGGCTCCTGCATTGTTACCAGTTACGAGAAACAGCAGCAAATCATCCCATGTGGAAAAAAATCTTACAAACTGCCAAAAAGCATCACACACAAATTAGCTTGGAAACATCATCCAAGCCATAATTTTGGGATGTCAAATTGACATCACTATATAATGTAAAATGGGCAATGTACCACAATGCTTGCAAAATACATTATCCGCTTGTTCAAAATGGTAACTGTTTTTTGGCATTTACCAAGTTATAAACAGGGTGAAGTTTACAGTAAGTACCATTTTCCATTGAAGAACAGATGTTGGTGAATGCTAATCCAGCAAACCTATAAATGAATCTTCCCAGCAAATTCGTGATTCAACAGTAAATATGAAGAATTTCACATTCACTGTCTTATATATGTGCCCCTAGATGAATCCAAGAAAAAAAATATGAAATAATAAAAGGGTGTCAAATTAATGCATTTAATAAAAAAAAAGTATATTCAGAATATTAATAAGATTTATTAAATATGCTTCAGTGTGTATTCAGTTCAAATGATACTGTACCAACAACTTAATTGGACAGCCATTAAGTCACTAATTTGCATACCTAATTGTGCATTAGCTGCATATTACCAAGTAAATGGTTTAATTTCCTGACCATGGAATAAATGACATGAACAGGCTTATGAGATTCTGCTGCAAACAGGTAATGACAGCTGCCAAATCACTCTTTATAAAGCCAGTACACAAGCAAAATATGAAAACATTCTCATTATTTTTTTAGCCTTTGTGTGATTTCAGAGAAAACACATTGAATAAAATGATCTTGTTAAATTTGTTGTTTTGCTTTTGCATTATATTATGCTAGAAAATATAAGCCTATACAAAAATGAGCATGCTTGACTGAGTAGAATTGGAACAATTGTAATGGAGGCAGAGCTAAGGCCCCCATTGCAAATGGTATACATAACACACATGCCACAGTCTTGTAACCACAAAATAAGCCTAAATTAGTAACATAGAAGACTGGTAACAGAACAATACCAAGAAAAGATACAAACAATGATGCAGTGCAACTAAAACAGTGTCTCTTAAAAAAATGAGTCCCAAATAATGAAACAAAAAAGTGTTTAATATTTATGTGTGGCCAACCACCCAGTGAACCATTTGCACTTGCCTCCTGGTCTGGACCTTTATTAATAGTCAAGGTCAAAAGCACTTTTGCCCCTCTAGAGCTATACTCCAACTGGCTTCTGGCTCCCAGTAACAATCAGAGACACTGCAGGGTTCCCCACATTGCCCCGTGGTGGTTTAAAATGTGCTGACTTGACTCCAATCATATACGTGTTAAAGCTCCAAAGGCTTCCTCAGTAGGACCAAAAAAAGAACAAGGCACCCAGCCAGTCTGTCTATTTTTTATTTTTTAACCCTTTTGTCTCAGTATAGATCTATTTCTGTCGAAGCAAGAGAAAATTCATTATCAATCATATTGTTGACTGACTCACTACCTCTGCTCAAAATCTGTTCCAAACATCAACTCATCTTTCAGTAAAATAATACTTTCTAAGGTTAGTTTTGAACTTTCCTCCTGCTAGTTTCCTCCTGCTACTTAGTTATGTCCCTTCATATGGAAAACACTGGGTTTCTAAACCTTATACATAACATAATGTATTTTAAAGTGGAGTTCCACTCAAAAGTGGAACTTCTGCTTTAAGGCCTCCTCCCCAGCTCCTGATGGTAAAACTGAGATTCTGGGGAGGGGGGATGGGTAGACAATTTTGACAGGTACCCACAACCACTTTCATTCCAGTCCCCTTAGGACAGTGGTGGCGAACCTTGGCACCCCAGATGTTTTGGAACTACATTTCCCATGATGCCCAACTACACTGCAGAGTACATGAGCATCATAGGAAATGTAGTTTTTAAAATCTGGGGTGCCAAGGTTTCCCATCACTGCCTTAGGAGATCAGAAGTGGAAGTTCTCCTTCCCCCTCCCTCCCGAAGTCTTCTGGGACACAGGACAGGTCCTAGAAGACTTCGGAACCAATCACAGAGTGCATGCGCAGTGGGCACCCGGCTGTGAAGTCGCAAGCTGTCACAGCCGAGGGAGGAGAGAGGAAGAAAACTGCTGAGGTAAATGCACCGCTGGACCGCGGGACAGGTGAGTGTTTGTTTATTAAAAGTCAGCAGCTATACTTTTTGTAGCTGCTGACTTTTAATAAATACACAAATGACTAGAACTCTGCTTTCAACAATGCCCCTTGCCCCTTTTTCTTTGGAACTGCACATATTTAGCCCCATAACCACTTCAGTTTTTTTCTTAGTGTTTTCATACACTTGATTGTGCCTGACTACTCTCAACATGCAGAATCTCATTCCTTCTAATTGTCCCTGTTCACACTAATACGCTCAGTCACCCTACACTCTATGCCCTATGCTCAATAAGTACATTTGGCATTTTTGGTCCTATAAACTTCAATGGGAGGGCCTGTAAACATATGTTAAAACTCAAACAATTATTTTCTTCCATTCACCATTAAACAGCTTTAGAAATGAACACCCTCAAACCAAAAACTCCTGAGTGCTTAAGGTCAGGGCTGCTTTAATAAATTTGCTTCCATGTCCAGGGGCAGGGATGGACTGACAACTCATGGGGCCCCCAGGCAATAGGAGATCATGGGGCCCTCCTGTGTCCCTGACACACTGCCTACATTACATATGTTGGTCCCTACCCCCTTTAGCTGCAGAGGAAGCAGCTGAGAATGTACACATGCTGCAGCAGGAATTATATCCCCTTTTGCTTTTGGTGGGTGAGAGCAGAGAGGGATCCCTGGGATGGGAGCAGAGAGGGGATCCCTGGGATGGGGGGCAGAGAGGGGATCCCTGGGATGGGGGGCAGAGAGATCCCTGGGATGGGGGCACAGAGGGGCCTCTGGGATGGGGGCACAGAGGGATGCCTAGGATGGGGGCAATGAGGGATCCCTGGGATGCAGGCACAGAGGATCCCTGGGATGGGGGAAATGAGGGATCCCTGGGATGGGGGAAATGAGGGATCCCTGGGATGGGGGCACAGAGGGGCCCCTGGGATGGGGGCACAGAGGGGCCCCTGGGATGGGGGCAGAGAGGGGCAGGTGGCAACTCTTTGCTTTGGGGAAGGGAGGTGGTCGGATTGGAAAATCCCCCCATACCCACCCTACTAGCACATGTCCTTTCCCCTCAAAAAGCAATCCCACCCCCCACCCTCCAACACATATTCTCTCATACCCCCTCTGGCCTCTCCCATCACTTCTCCATGTGTTACCTGCCCCCAACCCCCTCCCCCATCCACAAACTATACACAGACCTCAGAATCAGTGCGGCTCCTGCTGTGTAAGATCTCTCCTCCTCGGCTCCTCCCCCTTCTGTCTGTGCACACCGGAGCTGAGGAGGAGGATCCTCAGTGAGTCTGTGTGATGTGCTGCGGGCTCAGGAGGGAGAGATGTTGGCTGCCACAGAGGTTAATCACTGTGGGAGAGAGCCCAGGCACAGATGATATCCTGACTCCTGAGGGTCCAACACTAGCGAGCCCCTGTCAGCCTGGTTACCAGAGCTCAGTACTGTTCGGCACTGGGTTCCAGGATAAGCAGAAATTGGGATGGAGCTACTCTTATGGGGCCCCCTGCTGGCCCTGGGCCCTCAGGCAGTGCCTGAGTGCCCTAATGATCAGTCCGCCCCTGTTCAGGGGTAATCTTTGCCAGATAAGATATAGGTTCCTCTTCCACCATTGCTCTGCCACTCTTATCGTGAAGAATGTCATCCTTTTCATGCCGGTTCACATCTATGCAACTTCAAAGCCGTGCGACTTAGACAGTCGACTATCCTGCGTGACTTCATTGCGGCTTGTTTGTGACTTCATTAACAGAAGTCAATGCAAGTTGCAATGAAGTTGCCAAAAAATAGTGCAGGAACCATTTTCTAAACATTTTCACTGCGACTTGAGTCACACCGATTGGAACTTTTCCATTGCCGTTAATGGAGTGTGACTTGTCTTGTGACTTTGAACTCTCAATCGATTTATGTACAGCACTCACAAAATGCCCTACTCATTGAAATGAATGAGCAGCTCTTCCAAAGCGCCTGAAAAGCGCTTTGGAAGCACTGGAACACAGGCACTTCTAACCCCTTCTTCGGCTGCTAGCGGGGGTTAAAAGCGCCCCACTAGAGGCCGAAAAGTGCTGCAAAAGCACCGCTAAAACAAGCTGCGCTTTAGCGCTGACGCTCGGCGGCCCCAGTGTGAAAGTAGCCTAAAGCAGTATTTATTCCAAAAATGTATGTATGTATGTATGTATGTATGTATATATATATATATATATATATATATATATATATATATATATATATACAGTAATTTAACAATCCTTATATGTGGTGAGTGCATTCATTTTTTGTTTTTATTGTTATTTATTTATTTTCACCCGTTGATCCAGCCAATACACAACCCCTGTTATATGGTGGCCATACACTAGATGAAAAATCGTTTGAAAATCTGTCATTTGGACAGTTTATTCATTTATTGTCTAGTTGATGGGCACAGATCGAAAATCGGTTGTGATGTTTTTGAGCCGAAAAATCGAAGGAAAAGTTTGGAAAACTTAGTCCGAATGGACGATAAATTGAAAGGTTAATGTGTTTCTCGCCCGAACAGTTTGCACTGAGCTTATGTCACAACTAAAAATGTATTAATTTATGTCAGTTGAATGATTTAAAGATCAAATTTAGGTCATTACATGATGGCAAAATCGTTTGCTCTCACGACCATGTGTTCATTTTTCGTTCAAATGATTTTTCGATAGGTGTATGGCTAGCATTAGGGTGGCTCCTCTATGGAAGAGTAACAGAGTCAACCTTGGACAGCAGCATTCTCTAGAAAGGGTAGTGTTAAATGGAAAAGTAGAATTAGATGGACTTTAGTATGTGACCAACAATGCGAATTCTAACTCCAGCTAACATTTTCTGAGCAGTTATAAAAACTGTTTTATTTCATCCTTTAGGGATAAAGGTTTTACATAAATAAATAAATAAATAAAAGGTGATCATTGTAAGCATCCCTGTCAGTTTTCAATGATTTGTCTCTACCCTCTAAGTTTCACTTTTGCTGTACAGCTTAGTATGTTAAAGGAAATTGAATAATAACAGCAGAGAAAACAGCAAACAGAAACAGAAAACAGCAGAGAAAAACACATGACTTCTTTGTTAATGATACAGACAGACGGCATCATATAAGGCCTCTTTCACACTAACGATCCGTTCAGGTCCGCCTGTCAGTTTTTTAGGCGGACCTGAATGGACCCTCCATAGATCTCTATGGAGCGTCGGATGTCAGCGGTGACATGTCCACTGACATCCGGCCCGCTCCGATCCGAAAAAGTGTAACGGAGGAAAAACCTACTTCTCCATCTGTTTTCGGATTGGATCGGGTGACGACGGACACTACGGTCCGTCGTCATCCGATCCCCCATAGGGGAGAGCGGCACTCTGACAGGTCCGTTGCTGCACAGTGAGCAGCGACGGACCTGTCATCTGACTGCTCAGCGGGGATTGGCGGAGCGATCCCCGCTGAGCAAGCGAATGTTCACGGGGGCGGATCATCACGGATCCGCCCCGTGTGAAAGGACCCTTAGTCTTTTTTTTTAAATGTTGTTTTTTTTAAAATCAGATTTTATTTTCCATTTTTTATGTCACAACAACATAAACACAAAAACAAAGATCAACATTGAAATCAACTCATAAATATTTAAACCATGATGAAACCAAAAACAAAAAAAAACAAAAAAAACCCCAAAACATTTCCTTTTCTTTCCTTCCCCTTCCTCCCATACATCCACATTTTGAGAATCGTACCTCCTAACTCAATCCCGTATCCATGTGGTCAAGCCACGGTTTCCAGATAGTATCAAACCTATTAAATAAATTCCTCATAAAAAAACACGCCTCTCATAGGAAATGGACCTATTCAGATCAAATATCCAATCAGATATAGTCGGCGGATGAGGGGAGGTCCACCTAATGGCAATTTGCCTTTGTGCCCCAAAGAGCGCTCTTACCACAGTAAACCACATTGGTGGTTTAAGGACTGAGGTATAAAGATAGCCCAGTAGGCACATTCAAGGATCCAGTGAAAGATTCAGATCTAAAATCCTTTTAAGTGTACCCACAACCTCTGCCCAATATCTCTGGGGTTTTGGGCATCGCCATAATAGATGTATCAGTGATCCCGGATTGCCACATCTGGAGCAAGCCGAGTCAGTTGTTAAACCAATTTTAAACAAAAATTCTGGGGTCCTATACACCCTGTGCACTAAATTCTGTTAATCTATATGAGGGTGAAAGAGATACAAGGGGAAGAGCCCGAAGAATCATAACCCAGACATGGTCAGGGATAGGACCAAGATCGCACTCCTATTTTTCTCTAGCTGGACAAAAAAGTTTTTAGAAGTACCCTGTAATAAAGACTTATATGTAACGGATATTAGGCCTTAAGTTACACTTGCCTAAACCACTCTTTCCAGCAAACAAGACAGGGAAGAAGAGAATTTGGCATATAAACCATATTGCAGCTGCAAAAATTGAAAAAAAAATCTAGGGTTCAAAGAGAATTCCCTTACCAACTGATCAAATGATTTAAGTACCCCCCTCTTATACAATTGAGATAGGGTAAGAATCCCTATCTGAAAGCCCTGGAGGATCAGTATTTCAGGTAACCTTTCATTGCCCCAAATAGGGGTATATAGGGAAGCAACCCCATTATCCTCTTAACAGATTCCCACACCTTGTATATAAGTACTGGAGTGGGCAACTTAGAATAAACAGAGCACCCTGATGACCCTTCCAGGGATAGCAGCAGCTGGCGTCCCTGAAAAACACGAGAAACTAAGCGGAACAAGGGAGCAACTAAGGCCTCTGTTTCCCACTGTGCTAGATGCTGCAATTGAGCAGCTAGAAAGTAAATCCTCGGGTTTGGAGCCGCTAACCCCCCAGCCTCCTTTGGATATTGTAGGAGATCTAGTTTGATACGGGGGGTCCGATTTCCCCAAATCAAATTTCTAAATATCCTGTTGATCTTAATAAAGTTCTTCAAAGGAATTCAAACTGGGGAATTATGTAAAAAATATAAAAGTTTTGGCATCCAAACTATCTTAATTAAATTTATACAGCCTATTACTGAGAGTGGAAGTTTACACCAAATCCTACTTTGCATTTGAAATCTTGTCAATAATGGAGCAATATTGTCCACTATATTTGACAAAGGGATGCAGTCATAGTAACTCCCAGATATTTAAAAGAGGAGACAATTACAAATTGTGGACATATTGATGGCAAGTCCTTCGGAACTGACAAAAACTGCTGCAGTCAATTGTTACTTTGTTACATTTTAACGTTCCTGAAATGTCATCTTCTAGAGCTTTTTTTGTACAATCTACGCATAATATTCAAATCTGGTGTTTGTAAAATGTAAACAGGTAGATTTTTTACCATATCCCAATCATCTGGTGCTGTCATAATTTACTCTATCATGGATTTTTTTATTACCTTTAACTGCCACAAATCACTCCATCGTCTGTAACTATCATATATTATTCCATCATCTGTAACTGCCATAGATTACTTCATCATCTTTAACTGTCATAGATTACTCCATCATCTGTAACTGACATAGATTACTCCATCATCTGTAACTGCTACACCAGCATTCCTACTACCTGCTGCTCTGTTTGCAAACCACCACCAGCATTCTCCTGCTACTAAATCCCAATAGCAACACGACTTTGCCCCCTAATGATATCACTTTCATTTGTTTATGTACATTTTTGAAAGTACAGAAAGGGTACAGATTATTGTGAAAACCGAAGAAAGCTGTAGCCAGCAAGCCCCTTTTCTCCACAATAACCACTGTATACACCAAAATAAATAATTTTGCTGATTTTAGCTTGTTGTTTAGCTATAAGCTCTAGTTTTTGGTTCAAAAAGATGAGAAGCGAATTTGAAATAACTTTTTTTTTCTTATTTCTATACATTTCTACTTAGATGTTTTTCTGTTGAATAAATCTATTTTTTATTTCTATTTAGAACTAATTGCTTCTTAAACACAATGTCACTGCGGTGAGAAATTCTACAATGTCTTATTCTACAAAGTAAATAAAGCCATTGGCCACACAGGTCATCTGGGACTTAATTACTGTATTTGCTCAAGTTTTTTATTTTATTCTATCCTTCGAATCAGTGAAACAAAGTGCAATCATCCACATCAGGGACTAGACATAAAAATAACAGAGATGGTATGTCTGTATGTCTTCCGCCAAATAAAATACACATTTATACACAATACTGTGTGGGAGCTGACATGTTCTGTTTACTGAATAGCTTACATTCAAAGCAGAATGAAAGCAGAATGTACAAAATATTTTACAGCACACACATACAAGAATGACATTTCCTGCAGGGCTAGTTAAAAACACCTGAACACCTGAACATATTAAAAAAATACGGGGGTTTGGTCACACTATACAGTCATATAGTGCTAAGCCCACTTACTGCGACAAAGTACCCCGAATTAGTGGGTCCTACACTAGTAATAGAATGGAAGATCCTTTGTCTCAACCATGGGAGCTGAACTCCTCTATGTGGGAGAACTGAAAGGGATACATCCTAAACACTGGTGGCCACTAAATATGAGGTAATGAGGAGGTGGAGGGGTGCTCCAGCCCAAAAACCTGGTCAGGGCCTATTACAACATACAAGAACATATTTGGGAGGCACACCATACAATGCATTTAAATTCAAGATGGTGCTGCTATAAGACCTACAAACAGTACAAAATATTTTACAGCGCACACATACAAGAATGACATTTCCTGCAGGGCTAGTTAAAAACACCTGAACACATTCAAAAAATACGGGGGTTTGGTCACACTAATTCGGGGTACTTTGTTGCAGTAAGTGGGCTTAGCACTATATGACCATATAGTGTGACCAAACCCCCATATTTTTTTAATATGTTCAGGTGTTTTTAACTAGCCCTGCAGGAAATGTCATTCTTGTATGTGTGCGCTGTAAAATATTTTGTACTGTTTGTAGGTCTTATAGCAGCACCATCTTGAATTTAAATGCATTGTATGGTGTGCCCCCCAAATATGTTCTTGTATGAAAGCAGAATGTGACTTCTGGTTGTCTTCCCAGGTAATGTAGATTAGGTTTTTTTTAAATTGTTACTATTCAAAGTAAAAGATCAGGCACATTTTCGTCAGCAACAATTTTCAGTCTTGCAACTGGTAAATTTAAAGCAGAAGTATTTGAGAATGTTCAGATAATAAATTGTGTGAAGATTCACTTCAATTATCTAACCATGTGAAAAGAAAATCCCTGTTTGCTTTTTTCATCCGCACATTCTTGAATAACTGAAATATTTTAGTAAATTCTGTTTTATGCGTCTTGTGGCTTGAGGCACTGGTGCTGGTGCCACAACACTGCAACCTCTCACAGATACTCTATTTGGAGTGCAGGAACAAGCACTGCTGCAAAGTATTGCATCAAAAATTGTAATTACATGTCCCTGTTAAACAGGGGCTGAAAAATTGGGCCTTAGCCACTGGTGGCGGCGCCCAGAACCAAAAATATTCTTACAAGCTTTCTGGATGATCATTGAGGAGGAAGAGGATAGTCACTCAGCATAACAGGATAGTCACTCAGCATCAGCATAGGCAGTCTTGAAGGGATCTGACTTTTCAAAAAAAATTATTTGGTTACATCAGCATCAGGTGTGTCAGACTTTTACTTACCAGACTGGTGAGTCCGCTTGGGCAGAGGGTAGACTCCCTTACTTATCCGACTCACGGCCCCTGGTAGAGCAGACAGGAGGCACGAGAGTGCGGAATGGTATGAGAGCCTGCTGAAGAGATCCAGGTACAGGATGAGAGATGATCTTCAGACAACAGGTCAGTAGTCCATAACACTAGTAACAGGTGCTGAGCAGGAGCAAGACAGGCAGATCGGGACACAAGCAGGGTTCGGCAACAGACTGGCAGCAAGGTACAATAGGAGCAGGCAGAAGCGGAGTCAAACAGGCCAAGGTCAGGTACAGGCAGCAAACATGAGAAACCAAGGGCAATCCGGGTCGTCAAGGGATCAGGTAGACAGGAAGACAAGACAAGACAGGAAACAGGAACTATGGCACAGGAAGCTGATGATCAGGCAGCACTGAACAGAGTGTCTGACAAACTTAAATAGGCCGGCTTGCTCACAGGCACGCCCCCAGGCGGCCAATCCCATGACCAGCAAGGTGAGCTCTCTGACAGTGCCCCCTCCCTAAGGGCAGCCTCCGGATGCCCAGCCGGGCCAACTTGGTGGCATGAACATTTCTGAAAGTCTGTAAAAGTTCCGGGGCATGTAAATTGTTTTCTGGTTCCCAGGAATTGTCCTCCGGACCATACCCCTTCCATTTAATAAGATACTGAATTCCATTCCTCCTTTTCCTACAGTCAAGGATTGCCTCTACCTCGAATTCCTCTTCGTTGTCAATTATGACAGGTTTGGGTGGGCCGACAGTGCGACCAGCAAAAGGATTAGAGGTAGCAGGTTTCAGCAGCGTCACATGGAAGACCGGGTGTACTTTTAGAGAGTCTGGCAAATCATGTTCATAGGTCACATCATTTATTTTCCTCTTCACTGGGAACGGACCCATAAACTTAGGGCCTAATTTCCTAGAGGGACAAGACATTTTCAGGTTAGTTGTAGACAACCACACTTGGTTGCTGGGCTCCAAGATCAATTCTCCACGCCTCTTCTTATCAAACATTTTTTTATTGTAATCCTGGGATTTGGCCATAGTCTCTTGTAGGATCTTATTGTTGGTGGAAAAGAAATTCATAGTCTCTGAGACGGCCGGAACGGAGCATTCAGGTACTGAGATTGGTAGAAAAGATGGATGGAACCCGTAATTAGCGTAAAATGGTGTTTGATTGATGGCAGAGTGCAAGGAGTTGTTATAGGAGAATTCTGCAATGGGTAATAAGGAAACCCAGTCATCCTGAGAGAAGGCAGAGAAGCACCTGAGGTATTGCTCCAAGGTCTGGTTGGTTCTCTCAGTTTGCCCGTTCATCTGGGGATGATAGGCGGATGAAAAGGCCAATTCAATTTCGAGGGAACCACAGAGGGCCTTCCAGAACCTTGAAGTGAATTGAACACCCCGATCAGACACAATACTTGCTGGGACTCCATGTAACCTAACCACTTCTTTGACAAAAATCTTTGCCATATCCATAGCCGAAGGTGTACCCCTCATGGGGAGGAAATGTGCCATCTTCAACAGCCTGTCTACCACAACAAAAATAGTAGAGAAACCCTCGGAGGGGGGCAATTCCACGATGAAGTCTATTGATATCATCTTCCATGGCCTCTCTGGAACAGGTAAGGGTTTTAATAATCCCCAGGCCTTTGTCCTGGTGTTCTTACTCCGAGCACAAGTGTTGCATGAATCCACAAAATTTTTACAGTCACAGGCTAATTGAGGCCACCAGAAGGAGCGCTGTACCAGCTCAGTGGTTTTCAGGACACCGAAATGTCCGGCCAACTTATGATCATGACATAGTTCCATCACAGTTACCCTTAGCTTCTCTGGAACCACGATCTTGTCTCTTCGCCAAAACAGGCCCTCTCTCCAATCGGTTTCGGGGTACGGAAGCATTCCCACCGAGGCCTGTCTTATCCGTGAAACAAGGTCCCCTTGCAGGAGCAGGAAGTTCCCCGAAGGAAGAATCGTATCGAGAGATACGGTCTTCTCTAAATCGTAAAACATGAGGGAAAGAGCATCTGACTTTATATTCTTGAAACCGGGCCTGTAAGTTATGTGAAACTGGAATCGTGAGAAAAAAAGTGCCCATCTGGCCTGACGAGGTCTTAATCTTTTGGCTGTTCTTAGGTATTCCAGATTCTTGTGGTCGGTGTAGACCAGAATAGGATGTGCAGCACCCTCCAATAGGTAACACCATTCCTCCAGAGCCACCTTGATGGCCAGAAGTTCTCGATCCCCCACATCATAATTTCTTTCCGAAATTGAAAGTTTGCATGAAAAGAACGCTACTGGATAGAGGAGGGCCTTGGCGCCCTGTCGTTGAGAGAGCACCGCTCCCACTGCGATCTCCGAAGCGTCGACCTCCAAGACAAATGGTAGGACAGGGTTGGGGTGTTTCAAAATGGTGGCTGAAGTAAATAGCTTTTTGAGTCTTTCGAAAGCGAACTGGGCTTTGTCAGTCCAAGAGAATCGGGTTCCCTGTTTGGTCAATTCGGTGATTGGAGCGATGATTGCAGAAAAACCTTTAATAAACTTCCGGTAAAAATTGGCAAAGCCAATAAAGCGTTGTACCCCTTTTTTATCTATCGGAGCGGGCCAATCCAGAATAGCAGACACCTTTTGGGGGTCCATCCTGATACCCTCCACTGAGATGACTAGGCCCAAGAACTGAATACATTGACGTTCAAACTCACATTTCTCGAGTTTTGCATAGAGGCCGTGTTGCCTAAGCCGGGTTAGGACATTGCAGACATGTCTACGGTGATCGGTTAGTGAAGAGGAGAAGATCAAGATGTCATCAAGGTATACTATTACATACAGATCCAGGTAATCACGGAAAATATCGTTGACGAAATGTTGGAAGGTTGCGGGAGCGTTGCATAATCCAAATGGCATGACAAGCTACTCGAAGTGTCCGAATCGAGTACGGAAGGCCGTCTTCCATTCGTCCCCTTTTCTGATGCGGATCAAGTTATATGCTCCGCGGAGATCTAGTTTCGTGAATATGACTGCGGTTCCTAATCTTTGAAAAAGTTCAGGTACTAAAGGCAAGGGATAACGATTCTTAATGGTGATCTTATTCAACTCCCGGTAATCGATGCAGGGACGTAACGAGTGGTCCTTCTTCTTGACAAAGAAGATGCCGGCACCAGCTGGGGAGGTAGAAGGACGAATGAACCCTTTTTCCAAGTTTTCATCTATGTAAGTCTTTAATGTGTCTAACTCCTGCTCAGTTAATGGGAAGATTCTCCCAAATGGAACTTCAGTACCAGGTAACAGTTCTATAGGACAGTCATACGGCCTATGAGGGGGCAGGGTTTCTGCTCCTTTTTTACTAAATACATCCAGGAAGTCCAGATAAGCTTCAGGGACGGACTGACGTAGTTCAGCATCTGAGTCCAAGCACAGGAGTTGGGAGGTCATGTCAGAAGATTGCTGTAAACAATGCTGTTGGCAATACTCAGAGAGAAATTTGACTTCTCCTGTGGCCCAGTTGATACTGGGATTGTGGGCCTGCAGCCAGGGCATCCCTAGGATAATAGGGAAGAGAGGAGAAGAGATGGCATCCAGACGCAAAAGCTCCTGATGGTGGGTACCCATGGTGGCCAGCAAGGGGACGGTCTCTTGAGTGACCGGGCCTGAACTAAGGATGGATCCATCCGCTAGATGGACAGCAAGCCCCTGAGCCTTAGGTTGAAGCAGAATACAATGGTTGGCAGCAAAGGTCAAATCGATGAAACAGCTGCATGCGCCGGAATCAATAATTACTGACACTGGAATACTCCCTCCTGGAAGCTGCAGAGTGAAGGAAAGAGCGAGATGAGAACCAAGTTTAGGTAACACAGATGCACACATTGAAGAGGCAGAATGACACTTACGCATCTTGTTGGGGCAGGCTCTCACGTAGTGCCCGGATTCACCGCAGTATAGGCACAGGTTGTGCGTTCGTCTGCGCATCTTTTCCTCTGGAGTAAGAGTAGGCCGGAGCTTACCGAGTTGCATGGGTTCAGGGGGTTGTGGAGTCGAGACAGATGAAGCCGGAGGAAACTGACTGACCGGACTGGGAACCTTGGGTAACATCCAGGTGGGACGAAGGTGGCTGGTAGACCTTTCTGACCGACGTTCTCTTAGGCGACGGTCAATCTGGATGGAGAGATCGATGAGGTCTTTCAGAGACTGAGGTACCCCCACTCGAGCCAAATCGTCCTTGAGTAGGTCAGATAGCCCCATTCTGAACTGATGACGCAGGGCAGCGTCGTTCCAGTCCGTATCGGTGCTCCAACGTTTGAAGTCGACTGCATAATCTTCGACCTCTCTGCGATCCTGTTGCAGAGTGTGCAGTGCAGCTTCAGCAGTCGCTGTCAGTTGGGGATCTTCATATAATTGGGACATGGCCCTGAAGAAATCGTCTAGGCTATCTAGGGAGATAGATTTTTGCTCCAGAAGGTGGTGAGCCCAGGTTTGTGGCTCACCTGTCAGCATGGAAATAACAAAGCCTACTTTGGTCGCTTCCAGTGAAAACGTGCGGGGTTGCCGAGCAAAGTAGAGTTCGCAGGAATTGCGGAAGGCACGATACTTGCTGCGTTCACCGGCAAATTTCTCGGGAGTGGGTACTCTGGGCTCTGGAGGAAGCATTACTATGAAGGGTGCAGATTGAAATCCAGCAGAAGACGCCCCCTGGGGGTTGGAAGAGGAAGATAAGGCCTGGACTTGTTCCTCCAATCTTGAGTAACCTTCCTGAAGGCTTTTCACGGCCTGAGTAAGTCCTGCCAGGTGTCTACATGGGGGAGTCCCCCTGCCCGGACTCAGTTATGGCTGCCTGATACTGTCAGACTTTTACTTACCAGACTGATGAGTCCGCTTGGGCAGAGGGTAGACTCCCTTACTTATCCGACTCATGGCCCCTGGTAGAGCAGACAGGAGGCACGAGAGTGCGGAATGGTATGAGAGCCTGCTGAAGAGATCCAGGTACAGGATGAGAGATGATCTTCAGACAACAGGTCAGTAGTCCGTAACACTGGTAACAGGTGCTGAGCAGGAGCAAGACAGGCAGATCGGGACACAAGCAGGGTTCAGCAACAGACTGGTAGCAAGGTACAATAGGAGCAGGCAGAAGCGGAGTCAAACAGGCCAAGGTCAGGTACAGGCAGCAAACATGAGAATCCAAGGGCAATCCGGGTCGTCAGGAGATCAGGTAAACAAGAAGACAAGACAGGAAACAGGAACTATGGCACAGGAAGCTGATGATCAGGCAGCACTGAACAGAGTGTCTGACAAACTTAAATAGGCCAGCTTGCTCACAGGCACACCCCCAGGCGGTCAATCCCATGACCAGCAAGGTGAGCTCTCTGACAAGGTGCTTGGTAGCTGGTGGTGATCCAAGACCGATTCATTTTTATGAAGGTCAGTCGATCGACCGAGTTGGTGGTCAGGCGCACCCTGTGATCTGTTACAAAACCTCCAGCAGCACTGAATGTGCGTTCCGAAAGAACGCTGGATGCAGGACAGGCCAGTAGCTCAATTGCATACTGGGCACGCTCTGGCCAGTGATCCATCCTCAAGACCCAGTAACCCAGAGGATTTTCGGTGGGAAAGGTGTCCAAGCCAGATCTTGCCCCTAGGTATTCCTGCACCATGTAAAACAGACGCTGGCGATAATTGCTGGAACCGATCATACCTTGGGGCTGTGGACCTTCTCCACCGCTCCTTCTTTGACTGACCGAAGCCTCAGCAACACATTGTCCAGGAACAGGAGTTTGTAACCTCCCAGTCTCTGAGAACGCGTTGCACAGACCTTTCTGCAAGGCCTCCTGAAGATGTTTCATCCTCTGCTCCCTCTGCGACGGCAAGATAAGGTCCGCAACCTTACCCTTGTAACGTGGATCAAGGAGGGTTGCCAGCCAGTATTGATCCCTCTCCTTGATACCAGAAATACAAGGATTCTTCCACAGGCTTTACAGGATCAGGGAGGCCATGCAGCGTAGGTTTGCTGAGGCATTTGGTCCGGAGTCCTCTGGGTCACTAAGGACGACATGATCCGCAGCCACCTCCTCCCAGCCACGTACAAGTCCATGGGTTTCTTGGGACTGTAAATGATCCTTTAAAGACTGCTGCTGATGCTGAGTGCCAGGCTCCACCTCCATGCTGACACAGTCCTTCTCTTCCTCCTCCTCCTCGTCCTCTTCCTGTGTGATCGGCAGGCACGCAGGAACACTGTCTGGATAAAGGGGGCCTTGTGAGCTAAGGAAGTCCTCCTCTTCCTGCCTCTGTTCTGCCTTAAGTGCCCTGTCCATTATTCCACGCAGCGTGTGCTCCAACAGGTGGACAAGGGGGACAGTGTCACTGATGCATGCACTATCACTGCTCACCATCCTCATGGCCTCCTCAAATGGGGACAGGACAGTGTATGCATCCCTGATTATGGCCCACTGGCGTGAAGAAGAAAAAAAAAACAAGCTCCCCTGACACTGTCCTGGTGCCATAGTCACACAGGTATTCATTGATGGCCTTCTGCTGTGTGTGCAGCCACTGTAGCATGGCCTACATTGAGTTCCACCTGGTGGGCATGTCACAGATTAGGCGGTTCTTGGGCAGGTTAAATTCCTTTTGGAGGTCAGCCAGCAGAGCACTGGCATTATATGACCGGCGGAAATGCACACAGACTTTCCTGGCCTGCCTCAGGACATCCTATAAGCCCGGGTACCTGCCCAAGAACTGCTGAACCACCAACTTAAGGACATGAGCCAAACAGGGCACATGGGTCAGTTGTCCCTGTCGGAGGGCGGAGAGGAGGTTGGTGCCATTGTCGCAAACCACCATACCTGCCTTAAGCTGGTGTGGCGTCAACCACTTCAGAACCTGCCCCTGCAGAGCTGACAGAATCTCTGCCCCAGTATGGCTCCTGTCCCCCAAGCACAACAGCTCAAGCACCGCATGGCATCTTTTGGCCTGCGTGCTTGCGTAGCCTCTTGAACGCCTACGGAGCACCGTGGGTTCCGAAGTCAAATCACAGGAGGAGGCAATGGAGGAAGAAGAAGAGGGGGTGGAGGAGAGAGGTGTGGCAGAATCACCACTAGTAGTATTTTGGAGGCGTGGTGGCAGAACAACCTCCAGCACTACTGCACCTTGTCCTGCATCCTACCCAGCTGCCAGAAGAGTCACCCAGTGTGCGGTGAAAGATAGGTAACATCCCTGTCCATGCCTGCTGGACCATGAGTCAATGGTAATATGCACCTTACCGCTGACCGCCCTGTCCAGCGAGGCCAAGACATTGCCTTCCACATGCCGGTAGAAAGCCGGAATCGCCTTCCGTGAGAAAAAGTGGCATTTGGGAACCTGCCACTGAGGAACCGTACACTGCACAAACTCACGGAAGGGGGCAGAGTCTACCAACTGAAAAGGTAGCAGTTGAAGTGCTAGCAATTTAGCCAAGCTAGCATTCAACCGCTGGGCATGTGGATGGCTGGGAACGAACTTCTTTCGGCGGTGCAGCAGCTGGGGCAGGGAAATTTGCCTGGTACAATCTGACGTCGGTGTACCGATAGCAGATTGTCCCCAAGTACTTGGCTGAGGCACACCTAATTCTACACCTTCATTCCTCTCAGTGCAGGTCTCAGAGAGGACTGAAGGTATAGTGGGGTTGGAGATCCCAGCTGATGAGGAGCAAGGAGAGGTCCTCTTTGTTCTTTGGTGCGGGTCTTTTAGGTACGCTTGCCAACGAACTGCATGGCAGGTCAACATATGTCTGGTCAAGCATGTGGTGCCCAAGCGGGAGATGTTTTGGCCACAAGAGATACGCTTGAGACATATGTTGCAAGTAGCAGCGGTGGGATCTGATGCACTCATCTCAAAAAAGGCCCACACCAAAGAACTTTTGGAATAACGCGCAGCACCCTGCGGTCGGTGTGCTGCCCTTAGGCTGGCCCCTGGAGGGCATCCTGCCTCGTTGGTGATGTGCCTCCTCCTCCTCCTCTCTCCTATCTGGCACCCACGTGGAGTCAGTGACCTCATCATCCCCTCCCTCCTCATCACTGGAGCAAATCTGGCAGTATGCTGCAGCTGGGGGAACATGACTGCCAGATTGCTGTCCTTCTTGGGCACCCCCTCTCTCTGGGCTCACATTACTGCCCTCCTCTAGCTGGGTTCCATCATCGGAGCCTTCAAATTGCTGGGCATCCTCCTGGAGCATGTACCCAACACTGTGGTCAAACAGTTTGGGGGACTCTTCAGGAGGACATGGTGGAGCTAGGGAAGGAGTGACTGATGCCATTGAGCCGAGGGAGGAGCAGCGTTGGCAGCTGCTTTGCCAGACAAAGTACCCTGAGCCTGGGTGAGAGAGGATGAGGAGGATGAGGACAGCTTGGTCATCCACTCTACCAACTCTTCCGCATGTTGCGGCTCAACACGGCCAGCTGCCGAAAAAAAGGACAAGCGTGTCCCACGGCCACGTGCTGATGAGGATGCACCGTCTCCACAACCAGCACTGTTGCCTCTAGACACAGAGCCTGCTTGCCTTCTTTTATTGGCTTGTGACTGTCTGCCTCTCCTTGTTGGCCTTCCAGACATACTAATGGCCTGCAGTGAGATGTAGCTGCACAAAGCTGGGATGTATATACATACTGAAACTGCAGCTAGCAAAATCAACTGCCTGCCTGTAGTATTATTAGTATGAGAACACCAGAAATTGTCTTCAGGTAGTTTTAGGTGCACACTGTGCAGAGGACGCACTACACTAACTGTAAATGCTGTAGCTGCCTGCCTGTAGTATTAATAGGATCAGAAGAACACCACTAATTTTCTTCAGGTAGCTTTAGGTGCACACTTTGCAGAGGACGCACTCCACTAACTGTAAATACTGTAGCTGCCTACCTGTGGTATTAATAGGATCAGAAGAACACCACTAATTTTCTTCAGGTAGCTTTAGGTGCACACTGTGCAGAGGACACAGTGCACTAACTGTAAATACTGTAGCTACCTGCCTGTGGTATTAATAGGAGAAGAACAACAGCAATTGTCTCCAGGTAGCTTTAGGGGCACCCTGTGCAGAGGACGCACTACACTAACTGTAAATACTGTAGCTGCCTGCCTGTGGTATTAATAGGATCAGAAGAACACCACTAATTTTCTTCAGGTAGCTTTAGGTGCACAGTATGCAGGGGACGCACTAAACTAAATTGTAAATACTGCAGCTCCCTGCGGTACTGTACTAAAAGGATCAGAAGAACACCACTAATTTTTTTCAGGTAGCTTTAGGTGCACACTGTGCAGAGGACGCACTACACTAACTTGTAAATACTACAGCTGCCTGTGGTACTGTACTAATAGGATCAGAAAAACACCACTAATTTTCTTCAGGAAGCTTTAGGTGCACACCGTGCAGAGGACATACTATACTAACTTGTAAATACTGCAGCTGCCTGGGGCACTGTACTAATAGGATCATAAAAACACCACTTATTTTCTTCAGGTAGCTTTAGGTGCACACTGTGCAATGGACGCACTACACTAACTGTAAATACTGTAGCTAATAGGACTAATAGGATCAAAAGAACATCAGCAATTTTCTTCAGGTAGCTGTAAATACTGTAAAAACACCTGCCTGCCTGTCAGTGGTAGGAAGAGAATAACAGGAACAAATCTAGCTAAACTGAATACAGTGTATGTATATATATATATATATATATATATATATATATATATATATATATATATATATATACAGTGGGGATGGAAAGTATTCAGACCCCCTTAAATTTTTCACTCTTTGTTATGTTGCAGCCATTTGCTAAAATCACGTTCATTTTTTTCTTCATTAATGTACGCACAGCATCCCATATTGACAGAAAAACACAGAATTGTTGACACTTTTGCAGATTTATTAAAAAAAAAAAATTACATGGTCCTAAGTATTCAGACCCTTTGCTCAGCATTTAGTAAAAGCACCCTTTTGATCTAATACAGCCATGAGTCTTTTTGGGAAAGATGCAACAAGTTTTTCACACCTGGATTTGGGGATCCTCTGCCATTCCTCCTTGCAGATCCTCTCCAGTTCTGTCAGGTTGGTGAGAGAGGTAAAGAAGCCAAAGATCACTGTGGCTGAGCTACAGAGATGCAGTCGGGAGATGGGAGAAAGTTGTAGAAAGTCAACCATCGCTGCAGCCCTCCACAAGTCAGGGCTTTATGGCAGAGCGGCCCGACAGAAGCCTTAAGGGGATCTGAATACTTTCTATCCCCACTGTATAGACACCTTGCATTCCAAACCACTTTTTTCATTATAGAAGAGAACACCCATACCTTTCTTTGAGTTTTCTTACACCCTTTTTATTCACCAAACATCCATATTTCCAAGGAGTTTAGCCCTACTCCAAGAACATCTTTGAAAAAAGGGTCAAGTTTCCTTCTCATTTTTCTTACAAACTTTCCAGAAAACTCATTATACCGTCTCCATTGAAGCACATCCATCCCTTGGACACATTTCTTCCCTACTCAGATCTCATGTCTTGTCAACAAACATTCTTGGAAGGTCTGCCAAGCGATCCCTTTCTGTCTGTTAGATACCCCCCCCCCCCTTTGAAGGGAAATTGAAGATATTGCACATCATTTCTCCCCTCCTTCGGTTTAACTCATTCTTCTCAAAACAAACGTTTTAATTGCAAATAAAAAAGAGACGTTATAAAGGCCTTTGGTTTCATCAAGTCAATTTTACACCAACCCCACTTAGCTATTTCCCAACCAGCCAGGTATTGCATCAATTTTGTAGCTCTACCCTTGAAGATCCTATGACAGTTCAGCCAATAATGCACATCCAGGAATACTCTCTAGTCAAGGACATTATATCCACCATTTTTACATTCTTTTTTGATTATTTCTCACCTTACCCTCTCCATTTTAGATCCCCAAAAGAATCTACACATGTGCATTTCCAACCTCTTACACCATGCATTACTTGGTGGAGACACTACTGAAAAGAAAAGCATAAGTGTTAGCAAGACTGCTTTAAAAACAAACTCTCCCTGTAAAGGTTAGCTTCCTCAATTTCCAAAATCCAATCTTCTTCTGTACTTTCACCAGTGCTTTTTCAGCATTGGCTGTATTTGTAAGATTTCTCCCAAAATGGACACCAAGTACAGTTATGAAATCAGTTTTCTGAATCTTCTCAGAGTGCACATTATCCACTCCACTTAGATTACACAGCTGACTCTTTTCCCAATTTACTTTCAGTCCAGACACACTTGAAAATAACCTCAAAAGCAAATCCACCCTATTTAAATGTGTTTGGTTCCCATACAGGGACCCCATGTCGTCCATATAGCATAACAACTTTTTTAGTACCATCTGCCCCTGGCAGGAAAAAACCTTTCATCATATTGTCTTTCTGGACATATCTTAGCAAAGGCTCAACAACACAAATGAACAAAATGGGGGACAAGGGACATCCCTGTCTGACCCTGGACAAAATATCAACCGTCGGTGACAACCTACCATTTACTAAAATCTGGCTTGTAATCCCAGTATATAAGCTCCTCAGAATTTCAACCATTGACCTTGGGATCCCTAAACTCTGCAGGCATGAAAACATGAACTTATGTGAGACTTTATCATAGGCCTTCTCCAGGTCATTTTCGGCCACTGTCAAGGCTTCATTATTCAACTGCAGGTAATATACTAGGTCTCTTAGCATGGTCAGACATCCTGCGCCAGGGGAATTGGCACGTTTGCCATTCTCCAACTATCTTCCCTATTACTTGCCTTAATTGGCAAAATCTTTGAATAGATCTTCTAATCATTGTTTAACAAAGTAATTGGGCGTCAATTTTTGAATAATCTCAAAAGGTGGGATTTTATGGGCAATAAAAAAACATACATAAGAAATTTATACATATAAAAAATTGTAATTTATTGTAGAAAAATATATTAAAAGGATCTCATAATGATGATACAACACATCATTCCAAAATTGTCAACATTGCACATTGAATGAATAAAAATTGCAAACATTGCACATATCCCTCTCTGCAGCGTTCCTTATTAGAAACCACAAATATGGGGAGCAGCAAATAGACTGGGACTACCACTTTATGGTTTAAAATAGCTTATGTGCAATGTTTGCAATTTTTATTCATTCAATGTGCAATGTTGACAATTTTGCAATGATGTGTTATATCATCAATATGAGATCCTTTTAATATATTTCTCTACAATAAATTACTATTTTTTTTATACGTATAAATTTCTTATGTATATTTTTTATTGTCCATAAAATCCCACCTTTTGAGGTTATTCATATATTATCAAGAGATGGTGGCAATTTACATGTGTGGCCCTATGAATCACCAAAATTATCATTGGGCACCAATTTTTAACCTCTCTTCGATCCCCTTTTTTCTTAGGAATTAAAGTAATCAAGCTTTCTTTAATTAATTGTGAAATACAATTCTTTAGTCTGCAGAAATCCAATACTTCAAAAAAAATGCTTCCCCGATACAGTCCAACGAAATTTTAAAAATTATACCAACAGATTATCTCTTCCCGGAGTTTTATTCCTCTGCATACTCTTGACCGCTTCCAAAAGTTCAAGTTCAGTAATTTCTGCAGCCAACAAATCCTTATCTTGTGGGCTCAAGACATCCTGCAATACTTGGCAGTACTCTTGTATTTCTTGCACTTCAGCCCCCTCCTTGCCACTGTATAGATCTGCATAGAAATCTCTTATGCCGCGTACACACGGTCGGACTTTGCAGCTACAAAAGTCGGACAGTCTGTCCGACATACTTCCGGCGTACCTTCGGCGGACTTGGGGCAGACTTTCTTACGAACGGACTTGCACACACACGACCACACAAAAGTACGCCAGTTTAGTACGCTGTGACGTACACCAAGTCCGACGAGACTATAAAACGGAAGTTCAATAGCCCGTACGACACCCTTTGGGCTCCTTCTGCTAATCTCGTGTTTATCTCGTGTTAGTAGAAGTTTGGTGAGAGACGATTCGCGCTTGTGAGACTCGTATTTTTCAGTTCGTTTTAACTGGTGTTCAGTCTGTGCTTGTGAGGTTTGTATCTGCTTTTCAGTGCGTTTGGTCAGTTGGCATTGAGAAATCTTTGTTTTATTGGCCGCTCGTTCCTGATTTTCAGGTCGTTCTTCACAGGCCTTGCTGTTCTTCAGTGCGTTCTGTTTAGTGCGTTCTGACCAGCCGACCGTTTTGAAGCCATGTTACCTGTACGTACTCGTCGTAGAGCTCGTGCATTGTATGTGCTTGGTGCTGTAGTTTATTCTTCAGCCCAAGACCAGTCCATGAACAGGGCGAGGAGGAGTTCATGGACCAAGAATTGGTTGCTTCAGCGTGACCAGTTCTGTCACATGCCTTTGCTCCGTGAGATCCGTGAGAATAATCCTGAGGATTTCAGGAACTTTCTCCGGATGACGGACCCCGTTTTTGATCGTTTGGTGGCTTTGCTGACCCCCTATATCAGCAGGCAGGATACCTGCATGAGGCAAGCCATCACTCCGGAGCAGAGGCTGGTCGCTACCTTGCGGTATTTGGCCACAGGGAGAAGCCTGCAGGACCTTAAGTTCTCGACAGGCATCTCCCCCCAGGCTCTGGGGATCATTATCCCAGAGACCTGTTCTGCCATCATACAGGTCCTGCAGAAGGACTATATTAAGGTAAGCTATTTTTAGTTTATTAGCATCACATGTTCTTTTATGTAATCTTTGATAAAGTAATGTATTTCTTGCTTCAAACACTACTTCCCATCATTGCAATATAGTGTGAATGTCCCCTTTTTATCCTCACACATGCTGGGATTTTTTCCTGTTATTTTTTGTCATGCATGTATAGTTTCCTTCAATAACCTTCCCAGCATGAAGTGATGGGAACATATCCACCTAGTCTACTCATTTTGAATGTATTTTGTTGGAGTGTATTTAGTGTGCTTAGAATTAGCAATTAGCTAGATTTCACAACCCCCCCCCCCACCTGAACTCACTCCAAATAGTGTGCTGCTAATTAGCAATTAGCTAGATTTCACAACCCCCCCCCCACCTGAACTCACTCCAAATAGTGTGCTGCTAATTAGCAATTAGCTAGATTTCACAACCCCCCCCCCCCCACCTGAACTCACTCCAAATAGTGTGCTGCTAATTAGCAATTAGCTAGATTTCACAACCCCCCCCCCCACCTGAACTCACTCCAAATAGTGTGCTGCTAATTAGCAATTAGCTAGATTTCACAACCCCCCCCCCCCACCTGAACTCACTCCAAATAGTGTGCTGCTAATTAGCAATTAGCTAGATTTCACAACCCCCCCACCCCCACCCTCGTTAAAATTTGCTTGAATGTTCTGTGGTGTTGATTTGTCTAAAGCAAATCTATGTTGTACTTTGCAAAATGCATGTGCACTCTACAAGTGCATTTGTTCCAGTGCTTTAGTAAATGAGCAGAAGCTCTGCTGATTTCCATCATCAAATCATATGCAAGCCTCAAAGTGTTTTCATTAATTGCCCTTGCATGTGATTGTGTACTGTTTGCAACATGAATGCCTTTTGACATTACCTCATTTACTGTAAGCTGGTTTGCAACTGCACCTGCAGAGTGCGACAACTGCAGTCTTGTAGCCTTTGTTATCCCTAAATTCCTGCGTGTTGTTAAAGTAATTTTTTTTGGGGATTTCACAACCCCCTAAAATGTAATCAATGTTCTATCAGAGGGGGTGAGCAATCTGATAAGTGTGCCTTTTTCCATATTAGTTATTCCAGAAGAATTAAATTATTGAATGTTATACTGATGCTGGGGAATAATGTTTTTAATTGTCTAATTTTCTTGCAATGTTAGCTTCCAAATTAATTGATTTTTGTTTTCTTGTTTGATTCCCCAGTTTCCTTCAACGCCACAGGAATGGCAGACTGTGGCATCCCATTTTGCAAGCCGTTGGGACTTTCCCAATTGTGGAGGGGCTATAGATGGGAAACATGTCCACATTGTGCCACCACCCCATTCGGGGTCATATTATTTTAATTATAAGGGGTTCCACAGTATTGTTTTAATGGCGGTGGTGTCGGCACACTATGATTTTTTATATGTGGACGTGGGGAAGAATGGCCGGATGTCGGATGGAGGAGTATTTGCCCAGACGGAGTTCTGCCAGCGTCTCCAGAGTGGTGGCCTGGGATTGCCACCTGATGAGGATAACGTGGAAGGACTCCCCTTTGTCTTCATTGCCGATGAAGCCTTCGCTCTGAGCAAGCACCTCATGAGGCCATTCCCCCAAAGAACCCTCACCCCGGAGAGGAGGGTTTTTAATTACCGGCTGGCCAGAGCTAGAAGAGTGGTTGAGAATGCGTTTGGAATTCTGGCCAGCCGGTTCCGCCTGTTTCAAACAGCCATTAATTTGGCGGAATACAAACTTAATTTTATAATTTTATCATGCTGCATTCTGCACAACTTTTTAAATAAGCATTCTGCCAATTATATAGGCACAGTTGGGCCTGAGGCCGGACAAATAGAAGCCAACCTTACAGGCCTGGATACTGTCCGTACTGGCTTGGCCCCCCAAAGTTCCCGTCAGGTTAGACAGCAATATGTTGATTATTTTATGGGTAGGGGGGCCATTGCAATGGGCCAGGATATATAATTTTTTTTACAATAAAAAAAATATTGCTGAAATCTGGCATTATATTTATTGCTTGCCTTTCTTTTGGGCTGTCTCCTAGGTTATGGTCGAGCAGTTGTAGTGCCAACTGTATTAGAATTTTAAAAATGTATAAATAAGCTCCATT